>CANUEZ040000159.1:6806071-7456785 GCA_948099385.1 Fasciola hepatica
TTCGACTGCCCTCAGCCCTGTTGAGATTGCCCTTACGGACACAGACGGCACTTTTCATTTTGGCCCGGTCCCTCTTCCTCCATTACTTGTATCAGATGAATCCACTTCACAACGGCTCTATCGTTTGCCCGCTGACCCCACTGATTGGTACACTGTGCAGTTAAACAAGCCGGGTTACGAGTTCACTGAATTGCCGGCGGCCTCCTCAAGCACTTCATCGAAAGCACCAAATTGGCAATTCCGAGCTGCCAAATTGTCATTGGTAGAGGTTTTGGTTCGTTACTCAGACGAGCGAATGGCGTCTGGCCAAACTCTTGTCCCTCTTCAAGGTTGGTTCTTGTATCGTTGATTTTGTTCACAATGACCCGTTCACTTGATGTAAACCTACCTCCAGGACGCACTACGGTGGGGGGGGGGGCCTATGGGATGATATTTGGTTTGCTTATAACATATGTGAATTATTCTCTTTATCCTTATTCACCTTCACTGTGATAGCTTATGGTGCTTGTGCATTCATTTGTTAGTTTGGATGAATTGGTTTCGAGCTGCATTGGATATTGGAACCACAACTAACGCGTCATACTGAAGCTTTATAACTTTATCGGCAATTAATTGAGTTCAAAAACTAAAAAATGGTGTTATTGATCCTCTGATTGCAGGTATTCTCTGTGAGATGTTTCCTCCTATCCACAGCGACCGCTGAGATTTGTCTCAATAGTGACCACCGAAATCCCACCGGTTTGACGTTGAACTGGAATTATTGGGTAGATGCTTGAGACCACTATATAATGGTCCATAACTAAACGCGGTATGAGGTTTTTCGAAGCATCGATGTCATCAATGTTTTCGGCTAACACCACGGAGAGCTAGAGTCAAACTTCTGGTTTATCATTCCATTTCCATCGTAGTTACACTGTAGAGATTCTAGATTGTATTCACTCACTTTACTATTATGCGACTAACTCCTACGTGAGGATAAGTCGGGTTCTTGGGTGTCTCCGGTGTACAGTTTCATGCGGAAGCTAATTTCACTGCGGGACCACTGTGATTCGCAAACTTGCTGGTGTATTCTCCTTGCTCAGTTGATTGAAGTTTCATTCTATTTTAGTCTTGATTTTTTAGTTGTATGGTAGACCCAAGCTACTTGTTCGCGTGCTAGTTCCAGGATTTGGTCGTCAACGTAAATGCAACATGTTGGGTATGGAGAAGTTGTGAGGATATTTATTTTTGTGTTGTGGTGGAATAAAAATCATTAAAAAATGGATAAAGAACCCATTCTAGATTCCCAGGGTTTGTTGTTGTTCATTATTCAGCCATATTATTACTATTTTAACTAATCTTGATGTGACAATGGACTCTACCACATAATCCAGTGCTGTCGAATGGTATCCCGCCCCCATGAAATGCAATGCTTTTCTTAGTCTTTCAGCCGTTACTCAGTTTTATTTAAAATATCATTTCTGTGAGGTTTTTCCTCTCATGAGAACTTCCTTTATACTGTTAAAAAACTTTGGAAGCAGTCACATGAACCCTTCTTCTTTGTTAGTAATCAACATGAATGTATATCCAGAAACGTGCATTTCGAGCACTTTTATCCCAAGATTTCTTACCCTAGAGCAATTCATGTAATTCGCAAATTATCTTAGCTCCGTGTGTTACAACACTTGCTGGATTTGAATCGTTCAGATTTCTGTAATGTTATTGTTCCTCTCTTTTGACTTGAAAACATTAGTCCTCCAGGTTCTATTTATTTCGTCCGGAATTTTGAGCAATGTTTTATCCGCTCTCGCTGCTTCAGTGGCGGGCTGCTTACAGTTTCAACCACTTAGTTTCGTTTGCTAGTTTTGATGGTTCTGACGACATCCACACTAAACCTTTATTGTTTTTCGCGCTGCTTTCTAGGTGTTCTGATCTCCATCATCGGTGATGGCCATCGAGGCAACCAGTTCACGGATAGGGCTGGTCTGGCTCATTTTGTTGGACTTGCCCCAGGTTAGTAATCTCGCCCTACTCTTCGATCTGTGTAATGCATTTTGTCATGATTTTGCAGATCAGTTACAGGTACACATAGTCCGTTCACTGTTTCATTAATTATCAGGTATGAATTAAAGCGGTGGTGAACGCTTCAGGGCGCGTCCCCAGCTGGCTAATAATAACGGTCCAGACTCACCGGGTAAGTGGTTGCGACTCGGCAGTGCCAGTGCTAGAAAATATGGTAGTGGGCTTTGCGTTTCGTTTGTGCTACTTGAATCTACGTGCTGCAGTGCGACTTTGCGAATGTGACTCAACACTAAATAAGACCATCAACTTTGTCGTCCTTCATGTGCCCGCGAATGTATTTTAAAGTAGGCGAATGAACTACAGCCCATTGACAGGAACAAACATGTTACCTTAGAGGTGACATACGGCTGAATAGAGGATGCATTACCGAACGCCGGACCGGGCGGTCGAGTTGTCAGCAGCTCACAAAAATGTTATCTACGGACTCGGTACTGACGTTGTGAACATTTTGTTGTACTTCTTGTTTTTCCTCCACATCGTTTTACTGCTTACCGCGCAAAAATTCTGGTCGCATCTCTATAAGATTCCTTATCCGAATTTTCATTCTCATTACAACTGCAGTTCTTTGAATATACCCTAACCAGTAAAGGCAGACTGATGCTCTTTCTCGTCTTTGGAGACCCAGTCGCACCGAACGTGCGAAACTCTCGGAAGTTGGTAATCTCGTCCGTAAAATGAATAGAAAATAACTGGGCATATTTGAAATTGTCCCTGAAATTGCCGTTGCATGTATTCACAAACAACAGCAGTATCTTGAACACTGGGTGGAGCATCTGGAGGCATAGGTTATCTGATCCTCGCGCCGAATTTTCCTGTGTCTAAGCATCCTGGCACATCTAGGGATCCGTTTAGATCGAGGCGAAGAGACATTAGACACTGTACCTAAGATGTCACGGCGCCGATGACTTCCCATCCCCGAATAAAGACTTTTCTAATTCTACTTGTTATAGAATTTACTGTTCCGTTCTCTAATGATCGGATATCGAGCAATATGCGCGAAGAGTGAACATGTGATGATCCGACTGTGGTTCCTGCCGACCGTGAATGCAGTGATGAAATTGGTCTCACCCGTGCGTTTAGGTTTCTTCTGAACAAGATCAAATAACGATAACTGGAATGCCATTTCGACACAAAGCAATATCTGTCATTTGTGATTCAAAAATTAAATAGGTCAAGAGACCCAGTTGGTGATACGGACAGGTCCGCTGAAGAGAAGCAGTTAAATGTGGGAAAGTATGAACTAGTAAAAACACTTTGTTTAACACAATTGAGACTCGTGATGACCGCCAGAAATTTTGTCCACACGTTTACATACTACTTGCCATCACTATGAGCGCTTGCACATGCAACCTCTTTGTTCGTTGGGTTAACAGTGACCCAGACACGAATAACTATGAGAAATCACAGTTGTGGTTCATTTGTGGGCTCTTTAATGAAGCGTGTCCATTCCTACTCCAGACTATTCAACATCAGATCCTAGTGAGCATTAGGCCTTTGTATGGATTGTGTGTATCCATTTCAGTTTGCTAATACAAAACACCGTTTATGAAAAATGTTGACTCTCCCTCTGCATTTCCTGGTCGAAATTATTGATAAATGTTACTGCTGTCCTTCGTTACAACAGTATACTGTTCTCATGAAAATATGATGAGTCGTCGATCAAATCCACGCCGATGTCCTAGGGGTTTTCTGTTGCCATTATTTTACATTCGAATGCAGTTCAGCACGCCCTTTCATCGCCTGCCTTTTTTCATTTATATCCACAATATAATGGGTTTCAACCGATAAGAATTCTGTGGTTCACCAAACGGGAACATTTGATTTCACTCTGGTTTTATTCATTAGGTCAGTATTATTTACGTCCGATGATGAAGGAGTATCTGTTCACTGTGATCAAACCAAAAGGCGAACAAACTGGTCAAGCCAGTCCGATTACCGTCTCCGAAGGCATTTCCGTTAACGTAGACATTTTGGCTAAGCGTGTGGCGTTTGCACTATCTGGATTGGTGAGTACTTCATCTTACGATTGCTGAATGCAGCTTCGTCGCCTTCGTTCACCTACCTTAACCGTTGGTTGAAAGTTTCATTTGATGTTATTCATAAATTTTTGACCGTCTCACTTGTTTGAGCCTGTGAAAAAAATTATGCTAGTGGTGAATCGCAACGGGTGCTTCAAGTTTAGGAAAGCGAACACCCAGAGGTGTACCGCGGATGAAGTACAAAAGTGAAAAGATGCGTTGCTACATAAAGATAAACGATTGTCGTGGGTTGAAACACACGTAGCATGGACAAACAACGGAGAAAATGTCTACCTTAGAAATATTTCATTTAGATACACCGGATGCTTGGAATTATTACTGACATGATATCAGATGTGGAAGAATTTTCACTCAAAGAAACAACGGCATGATCTCAGTGAGGGTTTTAAGTGCTTTCTCAGCCAACGGCCAGAATGATTTCGTTGCGTATAGGTTGAAACAGTTTTTTCTCCTGCTGGTGACCAACAAATTACGTGACGCCAATGTGATAATGCTTCTATCCACTGGTCTTACACTACAAAATGTTGACTGTTGTTCCGTGGGATCAAGGTCATTCACTAGCCAGTCTGCACCCCAGATCTAAGCCCAACTGAAAACTCATTCATCATACTTACTCGCCAAGTGTACAAAGATTTCATGGTTTGGAGTTCAAAGAGTGAATGGGTAACCTCCGTTAAGCGAGAATAAGTGAATATCGACTAAGGGACAATCACAGGTCTTGTTAGAACTATGCTGAGAAGACGTGTCGAGGTTATTAGACAGAATGGAGTTTGCACAGGATTTCAGTTAGTTCTGTTCTATTCAGACAACCATTAACCCAGCATTGGGTGCGGTGGCTTTGGTTACTATCTCCTAACGGCAATCTCAAAAGGAAATAACGAAGGAGAAAAGAGCGTGAAAGGAGTCATAGGAGAACTACATCCATGGAATTAAGTCGATGAAGACAGTTTGTGGATGCAAGAATGCCCCTGGTCGTTGCATCTAGCCAACGTATCTAACTATTGAGTAGGAGGGTCTCTTGGACCCCACCAAAGAAGTCTAACACGCCCTACATGGCCAAGTTCACTGGTCAGCCTTTTCATAATCCTCTTCCATATCATAGATTGACCATCCTTACTAATCTTCCAACCGTCATCCGCCTCAGCAACGATGTGCACCGAGGAATCGTGTCAGGGTAAACGCGTAACACATGTTTCAACCATCTTAGCCTGGTGAGCTTAAATATCTCATCTAATGATTTGATCCTTAAACTGAAGACCTTCCGACGAACCTCGGCATTGCTCACACGGTGTTCCCACCAGATTTGAGCAGTACTACGAAGACATCGTTGTTCAAATACCGACAATCTTTGTGAACCCTCCACCCGCAGGGGCCATGTCTCCGAACCATACAGAAGCACGCGCCTGACTACTGCAGCGCACACTCGACCCTTGATAGGTAAACGGATGTCATGTCGGCGCCACAGATGACTCAGATTGGTAAATGCCGAACTAGCCTTCCATATACGCAGAGACTCTTCATCCGATATCCGACCTCCGGGTGAGACGCAGCTCCCCAGATAACTGAACTTGTCTACCATGTTTATAGTCTCCCCATACACAAAAGGTTAGAGTTGGACTAGCCCAATCCTACAACAGCACCTTGCACTTTGCATGTGCAAAATGCATACCGAACATTGCTATGCAATCCTTGAAGCTGTCTAAAAAAGCTTGCAACTTATTTAGATCTTCGCTTAGAAGAACTATGTCGTCCACATACTCAAGGTCTGATACCTTTCCACGGTCTCTAGGAGTATATCAATCTCAAAGGTAAAGAGAAAAAGAGACAGGAGGCAACCCTGACGTACACCATTTTTTGTGGTGAACTGAGGTGAAAGATCACCGTATGCCCAAACTCGGCTTCAGTTGTTCATGTAAAGGAACTACGGTGAAAATAAATTTCTCTGATAAACCCTTCAGCAGGAGGCAGCGTCAGAGAACTGCCGTCAACTGAGTCAAAAGCCGCTTAAGATCAAGAAAAACGGAGATAGTGGGTCTACGGAAGGTGTGTCCATGTTCTATAATTTGTCGAAGAGTGAAGATGTAATCAATAGAACCTCGACTAGGTCTAAACCTAGCTTGGTTCTCGTGCGAGCATAAGATAAGCGGCGGAAAAAAAAATACGAGCATACAGTTTGAATGCGATGCTAACCAGACTTATTCTCCTGTGGTTTTCACAGGAGGAGTTGGGTCTTGTATGCGTGTTTCGGAAACAACACACCTCTGTGTTAAGGTTTCAAAAGTACTGGCTAGGGCAGTCTGTCGCCTCGTTTGGCAAAGTGTGCGGACGTTGAAGGCAGCAAAGTGAAAAGAATGCTTAGCTCGGAGAACGGATTCTCTTTCTTGCCCTGTCTTCGATTAGCTACCGTTACCGAGAGCTACAAGTTCACAGTCACGACTCACTGTGGCTACTCGTAAGCATTTAGAATTAGAACGTAAAGAATGAAGAGGATAGAGATAAGGAATGTTTCCCGATTGACCGCTGGAGATTTCTAGGCAAATCATACTTCGCGGCTGCCCACGCCGCAGAAGGGGTTTTTCTTTGGGAACCGTAACCGGAGCCTTCGACTTAAAAGTCTGACCCACAAGGCTTTGGGGCGTTAAGCCAGCATGGGAACGTGGCCGAACAACCCGTGAAGGAACTCCTGGTCTGTCACGTGAGACCTTATTGTTGCATACATTCTCTCTTGTTGTCGCTGGTGCTCTGTTATCGATCCGCTTTTCGGATTCGGTCCTTAGCCGCATGCACCCAATAGAGCAAGCAGAACGTGGACGGCGCAGCATCCTTTGGGCCGGGGACTGCCGAGCTTAGGCGGGCGATAGCTGCCCAATAAAGTGCGATGACTTCTCCCACCGTCGAGAGAAACTCCAGGTACTCCACTGCTACGTCCATCTATTGGAGGTTTTTAGACCGGTAGACTGTTTCTCTCCATGTTTATTCGCTGGAGTGTCCTCTCTAGGGCCATAGTGGTTAGAACCAGATGTAGCCCATCAACTGGTTCAGAGCGTGGACTTCGTCTGGCCTCTGTCCATCGACCTGTCAGGCGTGATTGTATCTCCGGCTTAAGGAAGCCATCCTGTATATCTCTTTGAATCATGGGGGCACGCAAGCCATCACACCACGTCAGGGTGCAGTCTCGTCGTGATGGATATCTGTTAGTAACTATCTCTTCCCAGCTGAAGGGGTCCTATACGTTTTCCTCCCTCTTCGCATATTCTGGTTTGATTAGCTCAAAATAAGTTATCTTGTTGCGCAGTGCCGCATTGTGCGCCGTGGTGGTTTCTAGCCAGACGCTATATCTTCCGAGAACACAGAAGCGTGAAATGTATGGGCTGAGTGCACACCGCTAGTCAACCGTTGTTCGTGTATAACTCGACCGTTTTTCGGAGATGTTGGAGGCCGTGAACCGTAACGTCAACGCTTATCAGTTATTTCCATTTCACTGGCCGCACTTCTGAAACCAACGGTGTTGCGTCAGATTGTCCGTAAGTTTAGCGGGGTACGCGAGGTCCTTGTGCGTACCTCGCTGTCAAAAAAGACCACATACTTTCGTCGGTTACTAAATGTGATAAGCTGGAAAGTTATTGAGTCGTCAGCAGTTGAGAAGAATCTAGACTGTTACACCATTTTCTCGTTAGTCTCAGCAAGTGTAGCTACGCCTTCTAATTTAGCAAGTAGTATTTACACTCCACCAGAGTAGTAGGTGAATTGATTCACATGTTCGACTACATATCTGTTGGAATGAGGTAGCAAATGAAGTGTTGTTGCAAATAAGGTGGGTTTCTTTTACCAATCTGAGTCACCTTTAGGACGACTCGACATCATTTTCTCTACTAAAGTTTGGAGTGCACACTGCCGCACGTTATCTGTTCTCATATGTACGGCGAAGAAACATGGTCGGTAAGAAAATAAGTTAAACCCATACTGTCGTTGTTCGAACATTCTCATCTGCGCAGTATGTCTCCAATAAAGTGCGTACCTCCTGTCAGCGATGTTGTGGTTAAGCTTAAATTGTTAGGAACCCGAGATCATTTTACTAGGTAAGTGCCCAGTGGTTGGGACGTGTTTTATACACGCCCACAGATCAACCCCCGTAACGTACATTGTTCTCCAACGCTACAGGATGGATTGAATTGGTCACTTCTAAACAGTGAGCTCTACCATATGGGATGGAATAGTCTTCCGGACTGAAGACCACACCACTCGCCTGGACGGTGCTAGGTGACATGATCAGTTTCTGTGGTTCATGGTGAAGTTGACCGAGAATTACTTCATTTATATGATTTTCACTTGTACCTTCCTAGGCTAGTAATTTGCTCTGAATGCTGTAACTCGTTTTATTTCTTGCTAGTATGTGCTCCGAGGTCGCAGCCAAGATCAGAGCACAATGGTTTTATAGCAATGGTTTGGGGGACTACATAAATATTGAGACGGAACTCCAACAGAGAGTTTTGTAATAATAACGCCGTGCGTTGCAAACCACTAGCGAACTGCTCGTCGTTAGCTAGGTTTAGGCGAACGATAATAATTTAAACTAGCTCAAGTTCTCGTTTGATGAAGTGGGTTGTTTTTGTCCCTCCCGAATCACCACTTTTCGTCCACAGGTAACATCATTGGCTCGAATTCCGGAACAGAATGTACTCGTTGAGGCGGAGTGGATCCCAAACCCAACTTCGCACATTCAGTTGACTCGATTTTCTTCGACCGAGAACATGACATGTTCGCTGAATTCCGGCGGTTTCGTAAATGCGCCTCGTGAACAGGCCTGGACGAACGAGACAGGAAAATTTGAGATTCGTGGTCTATTTCCAGGTCAGTGCGAACACATGTAGTCCTATATGCGGTTTATAATAGCAATGTAGTAGAGTGGAAAGTATTTTGCAAGCTTGACGAGCCTCCTTTACCGTCTCAGTGCAAATACGAGTAGCCGTTTCCGAATGAGATTCTGTTGTGTCGAAGTGAATAAAGCGCATCTAGAGCCAACGCAACAACACTGACACAACAACAGTACTGAAGGAGAGCGCTCAGTAATAACTGCGAATGCATTTTCGTTTTTTTCACCGTACACCTTTTGATGTTTCTTTAGTTTTGTGCTTCTGGGTAACAGACGTTCGCGCCACTGGTTTCCATTCCAGGTCATTTTCGTCTAAGTCTCTAGCCAACGACTATCCTCATCCTTTGTTCCGCAACCAGAAATGCGGGTAGCACTAATCGAAGCCCGGTGCAGATTCTAACTAGTTCATACTCGTATGCCAAGTCATAGTGTGACCACCACGTCGCTTTCTCGAACTTTGTCCGGCACGTGCGAATAGAGCACGGGAAAGGAGATAATGAGCGGGCAAATGCAGAACATGTCTGAGCCATCGAAGGTAGTGTAGAAGCGGCTTTTCATGCCTAACACACGATGACGAACTTAGTCATTGCCCACTCGATGTTCCCGCCAGACACAAGTAATGCTTAGGGGCATCGGTGGTCAAGCACGGAAAGCCGCCGAGCACCGTCAGCACGAATTCTTCGTAATAGTACTGTGGGCCCTCCACTGCACTCATATGCGAGCATGTAATCGAAGAGCTTCTCCCATGTTGACAGTCCTCCAAAATGTGTTATTCATCGGAAAAATAACAACCTGGCATAATTTGGGTTGTGTGATAAGTCGATATTCGATCCAGTCGCTTTGTAATTTGACCGCCGATAACACTTCTCCACGTTCACTTTTGCTCACCAACTGCTGTAAAAACAACGCTCCTTGGAACCAGCTTGTTCATGTATAAATGTAGAATATCGAGGAAGTCTAATCAGAAATAAATGTACCATTTGTGGGTCTGTGATCCATTGTCGAACTAAAGTCAACTAACCATGTATCTTGGTGCTTTTTTTGTGAACATGCGGTCACTGGGTATCAAGCGTTGACCCTGATATCCTTCTGATTTTTTCACACCTTGCAAACCCGGATATGATCCGGTTATTTTTCTTATAAAATCTCTTCATTTTATTTCTAACAGTTTTGACCTCTTTTTTTCATTTTCATTATACCGGAAGGTTGTGTCTATGCTGTGGAAATTCAGGCTACGGGGAAATCAGCCAATTCATCTATACGAGGTCCCGCGGTCTCGACAGATGGAGAGATTTTTCGGAAATCTGTGATTGAGCGAGCCATCCCTGAAGTGTTGAACATTGTGATGGCTCCGCATGACACCACAGGCTTGACCTTCTTCGCCATTCGGCCATTTTTCCTGCAAACGGTAGGATTTTGTTTCGAAAATGACAGTGGTACTGAGCACTTGTTTCTTTTTTGATTTCCTGTATACTTTAGTGCTTTACCTCGTGTCTCCTCTGATTGTGTGTGAACTTGTCTGCAAGATTGGCACGGGATCAGGCTACCACTCAGTCATTTTGACGCCACATTTTTTCACTTTTGAAATGTTCCATCCATTTTTTGGTCCCGGCAAATCCGAATAACGGGGATCTCACAATAGGACCTCAAATTATAGCTTTCATAGACCACAGTTGTCCTACGTAAATGGCCTTTATGTTCATATTTCGTTCGTTTGGTTTTGCGTACACCGACTTGACATAGTATTAACTAAGGCATTTGTTGTCCTAAGGTTCGATGGCTAAAGACGCTAGATAAAGTGCAGAATTCAGAGTGCTCAGTCAGTTCAGCTTTTTCAACCATTAATCTCGCACTTCTGTGCTCTGGTTTTGGCTGCTACCCTGCAACCTCATTGAGCCGAATGCAAAATCATTAGACGCATAAAGAGCAGAAACGAAAGTGAGAAGTGCAAAGTCATGAAGACGAATAAACAGCGGTGTGTGCTAAAACAAATTGAACCGTACACATCAACAAGCCGTAATGCACCGCTGTGCCAGTGTAAAATGGTTATAAACGGAAGATATAGACTCGACATTTTGGAAAACTCCGGTCAGTGGTCTGCATTTTACTACACATGTGAACATACACAACAGGTTACATGGTCGCGTTAACTTTTATTCATTTCATCCTCGCCAATTAGCTGAAGACGAACACACACTAACTCATGCATGCATTTACAAACAAGCAAGAGTGCAACTCGCATTCTCTCGCTGTCTCGATTTCATTTCAGCCTGAGTCTTGCTCTCGCTCATGACCGTGGTGTAGACGACTGGAAATTTGTGCATTTGAAATAGTCATGTATCGTCGTACGGGAGCCAAAATTATCAACCGCCCACAACATGCCAAGCACATCAGGCCACAGATGAGTAGTTCTGTAGAACGGAACGTGTCCAACACACTAAACCGAACACCCTATTTTCATCTACATGAAACTCCAAGCATATCCTCAAGTTGATACTCGTACCCCCCAAGGCCATACAATATCCCACCTCGTCAAGCACTGTAACAAGCCGGTTGGAGGCATATTGCTCTTCACCACCAATGTGGCGGAATCTGAAATTCGTACCGTATATTTAATAACGTGTTTTGTCACTCGGCGCTATCGTCGCGCGATGAACATCCAGTATGTGCAACCGATACGTACTGTAATTGTTCGACTGTACGGTATTGCTCACATTTCACAGTAAGCCTAGCTAGTGCGATAAGGTTCGTTATCATGTTTGGTGTATATAACCACACCTTTATCGAGGTAAGAATCGTAGTAAATGGGATGTGAAGGATGAACTCCCCCGACCTGCGTTTGCTGAAAAACAAAACAAAAGCGTGGTTTGTGAATATTTTTGTCCCTTATCCTCGGAACTTCTAACTGAACGCCCGATATCGCTATTAATGGAATGAAATTGTTTAGAAATATGGTACGGATTGCAGATAGTTAACGTAAACACGCAAATATCTGTAAATCGTGAACCGTGAGGTGTCCATGTGTTTGTGATTATACCGCCAAAAGCCCTCGGATGACATGATGCGTTATTCAGTCGATATCTTTGAGGAAAACTAGACTGTAAATTACAGCTTGTGGTTGTGTTCAAAATGCATGCGGCACTGTTCACAGGGGACTTCAGTGGAAAGTGCGAGAATGACAGGGGAATTGAATAAGACCATGCAGAGTGGTCAGTGAAGAAAGTTCTTTAAAAACGATTAACACCAACGATTACAAGTAATCACTGCATGACGCCCGACTTGGTTTACTCCGACCGTCATTCACACATACAGTATGTGTTATGTGACCCTTTTATGTACAATCTACCACTGTCCATTTCAATTCTACCAGCTCACCGTGAACGTGGATACTTCAGATGAATTTTTGTCCAGTCTACGTTTGACACTTTTCCCTCTGGATCACCCTGACCGCGCGGTGGTCAAACACGACTTCAGTGTGGATTCCATATTGTTCACCGTAACTGGACCAACACTAGCTTCTGTTGTAGGGTAAGATTCATAATGCTGATCTCAACTCTGTTGGCAAGATTACTTCTCCACCGTATTTAATTGCCATATATATATTTTTATCTGACTGAGGTAAACGGTCAAAGTCATTTCAGGAGGTGACAGATGTTCATACCGTAGTGTAGTCGGGTGCTGTAAAATTCTGCCATAATGAGTGTGTGTGTATTTGTTGCCGTGTTTTTGAAAACAGGTTTGAATTCTCCTCCGCCTCGACCGGATTATAATTGATTGCCGTGACGCAGTAACTGTTCGGTTCTCCTCTAGTGCTAGGGAGAAAACTGCTCTGGTTTCGAACAGCCTTGACTTATTATTAGTACCAAAACAACAGTTAATACAAAATGCATGCTGACCATTGTCAAATCCTGGCCCGCAAACTCATCTGCCCACCTGTTATTCACCTCTGGCTCTCGTGAGCGTTTGATCGGTTCAGATGACATTTGATCGGTTCTTTAATCCGTCTCATTCACTTCAATTTTGTTCTCGATTCAGGATAGGCGAAGGCATGCTGATCGCATGTCAAACCATCGTGCTGTCTGTCAAACGAACAAGGCCGTCTATTGGCAGTGGGCCAGTTCATACCCTCACAGTAACTTTCTGATTATGGTGGTACCTAAGTCAATTTTTTTTGTCCTCGAAAAGTTGATATGATGTCTTATATAATCTGGGATAGACTAAGTGGTTTAACCTAGTAGTTTAGGTTTAGAACTTAATCAGGCCATTGCGGTGCTGTTGTATTCAACCGCGTATGTTCTTCATAAAAGAAAGCGGATTTCCTGTGTCTCGTCGGTTGCACCACTACTCACGTTTTCAAATTCAATCGAGTCGTGCATCACCAACACATTGTTCCGTTGGCACTAAGCTTGATTTCAGGTTGATGACATTGAGGTTGTGTGGAATACGGGAAGCTGGCCTGCGGGAAATATATATATATATATATATATATATATATATATATATATATATATATATATATATATATATATATATATGGTTTTCCCGCCGGCCAGCTTCCCATATTCCACACAACCTCAAGTTGCGTCTTCTGAAGTTGGAGGTTTCTTTGACACCTGTAACCATTGCATCCGATTTTCTAAAATACTGCACCTCGATAGCATGAGAGAGAATGTTCTGCATAATAAGCTAGTGGGAATTTCTCTCCACTTGAAATACTGGTTTATCTGCTTGTCTAATTTTTTCCAAAACTTTCATAGACGTGATCATACTCTCCGTTTGGAATCCACGCTGGAATCGAAATTCTACACCAACATTGCCCCGCAGGAAATCGTTGTCCGATTGCGGCCAGGTAAAAGCGAGCACTTACAATTCTTCTTCCGTCCGAAGTTGCGCTCGGTTTATCCGGGATTCGTAAGTCTACTTTATAAATCATTGTAGTCGTTTATTATTTCAGCTTCGTATCTTTCGTCTTCCGTGCATGGTTTCAGTCAGAATAACACACTCTATAACTACGAGGAGCTACTGCATCGTTGGCCGTGAAATTTAAATGAAATAGTTGATGACGGCAATACGTCAGGGGCAGGGAAAAAGTCTGCAAAAATCAACGTGAGCTGTTGTTCACCGGGTACTTTATCCCACTTTTACGTGGCTGTACTCAAGCCAGTTCTATAGCCATCACTTAACGATGAACTTGTGCTCCTTAGGATACCGCTAGCGAGGAACTCAAAAATAGCAGACTCTATTCGCAGGTGCTCAGCAGGGCTGAATGAAGCAACGCGGCGGTCAGACCAACAATTGGCGTAGGGATATGAAGAAGTAAGTATCAGCATTCGTCTTGATTGATGCTTTACGCCGTTCTGGATGTTGCTTCACTTGTGATGTTTCTTCCATCGTTTCACACTTCACTGATACTGTTCAAGGCATACTTCTTTTATCTCCACACTTTTTTGAACCGGGTAGACTGCGTTCTCCTGAGTGGTCTATCCACATCTGCAATCACACTGTGCGCTCAAAAATGTTAGCATTCAGAAGTTGGTGCCGCTCCGCTAATCTTATGATCTCTTTCAGGCCGGAAACAAATGCTCGTTTTCCATCCAGAAATACAAGAATCGTTTTATCCGTCACAAAGCCGAACATCTATCCATTTCTGCTGTTGGTAGCCAATCATTTTGGTCGTTCGCCAAAGCTGTTTCTCTCAATTTTAGCCCCTCCAATTTCTCCGCCATCTGTAACTCCCCTGACTCTCTAGTCTTTGAACCCCATAAGAAAGCTGAGAATTTTGCTTCTCGGTTTTCCTCTACTTCCACACTCAACCACCCTAACTAACCGGCCTTTTATTCCCCTTATTACAATCAGAAACGTCTGACAGACCTTACAATCACTTAACCAAAATAAACCACCTGTTCCGGACAATGTTTCATCTATCGTCCTGAAAATGTGTGCGCCAGAGTTTGCACTAATTTTACGTCATCTTTCTTGCTTTTCTCTCCAGTCTGATACGTTTCCCGTCCTGTGGAAAGAAGCCGTAATTTTCCTTATTACCAAACACGGTGACTCCTCCAACCTGAACAACTACCGTCCTATTTCTCTAATTTCTTCTATTTTGAAAGTCATGGGAACCATTATTTCTGACCTGTTACAACCGTTCCTCGGATGTGAAGGGCTGTTAAGCGATCGTCAATACGGAGTCCGATCTCGTCGTTGTACTGGTGACCTACTAGCTATGGTCTTGCATTCCTGGTCGGCGGCACTCGATAACCACGGCGAAACTCACCTGGTCTCACTAGACACATCGAAGGCTTGTGGTCATGTCTGGCACAATGTTTTACTGTCTAAATTGCCCACTTTTTGGTTTATTCCAATCCTTGTCTTGTGGTCGTCGATTTTTCTCAGTAACCGGGCCATCTCCGCACGCGTCGATGGGGCAAAATCACAGCCTTTTGCCGTGAATGCTGGTGTTCCCCAAGGTTCTGTACTTCCACTCAACCTCTTTCTGCTTTTCAAAAACGATCTCTTGTTCACCAATTCCAATCCCATTCACAATTTTGCTGATGACGCCATCCCTGACTACACTCTTTCGAATCCCACCTCCCACTATTCCACTACTTAACATTGATCGTGACCGTTATGCCTTTGTAACACCGCTCAGTTCGGATCCTGAACAGATCTGCTCTTGGGGCTCTAAATATCGTGTTCTCTTTAATACCTCTAAACCATCCTTACTCCCTGTTTCTCCCAAACACCATTCCTTTTTCCTTCCACTTAAATTTCATTCGGTTCCTTTTTGTTTGTCCAACTCGATGCTTTTCTTGGGTCTTTTGATCGTCTCCCCTCTATCTTGGTCTTTATACGTATGTTCGCTTGCTTCTCGTGCTGCGCGCAAGATTGGTTTCATTAACCAGTGTTCCAGGCTCAAATTCGTCCCACCCTTGAAAATGGCTGTCGTGTGTGGGGTGGAGCTTCGTCTTTTTTATTACCTCTCGACCCGGTCAAACGTACGGCCATCGTCTAGTAGATGACCCAGTTTTAACATTCAATTGACAAGCGCTTGCCCATCGCCGGGCAATTGCTTCGTTGTCCTTGTTATTTCGGGTTTTGTTCCTCCGAGCTTGCCTCGGCTGATTTAGCTCCCGTTACTTTTCATCGCCAATTTGAGCACATGCAGCTAGTCACCCTTATCACGTTTCTGTCGCTCAATCTCGGACCCGAACCTTTCAATCTTCTTCCCTCGGACGGTTAAGTTATGGAACACCCTTCACATCTCTGTCTTTTCATTTACCTACAACCTTTCTCTTCTCAAAATCGGGGTCAAAAAAGTGGTTTTGACGTGAATGTTCCCTACAGACTTCTCTTACAATATGTTTTCGAACTATGAGGTTTATCTCTTCTACTGTATTTCACTTTGTGCGATAAAACAGATTCAAAATGTCGGGGAAGGGCAGAACACAACGAAGGGAACAATTGGTAAAAAGATAACGTGCTATGATTTTTTGGTTTACATTGTACACTTTTCGATGTTATTTCTACCATTTTGTTAGTGTACATTGGAGACGAGAGTTCAACGGACAGACCCTGCAGCATTCGCACCACTGACTTCTATCGGAAGCCGGGTCCCTCATTGTCTATAACGAACGACGGTCGTCATCTCGTTGCCCCCTAACCGGGATGGCAGAAAGCACCATCTGAAGCCAATGCTGATGCTAGACTCTCTATACTCCTACGCCAATTCATGGACTAACCGCCGTGTCGTTTCTTCCAGCCTCGTTCAGCACTAGCGAACAGAGCACGGAAAGTGAGATGAGGGATCTATTCATCATCTGCCTATGAAACAGTAGAGCCAAAACTGAATAAATTTTCAGTCGAGAATACGCCTCTTATTGGTAGATCTCTCACGATTGTTTTTTTTTCACGATCCTCTTGCACCTATTAGTCATTCTCTTTTTGTGGTTGCCTGTTTACTAGCACCCTGAAGGCAGCCCTCCACCTCTGCTGTATCGTGGAAACTATTTTTATGTCCAGTTGCAGATTTGACTCATTTCATCAGAAGTCCTTATATGAGCTGAAGAATTGCACCACAGTCCCATTATAATATCGGCGCAAGATATCAATTAGATCTGTTGGACGATAAAAACCCTTTTTCACATGTCACTTTCATATTGCGTATTGAAACTAAGCGATGGAAGAAAATAGATCGGTCGATAACTTGTTCACTGAAGTATAAAAATAATCTTTTTTGACACAGTAGTTTAGGTGAAATGGAAACAGAGTAGTAGAACGATACCTTGAAGAACGTTGGATTGATGGCCTCCGGTAGATGGCGGACTACTAGCTGCAGCTAATATGTGTGGAAACCTTTGCCTCGTTATACAGTTGAACGCGAACTACGATTTCGAATACTAACGGCTGCGCATTTTCTATAGAGGTAAAAAAGACTAGTAGTGTGTGGCATCCAATAAGGCACTTCAGTAACGATGGTAAAGTTGACTAGGCCATTAGTTCATATCTCCGGGGACGTTGGATATAATAAGAGGCTTTGAAAACATGTCAAGAGCATTAGATTGCACGAATCATTTCAGAGCATTTCGCTGCATTTTTACCATTGCATACTCCAGGCAAGATGATTGTTTTGAGTCTTTCAAATATCTCCCACGCTGTTAACACTCACTTGCGTCATGGATACCACAGAACAAACGTTGATTAAATAAATGTTAGCGCCGAGAATGAAATGAGTAATATATATATATATATATATATATATATATATATATATATATATATATATATATATATATATATATATATATATATATATATATATATATCACTTGGTAAACTCTCTCGATGAAGCTCTACGTTGCTGTTTCCAAATCATTCATAGGTAGCATGCTTTAATTGTCTTCACTGAGATACCTTTAGGTTTTCATTGCAAATAAGTTGCCGAATTCTCCCTCTTTATTCAACAGCCGTCTTCGAAAAATGAATTGTAAACGTGACGAATCCACGGTCACTCCGGGTTCCTGGTCAGCGTGTTTTTGGAATTGCTAAATCACGTGCTTTTACTGTAACCTTCTTGCTTACCTTATCCACCCATATTTGTGCACCTCTTTTATACATCTGCTTTATCCTGTTTTGTCGATTACCCGAGGATTCTTGGGGTTTCCCTTTGTTTGTTATATTGCCGTATTCGAAGAGGCTTTTCATCATTTTTGACCTACTTTAATCACACTCCTGTGTCATAGTGGTCCTGTTGTAGGAAAATGTCCGACCACGCACGTAGTACTCATTCCGAACTTCACGTAACTCTTGATTTTCACTACTGTATGATATGCATCGGGTTCGATGTACCCCTAACTTCAGCCGCTCTATACCGTTGAAAGTAATATGCGATGTGGATCTTGCATTTTATGCATTAATAGTTAACTGAGTTTTGACCACCACGAGGTCCAGACCCTAGTGATTATTGGATCGCTTTCATTGGTCGACTGAGCGTTGCTTCATCCGACCCGTAGCATGTGTAGGCGCCTCACCTGGTCATACATTCAAAATATCAGGGTCACGTAGTTCGGTTTCGTCTGATGGTGCGGTGGAGCTTTTTTGCCATGTGGTAGCCCCTCTGACCAAGTGAGACCGAACGATTGTTGAACATGTTGGAAATCGTTTGAGTTGGTTCCCATTCACACAGGAAGCTACGCCGTTTCATATATTGTACTCTGTCCCAGCGAATACCTATTCTAATGCTGTCACTCACCATACATTTGTTGAGTTTCATGATGCCGTGTGTTTAGGCACAAGCATAGAAAAAATGAAAGTGTCTACCATCTATAACCTCGGCAATGAGATTGTTGATGAGTCAACAACGGCGTGGTCATCCAAAAATTCCATTCGATAGACATACCGGACTCGCTTCGGCCTTTTGAAAATTCTCGGCACAGGTAGCCAGTCATGGCTGGGTCGTCGTCACTGTTCGACGAGTTGCAACTCGACAGTATAAGCATGTTGGAATTTCTTCGTGAAGCTGTCTAGCAGCACTATGACAAGAAGCCTCGTGGTTACAATACATGAGACGCCGAGACTACTCGCCAAATTGATCACATCACGCATTTGCAACGTTTATCAGTGGCACGGATAAGAGCATTGTTGTAGGCAAAAGAGCTGTCACTTTATATAGTATGCAGCAAGTCGCTCCGGATTAAAAGTGGCCATTTCTCCTATCAGCTAAGCAAGATGCAGATCAATCTTGACCACAGTTGGACTGAAGATGGTACTTTTCTCAACAGCTGGATGAGTTCATAGCGTATATCATGAGATTCCAATGCGTTTCCAACCTATAATGAACCGAAGACGTTCGAATTCCATTCTGGTGCCCGATGAATGATCATTTCAATATCGGTGAACTTTCCAGTGAGTGTCTCGTTCCACTCATCGTACGATAGTTTTCCCTCAAAACAACACTGAACTTCCACTCGTCTGAGGAGTTCGGGATCATGCCCAGAAATCACACAACGCCAATCGGAGATAATGATTCCATTAGTGGGTATGTCAGTCGGAGCAATCAGCGAGATATTTTGCTCCGGCATACTCAATATGTTATCCATTAAATCCTTGCGTTGAAGCACGCAGTATCCATCACAATGGTTAGAGACAACTGCCAGAATGATTAGGCTGATTAGCACAGATTGCAACGGCTCCATTTCGAATACTGATATCGATCGATGTGATATTCACTTCAAAAACACCTAAGGTCACGCGCTTATCCATGTAAACTCAAAAGTAAGCTACCGCTTGTATAGCTGGGGGTAGTTGTCTATTTATACTCATCCGCCAGTATCTGAAACCAAAGGTCGCGGTAGTTCATTAGTCGTGTCAAGCCACCGGCGGCGATTTAAAAAAAAACATCCTGCAATGTATCCGACCACACTAGTGCATTGATTATTTCAAGTTGAACAACCGTTACCACCTACCGTAGCGTGCTCCCCGACGTCCACACAGACCCACTCGCTTAAAGCATTTAGGGAGAAAATTGTGGTCTAACGGTCACTTGATAATCATTGCACCTTTATGCATACGTTATAAGGTTCAGAACAATCACGCGGTTTCCACGAATTCCGAACGAGGTTCAAAGTATCGCTGACGGTTTAGTGCACAGTGCCACGCGGATACGAAACCGCACTTTGACTTAATGTGATGGTTCCCTTGTCCGATCCGCATATGAATACGACGATGTGGGGTTCAGTTTATTTCTCGGAAGTGAAATCAACTGGGAGACTACTGCTACTCTAGTCTCACTCAGATTCCATAACTGAAGTGTGACAGAATCAGCACTGATCCAAAATTCGTCATCAAATAAAGGTCGTGACAATATTTATGCATGCTCTGTGAAGCCAACTGATGTGTAAGGTGAAGCAACCAATGACACCACTTTCCAAAAGGATAAATTACTGGCTTGGTACCGGTCAGTCTTCAATCACCCACGAAGTCTGCCCAATGATGACCCACGGATAATCTGAATTGTCGGCCAGAAGTACAAATGTACGTGGGAAGACCAGTGTAGATAGGACTAGTATTGTCGGCGGCTCATTGCGACCACTGTAGAGGCTCTTGCACGTACGGCCGATAGTTTGCTTTTATAAAGCAAAACGTTACCACAATCGACTGCGTGTTTGAAGGCTGAGAGATTGGGGTCGGGTGGAGATGGTGTAGTGATTCAATTGCCTCCGCACGCGGTCCACTACGCTATAGCTTTGTTTTCAGTATCCAGATAATCAAATGAAGTCGGACCTTGACGGTCAGGTCGTGCAGATGCAGCGAGATGGCTCTGTGATTGGTCAGTATGTTATCGGTCAATAGCTGTGTGACGCATATATACACGAGTTTGTATTAATACAGAATACATTCCTGGTGTTCTTGTCGGTCCCTAGTGCGCGTAGTCTGAGTACTAGCTATTCCATCACGTACGATTGGCCGGGTAGAAGCAATTCTCAGATTTGGTGTCACGGCACGGAGACCTTGACCACTGAACATTTGAACCTGTATAGTACTCCATCTCCGACCGAGGAATAAGTCGGACGTTTCGAGTTCTGACGCGGCGTTCGTAAAAGACCTTTATTTCTTACTGCGAGTCGTATTCGCTGTTGAAGAACTTGGCATACACAGGTGCGCCCGCAAAAGTACCGTTCGAGAAACCGAAGGAACTTTCGCTAAACCGTGTCTCGGCAGTCACTTTTTAGGCAACCGAACGTGCGAAATCCAATTCGCTAGTGCGTGACCCGAGTGCGTACTGTCGCGAGTTTATTATCCAACTAAGGCAACAGACCGTCTTCTGCAATTACAGGCCCGTTTGGAGGAAATGCTGTGATCGACTAATTGTCAGAATCAACAACGTCGATCTACAGTGATGCTTACTGAAACAGAAAGGTTGAACTTCGCGGAATCTGTGGACAATGCGATGAAGTACATTCATCCACTACGTCCGATACAATATTTGTTGCAACGAAGAACGTCCAAGCCCACTCCTTATTCGCAAGCAGTGTCTTATTAACTTGTTAACAGATGTATGGCATGCAGTGATCTCCATTTACGTTCGACTTGTCGATTCCACCAAACCGTATGCCGTGCATATGAAAAAACTGGTCTTTATGGATACTGGGTACAGAGAGCCCATCATTTATGAGATGTTGAACATAATTTGCCCCCCCCCACCATAAAACCCACTGATGTGCGCATTCATGGAGTGACCCGTCACCGCCCAGGCTATCGGGTGAAACGACATTTATGCGACCCACGTTCCCGTCCGCCTCCTGATTTCGCTTGACAGTTCGTCTGTCCTGGGGTTCAATGCATTACGGGCTGTGAATCGCTTACTTTCATTTCACCCAGTTCCAGCCATTTCCACTGATCCTGTGGTTCTTCATCAACTGGTGATACAATGCCTCAACAATAGTGGTGGAATGGCAGTAGAGCCGGCAAAGTTGGAAGTCGATGGTGATCCGGTGTTCATCAAACGAAGCGCGTTGTCTTATGGTCAACGAACGGTTCTGAAAGCATTGACTTTAGTGGAGCAGAATGGTGTGATTAATCTAGTCAGTTGGTCTTCTTGGGCAACTCCGACGGCAGTCGCAAATAAAAACGATGGGAAAACGCCACTTATTTGTGGGGACTACAAACTTACATTAAACCCACGATTAGGGCGATGCGCGGCAGATTTTAAGAAATCCATGCTCGACTGTACATGCTTTCTGAAGAGTGACTCGGCTGATGCATACGTGCAGATTCCCCTGCTCTCAGGATGAAGGCCATTTGCCACCATGAACACCTACTGGGGCATTTTTCAGTTCAGTTTTCTCCCGTTTGATTTGCACATTTCTTCGGGAGTCTTCCAAGATGATAATAACAGGGTAATGGAAGATCTAGCCAGAGTAACAGTGTATTAGGATTACGTGGTCATCTTTGCAGCGTTAGAATAGGAACTTTATCAGCGTTCGGAACAGACTCAAGAGAAATCCGTGGCCAGAAATCTTCTGATCCAGTCTTCAGGATGCAAGTTCAGCTTCCGGGAATTGAAATTCCTTGGTTTTACAGTGAACGCCAATGGGATTCCGCCGGACATTGATCGCTTCAAACACAGCAGAACGGGTTGCCAGAGAATCAAGCACACTTAAGAACGGTGATTTGTTGTCTACAATGCCACTCGATATTCACACAAACTTCGCGAAGGAGGAACAGACCTTATTGCTAGACCTATCATGCGACGCGTCGAAGTGGACTTCCCAATACAAGAAGATCTGCCGCCATCTCACCAACAGCACAGATCAATTATAACCAACATGGCTGACAGAGTAAACTGTAATGCCCTTTTGGATCCGAAAATTGATAGCAACAGTTTGTGATCTGTGGTCTAGTATGATATTCGGCTCTTGCTCGGTGTTGGTCAAAAGTCGAGTTCGCAAATCAGAGTGGTTGGCGGACTGAAGGCGGCAAATGAAAAACAGGCATCGAAATTGATCTTCTGTCAGCAGTGATCGGAACTAAAAACTGCTACAGGCACGGTTGACGATCCCAGCACATGTCAGAAGATCGCCCATCTCCCGTTTAATCAGTTTGAGACATTAGTAGCGATTATTGAATGACGAGGATGTGACACCAAATATTCTGGTCATAATGTAAACAGTCCGACCAAAAGTGCGGTCCCGAGGTTGATCTGGGAGGATGAACTTGTATGGTGAGCATGTTCTGTAGGTCCCAGTTTTCGTAGTAAAAGCCGGATCTGTTTTATTGTCTTTGTTGGCCAGGTCTACACTGAAAATGCCTCCATTATAAGTGAACCACGAATCAAAAGGGATGTCTGACTGTGAGTCATGCACAAGACTCTTCAAGTTCTGAAGGAGTGTTTCTGGAGCCGGTTCTGTAAGTGCACGAGTTAGGCCGATGTTTGTTAGTCTTGAAATCAGCTTTTGTTGGGACTGGCATATCTTCTTGACATCTGGATCAATTGCTGCCATTGTGAAAGGAAAAACCCTGTCGTTAAAAATGTGTTACGACCCGCGAATTCTTTTCTACGATATGAATGGAAAACCTGCGCACTCGATCTCAGCTTGCAACTTCGACCGCTCCATCCCGCTATGGCAAATCAGAAGACGACAACTCAGCTCGCCAAGACGACTGCATTTTTACAGGAACCAGTGCGTGGTATTTAAAGCAAAAATTGAACACCCCCGAACTCGGGCGTCCAGGTAGATCCAAGCCCTTGTTGGGCTGACTGGGTTGATACGAACTTTTGATTATTGATCCGTTGACCCAATTTGCGTCGGACTGACGACCGCTCGATCAGCAAAAAGGGTTTACGTCTTGAGTGATCCGATATATTGATGATAATTGGTTATTCAATGCGGTCGGACATACTTGAGCTAGTCAGCGGCTTGTTTGAAAGAATCTTTGCCGTTTTCATCTTCACAGGAAAATGAACGTCCAGTTGTAGCTGAATCTGTATCACCGAAGGAATCGGTTCTTGTGATAGATGCATCGGCGCTTCGAATAACCGCTTCGTTCGAACAAATTGAATGCCCGGTCATCTGCGTTCCGCAGCTGCTCCTGTGAAAGACTTACCTCGGACACTTAAAGAAGCGCTCACCGTATCCTGGGCTGAACGACTTTTTCATAAGTACGTGGTTTGTTTGAAGTTGACAGCTGTGACGGACAACCAAGCGCTGCAGTTATTCGGCCAGAACAAGTCTGTTTCCAGGTTCTTAGCCGCCATGGTACTTCGGCGGAGTATATAATCACGACATCGTTCATCGGATTAGCGAATCGATCCCACATGCTGATTTTCTGTCAAGATACTTAGGATTCACCGTAGCTGAACAGTGCAATTTCATGTCACCGACTGCTCGTTTGTCCAGGGAATGGCTAGGAAAATACACCAGAAGATACAACATATCAATGCTTCCTGTCATCGAGGCAGGATGACAACTGGACGTGAAATGAAATCATCCGCAGTTTTTCGTGAGTCGAGAGGAATTGTACGTGCCCGCGATGCGTAAAATGGTCTCTGAAGATTCCCATAAAAGTCACCTGGGCGTGGATAAGACGTCGTTCCAATGCAGTTCATACTGAAGTTGGATCGTTGTGTGAGTGAATAGTTTTGAACGGCCATGTACAGTGTGCTTTTTAAAGTTGTATTACGTTTTGGAGACTTGTCCCGGTTCATTTAAACCTTGTTCTGCACCGGTCTACTTCTGTGCTTGTCAGTAGTCAAATCGTATAAAAATCCACTTAGGCTGCGAGCGTCAGACCTGATTGCCTAGACCTTATTCTACGCATACTGACATCATTCTCACCGTTAAGTTAACATGATGCCAAGGTTATTGACGTATAAATACCAGCATGTAGTCGTGTCTTCGGAAGCCTACAAAGAGTTTATCTAGTTTGAAGGTTATGAGGCAGTGGCTCAGATTGCTTTCGGACAGTTCCATTGCATGAGGTAATAAGTTAACGTTATGATTGCTAGTTCTGCCTGAATACATAGGACAATTAAAAGTTGGGTCTGTCGCACTAGTGGCAGAGTGGAAAATACGATCCGAATGGTGCATATAAAACACCTTTATGGTATGTAAAATCTAATTGCACAAGATCCCTGATGTGAACCATTATGAATACTACCGCTCACACAGCAAATGAGATATTGTAACCCCTCTTACGCTATTAATTTTTTTTTGTCGCTCATCGGGAACCGCATAATGTCTTGATGTGCTCAATAATAAGTTGATGGAATTAGCTTCATCGGGCTGTTAAATAGGGAAAGATGATGATTGCTTATGTTTATTCTGGTGGCATACGCAGCAGCTGCCATCATTGTGTGCACGATTATTTGCGCGCACAACATAACTTTTAACATACTTCGTGTTGCTTCTTAAGTAGTGCTAGAATGTCAAGGGAGTCCGAGGGGACACTGGATTGTAGTTAGAATCGAATAAGTTCTTCGATTTTCGTAGAGATTCGCTGAAGTTTCGTGACTTTTCCTGGTGATAAGTTTCGCGCGTTTCCTCGGAACTTCGCTGAAATCACTTCACACTCTAGGAGGACCTTGATTGGTTTTCAGGACACAGAGACGATGAGTTTTCTTGGATATCGGCGGTTTCTGTTATCTGATCCGTCCTCACATAGATTTCAAGTCTCTTTCGATCACTTGATAACTGCCGATGTGGACTGACGGGAGGAAATGATGGCTGGAGCGGGTGTGATGAGGTATGCATGTTTGTGCGTTCATATATGCTCGTGTGCTCGCGTGCGCGAATTACAACACACTCACAGTGGCGAGGTAATCTCAGCGCTAGTCGGATGAAGCCAGTCACTGGAGGACTTTATTGCACCCGACAGCATGAGTGTGTAAGATCTAGAAAACAATTTGACGCTTATCCGTTAATGGGTGCAGTGATCTAACACTGAAGAACACGACTGCATTGCTAATGTGGACGGAATCGTTGGATGAATGATGAATACAGGAAAAGTATTTCGGTATGCGACTTGCTAATATTAAAGGCGCCCTAGAAAATCTACGCGTATTGGTTTGGGTTTGACAGTGACAGACAGACAGACACACTGTCCGCCTTGGAGCAGCGGAATGAATGCATGGTATCACACCAGAATCAATGTAACCAGAATTTGTACTTCCAGGTCGTGTCACGTGCGAACACCACCATGACCATCATTGGTTGTGATAACGACTTAATGAACTCCGTGACTGAAGGTTGAGAAACACAAGAACGATGGTAGTCTGTGGTGAACTTATCAGTTTCCAGAAGTACCGCTACGGATAAGCATGAGAAAGTGACATCTCCGACGAAAGATGTAGCAGTGATGTCCATTCCTACTGATCGATTGCATGCCGATACACGGATGTATGTCGTGACAGCTTCAATGTAATTCCGCCGTTACGGTGAGTATATAGGCGCACCTTGCGTTGACCGTTTGTGTAGCTCCAAGTTTGTGAGTAGGTGCTGATGAAATAGCCGCCGACCTCTTTCCCCATTTGGCAGCCTCTAAATGGTGTGGACTCCCTTCCTGAAGAAGAAGATTGAAGATTTCGTTATCAAATCTCGGCATCCGTCATCATTGTCTCAAGCGGATAATCCAGAGCGTTTTTCACCGGATACCAAAATTTAACTACTGCAGCCGTTTTCAGTAGCATATGTAGAAAATCCGCCCCCCTCCCCGGCGTGTACCCATCTCCCGTTTTCAACCACTCGAAAAAGTTCAGACTCTTCCAAATCCATACAAACCCCAATCCAAATAGGATAAATTTTATGCCTTTCAGTAGAAAAGCCATCAGAACACCAACGTGGACTGTAAGTGCCAAAACCCTATTGTTCTGAACTCGCAATGATTTCCAACTACGCACCCCTCAATGAAATCTGCCGCCAAAATGGAGGAAGATAATCGCCACCTGTTTCTCGATGTATGCTTAACAAGACACCCTGGGGGCTCGATCCAGAGGGAGGTGCATCTGAAAGTGATGTGGAATGGCCAGTACACAAATTATCACCGTTTCGTGCCACTTGGTTACCAACGTTGTATCCTGCACAGGGCGAAACATGCTTGAACCACAGATATCTTGCATACCGAGCTAACATTCATAAGAAAAACACTACTGATAAACGGCTATCCCGAGAGATTTAAAGACAGAAATTGGACAGAACAGATCAAACCAGTGAGAAGCCTACACAGAGGGAAAGAAACGACTATTCACCCGACTCCTATCCATGGGGAATATCGCAGCTGCTGGAGTCAGGGGATTTTTGAAGGCCACTTTCAATGCCGCCAAGATAAGATGCAAGTTCGTTACATCACCAACTGTCCTATGTGAAAATAAAGATAAACTACACTTGTTCACCTTACCCATGATCACTTATCAATGCAAGTGCATCTGTGGTGCAAATTACATAGATCGAACGACAAGGCGTCTATCAAAACACATTAAAGAACATCACCCACGATGGCACAAGCATGGAGGCACTGGAGTGATATCAAGTTCTGTCGTTGCGCACTTGATAGAAACTGCGTAAACGATCAACATTCAATACGCCTTCAAAGTTGTCTACCGGGTCCCACAACAGGCGTCAAGAGCAATTAGACTTCAGATATTGGCAACTACCGTGGTAATTATCAACCGTCTCTCGAAACGCATCGCGAAAATTAATCCAAGCACTTCAATTCCCATGGCCAACACTCAACTGAGTCACACATGAGCATTGCGGTGACGTAGGTTAATTATCACTCGTTGCATAATTCAGTCATCCACACGTTTCTTATTTCAGGTTTGTCAATAGTCAGTTCTTCGGGAAAGGCAATCGGTACAATGTTACACCGTGCAACAAGGAAATCTCCATTTTTGTAAATTATTTGGTGGTTTATAACGCCTCTTGCACCAATCAGATTGCTCGATTCACAATGTTCCCAACGAAAGTCACTCTGATCAACCAAGAAACGCCACTGATGTGGTTAAGCAAAAACAGATCCAAAACGTCCTTCCTCTTTTAGGAAACTTCTACTTACCTACCTGCTAGTAATTTCGCCCACTCCGTGTTCCAGACGGTAGATGTTTCTGTACGACGGGTGGATGTATAATTTTATCTGAACCAGTCTCTTCATCATCGTTTTTGGTTTCCTCGTCTTCTCCTTTGTTATCGCCTCCACTGGTTTTATTTTCCTTATTATCGCCTTCGAATTTTCTCAGATGAACCCTATTCCTTCTAATCTGACAACCTCCAGAGTGTATTAGGTATGGTTTCCTCGTTACGCGCGCTAGTTCCTCTTCTTTCGTCTAAATCTTTTCTGTCGGTTCTGTTGGTTGAATCCAGACTGTGCTACCTGGCTTGAGTAAATGCAGTGTTTGCTTCCCCGGTCGTAAAATCTTTTTTGCACCGCCATTCGCTTTTCCAACTTGAATTTAACTAATAAAGGCGCTACAACATCTGGATCCAGTAAACCAGGACAAAGTGGTAAGATCGTGCGTGTCCGTCTTCCAAAAAGCCGTTTCGTCGGGCTTGTCTTCACCGTTGCCGACGGCATATTTCAAAGCTCAAGCAGAGCGATAAACGGATCGCTGACCTCAGCTTTGCACTTTCTGAGTATCTTTTTCTCCAGTTTGACAGCACTCTCTGCTTTACCATTGGACTGACCGTGGTAAGCACTGGTGATGTGATGGCTAAATGCCACACCTCCGAAAAATACTGGAATTCCGTGCTCTGAAACCGAGAACCACCATCGGAAATCGCTCGAATCGGGACTCTATGTGGTGCAAAATTGTCTCAGCTTTTGGGCAATTTCTGCAGTTGTTTATGTTTCCAGAAGGTCGACTTCGAAGAAATCACTGTAACAGTCAACAGTCACTAGGTATGTCCTCCTCATGGTAAAAGATATCCAACGCCACAATTTGCCGAGGCTGGTCAGGTATTCGGCGCATCTCCATCGGTTCTCTCGTTTGTCGTTGGTCAAATTGTCCGCATGGTTCGCAATTTGTTACTATCTGTTTAACCTGTTCTGCCATAACTGGCCAGTGGTATGCTTCTCTGGCTAGGGTGATACACCCACTGTACCTACGTGTGAACGGTGTAGCCGACGCAGAGCGTATTTCGAAAGGCTTGCGGTACCACCAAGCGCTCACCTCGAAAAATCAGCACATTCTCTGTTGGTGGATCATCACGAAATTTGGAATAGGGTAACATTTCTGTCAACGGGGTGCTTTTATCTTCCGACCAACTTTGAGTGATAACCTCCTTCAGGGATTGTAGACAAGGATCTGTTATCGTGGCTTTCTAGATAAGGGATAATTCAAATCCAGTAACCGCCAATGCAATGTTCACCGTTCCATTTATTCGTTCGTCTTCCATATTCGGTAGTGTGGCTCGTGAGTGTGTCAGCTACAAACAACTGTTTTCCCTACTGATAATGAAGTTCATAGTTATACTTCTGGAGAAGTATTCGCATCGACTGAAGTCTTCTTGACACTCGATGTAGCGGCTCCTAAACCATGTTGATTGTTATCATATTGTATGCATAGAGGTAAGACATTATCATTATCTATGCATTAGGCAATTACTTGCAGGTAGTGTGTAAGATTGATGAATATTTGTTTGGCCGACTGTCTTTTGGACTCCACCTTTCACGCACAAACTTCAGGTCATCTGACCAACTTGCACTTGCAAGCACCAGACTCGAGTTTCGCTCTTGTTAGAGCTCATTAGTGGTGCATACCCCCTGCCACACCCAGGGTTTGAACCCGGGTCCTTTCACCTCGAAGGCGTGTGTTACCACTGCGCCGCCCCGCTCCCGTCCGGGCTGATCCGAATCGCCAAGGTAAGCTTGTTCAGATGCCGACCTCTATGACAGCCAGAAATGCCAGACAGCATCGAATGGACACACGGTACCTGCCCCCTGGCAGGTAAAAAAATTGCACGATCGTGCTAGTGGTCTTAACGACAACACAAAAAAGTCTAACGACTCGCCACACTTCTGTGTTCTTTAGATAAAAACAAAAACCTTATCTGTGTCATTGCACTCACCAAGTTGTACAACCCGCATGATGAGCAAACTCGTGATGAATAGGCTGGGCTTCGCATCGTTCGTGGATGCATCGAGCAAATCTTCATCCCCCGACAGCTGTTAGTCCACCTTTACGCCTTCCAAAGACCAACGATCGTTGTATTTTTAGACATTCGCCTGGCCTTCGACTCTGTCGATAGGTCTGCACTATGGCCCTGCTTGTTAAGGAACGGTGTACCTGAGGAGCATGTGTCGGTTCTCAAAGAGTTGTATCGTCATACCTCAGGTTAGGTCAGGGTCTATGGCCAGCTTTTGCCACCCTTTGCTGTCTCCAGTGGAGTACGACAACGCTGCTCTATACCCCCTCTTCTTTTCAACTTTGCTACAGATGTCCTACTGAGCGCTGTCTGAATTTCAAACGATAGGGTTAAACTCCCCGGGGAACAGATTTTGACTTGGAGTATGCCGATGATATCCCTTATTGAGCGGCAGTACACAGGCGATTCAACACGCATTGGACCGCTTGACAATGTGTCTCGGTACGGTATGCGCATCGCAGCCTCAAAATGCAAGGTACTTCTTCAAGACTGGCAGCACCCCCTGCCTGTACTTATCCTTAATGATGAACTGTTAGAGGTAGTGAACAGCTTTAAGTACCTCAAAAGCTTGGTCAAAGCCGATGGTGGTGTCGAGGTGGACATCCCATCAAGAATTGCAAGAGCCAGAACAGCTTTGTCGAACCTGCGCCATTCGTGATGCCACCATATTATCCGGCTTCCCCTTAAGGGAAGGGTTACAGTGTCACAGTTTGTAGTGTTCTTTACGGTTGCGAGGCCTAGCCGCTCCGCGTTGAGGATGCTCGGCGGCTTTCTGTATTCGACCACCGGTGTCTCCGAGGCATTGTTCGCGTGTAGTGAGAACATCGAGTGAGTGACGACGACGTTAATCGTTGTGTGTTTGGTGCTGATAGTTGACCTCTGACCGAGATAATCACTCTACACCGGCTCCGATGGCTCGAGCACGTTCTGCGTGTCTGCCCATCGTGAACCCTTTCGTGCTCCTTTTGCACATTGCTGGACGAGAATTGAAGAAACAGCGCGGCGATCAGGCTATGATTCGACGCATAAGCCTGAAGGAGTCAGCTTCGGCTTTGATTTCGATTGGTGCTTGCCGCCTTCTTGGTTTGGGCCAAAGAGATGAGGACTGCCGTTGGTTAGAGACGCTGAGAAATATGGGTCGAAACGGATTCCAGTGGCGCGAATTCCGTTGGCTTCCCGTTCGGCATAAGCAATTTAAAAACAGACCGGAAAAACTACAAAACCTGTGCGGTGAAAATATTTTTGGGGAAATTTGCTCTTGCCTGTTGAAATCTTTATGTTGACTCGTAATCCGTCTCCTCTCCCGATTTTGTAATTTTTGTTCTCTTGCGTTGGCACCATGCTCGAACATTAACCGTTTCCGCCTATTTTCTGCCCTCAACGGTCATGTTTCTGGGTCGCATAAGAGAAAAGGTCTGACTCAACCCTTAACAGACAATCTACTGTCACACTGGCGCCACAGATGACTGGGGCTAGCAAAAGCCAAACGCGCTCTCTATTTACGCGACGACGCCCCATTCGCTATCTGACCACTCGATGAGATGCAACTGTCTAGGTAACAAAGCCTCTCTACTTCAGTAGGGCTTTCCCTGACAAGACAAGGTTTGATGTAGAGCCAACCCAGTCTTGAATGTGTAGATTAATTTCCCGAATTAAGAACCAGAAAAGCTGAGGAAGATCGTCACTCTCTCCATTGTTCTGTATAACCGGTGAGTTCCGCAAATTTAAACAAATCAATGGCGAGTTCCTAAAAGTGTCAAAATTGGAAACAAGAACAGATGACTCAATGGTGGGTAGTATATTGTGAACATGACAAAAATCGGGGGGCTACGATGTGTCCATCGCTTCCGTTTTGGGATCTGGCAGATCCCGAATCACTCGCGTCGTGACCACGTCATACTCCACTGGTTGAATCTTTTGTGACAACACAGCAGTAGATCCAGGGGGAAGATTGTACTTTGAGGCGCTAGATGATGAAATGAAAACAAAAAGAAAGACAATTAGGTGCAACACGAAAGTATTCCACGGTCGGCAACATATATATATATATATATATATATATATATATATATATATATGCAATACATAACCGGCTTGAAATCAAGCACAGTGCCAACGCAACAACAAAAATTACAAAAACAGGAGCGCAGGAACAGAATACAGTAAAATAGACAGCTAGCGAAAAAAAAAGATGTGACTTTTTGCCGTACACTTTTTGATGTTTTTCGTGTCATTTTGTTTGCTGGAATGACGTTCTTGATTACGGGGAGCAAGAGTTCGACAGACAGACTGCACAAAATTCGCGCAACTGACTTCAGATTCTAAGCCATATTCCGTAACGTCTCTAACCAATGACAATTCTCGTCCCTTGGGGTCCAACCAGGGAGGCGAGAAGCACCAACTGGAGCCAATGTTGGTGCTAGCCACTTCATATTTGTACGCTAAGTCCTGGCCTGGCCACCGCGCCACGTCTCCCAGCCTTGCTCAGCACATGCGAATAAGGCACAGAAAGGTAGACGATGGGCACGCATTCGCAAAACATGACTGAGCCACCGGAGGCGGTGTGGAGCAATCACTTCGTTAAGAGAGCGACTAACCGCGTCTAAAACGACGGCACACCTCGTCATTATTCACTCGATGTTCCCACCAGACGCAAGTAATGCTTCGGAGACTTCGGTGGGGAAATGAACATTGATATATGCAGAAATAACAGCTTGCAAGGCTTTCAAGTAAATAAACGCTAGTATATATTTCAATTCTTTTATTTACTAAACGACAATGTGCAATATATGTGAAAGGGGGCCGCGGCTAATCAAAGGCTGCTAAGTGGGGAAGTGACCGCTAGAGACGGGAATCGAACCCGGGGATGTCATGGTCCATGACCGTTTGACCACCGCCGGTCAAGTTCCCTATCCAGTAAATCGAGGTTTATTAGTTGCTCCATATGGTCTCAGTTGACACTCCAATGTTTATACTTCAAAGCAGATTTTTTACATCCACCATAGCCTGTCGTATACGACGGGGTACGACGAGCCTTATATGGTCCCTCACCTTATGCTCGGCTATCGGCTGCGCTAGTCCGTCATCAACATAGATTTCGTACACTGACCTCGTGCACTTCCAAAACTGAAACTCAAACTGCCATGATACAATCGACCTTTATTTTCTCAAGCATTCTCCTTACAATTATTATTTATAGTGGGAGGTCCTCACAAAAATACACAAATCTGCCTCGCTTACCAAGTTTTAACACCGTACATCTACATCCACCAGTGACCTTTCTGGCAAAGGTTTCGCTATTCCATATTACCCGGAGGAGTTTTGTCAACTCAAAAACCAAAGCTTCGCCTCTATCCCTGAGAAATGGAGACAACCCACTCCGTCCGGCCGCTTTGTACCCTTTCAAATAACCTATCTCCTGCATAACCTCTATTTCTGGTGGAGTGATACGACCTGCGTTATTTTTCTTGTATGTATGTCTTGAAGTTCCACTGTGGAATTGGGTCAACTGGATTGTTCTTTAAAGTGCACTGCCCAGCAATCTAGACGACGCCCCTGAGAGTGAATCTGTGAGCCGTCGAATTTCTTGATTAAATAACTTACACTGGGCTTCCGTGGACCGGTATTCGTAATCAAACGCAGCCTTTTCCATTTCTCTACATTTCGCAATCCACCACTGTTCACGGTCGTCTCTCAAACTCTCTCAGGAGTACAAAAAATAACTAGTGTTCTCCAGAGTTTCAGGATCTCCACAAAACTGCTTGGAAGTTGATAATAAATTCCCCTTGATCATTATATATATATATATATATATATATATATATATATATATATATATGTCTTCACTAGAATCTAATTTGAATAGTCTGGAGTCTGAATGGATACTCTTCATTGAAGAACCCACAAATGAATCACAACTGTGATTTCTCATACTTACTATCAACATGAGCGCTTGCACATGCAGCCTCGTTGTTCGTTGGGTTAGCAGTGACCCGGACACGAATAACTATGAGAAATCACAGTTGTGATTCATTTGTGGGCTCTTCAATGAAGAGTATCTATTCACACTCCAGACGATTCAAATTAGATTCTAGTGAACATATAACATCGGAGTGTACAAGTATTAAGACGAGTGTGCAGAGGAGTACCGGGTACGCATACCTGATGAGCGGCAACAACCGCGAAACCGGTCGTGTGCTTCCAGGGAAATTTCGTCCCCACGTTTACATACTACTTACTATCAATATATATATATATATATATATATATATATATATATATATATATATATATATATATATATATATATATGTATATAGTTCACCCTTCTCCTAATTACCTCTAACCGTATTCACACTTTAGCTGATAATACCAGGCTCCATTGCTACTTGTCCTACTCGTCTCCCGGATACCATAAACCAACGCCCATCGAAACCACTCCAGTGTTTACGTCGCTGAATCCCGATCCTGAGCAAAATGTTGTCTTGGATTCAGGCAACCATGAGTCCTTTAAGGTCGCGAAAATCTAGTTCGTCCACCTTCTCAAAACGAAACATGTACCGCCCAGTATTCATCGTCACTTTACTGTTCTTGATTCCAGATCTTCGGTTCTTCCCGGCGTATCGATCTCTAGTCCCCAAATGTCACTGATCCTGTGCCTTGAAAACATCAAGAAATAGTATTTATCTTTTGTGTGGGTCGTAGATGGTCCTCAACTTTCTGTGGTAAGACTATCGCCTGTCCTATGGATCCTTATGTCGTTCGCCACTCCAAGCCTCAGGATGAGGTTGCCCGTTTCACCAAAAAACTCATAAAACTCACGACTCACGAAGGGTCACCGCTTGTTTTTCCAGCATGCACTACAAGAAAAAACTTATTAGCCGTTTTAACCACAATACTGATTCTGCACACCTTTTTTCCTGTCTTATTCATGACTGAGACGCAAATCTCTCCCCCATCGGATATTACTTATATTCAGTTTCCGAACTAAACTTGGTGTCTACGCTTATATCCACCAATCTGTCGGTACCCCCAGTATCGCACATTTGGATGTTACCAACCGCGAGTTCCAGATGATGCAGCTGAAACTTCGGCTACCTTCTTTTAACCATCCTGAACCGCTTATCGCTCCCCAACAATAGCGACCTCTCAATTGTTGATTTATTCTCTTCTAATATTGAGAATCCCGGTCGGAGTTGTACTGACCTCGAGCATGCTACCGGGCGCATCCCAAAGTCGCGGACAGGGACACGGACACCAAACCGGTGGTTAGTTGCGATTAAAGCGGGCTTAGGCTCACTGAATAAGTGGCTGCCGACGAGCAGCGGCAGCGCTTGAGGATATGGTGGGTCTTCGCCTGGCTACCATCTTCCTTTCAAAAAATGCCACAAAAATCCGTTGGCTGCACTGTAATGTGGCTCATGCGACCCGCCAACAAATAAGACCGTGGCCCTTGCTGCCTTGCAGGTTGCACTTGGATGTGCAAAGACTAGAGGCGCACCCTCAAACGAAAAAGGCCGGACTGGGCTACCGAATCTCACAAAAGTCCCGAACGGTGCTAGGGACACTGCTTCGTGTCACTATTCCCGAGACTATCCATGGATTATTGTGAATTTACGCGCTCTGGTCAGGCTACGGCGTCCCCGGTAGGCAACGGGCCTCGTGTTCCAGCGGTCGAGGTAACAGCGAGCTCTAGGAAACAGATACAGCCTGTTGGAATGTGAGGACGCTACTAGATGTAGGTAGCCAAAGTATCACAGTGCGAACACGAAAATGATTATCATGTAGACATTGCCTGCCTTTCGTGAGTTCGACCACCCTACTCCGGAACTCGGTGTGTTAAGGTTCCGGAAGTGGATACTGTTTGTTAGCTTTGTCACAGTGGGCTTGAGGACAACTTCAGATACGATTGTGTCGCACTCAACCTAAACAAAGAACCCTGGTTTCTCGGAAACCGATTTCTTTGAGGTTGGCTCTAACACGCCCCAAGGGCCCTTCCCAGAATCTGTCGGTGATTGCTATACATGCACCGACAAATCCGGCTGAAAACACAGGAAAATATGACTTCTACGAAAAAATTACGGTATAATCAATCGTGTTTCACGAATTGACATGCTTTTCGTCGCCGCTGACTGGAACGCACAAACAGCCCTCCCCCCCCCCCATATGGACTCAATGCTCGTTCACATTACTGTTCGTCGTACATCCTAGCTCGTGAAAACTTCTGTTCATAACTGGTGCGAACTTTTGGATCACACATACGTTGCACGGCTAACCGGGTTTGCGGTTTGTGTCGATGACCATGGAGCCGGAGGGATAATCGCATTAAAAGTAATTCATGGTCCGACTCTACATACGTGGACCAGTAAAATCTGCAGTTCTGAACAGAACCGAGCCACCAATAACTTACTGCCGTATGACCAATGTGATTCAGAGTACCTGTACAGTCAGAGCGTCACGCCACTGTGCGACGCTAGCTGTGTCGGAAATTCGTACAGGAGTAACTGATTGTCTGCAGAAAACTGAAGAAGTCTATCCCCTTGTCTGTTCGCTGGGCGAACAGAGCACAACGCCCACCTAAACAAGCTTCTGACGCACTAGGTTTGCCAACTTGTGCATTTAAATCACCAGCTAGCACCACAATGTCAGAGCCCTTGCTCCTGCAAACGACAGTGGTGAGTTCATCATACAAATCATCCTTCTGCGTATCGGAGCTGCAGTCTGTTGGAGCGTATGCCGAGATCATAAACAAACGCCAACTGACCCCGCTTTTATTACATCCTTGTGCATGAGTGCAGTGGAAGGGGCAAGCCCCCAGTAGCCACGAAGGTCCGCTCCACCATTCGGGATAGCGGGTAACCAGACCCTAAGACTTGGAAAGACAGGAGTCTTACAGCATATAAACGACTATTAACCGGAATCCAGTCCAAAAGCGTAGCTTCAGCCTTGTCAGCCAAGAATATTCCAGGACCACATTGACCCTTAGCTCTAGCAGCTTCGTCTCCTGAAGTGCGCAGGATACCTTGATGAAAAACCAGGAGCAGGTTATTTTAATCACACTGTTTGAATCCCGGATACGCGTTTCACAAACGCAGTCGATATTGATCGCCAGAGTCCACTGTGATCGCTAGGCACGCCTGCTGACCGGCCTGCATGAATGCACGCACGTCGACAACTACAGTGGTCAGGCCACTCTTCGGCAGTCCGAGTCTGAGATAACGAAACAAACACTCTGACCTGCCACTTGCCTCAGTTGTCGTTGTCGACTTAGTGGCAGCTTAAAACGTGGACCAGTGTCACAGAAAAAGACGTAGAGCCTCTGGGCCTTCGACCGGTCTGTGGAGCCCAGTAATGGAAAAAGAATTGGATCATGAACTGTAACGAGCTCGCATCCGACTTCCGCGCGTGGTCAGCGATGGTCCGTGACACCCACGGAGCCGACTTGTCCTCCAGCAGGAGATAGTCGCGTAAAGGTAATAAAAGTAATACAGGCAGCAAGTCAACCATACAAAGTGTCTATCAAAACCCATTACACTGTTGTTTTTAGCAGTTTTTTTTTGAAACTACAGAATACCTTTTCCCCTTCAGTATTCTCTTTTTAATAATCCGCACATCTTCAGAGTTCCCTCTCTTTTATTCAACCTTTGTCTTCTGTCCCTAACCACCCCTCTTTGCCCCATCTATCCACCCACAACGCTCCCATTGATAACACGGTCGATACTTGCCCTGGTTCATTGTCAAATAGTGTCGTAAATAATCATCTTACTTGTAACTCACATTTTCCCAAGCCTCGTCAGCCTCTGAATCTCGGCTCCTTTAACGTGTGTACACTCATGCAGGCCGGTCAGCAGGCTTGCCTGGCGCTCACAATAGAATCTCGGAAGACTGATGTCTGCTGCTTAAGTGAAACGCGTATCCAGGATTCGAGCAGTGTAATTCAACTAACTGCTCCTGGTATCTCATCGAGGTATTTCCTGCGCACTTCAGGAGACGAAGTAGCTTGAGCTGCGGGTCAACGTGGTGTAGGAATAGTCCTGAGTGACAAGGTCCAGACTGCCCTTTTAGACTGGATCCCGATTAATGGTCGTTTATTTGCTGTGAGACTCCAGGGGTCAGTTGGCGTTTGAAAGGGTATCTATATTGAGCGCAGTTTGTTTGTGATCTCGGCATACGCCCCAACGGACTGCAGCTCTGACATGCAGAAAGATGAGTTCGATGATGCACTCGCCACCCTCGTTCGCAGCAGTAAAGGTTCTGACGTTGTAGTGCTAGCTGGTGACTTCAATGCACAAGTTGGCAAAGTGTGTCAGAAGCCTGTCTAGGTGGGCGTTGCGCTTTACGCGCTGAGCGTACAGATAACGGGGATAGACTTCTCCAATTTTGTGCAGACAATCGATTGTTCTTGTCTAGCACCAATTTCCGACACAGCTCGCGTCGCACAGCGACATGGCGTTCCAACTCTACAGGTACTTTGAGTCAAATTGATCATATCGCCGTAAGTTACTGGTGACGCAGTTCTGTTCAGAACTAGATCATACTGGTCCACGTACGTAGAGTCGGACCATACATTAGTTTTGATGCGATTATCACTCCAGCTCCATGGTCATCGTCGCAAACCGCAAACCGGATTAGCCGTGCAACGTATGTGTGATCCAGAAGTACGCACCCGTTATGAACAGAAGCTAGCACATGAGCTAGGATGTACGACGAACAGTAATTTAGATGAGCATTGGGCTCATATCAAACAGGCGATGCACTTTGCAGCAGGTTTTGCCTGTGGTCCTAGATCAGTTGTCCATCAGAGACACTGGATCTCGCAAGAGTCGCTGGGTATAATGGAGCAGAAGCGTCAGCTCTCGAACTGTAAGGAGATGAATAAGATGCGGAGAAAGCTGCAAAGGCAAGTTACGAAAAGCCTTAAGAAGGATCGCGAAAATTGGTGGGTCCAAGGTGGCCGAAGAAATGAAAATAGCAGCTGCTTCAGGTAACAGTCAAAAACTGTTCAAACTTATTCGTGACACTGGTGGACAGCGAACTCAAGTCAGTGAAACGACTTGCGATAGGAATGGAGAACCCATCCATAGCAAACAGCAAAGGCTTGACCGTTAGGCCGAGTACTTCAAGGAACAGTTTAGCTGGCCGCACGCTAGTGTAGTTACTCCTGTGTCAACAACTGCGACTCCTTGGGTGGTATCACTTGAGCCCCCATCGGAAGTAGAAGTGGAGTCATGCATTCGATCACTAAAGCGGGGGAAAGCGGCAGCTCCCGACGAACTTCCCCCAGTTCTTTTCAAACTGGGTGGGAAGGTTTTGATAAAATCACTTACCGCTTTGCTCCGTGACATTTGGAACGAGGAGCGTATTCCGGTAATATGGAGTGAGTCGTTGATTGTTCCCATCTTCAAGAAGGGAATACGCAATGACAGTAGTAATCATCGTGGGATTAGCTTAATTCCGATAGTCACCAAAGTATTAGCTTCGATTCTGCTGCACCGTCTTACGCCCACTCGCGAGAGGAATGCCCGCGAACAGCAGGCTGGATTCCGCCCAGGTCGAGGATGCATCGACCAGATTTTTACTCTTCGCCAACTACTTGAAACGCGTCACACACATCGCCGACCCACAATAATGATTTTCTTAGACTTGAAAAACGCTTTCGATTCAGTTGATCGAACAGCGCTTTTCAGTGTTCTTCATCGAAAAGGTATGCCCCAGAAGTTCGTGAGCCTAATGAGATCATTGTGTTCTCATACTTCTGGCCGCGTTAGAGTTTACGGTGATCTATCCGGTCGGTTCGAAACGACCAGTGGTGTTCGACAGCGATGTCCTATGTCTCCATTCCTGTTCAACTTCGTCATGGACGAAATAATGGAGAGTGCGCTGCAAAATCTTCAGGATGTAGGCGTCGAATTAGGAAATAGTGAAAAGCTATGTGACCTAGATTACGCGGACGACGTTGTCTGTTTGTTCGAATCCACGGAACATGCTCAACGTGCACTAGATAAACTTGGGAGAGCTGTAGTTCTATCCAGCATGCGCTTTGCACCTTCAAAGTGTAAAGTGATGTTACAAGACTGGACATCAATGATTCCGAACTTGATACTCCATGGGGAGGTGCTGTCAGTTGTCGACTACTTCACCTACCTCGGTAGCTGCGTGACGACGGATGGGAGCACAGTAGTAGAGGTGAGCACGCGTATATCCAAGGCTCGAGCGGCGTACGCTGGACTGGAGCACTTGTGGCAGTGATCTGATATCTCACTGAAGTTGAAAGGTCGTGTATACTGTGCCGCAGTGCGTTCAGTTTTGTTGTATGGTTGCGAAACTTGGAGTCTGTGTGCAGAAGATATTCGTCGTCTTGAGGTTTTCGACCATCGATGTTTACGTAGTATCGCTAAGATCGGGTGGAGTAGCCGAGTGGGCAATGCTGAGGTCTGAAATCGAGTATTGGGTACTAGTTCAGAGAATATTCTATCACAGCGTGTCTAGCTTAGTATACTTCGTTGGTTAGGGCACGTTTTGCGTATGTCAAACACACGTCTACCGTACCGTGCCCTATTTTTCGTTCCCCTTTAGGAGTGGAGGAAACCACGTGGAGGTCAACAAATGACGTGGCAACGATGAATGAGAAAATGTGCAACGAACTTGAGAAAAGTAGGTGTCTCACGTCTCCGTGGTTATGGTCCAAAAGATCCGTCAACCAGTTGGCTGGAGACACTGAAGGATATGGCAGGGAACTGTGAACAGTGGCGATTGTGCTGTCACTTTCTGTCGAATCAGAATGACTGATCGATGTGCGTTTGTACCGTCAGACTGTAGTCTGAGTGTTGGCTACTAGGGTATTCTTTCCTTTTTCCACCCGTGTAGGTCCACTCCCTATCCATCTTGTATATTCATACTTTCTAATTCAGCGTGCAAGATGGTGAGAAAGGCAGTGGTCAGTGGGGCTTGCCTTACTGTTTAACGCTGTACGATGGTGATGATGATGATGACATCTTCGGACACGCAATTAAATGAACGTGCTCTCCCCTGTTATACATTTAGTTCCTAGACGATGAAACTTATCTAATTCATTTTTATCAAATTGTAAAGACGGCGTATCCTTAATAATAGAAAATACACTCGCATTTTTCGCATCAATGGGTATTCATTTGCATCATTTACACCCGTGTGGCCGTACCATGATAGCTCAATTGGCAGAGCATCTGCTCGGTAAGGGAAAGGTAAGCAGCTCGATTTCGGCTCTTGATTTTGGACTTGTGGATACCATGAATGCAAGTGGATTTCCCATTATCTAAGATTCAGGCTCCTCGTACCACTAAGTACAACGTATATTTGTTTACTGACAGCTTCCCTGTGAGAATACAGTACGACGCCCTCTAGGCTGACACACGGTGGATCTGAACTTGTCCTAGATGGGTACGCGCTTTGCCCCGTCCAAGTAAGGTGTTTTACGGAGCCGACCGAGGCTGCTCCTCCAACCAACCTTCGCTGTGATAGCCGATCCATTTCGGTCCGTCATACGGTGTCATATCTGACGGTGTAAGGAAGAGCCTGTGATATTTTGTTTTGAAGATGCGGGCTAACCATGCAGCCGTGTGTAAATTTCCTTATTGGTTACTCCTAACGACCGAAAAAATCTTCTGATGAGAATTTCATTGACTCATGTATCAATCCAATATTTACCCCACTCATAACCATCGCATTGCCCCTTGTGCCTGTACTATCTGGTAGCAAACAAAACAGATGAGCCCAAAAACCAGGACTAAGAGCGGTCTAGAAGCAATCAAATTTAGATAGAATGAACATGGTAAAATAACCACATCGGGTTTCTAACTCACCGCTGCCCCTTTTTGTTTGCCACGTCGTGTGGTCTAATATACTCCGTGGAATCCTTGGTGATCACGCACAGGTCAACGTTACTTCCAGATCCAAGATCATTTAAAATACCAGCAGCTATTGCGTCCCGAACAAGCTGCATTGCTTCCGTACGCTGCATAAGAGCGAGGATTGGAAAAGTTCAGTACATTTATCGTTATCGCACGGTAAAACAATGAGATGTGTTCAACCGAACGCTGTGTTGCTCATCGACTGTACAAACTATGGATGATATTGAAGACGGAGGATGCAGACCCATACGTGTAAAGTGGTCATCACACGGAATAGTGTGCAAGCATGCACTCCACAGTATCTTGTCCCGGTGAACATGGTATAAGGATTTTGTTTATTGTCTCCAGGAACACAGGTGGGCTCTGTTCAAGCAGACTGCGATCGCCTCTGCGGTGGCTTAGATTCAACTCGTAGAAAATAACAAAGGTTCAGCAATATCCGTATTCCATCAGCCAATTGTGAAACCCCTTGGACCATAACCAGGGCTATAGACATCTAACATCTCTAATATCTCCAAGCATTTTTGCACGTCTTATGCATACAATCTACGTTTTTCCATGTAGCTCTCTCCATCGATGCAATGTAGAAGACAGTCGCGATAGGCACGAGACTTAAGCTCCGGCAGCTGGAACAGTACTAGGCCCAGCAACCAAGCTTTTTCTTTTTACTGATAACCGCTGGCTCATACTATTTCTGTTCCCCGTAAACATACAAAACAAGGACGAAAACATCATCAAAACGTGTGCAGTGAAAAAACAATCAAAAACATTCGCGTTCCTTTTATTTATTCATTATTTTCTCCCACACTTTTGTGCCTTATCCTTTCTCTTACTTTTTGTACTTGTTGACGTTATTGTATTCGCACCAAGCTTCACTTCAAGCTGATGATATATATATATATATATATATATATATATATATATATATATATATATATATGGTTTCCCTAACGGAGGACCATCGACTACCCACATCATTATTAAGTTGCAACGGGTGCAGACTGTTTTCCGGTGTGGAATTCACTTTCATCCTTTTTGTCTACAGCAGCATATTAGGGGCATGATACTTTTCAAAACTAATCGTGGTTTGATGTCGCAAACCGCGTGGGCTCTTGCCTATGGGGATGTCTCACCTCCGGTCGATTCAGTCTGCTTACTCCTAAAATCCAGTTTTAGTGACGAATTAATGTGTCAGAACCAAGATCATTTCGGAGTGTATCGAAAAATCGGTGCGCCATATGAAATGTTATGGTAGAATTTTATTGCTTTATAATACAGCGTAGTCGAAACAACCTATCAACGATTTCGACGAAGCTGTTATTAAATAATAAAATTTTAACTCAGTGACGAATTGTCTGACACACCAAAGACGCAACCAGAGTTTACTGCCATAAGAACGGCGCAGCTGAAGATGTCCCATCACACTTTGATACTTAACTAAAAAACCACTCACTTCATGCGGAAACCGACCCTTGGAATTTCTGTAAAGAAACTTACTGACGATAACAATGCAGCCTACCTGAGTCAGTCGAGCCATCTGGGTGTTGCGACAAGTGACGAAAGTTCGTACACACCAGTTATGCGTAGAACTAGTATGGATGAGTGTATATACTACTTGGTAAGTAGTTGATTGCTGAAACGCAACTATGGCCAGTTATGGATTGACAGACACCGCTATGTCCTAGAGACTAGCCGCAGGGAAGTAAACGACGGCATGCGAACCACACGACTGCTACTCCGTCTGGATGGTGATTGTCTTCAAGTGAACAGGACAGCGACTTTGCAAATAAGCACGTTTGTAACACTTGGTTAGCTTTGTCGATGTCCAAACGAGCTGGTCCCAATAAACAACCTACTACCCAGGCACGTCATGTGGATTATAACACTAGTACCTAAACTATACAAGCTACATGATGCGTTTGCTTTCAATTTACCCACCAGCATCACCATATTGTCCAGTACGGTTTATACAACCACTAACCTCGCAGTTTTGCGCTCTGGTTGCTACCTACCAGCATCGTCCAGTAAAACACAGATTGAACAGAAGCATGAAGCGAAAAAGATTGAAAAAATGAAGGTAATGAGCAAAAATCAAGGCAAAGAAGGAGACCGAATACAACTACGCCACTGGCCGCGACACCTAGCCATATCACTCAATGTCTCCAAACATCGGGTAGGTGAGTCTCGGGGACCCCAACCTGGAAGTCTAACACATCCTACGTGACTAAGTGCACTGGTCGAGATTTTCACACCTTTCTGCCATGTCCTGGAATGACCACCTCGACTTATCTTCCAACCATTACCTGCCTCGGAGAATAGCGTACGCTGAGGGAGTCTATCGGTGGGCATGCGCAATACACGTCCCAGCCCCCTTAATCTGTTTAGATTCAGTAACTGATCAAAAGACTGACCTCTGGTTCCCAACACCTTACACCGGACCTCAGCATTACTGATACAGTGTTCCCACCGTACTCGGGCAATGCTACGGAGGCATCGGTACTGGAATACCGACAGTCTTCGTCTATCTTCTGGCTTTACGGCTATGTTTCTGAGCTGTATAGAACGGGCCTAACCGCCGCATTGTACACTCGACCCTTCACAGACACTCGGATGTCAGGCCGATGTCACAAATGGGTGAGATCGGCAAAAGCCAAACGAGCCTCTTGTATACGCGATGACACTTCATCTGTCCATCTGGTGAGATGTACCTACCCAGGTAACAAAATTCATCTACTTCAACTAGAGCTCCCTCTGTTAAGACAAGATCTGGCCTTGCGCCAACCCAGTCATGCAGCACCATTTTACACTCTGAAGGTGCGAAACGCGTCCCGACCATTGCTACACTGTTGCTTATGTTATCTAAGAGCTTGCAACTTACCTGGATTTCCACTCAGAGGAACAATATCGTCCGCGAATTACAAGTCAGACAGTTTACTGCTTGAGCAAAGATTGATGCCGCAATTCTCACACGATATGTCTATCTCAAGAATCCATTCAATCACAAAATTGAAGAGGAAGGGCGAAAGGGGGCAACCCTGACGAACACCAATTTCCGTGATGAACTCGTGTGAAAGATCGCCTTGAGCACGAACTCGGCTTTGGCTGTTCGCATACAAGTATTGGAAAAGAGAAATGAATTTCTCTAGCACACCCTTCAATGAAAGGCAGAGCCAGTGAGGTGCGGTCGACTGAATCAAACGCCGCTTTCAGATCAGGAACGACAGAGATCCTGGGCCTACGGAAGATGTGTCTATGCTCTAAGATTTGCCGAGCTGTAAAGATGTGGTCGATAAAACCCCGACCGGGTCTGAAAACCTGCTTCATTGTATACGTGGGTAAGTTTACTGAATTTCACATAAAAATAATTACCTTTAATTGAGCCAAAAGTGCACGTGAACAGGCGTGCACGCCGATATTACGAACACCACTTGATACTGCTTTATATCTAGAGGTCAAAGCCGAGTAAACACAGCGTGGACTAAGCGCCCAAGCATCTTCGTCTTCTGATGTGGATATTTTAGGAGCACCTAATTACATAACACTTTCCGCATCTAAGATTCGCGTTTCGCTTATGCAGGAAACCACTGTGAAATTCATTTTTTATTCCATGCTAGTCAATGAATTCAGTAAAAAGGACCTACCCTAAAGCCACAAAGGTCCACTGCACTAACAAAGATGACCGGTAACCATGTGTTTGGGTCTTGAGCTGCAGAGCGACACGCGACCCTAATAGTTGCACGTAAGTTAAGTACACTAATGTTATCAACAGAAGTACGTAAATTTGAGGTTCAGATGTTAAACAGCAAACGAAGCTTGATAAATGATAGAATTTACGATGCTAGACTACTAGTTCTTTTTTTACAGTGCGGTGGCTACTAGCATTCGAATTTCTTGGAAAGGACAATTTGGAGCTACTTGGTCATCGAGTAGAACCCGATTATTTTGTAAGGTTGGCAGTTAGAGAGCACTCCGTTAGTCTACAAACCCGAATGGTTTGGAGGAATCTTACGGTAATTTTAATGGTCCACTGATTAGGTTTTTTTATTACATGCTTGCGCATGAGTGCAACAGAAGGGGTGTATCCCATAATCACAAAACCCCACTGCGCTGTTAGCGATAACCACCAATCAGACCCTGAGACTTGGAATGGAGAATCACATAGGGTCCCAACAAGTCAGGTGTGACAACGAGCCGGACGATAGTGGACCACTGTTTACCACGAAAGTAATCAATGGTGGCGAAGATTCGAACCTCTGACCTCTGAGGTGGTGAACAAACGCTTTAAGTCACTCGACCACCACCGATTAACTTAAAAATTCCTATTGGTTACGTCAACACTTACTAAGACTTCGGCATCCAGGCAGCCGGATCACGCACTACCCCGGCGATCAAACCGTGGTTCATGAAACTAAAACTTGACTTTCTGTGATGTCTTGTGTCGTTCTGACGCAACGAGCTACATAAGATGGCTTTCCTAAACAGTTGCGCTTGATGCGTATATCCAAACGTAAAAATGGGTATGCAGATAAGTTTTATCACCGGTCAATGACTAATGAATATCAAGTGACGGATATTGTCCTCTTGGACATAAAAAAGGAACCAAACTTACCGATAAGTCGAATCGAAAGCGCGATTCCAATACCGATAAAGCCGCCAGGCACCCACTTCCCATCGTAATGTAGGGCAGTTTGTCACTGCAACCATGAGGCGATACGCTGTATAAGTGGGGTCCTTGATAATCCACTCCTCCGAGAATGAGTGCAGCTCCAACATAACCCTGAAATATCTCAAGGACTCTAAATAAGCTTACACGATACCCAAAAAGGTAGTCTTTCAGAAGTCGGAGTGGCAAAATGACTCGAGGCTGACGTCCAGTATTCAAACGATGCAGTTCCACCTTAGAGGAGATCATTTTTGTTGTCATTTCCGTGTCAGCAGCTGTTCCTGCTCCACAACAGCTACAAAAGCTCAACGTCATCCGTGAAACTTACTAAATTTTTTCAGAAATGTAGTGAATTTTCTGACAATTCTTCTCTGCGATAATATTTCCTTCAGTTGCTCTTGTGTCCGCGCCAAGAACTACGCCATCCTATGAAGACATCATAATGCAACGATGGTAGACACATGCCTTGAACACTACACCACAAATCGTGGTGCCGGTCTTGACGGCTTTAGGTAACGTCAGTCCCTTCTTAGATAATATTGTATTTCTAGGAAAAATCCCATCAACTGGAACTGTCTAAATCCATACCTGCTGCAGTTTTCGAACGAAAACCCCCCCGACCCACGGTCTTCGAGCAAAGCAGTTGCCATCACTTCTGTTGTAGTATGCAAGGATCAATGTTTTTCCGCGGGAAGTTGCTTATGTTCGATCTAAAACAGCAAAAATAGAAAACGCCATGGACGCAAAGGCTCAGTAAGTGCATCACAAAGATCCTACACAAACATCACCCGAACACCAATAAGGCTGCCGACACCCTGCTCACTACACTGCCCCCCTCCCCCCTTCATCATACACCAACCCCACGTATTCGGTTCACCGGGACACCTCACTGAGTAGACCGTTTCACAAGACCACTGTCGGTTGCAATGAATTAAAATCATTTAACTACAAGAAATCCTATTTTTCGTCCCGTTAGCAGGGTCGCCAAATTGTAGTATGCAAGAATCAGTGTCCCTGTGTAGAGTGCAATTTCGTTCAACCATGTCTCTCCCCTGCTCCTCTGTCCCTGAGTCCCCACTAGTCTCGCATCATTTGCAAAATAGAAGCTTCGTGACTGCAGGACTGAGGCGAAATCATTTATAAACGGAAGGAATAGTAGTGGGCCCAGTACGGACACCAGCGGTACTCCACTGCTGACGTTTTCTGATTTAGAGTTCTTTTCACCTACTCTAATGTGAAACGTTCTACCGGTACCGAAGTCAGTTAACCATTCCTGAGCCTGCTCACTTACACCTAATGACCTCAGCTTGATTCATCAGTCACCATCGTACAGCATTAAGCGGTAGGGCAAGCCCCACTGACCACTGCCTTTCTCACCATCTTGCACGCTGAATTAGAAAGTATGAATATACAAGATGGATAGGGAGTGGACCTACACGGGTGGGAAAAGGAAAGAATACCCTAGTAGCCAACACTCAGACTACAGTCTGACGGTACAAACGCACATCGATCAGTCATTCTGATTCGACAGAAAGTGACAGCACAATCGCCACTGTTCACAGTTCCCTGCCATATTCTTCACTGCCTCCAGCCAACTGGTTGACGGATCTTTTGGACCATAACCACGGAGACGTGAGACACCTACTTTTCTTAAGTTCGTTGCACATTTTCTCATTCATCGTTGCCACGTCATTTGTTGACCTCCACGTGGTTTCCTCCACTCCTAAAAGGGGAACGAAAAATAGGGCACGGTACGGTAGACGTGTGTTTGACATACGCAAAACGTGCCCTAACCAACGAAGTATGCTAAGCTAGACACGCTGTGATAGAATATTCTCTGAACTAGTACCCAATACTCGATTTCTGACCTCAGTATTGCCTACTCGGTTATTCCATTAACCTTGGCGATACTACGCAGGCATCGGTGGTCGAAAACCTCAAGACGACGAATGTCTTCCGCACGCAAACCCTAAGTCGCGCAACCATACAACAAAACTGAACGCACCGTGGCACAATACACACGACCTTTCAACTTCAGTGAAATATCAGGTCGACGCCACATTCCTCCACAGAGAGAGAGAGACACACACACATTCCTTCAAACTGGCATCTTACGCTATATCTATGTCTCATATTTGACCGACCGCATTAGTGCGAAGCCTAGCAACGTCCATATTTGCGAAGCTTCTGATCAACCTCCAGGCTCGTTTGGGTTGACGCATGCAAAGATTGATCTTGACACTTACATGGTCGCTCTTACCCAACGGAGAGTAAGCTTGGAGTTCCGCTACATCGTTCTTGATTCGTTGTCACTAGGTCCAACGAGGACGGCGTACAGTCAGTTCTCTAACTGGTATCTTCCCTCGTATGTTGGAACAGTGCATTTGAACGCAGCCGCCGTAGATATCTCTCCTCTTGGGTTTCCGGGACACGCCTCTGTGTGGTAGGTTGAAGTCCTTAACTGAGGGTCTTGTCAGCTTCCTTAACTAGCGTAGTGAGTACTTGCAGAAGTTGAATGTCCTCATCTCGGCTTGTACCCGGGACCCGATACACATAGACCACACTTACCCTTCTGCTCGGAAGTGTGAACATAATTGTGCATAGCTGTGCATTTCTAGTACCGACCATGGTCTGCGATTCCAGATGGTTTGTGTTCGAATTGAAACAGCAAAAACAGAAAACCCCATGAGCGCAAAGGCTCATTAAGTGCATCACGGAGATCTCAAAACTAACATCAGATGAATACCAATGTGGTTGCCAACAGCCTGCTTAATACACTGCGGTTGTAACATGTAAGCAGCAGTGATCTTTCGCCGGGGGGTTGGGTGTGTTCGGTCTGCAAGACATTATGGAAAAACTCCATGAGCCGAAGCTCAGTAAGTGTATCAACAGGCACTAACACCTACATTATTTGAACAACAATATGACGGCTTGTAGCCTGGCCTTCAACGAAAGCCCTTGTAGCACAAAACCCGTTCGTCACATCGGTTCTCGAAAGGTATTCGATCGGTTTGATTAGAAGCCATTATACACGGATCAAAAATGGACTGATGCGAAGGAAATCGACGACCGGAGTAATGTGTAATGCTTAGTTGGCGTTTCACCTCAATATATTGGTTTAACTCGTCGTAATACCCTGAAGTACCTCGTTATAGATCGCTGTATTTCATGCCCTCGAAGTGGGTAAAATAAGGGCAAACATTCAGAAAATCATAACTTGGGAGATAGAAACGAGCATCGCAAAGCGTAATTTTGGGAAAGTGACAGGAATTGACGTAGCATATCACTTATTTCAAACGACTGGCACAAACCTCTCGGAAACCGTCCAGTATCTGGTCGGAAACCATTCAAAAACCGCTTGAAGACCGGCCAGAAACCGAACGGTTTCGAAACGGTTTTGCCATAAGGGAGAACACTGTCCACAGTGTTACTCACTCCTCCATCACACACCACGGAAGTACTCAATTCCCGGGGACCACGCCTCGGGCAGGCCTTTATACAGGACCATTGCCAGTCACGCGGTGCCTCAAAACTACACAACCGCTTCTATTACTTTATGCAGGCAAATTCAAAAGATCTCCACAGGGCCGCATCGAAACCGTACCACAATAATAACAATTATATGTACGGCCATTATCAGGTTAGTCACAATGGCCTTTCATAACATTCGGTCCCGGGTTGCGGCACCAAATTTTAACATGCAAGCAGCAATGACCTTTTGATGGGGGTTGGGTGTGCTCGGTTTGTAAAACATAAGGGAAGGAAACCTCCGTGAGCCGAAGCTCAGTAACTGTATCTGTAACACGGTAAGGAATTCGCCCACGACACAGCGAAAACGACGACGATGGCAAGGACAATGACGGCGATTCAACACGGACACGCAGTGTCCCTGGATGGGCTGGATGCGGCGGCCTTCCGCGGAGGCTGCACGGACACGACCTGTGGAGGCAGAGAAAGAATGAAACCCTGATGAGCCGGAGCCCAGTAAGTGTATAAGCAAGTGCCAATACAAACATAAGATAGAATGGGAATGTCGGTCTTTGTCAATGCGTTACATATCAACAGGCGCCCACACTTGCGTTACTCGAACAACAACATGGCGGTTTACAGCCTGCCCATTACTGTAATGGCCAGGTCGTAAGCCGCCATATTGTTGTTCCAGTAATGTAAGTGTTGGTGCCGTTGATACACTTACTGAGCTTTGGCTCATGGAATTTTTCCCTCTCTTGTACTTTTGCAGATCGAACACACTCAGCCCCCGGCGGAAGATCACTGTCAATTGTCCAAGTAGCCCGTTGCCCCAACCTTTGAGGTTGTAGGTACCTTTACATTTCCGACTTTCTCTATGACTTTCAACGTCCCTTGGTGCGACACTCTTTTGTTGTACCGACTTTTTAATGTAAAACACACACACCCTTTGGTCGTCAGCACCGCGCAAAAAAGGCTGTAAATAAATCTTTCATTCCGACACGGTCTCATGTTCTGGTTTACTGTGTCTTGGAATTATATCGGTCGGAACTAACTGTGAGAAACAAAACATTTTAGAAGCTTCCACGGCGTCTCCTGGCACTTCGCTCAATACCATCCTGTTCTGTTCAACGGATGGCTGTCAGACCGAACCGAACTGAAGACATTGGCGGATACTGGCTCTTCGGCGCTCATTTCCTGATCACAAGAACACTGAACAACTGTGAGTTTGGGTCACACCTTTTGTTTCATTTTAATTCCTAATGTACATACCCCTTTTGGCCTTTTTATCACCGCACGCTCCTCCACCCATCTTAGTTTGCTAGTGTCGTCTTAGATATTGTTGACATTCATTTAGTGTACCATATAGACAGAGTAGTACGCTACAAAATTGGTGAGCCCAGGTTGCTTTTTCCATCCTTTCTACAGTAGCTTCATTCTTTTGGTCCAGGTTCCACACAGTTCACCATGTCTGGCAGCGAATCTATTGACATCCACGCGGTTGCTCTCAAACTACCCGTTTTTGCCCCGACCAACCCTCGAGTGTGGTTTCGACAAATAGAAGCCGTATTTACCACTCAAAATATAACCAGCAAGCGCGTGAAATACTCTCACTGTGTCGAAGCGCTTCCCTTTGACATCGCCGTTGACGTGGAAGATCTCCTCGATCCCATTCCACCAGAAGCTCCTTTCACGAAGCTTAAGGAGGCAGTCATTCAGCGTACCGGAAAATCAGCCTGAAAAATGCTCCGGGAGCTGTTCACGTCGGTGGAGCTCGGAGACCAAACTCCGTCCCAGCTTATGCGCCACATGCGGTCGCTACTGGCTGGACGTCAAATGGACGACGCCATTTTCAGGGAGATATGGGTTGATAAACTACCTCTCCCGATGCAGCAGGTCCTGTCAATGCTGGAGCCCACTACTCCTCTTGACAAAGTTGCACAACACTCCGATAGAATAATGGAATGCTACCCGGCTGGCAGACCCTGAGTTCACATACCATCACCCGCAGAAACCACTCCGACACACGAATCCCCTATGACATTACCAATTCTTGACACAGGTCGCCGTGGCGACGTTTCTCGCAGTCCTGCTCCCCCATCCCATCACTTTCGTATCGATAAGGACATTACGGACCTAAAAGAAACCGTTCGCATGTTGTGCAATCAGGTCGGTGCAATGTGCAACGCATTAGCTACTCATCGACCTGTGTCCGCCGAAGTACCTCGTCGACCTAGATCACGGTCCAGAAACCACCGGTTACAAACCTGGTGTTGGTACCACCGCATATTCGGCTCCAAGGCACGCCGCTGTGATCCTCCATGTTCCTTTCGCACTTCCACCTCACAGTCAAACGACCAGGCCAGCCAGTACCGGCGACGACTACGGCTGGCTCTCCACATGAAAGTCGCCCATTTTATATCGTTGACCGATCCCGTGGCCTTCGATACCTCATTGATACCGGCGCCGAGATCAGTGTAATCCCCTCACCCAAATATCATAGCCTCAAACCATCTCACTTTACACTGCAAGCAGCAAACACAACAACTATTGCGACATTCGGCCAACGGTCCATCACTCTTGATTTAGGCCTCCGACGATCTTTTCAATGGGTTTTCATCCAGGCGGATGTTCAGACTCCCATTATTGGAGCGGATTTCCTCTCACACTTTGGCCTAACCGTGGACCTCAAAAATCGCAAGCTGGTAGACACCACAACCAAGCTTTCTGCAGTCGGCATTGGCAAATGCACCAACTCTCTGGGTATTCGGCTGGCGATCCCGCAATCGCCGTTTGCTGACATTTTGAAGGAGTTTCCGTCCCTCACTAAACCGTGTAAGTTCACCGACCCAGTCTCTCATGCTGTGCGTCACCACATCGCCACAAAAGACCAACCGGTCCACTTTCAACTGCGCCGACTCAACGCCGACAAACTCCGTATTGCACGCCTTGAATTCGAACACATGATGAATCTTGGCATCATTCGACCGTCTTCAAGCCCATGGGCCTCGCCTTTGCACATGGTTCCAAAATCATCTGGTGGTTGGAGACCTGTGGAGACTACCGTGCTCTCAAGAAGGTCACCTTCTCCGACAGGTACCCGATCCCACACATTCATGATTTTGCATAGAATCTCTCTATGAAGACAATCTTTTCCAAGGTTGACCTCGTAAAGGCATATCACCAAATCCCCGTAGCCGAAGAAGACATTCCCAAGACAGCCATCACCACGCCTTTTGGCCTGTTCGAGTTCATACGCATGCCATTTGGATTGAGAAACGCTGATCAGACTTTCCAACGATCCGTCGATATAGTGCTTCGAGGTCTACCCTTCGCGTTTGGCTACTTCGACGACATCTTAATTGTCAGCGCCTCTCCATCAGAGCATGCCATTCACCTGCGTCAACTCTTTCAGTGTTTCCAACAATACGGACTTCAACTGAACCCTTGTGAATGCGTGTTCGGCGTTCCGTCCCTCGACTTTCTCGGGCACCATATCGATCAAAAGGGTTTGACACCCCTTCCAGATAAAGTGCGCAGCATCCTCTCATTTCGTGCACCTCAAACGATCACACAGTTACGACGTTTCTTAGGAATTTTGAACTACTACCGTCGCTTCATTCCACATTGTGCGACCATTGTTTCACCTTTGACCGATCTTCTCAAGTCCAACGTCAAGACGATTGATTTCACTCCCGAGGCTGAGACAGCTTTCGCAGAGGCCAAAAAAGCTCTCGCGGATGCCACCATGCTGCATCCTCCACATTCGGATCCAAATACCGAGTTAATCCTAACGACTGATGCATCAAATACTGCAGTCGGTGCAGTGCTTCACCAAATTGTGGGCAATCAATTACAGCCCTTAGAGTTCTTCTCGCAAAAACTCCAGGCGGCATAGACAAGATACAGCACGTTTTCTCGTGAACTCCTGGCTATTTACTTGTCCGTCCGTCATTTCCGCCACCTTTTGGAAGGACGACAATTTCGTGTGAACACTGACCACAAACCCCTGACACACGCACTTCATGCCAAGCCTGACAGACATTCATCCGGAGATATCCGCTATTTGGATTGTATTTCTCAGTTCACAACAGACATCCGCTACGTGCGTGGAGTTGATAATGTTGTGGCTGATGCTTTATCCAGACCTGACGTCAACACGGTGCAGACTAAATTCGATCTTACGGAATTGGCAAACCTCCAGCGTGATTATCCATCCTTGCTCAAATTGCGCACATCCTCCACACTCCAGTTGAAAGATTCTCCCCTACCTTCAGCCGATGGCACAGTCCTATGTGACTGGTCTACAGGTCACCCTCGTCCTATCGTTCCAACTTGCTACAGGAAGATCGTTTTCGATCATTTTCATTCTCGTTCCCATCCTGGTATTCGTGCATCTCGCAAACTCATTTCTGCCAGAGTTTTTGGCCCAGTATGAGTTCTGACACTGAATTATGGACTAAACAGTGTTTACAATGTCAGAGAAACAAAGTCCACCGCCACACTTTTTCTCCTTCCAGTACATTCACCGTTCCCGACGTCCATTTCACACATATTCACGTCGATCTTGTTGGCGCACTACCACCATCAAATGAACATACCCACTTATTAACCGTTGTTGATCGTTTCACACGCTGGCCGGTGGCAGTACGCATTTCCGACACCTCGGCAGAAAATATTGCGAAGGTACTACTCCAACACTGGATTGCTACATTTGGTGTACCGTCTACCGTCACCACAGACCGTGGTAGCCAATTCCAATCGACTTTGTTTCGTGAGTTCACCAAACTGCTCGGATGTAACCGCATCATAACAACTGCATACCATCCTTCGTCCAATGGCATGATAGAGCACCTACACCGTCAACTCAAAGCAGCACTGATATCACAGCCAAACCCCAATAACTGGAGCGACAACCTGCCACTAGTTCTCTTGGGTCTCCGGTCATCAGTCAAAGACGACCTCCACAGCACGTCGGCTGAACTCGTTTTCGGTACCACCATATGCCTTCCAGGTGAGTATGTCCAACCCAGCACTGCTGCCAGTCCTAACCCATCCCAGTTCGTCCAACAACTCAAAGACCGTATGTAACATCTTCGTCCAATACCCACTCGCTCGTCATCCACACACGTTTTTGTACATAATGATCTATATACGTCACCTTCCGTTTTTATTCGTAACGATGCTGTTCGAAAACCACTCACACCACCGTATGACTGTCCGTTTAAGGTAATCAGTCACACAGACAAATATTTCGTGGTTCAGAAGGCCGATGAGCCAGACACTGTTTCCACTGACAGATTAAAACCCGCGTATTTTGATACACCTCCATCACCAGCAACACCAACACCACCAGCATCCACAGACACACCACCAACAATTCCTGGTGATGATCCACACTGCATCATCACACCAGACACTACACCACACCCACCAGCACCACCACAGCAACAATCATCCCTGGTAACCCGTCGTTCCGGCAGAAACGTTCGACATCCTTTCAGATTTCAAGACTTCGTTAGTTGGCGATTTCATTCGCTAACCGTTTCCTCTTTGCACCTTTTTATTGAGAGTTTATTTTGTACAACAAGCGCCCTGGCGAAGGATTTGTGTAGGTACCTTTACATTTCCGACTTTCTCTATGACTTTCAACGTCCCTTGGTGCGACACTCTTTTGTTGTACCGACTTTTTAATGTAAAACACACACACCCTTTGGTCGTCAGCACCGCGCAAAAAAGGCTGTAAATAAATCTTTCATTCCGACACGGTCTCATGTTCTGGTTTACTGTGTCTTGGAATTATATCGGTCGGAACTAACTGTGAGAAACAAAACATTTTAGAAGCTTCCACGGCGTCTCCTGGCACTTCGCTCAATACCATCCTGTTCTGTTCAACGGATGGCTGTCAGACCGAACTGAACTGAAGACATTGGCGGATACTGGCTCTTCGGCGCTCATTTCCTGATCACAAGAACACTGAACAACTGTGAGTTTGGGTCACACCTTTTGTTTCATTTTAATTCCTAATGTACATACCCCTTTTGGCCTTTTTATCACCGCACGCTCCTCCACCCATCTTAGTTTGCTAGCGTCGTCTTAGATATTGTTGACATTCATTTAGTGTACCATATAGACAGAGTAGTAAGCTACAAGGTTAACCTGGGACATGCCCCAAGCTGGCCCCAACGTTAGTTTTCATGTGGAAAATAAGCTAATTGGTTACGGAATTACTGGGATTATTTCCTTATGTACATATTTTGCAAGATTATTGTGGCCTGTTTTGTTTTATAACGTCACCATTAGTAGCGACCTTCAGGCGGTCTCGTGCATTTTACAGTCAGCCAAAGGCGAAAATACGAAGGATATATCTAAAATATGTGGTACCCTGTCAATAATGTCAAAATACAAATATAAACATTACGAATCAGTCCTCTTGGATTGTTGCACTGTCTTCACCTTCTTCCAGTTTTCCCTCTGATTGTACAAGGTTGATATGGCCAATCGTGCGACCTTCCCGAAGTTTCTATTACACAGATCTTCCCTCCAGAAGGCTCCGCCCCCGGGGCAACAGCTCTCCCCCTGTATAGTCCAGCCACCGGAACGTTCGAGCGACGCGTAGCAACCAATTTCGACACAATTCAAAACATAGTCGATTCCGAATAGCCACTCATCGCTCGAACGTTCCGGTGGCTGGACTATATAGTACTCAATAGTGTTCCTTCTGGGCTCTTTTGCTCCAAATTGGACAACAAATCAACAACTGCAGTAAATACAGTCACAACGAAATTCAAGCTGAGCGACTCTCGCTCGAGGCAACGGTAGGAGTCCGGTTTCTGACTGTACTTGCTGCAGTTGTTGATATTCTTGGCAATTGCAGAGACTTCAAATTACGCAGCAAATCCGCAAACCGTTCCGAATCAAAGGTCAATACCCTGCAAGTGAACCAAACCCCTTTGCCCGCAGGTGTTGGTCATGTCTCTTGCTCAGGCTCTAGTATATCAGGTTGTTCTAGGGTTAGCTCGGTTTCCCATAGAGCTAGAGCTGATCTGTTTTTAGCTGAGTTGAAGGGGAAGCAGGTCGCGGAACAATTAGAGTTAGATAAGCAACGTAAGCTGCCCCAGGTGAGGAATGACACGGAAATGGCGAAACTGCGTTTGACGCTCGCTGAGGAAGAAGAAGATCTAGTCAACGTAGATGAAGTCAAGGGTGGAGTAATGGTCAGTGAACATCTTTCTCGTTACCGAAGTGATTGACACGTGCAGAACGATGCACCACGAACAACAAGCTTCGTTCCAGTGGCGGAACCTGCAGTGAATTATCGTTTGGACTTACCCAGGGTGGAACTGGAGTCATTCGCGGGCTGCTCGTCAACGTACTGGAGGTTTGTGAAACAGTTTGAATATTACGTCGAAGGTAGAGTTCGAGACGATGGCCAGCGCCTATTTTATTTGATGCATTACTGCAAGGGACAAGCAAGGGATGCGTTTGCCGAATGTGTTATGCTGCTTCCAACACTGGCACACAATAAGGCTAGGGAAATCCTAAAAGATCTGTATGGACAAGATCATGTAGTGGCTCGTTCACTGATTGATGGCTTACTGCGAGGTTTGAAGCCACTGGTGGAAGATTCGGATGCCCTGACCAAATTGTCGTTGAAAATGCTGAACTGTGAGGTTGCCCTCACGCAGATGAATAGCATGTCAGACCTCAGCTCATTGCAGACTATGGAACGTATCACTCGAGTGCTTCCAACACGTCTCCAGGATTTGTGGGCTAGGACCGTTGATGATATTTTGGGAAGAGGAGACGAACCGAGGTTCCAAGATCTGCAGCACTTAGTGTCCCTTGAGGCATGGATTGCTCGAAGTAGGTTTGGCAAACTGGCTGCCAATAGCAAGGCTCATTGTTATTCGCGGTCATCCAGTTGGAGGAATTATGCACAAAACCTGCATCCAGAAGCGACACGGTTCATGCCAAATCAGGGTAGTACTTTGTTGGTCGCAGCTAATAGGTGTTCTGTATGTAATGGAATACACGCACTTGAGGAATGTCAGCGACTCCTGTCTCGTGATATACCCGGTCGTTGGGCATTGATTAAAGAAATCAAGGCTTGCTTTTCGTGTCTCAAGTGTGGACATCTGTCTAGAAACTGTTCTGTTTCCAAACCATGTTCAACATCAGGTTGTCCGAAACGGCACCACCGTCTACTGCATGTTGCACAGAAGCAATGTACTTATCGAGTCACGCAAGATACAAAACAAGGGCTGCAGCTAGATAAGCTGCGTATGGACAATGCAAAAAGGCCTGGGCAGTGGACCAATAATTGTGCGGCTACTCTTAGGCCAGAATGTCGGGTCAGTTTAAGTGTACTACCAGTGCGAGTAGACGGACCGGGGGGCTCTGTGGAGACCTACGATCTGCTGGACAGCGGGTCTGATGTGACTCTAATACAAAAAGACATTATGGAGCTGGTGGGCCTGAAGGCATCCCCGACCTCACTGTCGATTTCGACCGTAAATGGGACTACCACTTGGAATTCGGGAACAACGGAGCTGCGACTGAACTCATTATCAGGGAATGATTTAGTCAATGTAGAAAGAGCCTCTTGTGTTGATAGGCTACTAATCCAAGCAGTCCAGTACTGCACAGACGCGGACATTTTATCATGGCTTCACCTACATTGCGTCCAAAGACAGAATCTGGAAGATTCGAGAGTGCGAATCCTGATAGGTGCCGACGTCCCAGAAGCACATCGGGCATTAGAGCAAAGATGCGGCAAAAGAAAACAACCGTATGCTGTGCGGACGATTTTAGAATGGATCGTTCTTGGTCCGATAAACCAGAAACCACGCTTTGTGAGGACAGTAAACCACATTGAGAGGGGAATGGACCCCTTAGCAGAACAGATCGATCGACTATACAATGCCGATTTCTGCAATGGGTGTACATCGGAAAACTCTCCTTCATTAGAAGACAAACAGGCCGTTGATATGGTTTCCAATGCCACAACCTGGTTGGACGGACACCATGAAGTTGTACTTCCGTGGAGGAATCCTGAAGTGAGACTTCTAAATAACTATATTGTGGCCAAAGAGAGATTGAACGGCTTGAGAAAAAGGTTTGCGCGTGACCCGGAATTCTTTGACAAATACACTGTAATAATAGAGGGTTATGTGCTCAAGGGCCACTCCCAGTTGGTGCCCGATGTACAGCCTAAAATGGGTTTTGAGCCAAAGTGGCACTTACCACATCACGCAGTTACAAACCCTAAAAAGCCTAGCGAGTTGAGGGTGGTGTTTGACTATGCGGCTGCATTCCAGGGACGCTCCTTGAATGATTACTTGCTACAGGGACCGGATACGACAGCAAGCTTAGTTGGAGTGTTGCTTCTCTTTCGAAAGGATCTGTCGCGTTGGCTGCGGATATTGAAGAAATGTTCATGCAGGTTCGAGTGCCGACGAGAGACAAAGGAGCACTGAGGTTCCTCTGGTGGGAAAATGGTCAACTAGGTGGTAATCTTGTTGAATATCAGATGAATGCCCACCCGTTTGTTGCCTCTTTTGTGCAAATTTCACGTTACGTGGCACGGCAGACGATTGGGGAGGACAGTATGAGGATTACGTCTCCAGGGCCGTGTGTAACAACTTCTATGTAGACGACTGTCTTGTTTCTTTGCCTACACCGGAGAATGCAAGCGTTTTTGCTATCCAGATAAGTGCGTTACTATCACGAAGTGGATTCCGGCTTCATAGATGGGTGTGTAATCGTAAGAAGGTGCTGGATATTTTACCAAAATCTGAGCTAGCCCATCCCACTTTGGAAATAGATGACTGCGCGCATGTTCCGGAGAGGACGTTGGGGATAGAATGGAACGCAATAGAAGACACTTTCCAGTTTTCATTCGCAACGCGCGAAAAACCTCAAACAAGGTGTGGCTAGTTGTCCATAGTATCATCCGTGTTCGACCCACTAGGGTTGGTTTCACCTTTCATTCTGCCAGGCAAGGTGTTATTGCAATCACTGTGTCGCTTGAAGCTTGGTTGGGACGACCCAATTGGAGAAGAACCCCTACGATGCTGGAATGAGTGGTCAAGAAGTCTGGAACAACTATGCGCATTCAAAATTCAGCGTTCTATTAGACTCACTGAACGAAGGTGTACAGCTTCATGTATTTTGTGACGCCAACGAAGTTGGCTGTGGGGTGGTGGCGTATTCCAGAATGGTTTCAAGGGACATAGCCCCCTACTGTGCCCTACTGTTCTCTAAGTCAAGGGTAGCTCCTCTGAAGACAGTAACGATCCCTCGATTGGAGTTAGCCGCAGCAAGACTGGCCGTTAGAGTTTCTCGGATTCTTACGGAAGAAGCTGGAACCAAGTTTGGTAAGACCTACTACTGGAATGACTCAGCTATAGTTTGCACTACATAAACAACACTAAAACGAGATTCAGTACGTACGTTGCCAACCGTTTGGCTGAAATCCATCAGTGGTTGGAACCCTGGCAGTGGCGTCATGTCAGATCGGAGGCTAACCCTGCGGACTTGGCTTCAAGAGGCACAACATCACCGAGTGATATCAGCTGCTGGTTCGAAGGTCCTAAATTCTTGATGAACGATATAACTTCATGGCCGACCAGTCCTTCGGTGTCTGCAGCACCACCAAACGTTGAGTTGAAGCAGCCTTCGAGTACAGTTCTCACAGTGTTGCAGGATGCATGGACGGAAGCACTTCTAGCTAGGCTCTCCAGTTGGTTTCACTTGCTGAGGTCGGTAGCGTGATTAACCCCTTTTTAAAATGTACCTTGCAGTCATGAGAGGCGGGCGCACGGATCTAGGATTGACAACTGGGCCGTTGAAGTTAAACGACATTGCTAAAGTGGAGGAAAGTGTTATTTTGATTGTACAAGCTAAGGTCTATGGTGAAGAGCCAAAATGGCTACGAGACAGGAGCAATAACCTATGCATTAACAAACTTCCGATGAAAAGGACTCTATTAAAACTCGATCCAATTTTATTAAATAGAATTAGTGTCGGAGGACGACTGAACTACTCCGGTCAGCTTCAGGGTGAGAAACATCCGATGATACTACCCAAGACTCACCCGATTACAGACTCGATAATCCGGTGGTATCACGCAGTGGAAGGACATGCAAGCCCTTCTCAGTTACTCGCGGAACTTCGCAAAATATTTTGGATTGTACAGGAAGAAGTTTCCGTCAAGCGAGTACTTGGAGGTTGTTGGAAATGCCGGAACCATTTGGAGGTCGTAGGCAAGCAGATGATGGCTCCCCTCCTAGCCATTAGAGTCCAACAAGGTTGGTTTCCGTTCAAATACGTCGGAATGGATTACTTTGGCCCATTTGTGGTTAAACATGGGTGCAGCAAGGAGAAACGGTATGGGTGCATCCTCACCTGCCTACAGATGCGTACGGTACATATTGAAGTTTCTTTTTCTCCAAGCACGGATTCATTCATTATGAAATTGCTGCTTTTCATGTCGAGGAGAGGGGCACCGTCCGAGATTTTTAGTGATAACGGTACAAACTTTGTTGAGGCTCGAAGGGAATTGAAGAACCTAAGGAAAACTGGTTTAGTGATAAGATTGCGGATAGATTGTTGCAGCCGAGTGTGCAGTGGCATTTCAATCCCCCACATGCTGGTCACCGTGGTGGCTAATGGGAGATCAGGGTGTGCTCGGTTAGAAGAGTACATCTTTCGGTTTGCAACGAGCAGCCGATGACTGACGAAATATTGTTGACATTCCCTATGGAAAGTGAGCGGATAGTAAACGGACGACCGCTAGTGCCTTTGACCTCGGACTGTCGTGATCTGCCAGTACTCGCACCCAAAGACCTACCCATCCTTAGGGCAAACCCACGGGATATTCTGACGGATTCGTTGCGCGATAGACTGGTTCGTCAGTGGAGGCAGGCAAACTAACTACCGCCTGTGTTTTGGAAGAGATGGATCAGGGAATATCTTCCACTTTTTCAACAGCGGCAGAAGTGGATAACTCGAGAACGCAACTTTAGATCGGGTGATGTAGTGCTACTAGTTTCGAAGGCTTTGCCGCGTGGCCGGTGGCCGATAGGAGTCATCGAAAGCATCTAAGTTTCGGACTATGGTTTGGTGCGAACGGCAACAGCGCGAATTAATGAAGGATTAGTGCTCCGTGACATCAGAAAGATTTGTCTTATTGAGGGCGAACCGGACACTGGTGGTGTAAGTTCAGAGGCCAAGTCTTCTCAAGTGGGGGCTGGTCTTTGGATCTGCCGAATCGAGAGGAACCACTGAGAGTTGATCCACTTGTCCGGCCGGGAGCTGCTATTGACGGTGATAAGTTAGGTATTGGAGAACCGTGGGGCGAGCCGATGCATGAGGCCAACCACACCTGACAGTGCGCAGGAAAAATCCGGGTCGGATTTTGGGGGCCGGCGTAAAGGAGTTCAGGAAATCCCGTTCCATGCATTAGCATCCATATTACAAACGACATTTATCATTCGTATGAATTATCTTTGCTGGAGTTCTGATTGTTTGTTTTATTTCTCTAAATCTTTGTCACAAACCGGACTCCTACCGTTGCCTCGAGCGAGAGTCGCTCAGCTTGAATTTCGTTGTGACTGTATTTACTGCAGTTGTTGATTTGCTGTCCAATTTGGAGCGAAAGAGCCCAGAAGGAACACTATTGAGTACTGTATAGTCCAGCCACCGGAACGTTCGAGCGACGAGTAGCTATTCGGAATCGACTATGTTTTGAATTGTGTCGAAATTGGTTGCTACGCGTCGGCACCTCTAGCTCCAACTGCACTGGTGGCACTGAGCCTTGGTCTTCGGTCGGCGAAATCCCGCTGGTTGGGTTGATTCCCTGAGCTACTTGCTCGAAGGGCTTCAGCTTATTGAAATGAACAACGAATGATAGATTACCACTATTTGGCCATGCGTTTTGAATGACACAGGTTGCATCTGACACAACCTTTTCAACACGAAAGGGCCTCTTTTCAACCCCCAGAAAATTTAGCTTGTTTCCCCCCGGTGGGTACTGACGTATGAAGCCACACGAAATCGCCAGCTTGTAATAGAGCGCCAAACGCCTTTCTGTCATAATACTCTTTTTGCCGCCTCTGTGCTGTCCGACGATGGGCTCCATCAAGGTGTTCACCACTTCTTATTGTGTCCCGCAGTTTGCTGACGTGTTCCACTACCGTTGTGTCTTGATTGCTAATTGTGGGCAATTGAAAATCTGACGGATGCCGAATTTCTCTTCCTGTCCAAAGGAAGCTTGGAGTCTGGTTTGTTGACGCATGCACCGGACCGCGATACGCTAGCAAGCAGAAGTGTACTTTCGTGTCCCAATCAGTACCGTGCTGGACAAGGGCTTTGAGAAGGTTGATAAGTGTCCGATTAGTACGCCCAACTAATCCATTCCCTTGTGGGTGGTGGAAGGTAGTGCGCACTTTGTTGATACCAAGAGATCTACAAAGCTCCTGTATGAGACAGCTTTCGAAATTCGTACCTTTATCCGAGTGTAGTCGGCCCGGTGCACCCCACTGACAAATCCAGTGCTTAAGGATCGTATTTGCAACGGTTTTGGCATCTCCGGAGTTCAACGGTATCGCTTCGCACCATTTAGTAAAATAGTCGACGAGCACCAATAAGTATTTATTTCCATGTTGCGTAAGTGGTAGGGGTCTGAATAAATCCATACCAACTACTTCATTGGAAAACCCCACTACTATGGGTTGTAACGGAGCACACGGTGCAGTTCTGGGATTCTTAAAGCGGCCACAACGTTCGCACGTCCTACAGAAATCCAATACATCTCTTCGTTGGTAAGGCCACCAGAACCGAGTCCTTGCCGCATGCTCTAGTTTGTTGACACCCGCATGGCCCAGCTCAGTGTACAATGTCGTAAGGAACTTTTGTACCATGGACCGAGGGACGACGACTTTGGTTGGACAATTGGGACCAAACTGGAAAACTAAAACGTTATCCACAATGCTCAAATGATCCCAGAGACTCCAGAGATGCTTGGTCCACAAACCACTCCCGCCATCTCTCGCTGACTAGGCTTCTCACTTTCTGCATTCAACTTAACGTAGATGAGGCTTGTGTCGCTATCGCTGGACTAGATCGAGCCCCACTGTTCCGCAGTATCCTCCTGTAGACTGACCTGTGCCACATAACCGACGGGGCAGGACGGGCAGTCTCCGTGGTTTCGGACTGGCCTACTAGATAATGCGTCCGCATTCGAATGCCGGCTACCTGGACGGTGTTCAATCACGAAATCAAACTCCTGCAACTGCTCCTGCCACCGGGCTGTCTGTCCCTGGGGGTCTTTAAAGTTTTGTAACCACAGAAGGGCTTGATAGTCCGTACGAATTTGAAATTGTCGACCGATTAGATACTGTCTAAACTTTTTTTACTAATGTGATCATGGCTAGCGTTTCTTTTCGTGTCGTGCAGTAGTTTTTCTCCCGTTTACATAACATTTTACTGCCATGGGCGATGACGTGCTCTAATCCATCTCTCCCGATCTGTGATAACACACCTCCAATGGCCCCGTCACTCGCGTCGGTATCTAGGATAAACTCACTAGCTCCTTCCGCCAGATCGGGCAGAGCTAGCATGGGTGCCGCGCAAGGAGCCGAACGTAAGTCTTTGAAGGACCGCTCACATCGCTCGTCCCAACTGAAGCCGTCGTTTTTGCGCAGAAGAGCATTCAGTGGTGCCGCCCCCATTCTGCAAGACCCTTGATGAAGCGACGGTAATACGAAGCCAATCCTAGAAAACTCCTCAATTCCGTAACGTTGTTAGGAGTTGGCCAATTTCAGACTTGTTCGACTTTTTCCGGGTCAGTTCTTATTCCCTGGTCCGAAACAATGTGGCCCAAAAATTCACTTCCTTTGATAGAAATTTGCACTTGGATGGCTTTAGCTTAAGTCCCGCATCTCTAATTCTACCTAGAACTAACTCCAAGTTTTCTAAATTTTCCTCTTTCGTTCTCCCATGAATCAGTACATCATCGATGTATACAATGCATCTCGAAGGAATCATTCCCACCAAAATGCGATTCATCAAACGTTGGAACGTAGCAGGTGCATTGGTTAGCCCAAAAGGCATAGTCTGAAACTCATAAAGCCTGGATGGAATCGCGAACGCTGACTTCTCCAGGTCTTCCGCTGCAAGTTCAACCTCCCAATACCCAGACGCCAAGTCTAGGGTGCTGAAGTACCGGCTACCTCCTAAGGCGTCGAACAAGTCTTCCATGACAGGCAGTGGAAATGAATCCCTTTTGGTGATTGCATTAAGTTTCCTGCGATGATCACACCCTAGGGAATCTTCTGGACGACTATTAGGGGCTGCTTCCTAACAACACCGCCCGGTTCCAACTTCAAAGCTATGATCCCTCTGACGTTTAACTTCTCCCCGTTCACCGCCGTTAAGACTATACTACACGAGGCTGACTCAACGCTTCCGACTTTCGCCATAAGTTTTGCACTGATTAAACTACAGGTAGCTCCCGTGTCAACCAGCCCGCACAAAACTGTTCCATTAACCTTCACTCGAACAGATAGTGATTCAGTGCGGGCGGAACATATTGAAACGGCAGGAACGATGGACCTACCTTGTTTCTGAGTTTGTGACCACGTTCCGAACAAGGGCAGACCGCTTTCGACTGGCTGTGAGTACCAGGTACCGGGAGAGCTGTTGTGGGGACCAGCGTACCACCGGTTGGCGCTGAAGCCTTGAATCTTGTTATAGGACGACTGACCTGCTCCAGCGTGCCTTCCTCGATACCAGTTCCGTCTCCAGTTAGTGGGATTACGGCCCGGATGTTGAGCCCTTGGTTGCCACTCACGTAAAACGCAGCACTCGTCTCCAGCTACCACCCCCGCGATTCCCCTTTCTACGCGGTCCGCTGGTTCCCCTGCAGACAATGCTTGTGCCAAATCTCGAACTTCCCTCGCAACAGCGCCAGCTTCACAGCTGGGTTCGAGACGCTGTCAATTAATTGTTCTAGTACCCGGCGTTCCCGCTCCTCCTTGGTCTCATCGGGATGAGCCCGCTGACTCATCAGTTGCAGCACGCCACCGAGGGATCGTATGTCTTCATACGGTCGCTGCCTTCTCCCGTGCTACTCCCGCCGATATTGTGAAGGGTGCCCGGGGGCGTTCAAAAGTCTCCGAATCTGCTTGAAGACAGAATCCAAGTCACCACTGTTAAAAAGGTCCGCTTCGTTGAAGACATCATGGGCGTCTCCATCCAGCAGCCCCATGATAATATCTTCTTGTCGCCGTTCAGCGAACAATCGAAGGTATCGCCGCACTTGGCTCTCCCATCGATTGTAGTTTCCATTAAGGCGAAATTTTCAGGGGCTCCCGGGGTAGGAACCTGATGAGTTCTGATTACTTTGCACTCGGTCAATGCGCATGGAAGTTCATGGACAGATGGACTCCCAAGCTGGCTCTTGGGTGGCGAGCGAGCTATCTCCTCTTCCCGATTATCCTGTTCGGCTAGCTTTTTTGGTATCCTTGATCCCGGGTAGCGGCACCAATTTTGTAACAGTCAGCCAAAGGCGAAAAGACGAAATCCAGCAATGGAAGGATTTATCTAAAATATGTGGCATCCTGTCATTAATGTAAAAATACAAATATAAACATATTACGAATCAGTCCTCTTGGATTGTTGCATTGAATTCCAGATTGGCGGTTTCTTCACCTTCTTCCAGTTTTCCCTTTGCTTGTACGAGGTTTATACGACTAACTGAAACGGAAGAGAAAATCCATTACTTCAACTCGCCATACTCTAACGACCTTCCCGAAGTTTCTATTGCACAGTCGTTGTTCTGTCCTTCGCGTGACTGTGGTGTTGTTTCTCTGGCACGTGACCCACGGGTTCGGCATGAGATTCGTACAAACCGTGTTGGACGAATCGCCTATACGTGTTTGTATTCGTGCTAAGCAGCATGCCTGGGGTTTGCCCGAAGCTTTGGCAACCCGATTAAGTAAAATTGTGGCCAACATGGAGTCAGCTCCAATATAGTGGCCCCTTGGAGCACTTTACATGTGCTATCCCTATGTTGACTGATTTATCAATCTCCAACCAGTGACAGAATATATTCATCATAGGTAGATGGACTGTAGCTCGAAGAGCGTATATTCGCGGTAACTTATATATATATATATATATATATATATATATATATATATATCCTACGATAGGCCATCGTATTTGCGGATACTGTGGGTACCTGGCATACGCATGTTTATTGTTTATGGACATTTGCTTTTAATTATCATTTCGGATTTCAAATGAAGAAAAATATGATCTAGTGCCTGCCATTTTTCCGTGTTTACAATGGACAGCTAACTCACATGGATAACGTTTTCTTCAAATACTTCAGTTCATCGGACGATTTCTTAGCATACGGGTTAAGTTCAAGCCACTTGTATATTTTCGCTGTAGGCGATTTAGATTCCACTCTGGACTGCGCACCCATTCGCACCATCACACGTGAATGTATTCGTGTTTGCATTAACTCTTCCACGCTTGTTGTTCCCGATCTGCATACATTTTTGTAAAAAAATGTCACATAACGCTCTGTGCTTCCTGTGCCACTTTTTTCGCAAATCAGCATGACGATCTGTTGAGATTACGTAATGCTCGGATGATTGCGAGGCGAAAATTGTTCTTGTTTGTCGGTTGTTTTGACGTGAACTGTTCGTATTTTGCCGTTTTCTTGCTGTCTTTGTTTGCTTGTTTGGTGTCAATGGCAGACTCGTGTTTGCTTTCACGTATGGGTGTTCACTTACGCGTTACTGTTATTGTATTCACCGTTCATTTGTTTATGTACTTACTTAAATGTGATCAAGTCCCAGATAGACAATTCCTAATGAGAAACTTTTTCCTGCATGTACGTGGTTGCTCACTTTCCCGACAAAAATTAATACGCCGTGATGCACAGGGATTGGATGGTGGTCAAGACGCACGTTCGTTGGACACGAACGAAGAGTTTTCCAGACTACAGACCTCATTTGCTATCAGGAAAGGCAGTGCCGGATTACTACTTTAGGCCGATGTACCATACGGGTAAGTCAGTAGTAGCATAACATTTAACCAGACAAACTTGGGGGTGCCTTTGACTTCGAGCGTCAGCTGGTTGCTCAGTGAAGTGCTGCTTCTACCGACGAAGCAGAAAAGCAGACATACTTTTCACGGCACTATTCCACCAGAAAGAGGTAATTAACCATTTAAATTCACATACCTTAAGGGTTTTCATGGAGTTCTCTTCCGATTAGAGTCCTCAGGCGATGCAGAGGACGGCAAAACTAGTTACGCCGGACTTACCACCCTCCCAACCACCCATTTTAAAACGTCATGGCGGAATGCAAACGTAAATTTCTGACACGCGCAACCAAATTCCGTGTTAGTTCACCTCATTTGTCTTCCCAGTCCACTATGTCTGCACAGGCTAGCGCCCGAGTGCCAGTCGCATCCTCAAGGTAAGTATTACTTTCGTTTCATATTGTCCATTTTATTACAAGTATCGGCTCAAGCAGCAGAGCTACACAAATGAACTTTGCCCTTCACCTGCGCCCAATACTATGCAAGTTCACATGCAGTGCCGTCACCTTATTTTTTAGTGAACCAAGAAAAAATTCTGCTGCCCATAGACAGCCTTACAAGAAGTGTGGAGAAACTAAGTGCCTCTATAGAATCCCTTTCCACCACTTTCGTGGCGTCATGTTCACAAGCTATGCCGCAGCCAATCACACGTGGGAACACTGTGGATGAATTTCACCTTTTACACGACGTCCTCGGAACACCAGAAGCTTTCAGTAAGATGGTAAGTCACTATACGTGTAAGTGAAAAATATAAGTCACAACACTGCGGCGGTACACAACTAAAAACCTTCAGGATGCCTTTAAGCGAAAGTCATCTGCTGGGGTCAGCGACGACGTCGCAGTGAAGTGCTGCTGTAGCGCTACAAATAAAGCTCTCGATGACAAAGACTAACAAATTTGTTTATTTGAACAGTTACCGTTTTTGGTGGAGCCACGTGCTTCGCCTGTGTACGTCGTCTGCACGCCGTTGCGCTCCTCCAATACACACGTTGTCCCGCTCCAGCGTTTTGAGTTCTGCTTTACGCTCTGCCGAGTATGTTCGCTATTGTGTCACAAACCGAGGACCAGGGGATATAGACTCTATACGGGAGCAGATCTTGACTTAACTGAGGAGAATCCAAAACTGGTGAGCCCGAACAACAACCTCAATTCTGGAAGGACACTAGTAAGTCACTCAATCACATTTGTTCGTTTACATATACATTTTTTCCCGACATATAAACGGCAAACTCCTGATTTCCGCCACCATATCCCTTTTGTATTTTTTCTCATATCGATATTATAAGTGTTTCACGGTCGCTGAACTGACCCCTATATATCGTTTTACATTTGATATACCATTGCAACTATGGCTAGCAACGACCGCAAACCTGATCCGGAACCGTCCGTTTCGACAGTCTTTCTAGACGTCCCTGAGTTTTTTATTGATTACCCTCAACTCTGGTTTCATATGTTAGAGGCGGAGTTTGAATCACGTAGAATCACAAGCGAGCAAACCCGTTACTTGTGGACTATTGGTCGCCTTCCCCGTGACGTTGCTACTCAGATACGCAAAGTAATATTGAATAACAGTTCTTATACAGCCGCGAAAGACACAGTAATCTCTTGTCTGTTGCCGTCAGAATCGTCCAGACTGAAACGGCTGGCTCAAGGGACAAAGTTAAGTAGCAAGAAGCCCTCTGCATTACTGAGAGAAATGCAGCAGCTGGCAGGGCAACTTTTAGAAAAAAACGTTCTTAAAGAGTTGTGGGTACGGAGACTACCACCCAATATTCAAGCACCGCTCGAGGTTTCTAGTCATCTTAAGCTCACAGAAGCGGCTAAACTGGCGGACGGTATTATGGAACGGTACCATCCTCAAATTACAGCTGTAACAAACTCGAGCAGCCCCCAGGCCACTGCTCTCACTTTAGGAACACACTCCGAGGACACTGTGATAGCTGCTTTCGAGCGGGCTTTCAGACGTTTTTCCTCTCCCGGTTGTTCTCGCTGTAGAGACCACAAATCTTATCACAACCCTGACCGACGTGAACATCCCAGAAGCCCTCCCCCTGACCGCCTGATTAACCCATCTCGATCAACGTACTTTCGATACCACAAACGGTTTGGGGAGAAGGCCCGGCGCTGCGAAGCCGGTTGCACCTTCCCAGGTGCCAAACAGGGAAACTAACATCCCGGCGCCTTCCGACGACTAACGCGGTCGGCAGCTATAATAGCAGTCGTCGGTTGCATGTTTGAGATTTAGTTTCCAATAACCTGTTCCTAATTGACACCGATGCAGCAGTTAGTGTCATTCCAAAGGAGGCAGGTGATGCAACGAACCCGCCAGTCCAACAACTCCGTGCTGCTAATGGCACTCCTATTGCTACTTACGGCCGTAAGTCACTCACGCTCAACTTAGGACTACGTCGCAACTCCCACTGGGTGTTCATAATAGCAGACGTTGTAATGTACATGTTGATTGAATAATTCATCTTCTGCTCACATTCCTGTACTCTATGACCGATTTTGGACCGCCTTCTCTAACCCACTTCATGCTGACACTGTTTTGTGGTCGACAATTATTCTACGCTTGGTGCACTTACTTTTTCTTTTTATGGTTGTGCTTTCTTATTGAGATTACTTTGAGGACAGTTGGTACGGTAGTGAGAGGCACTGGTTCAACACAGTTTGTTTTATTACTCCTTGGTTTTGCTTTCTCGCTCACGTCGACTGACCGTAGACGTTCAGCTCGTTTACGTTGATTTTTGGCTTCCACACTCAGGAAATTGTTCTTTGGGCCTGATTAAGCATGGAGAACTTGTTCTATTTGTTTGGACTTCAGGACAGGTATTTATTATTTACTCTTTTTGGCCAACTATTCCTCTTTTTACGGAATTTGTCCTATTTTTGATTACCTTTTTGGCTGGATAGTGACTGAGGCTCACTGTCAAAGGTATGATCATGTTTGTACTTGTATTTTTACTCGCTAATAGTACCGTAGAATTTGCAGAGCAATCGTGTTCTTGATTTGGGTTCTGCATCGATTTGGGCTACGCGTTGCTTTGAGGCTCCAAGGTGCTATCCAGAACGAGTGAAGCTTATTAGTCGGTGAATCGATAATTGAATCGTTGGTCAGGCTTCACCCGGACCAGGACTTGAGCGTTTTGGTCGTTACAGACGTCTCTTATCCCATACTAGGAATCGATTTTCTTGACCATTCCGACCTCCTAATCGATGCACGAGGCCGGAGAGTTATCGACCGGCAGACGTCTATTTCCGTTACTGGTTCATACTCCCCCAGTGAATCACATCAAATCCCTATACATCCAACCGCAGGCCGAACACCCGTGCGCAGACCTACTTTCAGCTTACCCGGCAATGCTAAGACAATCTGGCCCCCTTCCCGCGGTGACCAATAACGTTACCCGCCATATGGTCACTAAAGGACCCCCAGCATTTAGCCGACCACGTCACTTGACCCTAGACAAGCTCTGCGTTGCACAGGCTGAGTTCGAACACATGCTAGAATTAGGCATAATCCGCCCGTCCAGTAGCCCTTGGGCCTCGCCCCTTCACATGGTTCCTAAACCCAATGGTGACTGGCGCCCCTGCGGTGACTATAGGGCCCTCAACCAGGCTACAACCACAGACAGGTACCCCATCCCACATATTCAAGATCTTACTTCTACCATGTCTGGTTATTCTGTTTTCAGCCGAATCAACCTCGTTAGGGACTACCAGAAAATCCCGGTAGCAGAGGCTGACATTCCTAAAACAGCTGTCACAACTCCATTCGGATTATTCGAGTTTTTGCGCGTGCCTACTCGGCTCAGTAATGCAGGCCAAACCTTTCAAAAGTTTATGCATGAAGCAACACGCGGTTTGAAGAATGTCTACGTGTACTTAGACGATATTTTGGTGGCAAGTTCTTCCAGAAAATAGCATGTGACACGCCTGCGTGCTCTTTTTGAGCGCCTTAGCCAACACGGTGTAACTATTAACCCTAAGAAGTGCGAATTAGGTAGGAGGACCATCACATTCCTAGGTCACGAAATCTCAGCCTCAGGCACACAGCCCCTGCCTGACAAGGTGGCTGCAATTCGCGACTATCCTGAGCCTCACTCTTACTGACAATTGCGCCAATTTTCTGGCCTGGTTAACTTTTATCGCCGGTTCATCCCACGCTTGCCGAAATAATGCATCCTCTAACAGACCTTTTACGTGGAGGTAAGCGGAAATTCATTTTTCCCGACACGGCACAGGCAGCTTTTATCTTGATCGAGGAAGCTATCACCAACATAGCACTCCTTTCACATCCCAATACCCCTGCTCCCCTGGCATTAGGAACAGATGCTTCGGATGCGGCTGTTGGAGCAGTGTTGCAGCAACTCATCAACAATTCATGGCAGCCAATAGATTTCTTCTCCAAGCGTCTCCAGCCTGCAGAATCCCGATATAGTACGTTCAGCAGAGAACTACTGGCAATCTATTTGGGTATCCGACACTTCCGGCACACACTCGAGGGCCAAACGTTCACAGTGTTCACAGATCATAAACCACTAGTGTACGCCTTCCAGTCAGCTTCTGACCGATATTCGCCGCGCGAGATTCGCCACTTAGACTATGCTTCGCAGTTTACTACGGACATTCGACACGTCTCTGGGGCACACAATCCCGTAGCAGACGCACTCTCACGCGTCCACAATATCGGCGGCTCACTACCCATGGGCATAGACCTAGAAGCAATCGCCGCAGCCCAAACAACAGATCCTGGGGTAGAGCAACCCAGAAACAGCGGCTCCCCGCACCTGGTTCCGGCGGCCTTTCCAACTTCGGACGTAACTATCATTTGCGATGTGTCACAGGGTCGACCCCAGCAGCTAGTTCCTGCCAGTATTCGCCAGCAAGTTTTTAACAGCCTCCGGAACTTATCGCACCCTGGTGTAATCGCCTCAGTGAAACTAGCCACCGAGCGATTCGTCTGGCCTTGCGTCAAACGTGACGCACATCTTTGGGCCCGTGCTTGCCTTCAGTGCAAACGAGTTAAAATACATCGTCACACCAAATCTACGTTAGGCACATTCTGCAAACCGGACGCACGCTTTCATCATGTGCATGTGGATCTCGTGGGGCCACTTCCGCCGTCCAATGGCTGCGTCTACATCCTCACTTGCGTAGATCGTTTCACTTGCTGGCCACAGGCCGTACCTATTCCTCGTCCAACCTCAGAGGAAGCTGCAAAATCATTTCTAACTGGTTGGGTGAGTCAGTTCGGTTGCCCTGCTATCGTGACCACTGACCGCGGTTCTCATTTCGACGGCGCCATCTACGAGCTACTGAAAGCATTCAGTTGCCGACACAACAAGATGACGGCCTATCATCCTCAGGCCAATGACATGGTGGAGCGATTCCATCGCCAATTGCAAGCTGCCCTTCGTGCTCGTGATAATCAATTGTGGAGTGAAGTTTTGCCGATCGTTCTCTCAGGACTGCGTAACACCGTTTAAGCCGAAATAGGTGTTACGGCGGCTGAACTGATTTACGGTTGCACACCACGACTTCCAGGTGAGTTGGTTTCTCCATTACCACCGGTAAGTTTTAATTACGGGGATTACGCAAAACGGTTGTCGCACCAAATTCGGGTGATAAAGCCCACCCCACCACGAGAACAAAGCCTCAGCAACTACATACCTATCATTCTAGCGACCGCCAGCCGTGTGCTTATTAGAGTAGATGCAGTGCGATCACCACTACAGGCGGCTTACTCTGGCCCGTTCCGCGTCGTTCGGCGAAAGGAAAAGAAGTACGTGGCAGACGTCGAGGGCAGGATAGAGACCATCAGCATAGACGGCTTCAAACCAGCCTTCATCGAGGTAGAACCCACCCCGAACAACCCTCCCAGTGTCATCACCTGCTCACAACCTCCGGTTAGTCTTCCCGAGTTGGCTCCTGTTACTCCCACTAACGACCCCTCGTTACCTGTTGCAACACCAAACTCCACGTAAGACACAGCTGCACCCGTCAACAGGAGAAATCGATGCTGCCGCGAGCTGCGACAGCCAACGAGGTTTTCCGAATATGTAACAGTTGTATATATTTAAGTTTACTCTTCATATATTCAACTTGTACATAGTCCTATTATGCATGAATGCGCGACCACGTGGTTATCACGACAAGGGTGGCGGCAGCCTGTATTGCGCCAGTATTTCCCCCCTAGTCAAATATCCGATCGAGCCTCGAGGCGCAGCTTCCATGTGTTTCTTGCCGCCACCAACACGAATTCCAGTTCACGCGCATGCTGCAAATATACCTCCACCGATTGACCGACACATACTTTGCCCTGCCAGACGAAACATACCCAAACGATGTCGTACGTTACCGGAAATGAAGCTGAATAACACTGAAGGCAAATGCGTCAACACATACACATATTTGTCAGTGAAACAGCATATTAACGCTCAAGTCCATGCGGAGATTTCCCACTTTACTATCCGTTACCGCAGTTTACATTTCCCCCGAACGGTAGCAGGTTGGAAATTTACTCTTCACTTCCCGAGGACCCTCCCGTTGCACTTTCTCATTTCTGAATGGTACATGTTACGAATCCCGAACCTAAACTCACCTTTTTATGAACTGCTGTTTCTCCCACATCCACCAGTGTGCACTTTCATGAAATTGGTCTCGGCACCGTTTCGAAACTCATTCCATTTATTAAACTCCGGTGAATCCGTCATTCAGGGTCTGATTGTCTTCATGGATCGCTATCCTCTTTGCATGCCTCGACTTTCCCAAGAAAACTTCTTTAGAATGTTTTTCTTCCTTTTCTTCTTGTTCAAAATTTACTCCATCTGCGGCAACTTAGCTGGTCTCAGTTTTCCTCAGCTAGCACCATTCCCGTTCATAATGCGTCCTTGGCACTGTGTTAACGATTTTTCGATTTCTCCACCGCGCACCTGTGCCCAGCCCGGATTCGCAACCGGTTCAAAACTGCCGCGCGAACCATTATTAAAATGATCTATTCAAACCGTTGCTGGATTTGTTTATCTATTGCTGATGCTCTTGACTCTCATACTTTGAATTTGTGAATATTCCACCTCATTGAGTAACGTGTTACACCATGATCATGCGCTAGCGCGTGCGTCTCGACCATGGCCGAGAAATATACCAATATTATTATTATAAGTGTCTTTAGGTTCCCCGTAACATGGTTCCACTTCCCTTCCACGCTGCCATGAGTGACCGCTCAATTCATTGCCGCCACCGCATCCGCTAGCGCCGAAATCGTTAGCCCACCGAGCTGAAGACGGTATTTCTCCGGCCGTGAGCTTTTGCTTTCCACTAGTTCGGTGTTTGCCATCCCGTGATAGCTCTTCCCTAATGGTGCTGTGATGACCACTGGACCTAGGTACCCTTCATACTTCGTCATTACTAAATCAAGAATCGCGGAGTTCTTGGTTATCCTCCAACGCGTTTCCTGCTGCACGTGTGAGATGGGCACTTCTCTTTGTAGGACTTTCAGAAGTCCTGCTCCGAGAGATCCCGGCGGCGCGTCCTCCACTTCCCAATCTTTTTCTGGGGTGTTGAAGTCCCTATGATGAGTACTGCATTATCTCTCCTGTCAGTGTCAGTTACCGCTAGCAGTTCAGTGCCCTAGTCTCCGGTAGAGGTTGGGCTTGAGTAAACTCAAAGGGGAGTCACAGGGACTCCTTGAGATCAAATCATACAGCTTATGCACTGCACAATAAGTAACCCCATTTCTATTACTTCTTGCTAGCACATGCGCTTGGCAACCAGCGACTGCACCCCACCACCTAGTCTGTCATCGTCCCTATCTCTCATTTACTGCACGGAGGCCCCCACGCAAGCACGAGTGAAGACGTCCTTTGGTGTCAGCCACGTATTGGTAAGCCCAACGATTTGTAGATCGCCCAGCTTTGCTGCTAACTTGTTCCACTTGTTGCGAATGCTGCAGGCATTCGTGTATATAATCGGTAGGCGCTCGGAAGCTAGCAGTCTTTTCTTCTTAGGGCTTTTACGGGGAATTCGTAAGCTCCCCAACCCTAAACTCAAGAGCTATCCCCTTTCTTTTTCTTTTCACTAACCTCGTTTAACTGAACACTGTTTGCCATCTTTAGGAGAGAATGTTCTGCGCTCCACTCCAGTATCCTTCTTTCAGCACGGTTTTTCTCATCTTCCGCGTTAGAGCCCCTGCTGTCTTCCGAAAACCTCTCTTCCGTGGATACTACTGTTTGTCTTATTGCCAGCTTCAGAGATTTTGTACTGGCGGGCTCTGTGCCCGCCTTCAAGATGGTGTGAGTAGTACCCTAACCGGTGGCATCATGCGGCTCGACGAAGACCAGACCGCTTGAGAACCACCTTATTTCTTCCGAAGCAGCCATCTCCCTGTCTCTGTGCCTAGGGTCTGTGAACTCCACCAAGGTGGGTGTTGGCCTTCTATCGCTTTCCGATATATCCGCCCTTCATTTTCCTGGCCGCAGGCTTCTTTTTACTGCAGCCTGATCAGACAGACCTACGCACCTGGGCCAGTTAACAATATGGTGTCTCATGGCCTCAATCCTTATTCCATTCTCCGTATTTCTGAACATCCTCGTAGCTACTCCGCCTGCCTTTTTTAGGTATCCAGTCTGTTGACAGAAATTCTCCCTGCCCTCGAGTAGGCCCTTTAGTAATTCACCATGACCACCTAGTTTCCTGGCGATTTTTAGAGGTAGCTCCTCACTGCTAGCAGGTTTATTGACTTCAGAGTCTCGCGAGATGGACCGGTGTTCGTCGTTTGTTGGTTTACTGGTCCGCTTGAGTTTCGCTCCTTTGTTCGTTCGACCTTTACCCAGCCCGTCCTTGGCCTCATCTTCCGCTCGATGGTTTTTTTTATCAATGCCTTCCCTTGGACCCGCGCACTCGTTTTTGTGATGCCTTTGCGAGGCTTCGTTACCAGTTCTCACACCTCAGACCACTCTAATAAATCTGAACCAGTTTTAATTATTGTGGATAGCAATCCACGCAGAACCACTTCGCATACTCACGCTTCATGTAAACCTCAGATGCTCTCTTGCCAGTTTTACTGTATGTCCTATGCTACCGCCGTTTGCAAGCTTCACGTAGAATCCCTTCATCATTGACATCCCCTTACAATTATTGTTTCCGCATGATGCCTGACTTTCTACTTGGCCATATTTTTCCCTTCTGGTCTTCCTTGTGACAGCCTGCGCCATTTCAGTTTATGGTGATGAAAAAGTGATTTCACCACGGGTTATGAAAAGTTGTGCACCATTATAGAGACAGCTACACCCGGTACGGAATACGAACCGATATTTCTAGGGCTAGATCGCCTTAGTAAAGGGGGAAAAAAATTTGGGGAAAGGAAAAACTAATAGGAGCAACCTAAGTTCCACGACACGCTGGTTTCCGTTTTTCCAGCGATCTGGCTGGAAACTTCAGCCCAAAGCTTTCCCGAGGTTTTCCAGGCAGTTTTTGTTGTCCCGCCAGTCGAGTTTTTTCTTCTGCTGATAAGGTCTACAAGCCGCGTCGCTTCACGATATTTATTCCTTCCTCCTTCGACTCGAAGTTATTTCCTTATGCTTGGTACCTAGCTTTCTATGTTTCTCCCTGGTAAGTTTGCTTCTTTCGTTCCCATGTCCCCCACGCAGCCCAGCATCAAGAAGCAGTGCCGGATAGGTAATGGTCACCATCAGTTGAGCCTCGAGAATTGTTTTGGTGGTGTGTACACCAGTTATGCACCAACCGCCGCATAGTGTGTTCCGTCGAATCCCCACCAAAAGTGGGGATTCTCACGCACATCAACTGCGAGAGAAATTGTGCATCGTGAGCGCTCACCGAAATGGCAGGAAACAAACCAGTACGGTGATCATAAAACACCTCAGATGGACCACGGCCCTGCCAGTAGCCCATCCAGTGAACACACACAAAGCTCACTATCAGGAAATATCTTGCACCATTCACTATCTAAGGCACCTTTGAAGGGCTCAATGGTCTGCATCATTGAAGCTACCTGGAGATTACCGCATTTAAATGCGTAAATCCGCGACCAAAAATTAATTTGGACGAAAGTAACCAATTGCTATTCAGCGCTAAGCAATTTGTGTGTTGTTCAATGCCACAAGGCTGCAAATTGTTCGTCTGTTTGCTGCAAGGACAGTCGGCTCTCTACAACTAAAAAACATCTTTTTGACTGCTCTGCTTGCGGATTGTTGAACCCCTAGCTCCTTAGCTAGTATAGCGTTCGGTGTCGCTCCTAAACGCGAACGTGAACGGCATTGTTTCAACACAAATAGTCTTTCACCCATTCCACACGTCGGAAGTTTTGTCTCGTTGCCCGTTCCATAGGCCATCCTCGGGATCCAGTTAGTGCTGGGTATCTGATGAACTACATGTTTATCAATCCACCAGGCAGACGGTTCTAACTCTCCACTACCCTGACGCTAAAGAAGTGCGACGAAGTCGGCAACCTATCTTGATTTTTTATCAACTTCTTTCCGCTTCCCCATATTCTGGAATCTAAAGCTACTCGGAAAAGCCTATCCGGCCAAAGGCTAAAAAAACCCTTCTTTACCTTGAACGATTTTATGAGATCCCTCGAAATCTCCTCCCGTCCAACGAGAATAGATTCAAATCACGAATTCCCTTTTGTGTACTTCTTACCCCTCTTCTCCTCGACCATTCGCGTCGCGAGATGCCGAACGTTCTCTTTCTCCTAGTAGAAGGGTGCCCAAGCCTGCATGCTACCTCCTTGAGGTCGTACTATAGCTATATAAGTGGGCACGAATACTTCCGGCTGCCGGAATGACAACGCTGATAACAGTCCAAGGAACTCACTACTAGCCTACTGCGTAGCAGCGTTGTGCTGGTCCGACCATGAAAAATCACAGCTCATGATGACCCAAAGTCTTCAACCCCACTGACTGGTTTCAAACTGGATAGCCATTAGTCATGAGAGGCAGTTGGATCTACTGTTGGCCTTGAAAACAAACGGCTTTTCCAACACTCAGCAGTAAGTCCCACCAGTATGCCCAGTCCAGAAAGGTTCGTATATAAGAGCCTAGGTTGACCTACACTCAGATCCAAACATCTTCATGTCACCAGCAAAAAAATAAAATTAGGCTATTAGAGAGTGGATTCCAGATCGTTGTTAAACAACAAGAATAGTATCGAGCCCAGGACTGATCCGGGAGGTACACCACTGTTAATATTCAGCAAACCGGGGTGCCTGTCCTCTACTTTTAGATGTAACACGCTGTAGGAGATGAAGTTCGCCAGCCGTTTATATACCGAACAGCTTGCGTCTAACGTCCGCATTGTAACGACCAAAACGCTCAAGTCCTGGTCCGGGTGAAGCCTGACCAACGATTCAATTATCGATTCACCGACTAATAAGCTTCACTCGTTCTGGATAGCACCTTGGAGCCTCAAAGCAACGCGTAGCCCAAATCGATGCAGAACCCAAATCAAGAACACGATTGCTCTGCAAATTCTACGGTACTATTAGCGAGTAAAAATACAAGTACAAACATGATCATACCTTTGACAGTGAGCCTCAGTCACTATCCAGCCAAAAAGGTAATCAAAAATAGGACAAATTCCGTAAAAAGAGGAATAGTTGGCCAAAAAGAGTAAATAATAAATGCCTGTCCTGAAGTCCAAACAAATAGAACAAGTTCTCCATGCTTAATCAGGCCCAAAGAACAATTTCCTGAGTGTGGAAGCCAAAAATCAACGTAAACGAGCTGAACGTCTACGGTCAGTCGACGTGAGCGAGAAAGCAAAACCAAGGAGTAATAAAACAAACTGTGTTGAACCAGTGCCTCTCACTACCGTACCAACTGTCCTCAAAGTAATCTCAATAAGAAAGCACAACCATAAAAAGAAAAAGTAAGTGCACCAAGCGTAGAATAATTGTCGACCACAAAACAGTGTCAGCATGAAGTGGGTTAGGGAAGGCGGTCCAAAATCGGTCATAGAGTACAGGAATGTGAGCAGAAGATGAATTATTCAATCAACATGGACATTACACCGGCCGCCAAAATTCCTCCCGGTCGTTCACGGCAGTTTAAGACGGTAATCGGTTCTGGCTCCCCCTTCCTACTGACGCTCCCGAGACACCGGAGTTCACAGGACTTACAGCAGTACGCCTGCACACCCCCTAGCCTACGACCCCGGCTTCTAGTCGGCACCTTCTAACGAGCAAATTTTTCTTACATCTCTCCGTTTGCTTTCCTTCGTTAGTGCGAGCCACGGCCGTCCGTACGAGTCCATCTGCATCAACTTCTACGTCCTCAATTATCCCTATGGGCCACTTGTCTCTCGCAAAGGTCTCTGAAGCAACAAGCACGATGTCCCCCTTTCTAAGATTTCTATGTTTTGAAAGCCATTTCTGTCTGGCCTGCAGAGTCAGGACATATTCTCTCACCCATCGGCGCCAAAAGTTATTCGCAAGGTGGTTGACCTGCTTCCAAAGTCTACAATAGTGTTCTCTCATATTAGCATTATCTAATATACCGCAATCGCCCCTCAGCAGAAGTAAACTGCTCGGAGTCAGAGCCAATCTGCTCTGGTCATCAAACAAAAGTGGGACTATCGGTCGATTATTCAATATCCTCTCGACTTCAACAAAGCAAGTATGTAACGTCTCCTCACTCATTATCTGTTCCTTCGAAAGCACTGATAGCAACCTGCGTACCGAACGGATCATTCTCTCCCATACGCCCCCTCGGTGGCTCGATGCTCGGGGGTTGAAGTGCCAACTAATACCCTGACTGGCTAGGTAATCGTTAATGCGCCGTCTATCCCGAAGCTTCAACTGACCTTTGAGCTCAGTAACTGCACCCACGAAATTCGACCTGTTGTCGCTATAGATTTCTGTCGGTGTTCCACGTCTACCAACAAAACGGACGAGTGACATAATGAACGAGTCAGTGCTTAAGCTGACTGTCATTTCCAAATGCGTAGCTCGAGTTTGTAGACAAGAGAATAGACAGCCGTATCTTTTTTCCGACCCTCAACCCGTACGAACAAGGATTGAACCAAAGTAATCTATTCCGACCGAACTGGAGCAATACCGCCCCCTTTCCACAAGACAGGGAGGAAGAGGAGCCATCAACTGCTGACCGGCGACGGCGGCCAGCCTACGACAAGTGAAACATCGTCCTATTACCCGTTTGACTGCGCCGATTCCATTGATAATCCAGTATCTCTCGCGGTGCCACTATGTCCTTCTATTATGGTGGTGGCGGATAATGAGTTCTGTCACCGGGTGCCTGTTCGGCAAAATAACTGGGTGTTTAAAGGCACTTGGATATTCACCATAATTTAGTCGTCCGCCAACACACAAAAGATTTCCGAATACAATCGGGCATAGCTTTTTTAGGGAACCCAAGGGACCCTTGCAGAGCTCATCTGTAAGTGGTTCTCGCTGTAAAAACTCTCCAAATGAATCCCTCTGAACTATTGTTATCACTCTGAACCTGGCCCTCTCTATGTCGTCGGCCGACAGGCTGCCCACGTTCAGCAAGTCCTTGCTCCTTGAGAACATAACTTGAATATAGGAAGTAAACCGGATGAGCCAGGCAACAGCCTTTAGAACCTTGGACCAATCAGAATATCGAGAAAACAGGAGGGTGACGTCAGTGTGCAGGTTGGCCGTATTAACCAAAACCGGCCCTTTCTTGGTCTCCACACCATCCGGTGGGACAGACAATACCAATTCTGGTGGATTATAGTCGTTCAATGGCGAGGGTCCTCTCAACCATATCCTCAGTTCCTCTTCGGTTGAAATTCATCTTGAGGCTACATCAGCAATATTATCTTCCGATCGCACGTGCCGCCATTGGGAAACGTTAGTATACTGATGAATAATTGCTAATCGGTTGGCGACGAAGGTACTGTAACGCGTACCGGTGTTCTCTTTGTAGTACCTGACGATCATCGAGTCTGTCCAAAAATACGCTCGATCAAAACAATCTGGCAAACTTCGTTTTACCATCTTACTCAATCGAACACCTAAGACGGCTGCCGCCAACTCAAGCCTCGGGATAGTAACGGTTTTGATAGGTGCTACTCGCGATTTACTACATAGAAGCACGTAGTATAGGGCTCCGTCCACGGAAATTCGCCTCGCGTATGCCACTGCACCGTAGCCGGTTTCTGAAGCATTGCAGAATATATGCAATTCAGTGCATCCTATTCCTTTTTGGGTCTCATTAATTATGCTCCCCGGTACTCTTATTTTACCGACGTGGTTCATAAATGATACCCAATTATTCCACAACTTCGTATCTGCTGGACTGAGTGGGCTATCCCAACCTAATTTCGTCCTGCATAACCTCTGCAACAACTGCTTAGCAGGAAGACATAGCGGAGCCACTAGCCCAAGTGGGTCAAACAGGGAACTTACGTTCGACAGTATGCCTCTTCTTGTCAAAGGCCTATCAAGCAACTGGAACTGAAACGTAAATTCGTCCGTGACCGTATCCCACTGAACACCCAGTGCTCTCTGGCCTGTGTCGTTCTGCTGAGGTAGCCGAACGAAACTGGCATTCAAATCAGGGTCTGGAGATAAGGCCATAAACTTCCGTGAATTGGATACCCATTTCCTCAGCTTGAAACCAGCGTGCATCAATAACGCAGTTATCCCTGTCGCAAAAGCAGTAGGCTCAGCGCCAGTTTCAAAGGATGCAAGGCAATCATCGACATAAAAACTGCGTTCTACGGCTTGCAAGACCGATGGTTCATAACCTACCCCAAAATCCCTCGCAGCTCGGCATAACGCGAAGTTGGCGCAGAAGGGTGAAGAAGTAGCTCTAAAGGGATGGGCCGTCATCTGATATTCTTCCGGCACCAGTGACAGGTCTCCTTGTGGCCATCATAGGAACCGCAAGGCACTTCTGTCACTTTCGGACACCTTTACTTGCATGAACATTTCTTCTATGTCCACTGAAACGGCCACCTTTTCCTTGCGGAATCGCAAACGTATGCCCACAAGATCAGCAGTAGTATCAGGGCCTTGATAAAGCATATCATTTAGCGACCGCCCCTTATGTTTGGCCGCGCAATCCAAGACAATGCGCAACTTCTCAGGCTTTTTCGGGTTTAAGACAGCGTGGCGCGGTAAGTACCACCGAGGTCTGTAGTCACAGCTCATTTGATGCAACGGTACCCTTTTCGCGTATCCCTTGGCTATGGTTTGATCCATCGCTTTGGTATATCCAATCCACAGGTTTTTGTCGTTTGTCAGGCGACGTTTTAAACTGTGCAACCTCGTTCGCGCAGACTCCAGGTTCCCGAGCCCTGTCGCAACACCCTTCCTCCATGGCAGAGGAACCATGAAGTGTCCCTGTATTATATGACTTGAGCGTCCTCTATGGAAACACTCTTGTTTAATAGCTGCACGTCCCCAAACTCCGCATCATACATCCTTTGTATTTCTTCTATGGATGATGATTCGCTTTGAGTCACCTAGTTCACCGATAAGGACTGATGCCTTTTGAAGGTGGTCGGACCAAATACCACCCAGCCTAACAGTGTGTGGACTGCATAGGGATGTTTACGACCGCCTAGTCTCTGGTCTAAAGCCCAATGAACCTCGGGTACGTCACATCCGATAAGCAACAGTACATCCTCATTTACGGTTTCTATAGGTAGGTCCTCCAAGTGAGGCCACTTCCTACACTCATCATCGGAACTGGGCTTGGGCACGGGCAGTGACTCAACAACAACAGCTTGCTCTATGCTGACTGAATCGGTGCCATTCAGTGCGATCAATTCGAACGCGTCACTGACCGCATTAGCTGTTTTGGATCCCCCCAGAGTCTTAATTGTCAACTGGCTGTTTCGAAAACCTAAACCCAGACGTTGTATGACCTCGGCCCGAATGAGGGTAGTGTCGGATCCATTGTCGAGGAAAGCATATCCAACAACCTCCTTTTCTCCGGCCTTAATTCTAACCGGCAGTAGTCCAAGGTGTATGCCATTATGCTGCATCTTAGTCACTCCGCAGTGATTTTCGCTCACTCCCTTGGGTGGTACAGGGCGCTGTGGTATAGTCCTATGGAGTAGTTAATGATGCCTACCGCCACAGCCTTCAATAGTGCAGACGGTTTTTGATCTGCAGTCACCCGCTCTATGGCTTCTTTTCAGACAAATGAAGCACAACCCTTTTTTACGGGCTTCTGCCCATCTCGCAGGTACGTCTAACGCCAAAACCTCTTGGCACAGCGTTATCGAGTGGTTCCCATCACATGTCGGACAGGTCGGAGGTCGCTCTTTATCCTGCTGCGTTGTGCTTATGAACCAACTAGATCCAGATTGACCTAAACCTGGGTTGCGATTGGCTTGATTCGTCGGGCCGGTGGTCTTAGTTCGGCTTTCTAGTTTTCCGAAGCGACTGCGAGCGATCCTGGTCGTGGTGGATACGAATTCCGTTAGCTCACTCAACGTTGGTTCTCGACCGATTTGCGTTAACCGATCGACTCTCTCAGCCCATTTATTCTGTAGGGAGTATGAAAGACCACTAACTACACGTTCCAGGGTAGCCACCGAGTTCAGATCGGACGCATTATTCATCTGCCCGAGAGCAATCATGCAGCTCTCCATCCTAACGGCTAGCGTCGATAGTGCTTCTGAGTCCAAGCTGCTGGTGGTTAGTCCTTTAATTAGGCCCTCTAGGAGTGATCGCATTACCTCGTGCGGGCGGCCAAATAATTCCTTTAGTATTTCACAAGCTCTACGATATCCTTCGCTGGGAGGAAGCATCACACATTCCTTGATTGCTTCCAGTGCCTTACCTTTACAGTAATGAAGCAAATACATCAGGCGTTGGCCGTCATCCATGATCTTCGAGGTGACATACACATGAAATTGTCGAATGAACTTCCAGTACATTTCTGGCCGACCATCGAACGAAAACAATTCTACTTTTGGTAAGTCAATCCCACCCACAAAGTGAGAAGCCGCATTCCATAACTTATGACTAGGGTCCTGCTTACCGGCTTTTTCGTTTCCCCGAACAGCAGTATCTATGAGCTCATCACAAATCGACCTGGTGTGCACCTGAACGTACTCACGCACTCTTTTATCACAGTCGATTGAGTCCGAGGATCGCACAGACGCACTTCTGTCCAACCTTTCTGAGAGTTCGGCGATCTCCAAATCTTGCTTAACTCTTAGAAACTCTTTTTTCTGGCTTTCTTTAAAGGCCTTCAAATCCTGTGCTAGTTTCTCTTTAAGGTGGCGTTCCCTAAGTTCGACAAACAACAAATTCGACTTAGAACAACGACTATGCCGACTAGAGCCTGTAACCCTGGAGCCATAAACAGAAAACCTATCAGGAGTGACTTGCCGGGTTCCAGCGATGATTTGATCCGATCCGACCCCAATGTCAGATGGGTTGAGTCCAGTGGTCACCTTATTGTTCCTTGTAGTTCGCATCGTTCCAGAGACAGTGTCAAAGTACTGTAACGACCAAAACGCTCAAGTCCTGGTCCGGGTGAAGCCTGACCAACGATTCAATTATCGATTCACCGACTAATAAGCTTCACTCGTTCTGGATAGCACCTTGGAGCCTCAAAGCAACGCGTAGCCCAAATCGATGCAGAACCCAAATCAAGAACACGATTGCTCTGCAAATTCTACGGTACTATTAGCGAGTAAAAATACAAGTACAAACATGATCATACCTTTGACAGTGAGCCTCAGTCACTATCCAGCCAAAAAGGTAATCAAAAATAGGACAAATTCCGTAAAAAGAGGAATAGTTGGCCAAAAAGAGTAAATAATAAATACCTGTCCTGAAGTCCAAACAAATAGAACAAGTTCTCCATGCTTAATCAGGCCCAAAGAACAATTTCCTGAGTGTGGAAGCCAAAAATCAACGTAAACGAGCTGAACGTCTACGGTCAGTCGACGTGAGCGAGAAAGCAAAACCAAGGAGTAATAAAACAAACTGTGTTGAACCAGTGCCTCTCACTACCGTACCAACTGTCCTCAAAGTAATCTCAATAAGAAAGCACAACCATAAAAAGAAAAAGTAAGTGCACCAAGCGTAGAATAATTGTCGACCACAAAACAGTGTCAGCATGAAGTGGGTTAGAGAAGGCGGTCCAAAATCGGTCATAGAGTACAGGAATGTGAGCAGAAGATGAATTATTCAATCAACATGGACATTACACCCATCTCGCACAGAAAAAGACGATGATTAACGGAGTTCAAGGCTTTGTTAAAGTCAAGGTGACATACCTCAAATTGCTTACCTTAATCCAGTCGTCGGATCACTTTATCTCAGAAGCACAAGAGATTGATCAGGCAAGGTCTATTTTTACGAATCCATGCTGGATTGGGATCAACGTGGAGTGTTCTAGTATATACTGACAGGTGCGGGCGCGGATGATCTTCTCATAAACTTTACATGGGATGCTGGTTGGGCTTACCGGCCTGGAGTTATACATAGCTGACTCAGGCCCTTTCTTATGTGCCTCAATGACGGCCGCAATTTTTCAGTCCTAGGGCAGCTTACTCTGGTCCAACGTGGACCTGTACAGCGTACATACAGGTGAAGATATGGTATCCGCACACGGTTTGATGATAGCTGGATGAATGCTATCTGAGCCAGCTGGCTTGTAGCCACTTACTTTCTGTAGGTACATACACACCGTTTCTTCTGAGATAATTAGCCCGTTTAGCTGTGGAGTAGGAGGCACCAGTGCAAAATCGACTCGTATCTCACTGTTTACCCTGTGTACACAACCGGTATGTTCACCCTTGGCGTCATCCTCGCTCTGGTCATCGGTGGCGAACCATGGTCCCTAGTGAATAGTAGAACCACGGTATGACACCTTTGAGCAATGCGTAGCCAAATTCGCAACGGATCCCGAAATCAGAAGACGATTATCCGTGAAATTCAACGGTACTAGATTATCAAGTGAACAATGACGCGAAACAGATACAAACCTCAATTATGCGATCGCAAGGACTCAGAAAACGAGAACTAAATTGCGGTGTGCGAGAAAGGAGCACGTCCGTCACGCAGGTCCAGAATGGTGTATGACAGAGTGGTGCACTGGACGCGAACAAACAAGCGTTTCTTCGTAAAAACATACAGTTCATAAAACAAGTCAATAGCGGGCGTGAAGGGGAACAAAGGTGCCGTCCTCCGAAGAACCGTTGTGCCTCGGCCGCGTGTGTTTGTGTGAGTGTGTGTGCGTGCAGGTGTCATGGGTGAGGTCACGCTCTGGTATACGGGCAAATAGTAACAACCATCACTTACGGGAGATATCTACCATCCTGTCAGTGATACATGGGGTACAATCAGCCCTGCGGCGTGTTTCCATGGAAGTCGTGAAGCATAACCGTGCGTTATGTAAGTTTGATTGGTGTGTGTCGGTGCATGATAGAATCACAGCTACTACCACATATGCCAGAGGACCTCTGTAACGTCAGCGAGAAACGGTGAGCAGTGCAACGTATTTGATAGAGGTCATGGAGTATAACCGTGTATCATGTAAGTATGTACGCGACAGTATGTCTTAAGTGCCCCCACACACGGAGGTTCCTTTAGCCACCTGGAAGACGGATGAGGAACAGTCTACTGGGTTTCTGTGGTATCGACTTCTCCGCCTTCACTCTCGAGGAGGCTGATACTGCGCAGTCTGCGGATTAGCATTCCGTAGCCTATCTTTGCCTTTACAGTTTTTATCATTTCGTCAGAGCTTCCGATGCCAGATACTGAAATGCGCGTGTTCGCCGGCGACCATCACCACATCCCCAACGTTGAATGGTCTTGTTTTGATCAGCCACTTCTCTCGAGCTCGCAGAGCTGGTAGGTACTTCCGCAGCCATCGCCTCCAAAAACCCTTGGCATGATAGTTCGCCTGCTTCCATCCGTGGAGGTGGCTCCCACGAAGATTTACCGGGCCTTGGAGACACCCGCTCGGCCTTAAAGCCGATAAGTCGTTCGGGACGAGCGCCAGATGGGCGGGGTTGCCGCTGGGTACTGGAACCAGTGGGCAGTTGTTCAGAATTCTCTCTACCTCAGTCATGACGGTGTTCAGCGTCTCGTCGTCGGGCGGCTGTTGCCCAATGATCGACAGCAATATTCACCTGGTGAACCGGATTAGGCTTTCCCACAGGCCTCCGCGATGACTGGCCTGTGGGGGATTGATGTGCCATCGTATACCTTGGGCCACGGTTCGATTCTGCAGTTCGTCCCTGTTTATGTTCCTGTGCCAAAGCTGCAGTTCCCAGTGAGCTCCCACGAGTTTCGACCCTTTGTCGGATTATATATCTCCCGGTGCGCCTCTCCGGTTGATAAAGCATTGCAAGGCCCGTAGGAAAGAGTTGGTCGTCACTGAATGCGTAACCTCAAAGTATACCGCGTATGACTTCATGCACGTAATGATACACCCGTATCGTTTTTCCAACCTCCTCCGGCACTTGATCCACAAGGGCCCGAAATAGTCTAACCCGGTGTCGCTGAACGGCCATAAGCCTGCAGTCACCCTGCATTTTGGCAGCGGAGCCATGTGTTATTTTCCCCCTGCGGCCTAGCGTCTCCTATTATGTGCAAAACGCCGGATTACGCGTTTTACAGTCGCTCTTCCTCTCAGCAACCAAAAACAATTTCGGATGACACTCGTCAAGTGACTTTCCCCGGCATGTCCTTCCACGGCGTGGACGTGTTGGATCACTAGCTCTATCACAGGTTGTCGAGCGGGCAGCATTATGGGGTAATTCGTGCCAAAACTCAGGTGGGAGTTGGTCGGCCAACCATCTACCCGTAGCAGTCCATCAGAGTTTAGGGTTTAAATGCTTCAAGTCGCCCCTTGGAGATGGTACTGCTTTGTTGATTGGTCCCACTTCTTCTGCCCTCTCGAGTTCTTGAGCGAAAGCCTCTTGTTGTATTGTCATGAAAATATCGTGTTCTGCTGCTCATAGTTCATCGGGGCTTATCAGACCCACTCGTATCCGGCCGGAGGGGCGGATCCCTATCATGACTAGCAAATGTCTCTTGAACCTGGCCAACCAAACTAATGCACGAGGTGTCTTCATCCAGGAGGAAAACCTGACCAATCGTGACAAAATGAATCTCTCTCACACCACCTAGGCCGGCATCACTACGCCTTTGATCTTCAGTTCCAATTTCAGAGAGGGTTTTAGTTCGCACACGGGCCAGTCCTACTTAGGTATTTGCAGGAATTTCGTCCTCCCGCCCACGTGTCGAGTTGCCCGAAGTTCGCCGCATCTCGAGAGCCTAGATCAGCTAAGTTATCGCCAGACCTAAAGTGCTTCCACTGGTTCATGGCGGATTCGTCGTGGATGATCCTGAGTCGGTTAGCAACGAAAGTGCTGAACCGGCTCCTGACGTTGTTAATGTAGAACGGCACTGTCGTCGAGTCCGCCCAAACACTAGCCGATCGGACGTAGAGGCCGAAACATCTCTTTACTGTTTGTACCGCCCTGACTACTTACACGGCTGCGCCGAGTTCAAGGCGCCGGATCGAAAGCGACTTCGGTGGGGCAACGCGGGCTTTGGTGAGCAGGATCCTCGTAGTTTATTGTCTATCTCCCGCGTACCGTCTTCCGTACATCACGGTTCCGTAACCGACTTCGGACGAGTCAGAAGGGGCATGTAGTTCTCTCGCACATGTCTCATGACAAGGGGGCAAAAATCGTGAAATACTTCTGTCCCCTAGCTTCTTTAAAATGTTCAGAAATTCTTCCCAGTCCAGCCGGTCTTCTCTGCCCAGTGGCTGGTCCCAATCGACTTTCTTACGGCAGAGCCGCTTGGTAGCCTCTTTCCAGGGAACAGCCTGGGAGAGATGAAACCAAGTTGGTCGATCCAGCCAGAGGCAGCAGACAGTATTCCACGACGGGTTACTGGCAGCTCGGGAACATTTGGCTCGAAAACAAAGTCGTCCCTTTCCACGTTGCATTGTATTCCTAGAGTGCTTTCGGTAGGAAGTGGAGAGCCGTCCAAATCTGTAACCCTTTCGGCCCTCTCGTGGTACGAAATGACTTCGAGCACTTCCGAGGCGTTCGACATCCATTTCGTGAGATGGAAGCTCCTCTCTTTTAGCAATCTTGTTAAGCCTCTGAACTGCACTAGGGCCAAGTCTACATCACTGAATGACCCACCGTAGTCGTCAACGTAGAAGTTTATGCTGACGCTATCTACCACTGACCGGTGGACCAAATCCCCATGTTTGTTCGCTGATTCTCGAAGGGCGTAGTTCGCACAAAACGCTGATGATATGGCTCCCAGGGGTTGGCGGTCATCTTATAATTTATCACTGCATTGTCCCGGTCGTTCTCTTCCCACCACAGTAAAAGCAACATGTCCCGTTCTTCTACTGGTATTTTTACCTGGTGAAACATTTCCCTAATGTTGGCGGACAGGACCACCCTACCCACCCTAAACGGCACGAAACTTCGCTCAGTGGCGTGGTCCAGTCAGGTCCTTGTAGTAGGCTATCGTTTAGCGACTTGCCTTGGAACTTGGCTGCACAGTCGAAAGCCACCCGCGTATTTTCGGGTTTCTTGGGGTTGATAACCCAGTGGTGAGGCAGATACCAGATACCCTCCCGGCCGTCGATGGTTGCAGGCACCTTTCAACGTAGCCGAGAGCCTCGTTTCGCTTCATTAGTTCTGTAGATCGTTCCCACAGATCCTGGCCTCGAATGGAGCGTTCTTTCAGTCACAGTAGTCTTTGGAGAACATAGTTTCTGTTATCGGTCCACGGGTCGGCAGATGTGCGCCATGGGAGGGGAACCTCGAACTGTTCTTTAAGGCCTCTAATTCCTTGCTGCAGTGTTTGCAAAGCAAAGTGGTCCTCTTGAGACAACGATACTCTTTCGTCTCCGATGTCGTGAAACTCCGCTTCGTGCGGCCGCTGCAACTGATACTCTATGCGGTCCGTTCCGGCTGATACGTAATCCACGGAACCGCGCCCCCCCTACTGGACCATACGATGTCCACCCCAGAACCGTGCGTACGGCGTGGGGCACCCGGTGGTTGCCCACTGTCTGGTCAAGTACCCAATGTACCTCTGGCAAATCGCTGCCGATGAGGAGATCCACTTCATCGTCTTCCCAGTCTACAACGGTAACATCCTTCAGGTGGGGCCACCTAGTCAAGACTGCGTTCACCGACCTTGGTGCTCGCATGGAGAGATCAGCTAAAATGAATACCTCCGTTGATTCGATTTGCTCGTTAGTGTTCAAAGAGATGAGTTGCAGCCTTAATCTACCGGCAGTCATTACCTGTGTTCCGCCCACCGTGCTCACTGCTAACGACGTCGCACCTTTAGCGAGCCGGTGTTTGTCGGCAAACCGTTCTTCCACTAGGGTAGTGTCAGATCCACTGTCGACGAAAGCCAACGCTTTGACCACCCCAGTTAGGGTCACTACTCCCATGGCAACTACGCCTAAACGTACCGGCTTACTGGCAGACCGTGACGCTGACCAAATCACACTGGGCTTGATGTTCGCCTCTGGTGTAGTTTCTCCCACCTGGTGTAACATTTGATGGTGTCTGCCCACGCAACCCTCGTGACCACTCCTGGTCCGCCTGGTGCTTGGTACTTAGGAGCATAGAGCATGATTCTGCCGTCTTCACCATTCCCTGAAGGTCGTCTACTGTGGCTTTAATGAACTTTGGACATTCTGGTAGTCTATGACTAGCGTCACAGGACCTGAAACTTGGATGCGCTATAGCCCCGTGTGAAATGGCGTGTGTATTGGTCCAAGGTTGATATATCGGGTGTTCCCGAGCAGCGGTTTGAGCCTGACTGGTACTAGATTTGTTTACTCGGTTACTGCCCTGGATGAGTCGGCCAGGTCTACTGTCGGCTATCTTGGTTTGCCCGCCCAAGTATTCGGTCAAGTCTTCGAAGTCAGCCTCACAGTCGCCTCGGCTTATACGTTCCGCCTCCTCCGCCTACTGACCCTGTAGTTCGGGAAAGAGGTGACGGACTGTGCTCTCCAAGGTGCGCATTGCATCGAGGTCAGCACTGTAACCTAAACGGTCGAGGGCTATCGAACATCTCTGTATTTCGATCACCAGGTCGGCCACTGTACAGACGTCACCCTTGGTTCTTTTGGCCTCTATCATCAAGCCCTCTGTTAGATTACGCGCTACCTTGAATGGCCGGCCAAACAGGTCTCTAAAAACCTTCCTTGCTCGTGTGTAACCCTGTCTCGGGTCGAGCATGGTGCACCCATCGATAGATACTCTTGCTCGGCCTCGACAGTAATGGGTCAGATAGAGAAGCATTATTCCGGGGTCAGTCACCTTGTTTTCGACGAAAATTTTGAGCTGCCTAGTGAACTTGCAGTAATGTTCAGATCGTCCGTCGCAAACTACCAGTTCTGCTCTTGGCAGATAGACCTTTGATGGCGTTTATGTTTTATATTCGAAGACCGGATGTGTTTCCTATTTTAATTTGTTCTGACCTATCGGATGAGTCGTAGTCGCTGATCTTCTGCTCACTCTCTTTTTGTCTATACTTCGCTTCTGCTTCCTGTGCCTGTTGTTTAGCTGATAACAGTTGGTTTTCTGGATTTATATCCTCAACTTAAATAGGTCAACATTCTTGCAATCCAGATTACCCTCAGTAATACATGAGCTAGCAGCTAGCATTAACTAAAGACTCAAAAGTACCCAAAACCTCCCCAGTGACTTACCGTATTATTTTCTATCTAGATTCCAATTGCTTCGACCCTTTTCTTGGCATATTGCGTATTTTCTCGCTCCAAATTGATCAACTGAGTATTGTAGGACACCTTTGAGCAGTGCGTAGCCAAATTCGCAACGGATCCCGAAATCAGAAGACGATTATCCGTGAAATTCAACGGTACTAGATTATCAAGTGAACAATGACGCGAAACAGATACAAACCTCAATTATGCGATCGCAAGGACTCAGAAAACGAGAACTGAATTGCGGTGTGCGAGAAAGGAGCACGTCCGTCACGCAGGTCCAGAATGGTGTATGACAGAGTGGTGCATCGGACGCGAACAAACAAGCGTTTCTTCGTAAAAACATATAGTTCATAATACAAGTCAACGGTGTAAATAAGGACTGATGCTAAGACAACATGGAACTGCATTGATTTTTGGGGGAGTTTTCATGACCGGTCATTAAGCCCACCAAATCCTGTGTTGAATCTTTTGCCTGTACGTAGCTGTGGAATTTCTTGTCTGCTGTCTCACGCATTTGGCCAATCTAAGATCAAACTCCCTCTCGGAAGTTCGAAGAAGGCTCACAGCTCCTATTCTAGGCCTTTTATAACGGGTCCAGGCTGGCCGACCGCGGGAAGCTTTGTAAAGTTTCCAGCTGCGGTTTCTACGTTTGATGGCCTTGATAACTTCAGCCTTCCATCAAATAGGTTTGCCCTCTGCCTGCCTGCTTTTCAAGGGTACAAACACTTCTGGAGGGCAGGCAAAAATCCCTTCATGGCCTACCAGCCTTCCTTGACAGGAGCCCGCTCTGGCATGTCACACATCATCCTTATTGCCTTAGTACAAAATTTGTCTATGTCCATACTATCGGAGCTCCTGATCAGCCCTGATGGTACCTTGGGTTGCCGCCTGCACAGGGTGATTTCAACGCAAACGTGGTCACTCTAGTACATTGGTGCACAGCGTCGCTGTTCAGATACGTTATCTGTGAGATTATGTTTAGCGAAAACAAGCAAGGAGGGTGGGCATCTAGCCTCATATCTGTTATTTTCCCTAATTCGTTAGTGCAGCGAATTTGCAAGCAGCAACCCCAAGTAGCCCTCCTCCCGCGATCCTGGTATTTAGACTTCGACCGTCCAGTCAATGTGCGAGAGATTGAAGTCACCCTCTACAAGGGTTATATGGTCGTCCTTATTGAGTTCAGTTAGGGTCCGCAATGGGCAAACAACTACGCCGCGTATTGTGTCTATGCCCTGTAGGCTAACCTAACGTAAACTTTTCGGCCTGGAATGATGATCAAAACAGCCTACAGCTGGGCTTTTCGAGTGCATATCTTGGTCTGAGGCTTAAGATGGTTTGTGTGGCATACATGTGTGGAACTCCTCCCTAGCCGTCGTCACTTACTTGTATTGTTGAGACTACGCTCTTCATCTTATTGACCCTCAAACAGGTTCAGCATGCACCAATCGCTGAACCTCAACATTTGTTTATATTTTGCTCAAAAGAAGTGGCATATTTTTTGGTTCGAACTTGGGCTGCTGTGACGGTGGTACCTGACACCGACCTATTGTTGAACTCTGGTCCTCGTTGCTAGACACTGTGGCCGTACAGTTGAAGTTTGCACATATTCATATGCGTTTAATTTGTTAATCCAGTACCGTAGAATCAGCGAATCAATCTTGTTCTGACGTTGGGATTCGTTGATTAGGCCACGCGTTACTCACGATCGGAATAGCCGTAACAGCACTCAACTTGAAATCTCCACAAGGAAACCAATCAGAAGTGCCATGAAGAGGACAAAGGCAAATCGAAGCTGAACAGGAAGCAACCCGTAAGTTCCTGGGGTATTTTTGGGCGATACTGATTCCTTAGATTTTGCTGGGTCCGCTAATTCTGTCAGCGCAATTTTATGTACTTCAGCTAACGATGAAGAATTTAAAAGTGATGATATCTGCAGACTGAGAATGGTAGCGTTAAAAAACCCAGCCCAGGCAGGCCAGAGAAGAAGCTGAATCAGCCAGGAAAGGGCATCTTCGAAGACGGGAGCAAGAGGTGATCTTGGAGGCCACGGAGCACGCGGCCGTTAAGCCTAGCAATTTCGTGGAACGATTGAAGTCGACTTGTGCCAGCGTTACACTCGCTATTGACCTACCAAAGGTGGAATTGTCCCCCTTTGAAGGGAGCGCAGAACAGTACTGCAGGTTCATTTAACAATAAGAGAACTTTGTAGAAAGGGGAGTGTTTAATCTAGCAAGAGATTCTTGTATCTGCTACGTTACTGTCGCGGAAGGGCCAGGGAAAGAATCGACGGGTGCTGGATGTTAGAACCCGAAGTGGGTTACACTCGGGCACGTGAAACCCTGAAAGAACTGTTTGGGCAACTATTTAAGATCGCTCATAATTTGATCGATGATGTACTATCAGAGGCAAGATGTTCCAAACGCGAGTCGAGGTTTTCAGTCAGTCTGGTGATAAAGATGCAGAGCTGCAGCTTCGCATTGAATCACCTAAATTATTGATCGGACCTGAACCCACTTCACGCAGTGGAGACCCTAGTGCGCAGTTTACCCACGGAACCGCAGAGTAGATGGGCTGATAAAGCCGAAGGGATCAGTAGATTTGGGCTAGAAACCACGTTTGAGGACCTGACGCAGCTTATAGACCGTCATGTCCGAATGGCAAATAGCCCTTTCGGTCAACTTGTGCTCGAGACGAGAAAGTTACCTAGGATTGCGATGATGCAAAGCTGGACCAGGGAACCAAGTAAAGACCAACCGTGGCAAACACACGCACTATCCCATGAAGATGAAAATTTTCCGGTGTGTAAAGTTTGTGGGGCTCCTCATACCATAACGTAATGTCCTCGCTTCTGCAAAGTAGACGTCGACGAACGATCGGAGGTGGCTAAGCGACTGGGCTCGTGCTTCGTCTGTCCCAACTATACACATCGAGCAGCGGTTTGTCAAACGAAACCCAGTTGTAGTCAGGATGGATGCCATGGAAAACACCATTACCTACTACACAAACCAAAGAAGCTGAATGCCGAAGAAATCCCGAAGCCAAGTGTGGCCTGCTCAGTGTCACGCTCTTCTAACAAGTCCATTCGCCTGACAGTAATAACAGTCGAGGTAGCAACCCCAGTTTGGGTTGTGAGAGCGTTGGCCTTCGTAGATAGTGGCTCGGATACCACTCTGATAAAGAAGGAGCTTGCAGAGAGATGTGGGATCAGAGGGGATAAATCCTCATTAGCATTGGCACACTGAGTGGTGCCCAGGTCATCCAGTCCACCAAACTGCACCTATAACTCGTTTCCTTGATCATTAGCGTTAGAGCAGTAACTGTAGAATCATTCACCATAAAAGATCTGCTGATGAAAGCACCTCAGTCAGTGCGGTCACTTCTGACTCAATGGCCGCATCTCGACGGGATTACGATCGCGGAGTGGCAGAATAACGAAATTGATCCGATGATCGGTTGTGGTGTAACGGAAGCGCATTGGATCCTGTATGAAAAAATAAGCCGCAAAGCACCTTATGCAGTACGCACTATATCCTGCTGGTCTTTATATGGCAGTACCGATGGAAGATACAGCAAACAAATCCGAATCAGTTGCACTTCGGTGGGAACGGCGAACATTGACCAAGCATTCCAGCAGCCGTACAAGGCCGAACTTGCCGACCTGGCCATTGATAGGGATGCCCCACCATGAGAAGCTAAGTCGGCTCTGAAAATGGTAGCCGAGGGCACCAAGTATGTAATGCATCGTTTCGGGGTTTCTGTCCCGTGAAGACTTAACAAGGAACCTATGCCAAACAGCCGAGAAATGGCTCTGAAAAGGTTATGCTTCCTCAAAACCAGGCTAATTCGAGAACCACAATTAGAGGTAGAATACACGCGAACCATGTAACATATAATAGACCTGAGTTATATAGAAAGAGTAAATACATCGGTAATCAGCCCAAACTTGAGGTGGTACCTACCCAGTCATCCGGTCGTGAACCAAAAGAAACCGGGGGAGGTCAGGGTGGTTTTTGACTGTGCCGCAAATTGTCGGGGTGGGTCACCCAACGACCATAAGTTACAAGGCCCAAACTGGCCAACACCACTGGTCGAGGTTTTATGTCGTTTTCGGCTAAAAAAGTGGCAGCCTCTGCGGATATATGTGAAACGTTTCTACAAGTAAAGACGCCAGTCTAAGGAAGGGACGCCTTTCGCCTTCTCTGGTGGCCTGAAAGCGACGTAAATCGCGCACCAGACGAGTACAGGCTGACCTTGCATTCCTTTGGGACGGCATCATCTCTCTTCTATGCTAATTTCGCCCTAAGGAAAATCCTCAAGCAGTTCGGCAGCACCAGCAATCTGTTAGGAAGGGAAGTGGACCACTTCTACGTGGACGATTTTCTGTGTTCCTTTAACGACCCAAATACTGCTATTATATATATGACCGAACTGACCGCCACTCTGAGGGCCGGAGGATTCAGCCTCACTAAATGGACTTCAAACAGCCAAGAGATGCTCAATGCTATCCCAAAGTCCGAGAAAATGGAGTGTGTGAGAGAGCTTTTTGGATCCTCTTCACGAACGGAGCGCACGCTTGGAGTTCAGTGGAAACCCGAAGGTGACGAATTCATATTCACTCTGGACCTACTCAATCAACCAGCCACACGGAGAGGAATCCTACCATCAGTCTCAAGCCTCAATGATTCTCTAGGTTTTGTTTCGCCATAGTTGTTACCGAAAAAGTGCTTGCTGCAATAACTGTGCCAGAGAGGGCGGTTTGGAAAGGGCCTCTTCAGGATGGCGACGATTAGCAATGGCGCGACTGTTTGCACAGACTAGGTCATCTTGGCGGGATCAAGATACAAAGATGATTGACAGGAATCAAGTGTATAAACGATGTTCAACTCCACATGTTTTAGGCGTGTCAGAAATAGGCTACGGGATGGTGGCTTTCGGCTTCTGGTATTCGCAAAGGCGAGAGTGGCTCTACTGAAGACGGTGTCCATTCCGAGTTTAGAACTGACTGCAGCAGTACTGGCAAAGAGCCGCAACGCTTATCACAAGATGTTTCGATCGGATAAACTGAGAACCAAACTTTCAGACGGACTCAGCCACGGTACCTAATTACATAAACCACACAACCACTCACTTTAACACCTTCGTGGCCAACACACTCACCATAATACATGAGTCCACTAAGACCGATCAATGGTACTATGTGCAATCCGCCAGTAGACCGGACGACTTCTGCTCAAGGGGGCTAGAAACACCAGAAAGGCTGCGGATGTGGACAATGGGACCGGCTTCCTAACGACATCTAAAGAGATATGGCCAACACTACTAACACCCAAGCCTGACGATGGCGACATCCATATCAAAAGACTGATACTGGTTACAAAATCAACGGGAAGCGTAAGCCTAATAGAAAAACTGTGCCACTCCCCCAACTGGGTAAAAATGTTAAAAGCCGTGGTCCGGTGGACGCAATATAACGTACTTTTAATTATTTTGAAAGGCAAAAGAACACAGAACACAATAAATGTGGGGACGATACCACCGGGCGAGCCGAAACAAGCCGAACGCGACTTTCTACGCCTACTACAACTAGACGCCTTTCCGTTCGAGACCCGCGAGCTAGCCAGGATAGATGACAACACCAAAGGAAGCAGGCTGTTGTACAGCAGTATCCGAAGACTAAACCCTATACGAGCCAACGGACCACTGGGAGTTGGAGGGCGGCTGACGAATTCAAATCTAGAGTACGAAACAAAATGCACTAAAATAGTTCCCGCTGACCACTATATAACGGGATGCCTGATAGACCATGTACTTCGAGAAGAGAGGAAAGCAGGTTTGAATCGCTTATTGAACAATATACATCGACGGTTTTGGGTGGCAAAGGGACCAGTGACGGTCAAGCGAGCCATAGGCAACAGCTTCACTTGTCGTCACCGGAGGCTGGTAGCAGGCAAACAAATGATGGCCCGCTTCCGGCTGTTACAGTTCAAACCGGACGATGCCCGTTCGTGGAACTTGGCGTCGACCGCTTTGGCCCCTTTACTTGTATGACAGCAAAGGAGCACCCAAAAGAGGTATGGCTGCCTGATAACATGTTTACATTCCAAAGCAGTCCATCTTTAAGTAGTGCATAATATGACCACCAAGACATTTCTAATGGTCTTTCGAAGATTCATCGCGAGGCGGGGCGTCCCCAAGAACGTATACTCAGACAAGTGCTCGAACTTAGTTGGAGCTCAAAAGGAGTTAGAGAAGTGGTAGAACCGCCTGGACCACGCCAAAATACAAAACAAGCCCGTAGCAATGGGGATAGAATGGCACTTAAACCCATCTTATGCCAGTCATCGTGGAGGCGTCTGGGAAAGGCTGGAGCGATAGACTAGGAAAATACCCACGGCCCTGATCTCACAACAAACCCTCGACGACGAGACGTTGAATACTCTGCTGACTGAGGTAGAACGCGTGCTGAGCAACGGACCCTTGGTTTTGGTCATCCCGGACCCGGAAGGCGAACCGGCTCCCATTCTCAATGACCTGTTATTATTGCGGTTAAACGTAGAAGCAACCAAACCGGCAAACCTACGTGGAACGTACATCACGGGATAGAAATAAGCAAGCCACCTGGCACAGGCCTTCTGGAAACTTTGGACGACACTGCAGCTCCGGAAAAAGTGGATCTCCAAAGAGAGGTCGTTCAGAAGTGGCGATGTCTTCACTTTAGTGGAGAGCCACTAAAATAAGGACGACTGGCAGGTTGGAGTAATCAAGGGCTGTCGTACAGAAAACGATGGTCTCGTGCGCACGGTGGCGGTGAGAACGAACAAAGGAGACGTATTGCGAGATGTCCGTAAGACGTTTGCTTGAGGGTGACAATGGCGAGGGCGAAGTCGACGCTGTAGATCAAGCCAAAACAAAGTCTACCGATACCAACTGAGACTGAATTTATTTATATATCCATCACGCATTCTCCTGTAGGTCCCAACCCTTCACACAGTCTTTGAAGTATACTTTTGTCTAATTTCATTAGGTGCCCACGATTTACGATGGAGCTAGTTGTCGCTACCCCAATTCAGCACACGACATGGCATTGTTTGTGAAGTAGCGGAAGCTCTTGAAAAAGCACTTTTTGGCCTTTTGTAGAAACATCTCTATTTCCGGGGCCTCGTATTCGTATCATTATCTAACCTGTGTTCAAGTAGATATAAGTTGTTAGCCAAACATACTTCTAATGTGGTAACACCACAAGTTGAGCCCCCGATGGTCAAGTACCCTGTAGCCATCACGATTCGTCACGGAGACTTCCCAGTCTTAATCTTACCACGTACCTTACTCTCACTTGAGAAGCCTTTTTTCTCTACATTCCGTAACCTGTCTATGCATCCCGATCACGTCGAAGCCCTTTTCTGCATACATATAATGTCGTATCATCCTCGGAGGAAACTACGACGTTGAGGTGTGGAACATAACCTCAGGAAAACCTGCAAGAGTGTCTGCGAGTGGCCAACGATAGATGAAGTCCATGACAACCTACGCATGCTCTGAATTTAGGGTCTAGGTAGGTCAGGGCGAATCAGTGACCCTATTTACCCCTTGGATGTTGACCGTTTCATGGGAGGATTTGGCGGATGGTGTAACGTACACGTGTGGAACTCCTCCCTAGCCGTCGTCACTTACTTGTATTGTTGAGACTACGCTCTTCATCTTATTGACCCTCAAACAGGTTCAGCATGCATCAATCGCTAAACCTCAACATTTGTTTATATTTTGCTCAAAAGAAGTGGCATATTTTTTGGTTCGAACTTGGGCTGCTGTGACGGTGGTACCTGACACCGACCTATTGTTGAACTCTGGTCCTCGTTGCTAGACACTGTGGCCGTACAGTTGAAGTTTGCACATATTCATATGCGTTTAATTTGTTAATCCAGTACCGTAGAATCAGCGAATCAATCTTGTTCTGACGTTGGGATTCGTTGATTAGGCCACGCGTTACTCACGATCGGAATAGCCGTAACAGTTTGTACCTGACCTAACAAGAGCGGCTACCCCTCCTCCAACTCAGTCGCGTTCTCCATCCTGTCTGTAAACCGCAAACTCATCAGTTATTACTCCTGGCATATGACCTTCGCCAGAGAGTCATGTTCCAGTAACGGCTATTGATGAAGTAGTGCGCTGCCAAGAGTCTTTCAAGAGTCCCGTCTATTTCTTTTTAACGCTTCGTGCTTTGTTATGCAACACTATATCGTCGCCCCATCAGCTAGACACCCCCTATTGTTCAAACCTGCCTCTGTCTCGGACGCAGCACTCGAGGTTGTAGCAAGTTCTTGCGGCGTCGGTTATCACCGCGGGACGTGGAGACCTTTGGACTTCCAGGACCTTTGATACCTCCCGGTCGATTTCTGCCGGGAGTGCTTATGACCTCCATTTCCGTGAGGGTCGCATCACCTTGCGATTGCCCTCACCACTTTCAATTTTCATCTTTCAGAACGTTCCCAGTTAGCATCATTCCAGACGACCTCAGCGGCTTGTCTATCGCTTTCGATGTGGTGATCCTAAGGCCAGGTGTGGCTTTCTGTTGTCCCTGTTGGCCTTTCGCTTGTGACGTAGCAGGTTTATCAATCATCCTACCCCGTGCTCCTCTGTGTTTGTTCGGTGCAACGTGGTACAGGCTCTCCGTGTGGTAGGCGACCACCGCAGCCCTGGCCAGCAGCACATCTTTGGTATGCTTGTCGGTAAACTTGACCAGAATCGGTCCTGCCCTTCCGGTTCCTATGCTAGCAAACGCAGAATTTCGCGTCCCCACCCTGTGCACTAGTTTAAAGGGAGCAGAACAAGAAACTGCGACGAGCAGTACATCATGCAACCGCCTCCTCTCTGTATCACTTTGTGCCCCCAGATTCCGGTATAAGCCACTCCCCCGGATCGAGACTCTGTGGTCCTCGACTCGTTGTCCGTCCCGTTGGCTGGATCTGCCTTTAAACGTTCATCACCGAGCTTCCAGGGTCCGATAACTAGGCCCCCCTTCTTTAAGGAGTTATCGGCTTCTTGTATTTGGGTTCTATTCTTACTTTGCTTTATTTCTTAGGTTTTTGCCTGACCCGCCCACCTTTAGCAGTTTGCCGCACGGGAGTTGGAGAAGCTGCAGCAGAGCAAACAGCCACCCGGTTCCCAGTTGCTTCAACAATCGTTTTCTGGGGCGATCCTGAGACCTCTGCGTACGACCTCAATGACGCAACAAGCGGCGGCATCCTATGCTCAGGAAGGAGCTAGATCTAATCACTCTTGAAAAGTTTAACATGGGCCAACCTTGCGGCCTCCTTGCAGAGACCAAAGATCCATTCAACCCAGCTGTTGTCGCAATAGAGCGGTTGCACATCCTTATCAGTGCCAGGACCGTCTGCGTGGGCTCACCTATCACATACCTCACACTCGATTTCTTCTGCTTTCTGATTCCCACACCTTTCGGTTGGACAAGGATATACCTCACACTTCAAGATAAGCACAAATCAGGGCGAGTTAAAAACCAAAATCGTTATTGCTCGGTAAAAATCCATATACACTCATCTACGCCAAACGAGAAAAACGGTAGCACAACAAAAGAATTGCACAAAACAGAGAAGCTGCAAGAGGAGAATTAAAAGATTTTCGGAATGAAGAGCACACCTTGGGGTTACTGTGATACGTGCTGCTGTGCGAAATAACTTTCGTAATTGCCATTTACACCTCAAGACAGTTCAACTCACAGAACTTCAAAACTTCCACCGGCACAGGAAAGGTAGTGACCACGGTCATCGAGCATCTAGAAATGTTTTGGCGGTATGCAGATAGGTTAGGCTCCCATCACCACATGGTGTACTTCCTCGAATCCCCACCTAAAGTACAGGGGAAACGTATAACCACATCGCACATCAACTGCGAAGGACACAGTCTATCTGGAGCTTTTACTGAGATATTACACAACAAAAAGAGAAGTCCAAAGACGAATCATATTAGAAGGACTCCAGTGTTCGCATCTATCAGCCCAGTGATATGATCAGAGCCCATTTACAGAAAAGGTCTTTCTCCACCTAAGACCTAGGGCCCTATCAAGTGCTTTCGCAGCCCCAAATGCCACCACTTCTTCTGGCAGTCTATTCCAGCAGCTCACCGACCCAGTGCTAAAGAAGTGGTATCCAGCTACGAACCCGTATCGAACTTTCGTCAGCTTTTTCCCGCAAAAGTTTTAGGGATTCAGCGGCCGTCACACGTGATACAGCCAGGGAGCCACATACGAGGATCAGCCTCGACCACTCAGGACCGCCGCGGACAAGCTCGACAAAAGCTCCCTGTGATTAACCATCCTCGAATCTACCAAGTAAGTTCTCTAATTTAACATATGCAAACCCGTTCCGCGATACAACAAACATGCTATTTCGCAGCCTTGTTCTTTCTGCCTCTTTCGTTCTCTTAGTTCTGGGTGGAGGAAGTTTCAATATGTCCTGTCAGTTCAGTTCGCTTTGACCATAGCACTATTGTTTGGGAGTTTGTCGTCGGGTGTACTAGACTCTCCGCCCCAAACCTAAAATAGCGTTTTATTATACTAATTGTTTTAATGAGATCCCCTCGAAATCTACTCGTGGCGGCAACTCCGTGGTCCCACCGTCTCTGCTTCAACATCTTACCCCTCCCACGGTGAACCATGCGCGTGGCAAGAGTTTATACCTTCTCCGAGCGGGAAGCTTCCTTTTTGTAGAAGGTTGACCACGCCTTACCAAAGTTTTCTAAAGGAGGTCTGAATATAGGCATATGCTCTGGCAAGGAGACGTTTGGTTGCCTGCACGACAAAGCCAATCTGAACCAGAAGAGCACACGGATTGCCTCTTGTGCAGCTACTGCACACTGACCTGACCACGTAAGCTCAGAAGTCACCTATGTCCCAAGGTCTTTAACGGCTTGCTACTTCTGTAGCAAATAGGCCTTCGTCGCCCAAAAAGGCCTAGAGCTTGTCGCTTCCAGTGACAACAAGTGGACTTTTCCAGCGATAGAAGATAATAGTCACTTGTGTGCCCGATTTAGAAAAGCAACTACATACTTTTATCTCCCTCTCACCTCCCTTCCAAGTCTACTCACCCCACGTTTTTCATGCATACCTCTCAATCTCTCACGAATGTCGTCTGTCTATTCTGTAGCTTCTAAAACTTTGATCACGCGTACCGCGTGCTTCGGGCTTCCCGAAAATAATTCATTAGATTGTCTCTTCCTGAATAGTTCACGAAAACCGAATCAGGTCGCACGACGTATCGAGGACTTGCGAAAACTGCCGGGCCCAGTAACCTTAATTTTCAAAAAGCCGGGTTGTTTCGTCACATTTACTGCTCAGTGATGGACAAGAGTCAGCTCAGGTCTGGTTGGACAGTAGTGCCTATGGCTCCGCCGATGAGAGTCCAGATTCTCGCGCAAGCCTCCGCATCTCACCATGGGCCAACTGCAAAGATTCCAGTGACAAGTGGTCTAGGGCGAGCCCAAGGTAAGCCCGGTTGTTACTTGCTAAAGAAATACAGGCCCGACGTCCAGCACACCGTCCACTGGCAGCTCATGCCCAGGAAGAAAGCAAGCTGAGGCAGAGGGGTGAGTATTCGGCAAAAACTTGCCCTGGGTTGAAACTTCTGGATCTAGATTGTGTGGAGGAGAGATTGATATGTTCAAGGTCCCTCTTCGACGCTCAGACACAGGTTCAGGGATATTCGGTAGCATTTCACTGGCATATGGAATAACTCGAGGCAGATAGGGAACATTATGAGTAGACAGCAAGTGAAAGTCACTAGGTAACTGGCTACAATACGCGTTGGTAGAGGCGGGAAAGAGTGATCTCACTGCGAGTTTGGCCGAGACCTCCATGTTTCGTGTGACGTTCGCAGAGATCTGCAGGGGAAAGGTGGGTAGGAAACAGTAGAGATTTCGCTTCCTGGCAAATAATGCAGCAACCTGTGTGTTATAAATTGGAATTTCACCCATTTTCGGTTTTACCCACGAGCGGGGATGGCACCTAGATGCCAAGGTAATGAGTATCGTCAGTTCTCAGGGTCGTTAACAGCTCGCCTGCTGACAATTGACGTACTGTTTGCCCAGGGCGTCTTCCATTCCGTGCAAATGACCCAGAAAACGTTTACACACAACCCACTCTCGGATAACTTTCAAAAGGGCGGGGACAATGGAGGGTCTCACAGCATCGCACAACTTTCCTTTTACTACATGATTGGCTTTGAAGCTTCGGGCTGGGAGACAGTGGTATGTTAGAATGCTGTGTATTGTCAGCTTTTGAGTGAACGTGGAGAAGTAGGTGCGCGTTGGTTGACGATGGGAAGGCTGAGCCCCCGTATCTGACGACCAAGGAAATGTTCTCTCTTTTATTTGACCGGATTGCGAGAGGTATAACTGACAGACATCTGGGTTCAATGAGTCAACCAGGTCAGATCATATCAGAGCACAGGATTGGCGGCCAATGCCAATGGTAGCCCGTTTTCTTGCGCAGGCGAGCCCCGGTAACTGCCGCGTCTAGACTTCCTGAAATCATTTATTCTCCCAGTAGCTGGGAGCAAAGTACATACCGGGATCGGCCCCCGACAGAGCACTATGGAGCAGCTTCTGAATACGGCAGGCATAAAAAACCAGTGTCGAATATTTTATGGTCGAAAACCAGGCGATCAACGAACGCAGAGTCCCAAATCTTTCCTTTTTCGTTTTCGCAGACCATATCGCTGACCAGCTAACCAATTGCTTTACTTTTACGCACTGTTTATCACTGCCTGAATTTGGCAGCTGAAGCGTGCCTAATGCTTATTAACGCTGCATTACGTTCTATTTTGGTTCTTGAATCGTCTGACCAAGGGGACCACTGTTGAGGTTGATTTTCACGTATCAACGAATGGCAAATTATACTGCGCTGTTCCACAAGCTATTTGGTGAATCTCAAATCTACGGCCGCCTTTTAACACTCGGCTAAACATCCGGGTCGGACGAATTCTCGATTGTGGTTGTCGTATTGCCGTGCCGAGCAGCGGGACCGATCGAGTGAGAAAAACCTCTGGGACTGGACTTACGTAACCCGAACTAGGTTTTCGAAACCGGAATCAACAACCAGCGGGCTCACCGCCTCTGCAAATGTCCGAGCCTGCACCTACCAGCTCTCGAGGAGGGTTAGTAGTAGCCCAGGGATCCAGGGGAAGTACCCAGGTAGACTGAGCAGGACTGAAGTTGAAGAACGCTGGAGCGGACAGGATTACTGCAGCTAGGCCCGTGTTTGCTGACTTACAGACATTCCGGGAGGGCTTTTTCACGATCCTTCTAGCTTCTTCAACACTGTCAAAGTTTTCGCTTTCACCACTGCCTCGAAAAGTTTTTTGCAGTTGTCAATTACCTCTCTACTTGTAACTGGGCTTTGGTGGTCTTATAGGCCCTCGGCCTGACAAACTTCGGCTTATGTCAGCGGGAAGGGCGGAGTTTTCGTCGCTGATAAAAAATGGCTTGTTCATGGCTGGAAAACCTTTCCTTTGTTTCACCGTTTCAATCAGCTGCCCCCGCACCCAGCTGCACTTCGGTTAGAAAAGCCCCGGCTCTGTAGCCTATTCCCGTACTGCAGACTTTCCATTCCCAGCTTTATTTTTGTGAACCTGAGAGATTTCTCCAGCGAGAGGTCGTCCTGAACTAACTGAGGAGCTCGGCCGTAAGCCACATAATCTGAGTCGGGTCTGACCAAAGTCTTGCGTGTTTTCTTCAGCACTCTGAAGCCTCTCTATGGCAGCGTTCTGCGCAACTGGCACGTGGCTTTATATGTCTTGTTAGCTGCCTTCGGATGTTGTGCCGAGGGTTTTAAATTGCATGAAGCTGCCATGCCCATGTCTCTCACCTCGCACTTTCAGGTTAGAATGCAGCATTCTGTTGGATCACTCGGCCTTCAGGAGTGAGTGTTCTTTAGGTTTAAATGAAGATCCCACCCTACAGACCACTGGCAGATAATAATAATAATACTGGTATATTTCTCGGCCATGTTCGAGATGCACGATGTATCGCATGATCATTGTGTAACAGGTTTCTCATAGGATAAAATATTCACAAATTCTAAATATGAAAGTCAAGAGTATCAGAGGTGGAAAAACAAAGCCAGCAACAGTTTGAATGGATCATTCTGATAATGGTCCGCGCGGCAGTTTTGAACCGGTTTCGAATCCGGGCTGGGCATTGGTGCGCGGTGGAGATATCAAAAAATCGTTAACACAGTGCCAAGGACGCATTATGAACGAGAATGGTGCTAGCTGAGGAAAACTGAGACCAGCTAAGGTGCTGCAGATGGAGTAAATTTTGAACAAAAAGAAAAGGAAGAAAAAAATTCCACAGAAGTTTTCTTGTGAAAGTCGATGCATGCAAAGAGGGCAGCGATCTATGAAGACAATGCAAACCCTGAATGACGGATTTTCCGGAGTTCAATAAACTGAATAAGTTTTGAATCAGGGGGGCATGAGACCAATTTTGTGAGAGTGAACACTGGTGGATGTGGGAGAAACAGCAGTCCATAAAAAGGTGAATTTAGATTCAAGATCAGTAACATGTACCATTTTGAAATAAGAAAGCGCAACTGGAGGGTCCTCGAGAAGTGGAGAGTCTATTTCCAGCCGGCTACGGGTCGGAGGAAAGATGAACAGTGATAACTTATAATAAAGTGGGAAATCTCCACATGGACTTCAGAGTTAAATATGCTGTTTCACTGACAAATATATATGTATGTGTTGACACATTTGCCTTCAGTGTTATTCAGCGTCATTTCTGGTAACGTACGACATCGAGTGAGTAAGTTTCGTCTGGCAGGGCAAAGTATGTGTCGGTCGATCAGCCGAGTGTGGCTGTAAATTAGCGGCAAGCTCGTGAACTGGAATTCCTGTTGGTTGCGTTTGAAACGCTGGACGATCTGATAAGCAGCTAGGAGTATTTCCTGTTGTGTGATTTGATTTCGGTCCCAGTTGCTATGGTAGGTTCCATTTGAGTTTCTGTCGGTACGAGTCAAAGTGGCATCCCTGGTTAGCCAGTTTGGTGACTGAGATGGTGGGAGACAACGAATCTGAAATAAAGGGGGATTGCAGTCTGAACGTGGTTCCAGCTGTGGGTTATGATAATGTAATATTGAATAATAACGGTTTATTTCGGAGACGTCCGAGGCATGCCAAGTGCATGATCAGCTGTTTACTAGTGATGGAATAAACAGACAATTTCAGAGAGGGTTTTAGTTCGCACACGGGCCAGCCCTACTTAGGTATTTGCAGGAATTTCGTCCTCCCGCCCACGTGTCGAGTTGCCCGAAGTTCGCCGCATCTCGAGAGCCTAGATCAGCTAAGTTATCGCCAGACCTAAAGTGCTTCCACTGGTTCATGGTGGATTCGTCGTGGATGATCCTGAGTCGGTTAGCAACGAAAGTGCTGAACCGGCTCCTGACGTTGTTAATGTAGAACGGCACTGTCGTCGAGTCCGCCCAAACACTAGCCGATCGGACGTAGAGGCCGAAACATCTCTTTACTGTTTGTACCGCCCTGACTACTTACACGGCTGCGCCGAGTTCAAGGCGCCGGATCGAAAGCGACTTCGGTGGGGCAACGCGGGCTTTGGTGAGCAGGATCCTCGTAGTTTATTGTCTATCTCCCGCGTACCGTCTTCCGTACATCACGGTTCCGTAACCGACTTCGGACGAGTCAGAAGGGGCATGTAGTTCTCTCGCACATGTCTCATGACAAGGGGGCAAAAATCGTGAAATACTTCTGTCCCCTAGCTTCTTTAAAATGTTCAGAAATTCTTCCCAGTCCAGCCGGTCTTCTCTGCCCAGTGGCTGGTCCCAATCGACTTTCTTACGGCAGAGCCGCTTGGTAGCCTCTTTCCAGGGAACAGCCTGGGAGAGATGAAACCAAGTTGGTCGATCCAGCCAGAGGCAGCAGACAGTATTCCACGACGGGTTACTGGCAGCTCGGGAACATTTGGCTCGAAAACAAAGTCGTCCCTTTCCACGTTGCATTGTATTCCTAGAGTGCTTTCGGTAGGAAGTGGAGAGCCGTCCAAATCTGTAACCCTTTCGGCCCTCTCGTGGTACGAAATGACTTCGAGCACTTCCGAGGCGTTCGACATCCATTTCGTGAGATGGAAGCTCCTCTCTTTTAGCAATCTTGTTAAGCCTCTGAACTGCACTAGGGCCAAGTCTACATCACTGAATGACCCACCGTAGTCGTCAACGTAGAAGTTTATGCTGACGCTATCTACCACTGACCGGTGGACCAAATCCCCATGTTTGTTCGCTGATTCTCGAAGGGCGTAGTTCGCACAAAACGCTGATGATATGGCTCCCAGGGGTTGGCGGTCATCTTATAATTTATCACTGCATTGTCCCGGTCGTTCTCTTCCCACCACAGTAAAAGCAACATGTCCCGTTCTTCTACTGGTATTTTTACCTGGTGAAACATTTCCCTAATGTTGGCGGACAGGACCACCCTACCCACCCTAAACGGCACGAAACTTCGCTCAGTGGCGTGGTCCAGTCAGGTCCTTGTAGTAGGCTATCGTTTAGCGACTTGCCTTGGAACTTGGCTGCACAGTCGAAAGCCACCCGCGTATTTTCGGGTTTCTTGGGGTTGATAACCCAGTGGTGAGGCAGATACCAGATACCCTCCCGGCCGTCGATGGTTGCAGGCACCTTTCAACGTAGCCGAGAGCCTCGTTTCGCTTCATTAGTTCTGTAGATCGTTCCCACAGATCCTGGCCTCGAATGGAGCGTTCTTTCAGTCACAGTAGTCTTTGGAGAACATAGTTTCTGTTATCGGTCCACGGGTCGGCAGATGTGCGCCATGGGAGGGGAACCTCGAACTGTTCTTTAAGGCCTCTAATTCCTTGCTGCAGTGTTTGCAAAGCAAAGTGGTCCTCTTGAGACAACGATACTCTTTCGTCTCCGATGTCGTGAAACTCCGTTTCGTGCGGCCGCTGCAACTGATACTCTATGCGGTCCGTTCCGGCTGATACGTAATCCACGGAACCGCGCCCCCCCTACTGGACCATACGATGTCCACCCCAGAACCGTGCGTACGGCGTGGGGCACCCGGTGGTTGCCCACTGTCTGGTCAAGTACCCAATGTACCTCTGGCAAATCGCTGCCGATGAGGAGATCCACTTCATCGTCTTCCCAGTCTACAACGGTAACATCCTTCAGGTGGGGCCACCTAGTCAAGACTGCGTTCACCGACCTTGGTGCTCGCATGGAGAGATCAGCTAAAATGAATACCTCCGTTGATTCGATTTGCTCGTTAGTGTTCAAAGAGATGAGTTGCAGCCTTAATCTACCGGCAGTCATTACCTGTGTTCCGCCCACCGTGCTCACTGCTAACGACGTCGCACCTTTAGCGAGCCGGTGTTTGTCGGCAAACCGTTCTTCCACTAGGGTAGTGTCAGATCCACTGTCGACGAAAGCCAACGCTTTGACCACCCCAGTTAGGGTCACTACTCCCATGGCAACTACGCCTAAACGTACCGGCTTACTGGCAGACCGTGACGCTGACCAAATCACACTGGGCTTGATGTTCGCCTCTGGTGTAGTTTCTCCCACCTGGTGTAACATTTGATGGTGTCTGCCCACGCAACCCTCGTGACCACTCCTGGTCCGCCTGGTGCTTGGTACTTAGGAGCATAGAGCATGATTCTGCCGTCTTCACCATTCCCTGAAGGTCGTCTACTGTGGCTTTAATGAACTTTGGACATTCTGGTAGTCTATGACTAGCGTCACAGGACCTGAAACTTGGATGCGCTATAGCCCCGTGTGAAATGGCGTGTGTATTGGTCCAAGGTTGATATATCGGGTGTTCCCGAGCAGCGGTTTGAGCCTGACTGGTACTAGATTTGTTTACTCGGTTACTGCCCTGGATGAGTCGGCCAGGTCTACTGTCGGCTATCTTGGTTTGCCCGCCCAAGTATTCGGTCAAGTCTTCGAAGTCAGCCTCACAGTCGCCTCGGCTTATACGTTCCGCCTCCTCCGCCTACTGACCCTGTAGTTCGGGAAAGAGGTGACGGACTGTGCTCTCCAAGGTGCGCATTGCATCGAGGTCAGCACTGTAACCTAAACGGTCGAGGGCTATCGAACATCTCTGTATTTCGATCACCAGGTCGGCCACTGTACAGACGTCACCCTTGGTTCTTTTGGCCTCTATCATCAAGCCCTCTGTTAGATTACGCGCTACCTTGAATGGCCGGCCAAACAGGTCTCTAAAAACCTTCCTTGCTCGTGTGTAACCCTGTCTCGGGTCGAGCATGGTGCACCCATCGATAGATACTCTTGCTCGGCCTCGACAGTAATGGGTCAGATAGAGAAGCATTATTCCGGGGTCAGTCACCTTGTTTTCGACGAAAATTTTGAGCTGCCTAGTGAACTTGCAGTAATGTTCAGATCGTCCGTCGCAAACTACCAGTTCTGCTCTTGGCAGATAGACCTTTGATGGCGTTTATGTTTTATATTCGAAGACCGGATGTGTTTCCTATTTTAATTTGTTCTGACCTATCGGATGAGTCGTAGTCGCTGATCTTCTGCTCACTCTCTTTTTGTCTATACTTCGCTTCTGCTTCCTGTGCCTGTTGTTTAGCTGATAACAGTTGGTTTTCTGGATTTATATCCTCAACTTAAATAGGTCAACATTCTTGCAATCCAGATTACCCTCAGTAATACATGAGCTAGCAGCTAGCATTAACTAAAGACTCAAAAGTACCCAAAACCTCCCCGGTGACTTACCGTATTATTTTCTATCTAGATTCCAATTGCTTCGACCCTTTTCTTGGCATATTGCGTATTTTCTCGCTCCAAATTGATCAACTGAGTATTGTAGGACACCTTTGAGCAGTGCGTAGCCAAATTCGCAACGGATCCCGAAATCAGAAGACGATTATCCGTGAAATTCAACGGTACTAGATTATCAAGTGAACAATGACGCGAAACAGATACAAACCTCAATTATGCGATCGCAAGGACTCAGAAAACGAGAACTGAATTGCGGTGTGCGAGAAAGGAGCACGTCCGTCACGCAGGTCCAGAATGGTGTATGACAGAGTGGTGCATCGGACGCGAACAAACAAGCGTTTCTTCGTAAAAACATATAGTTCATAATACAAGTCAACGGTGTAAATAAGGACTGATGCTAAGACAACATGGAACTGCATTGATTTTTGGGGGAGTTTTCATGACCGGTCATTAAGCCCACCAAATCCTGTGTTGAATCTTTTGCCTGTACGTAGCTGTGGAATTTCTTGTCTGCTGTCTCACGCATTTGGCCAATCTAAGATCAAACTCCCTCTCGGAAGTTCGAAGAAGGCTCACAGCTCCTATTCTAGGCCTTTTATAACGGGTCCAGGCTGGCCGACCGCGGGAAGCTTTGTAAAGTTTCCAGCTGCGGTTTCTACGTTTGATGGCCTTGATAACTTCAGCCTTCCATCAAATAGGTTTGCCCTCTGCCTGCCTGCTTTTCAAGGGTACAAACACTTCTGGAGGGCAGGCAAAAATCCCTTCATGGCCTACCAGCCTTCCTTGACAGGAGCCCGCTCTGGCATGTCACACATCATCCTTATTGCCTTAGTACAAAATTTGTCTATGTCCATACTATCGGAGCTCCTGATCAGCCCTGATGGTACCTTGGGTTGCCGCCTGCACAGGGTGATTTCAACGCAAACGTGGTCACTCTAGTACATTGGTGCACAGCGTCGCTGTTCAGATACGTTATCTGTGAGATTATGTTTAGCGAAAACAAGCAAGGAGGGTGGGCATCTAGCCTCATATCTGTTATTTTCCCTAATTCGTTAGTGCAGCGAATTTGCAAGCAGCAACCCCAAGTAGCCCTCCTCCCGCGATCCTGGTATTTAGACTTCGACCGTCCAGTCAATGTGCGAGAGATTGAAGTCACCCTCTACAAGGGTTATATGGTCGTCCTTATTGAGTTCAGTTAGGGTCCGCAATGGGCAAACAACTACGCCGCGTATTGTGTCTATGCCCTGTAGGCTAACCTAACGTAAACTTTTCGGCCTGGAATGATGATCAAAACAGCCTACAGCTGGGCTTTTCGAGTGCATATCTTGGTCTGAGGCTTAAGATGGTTTGTGTGGCATACATGTGTGGAACTCCTCCCTAGCCGTCGTCACTTACTTGTATTGTTGAGACTACGCTCTTCATCTTATTGACCCTCAAACAGGTTCAGCATGCACCAATCGCTGAACCTCAACATTTGTTTATATTTTGCTCAAAAGAAGTGGTATATTTTTTGGTTCGAACTTGGGCTGCTGTGACGGTGGTACCTGACACCGACCTATTGTTGAACTCTGGTCCTCGTTGCTAGACACTGTGGCCGTACAGTTGAAGTTTGCACATATTCATATGCGTTTAATTTGTTAATCCAGTACCGTAGAATCAGCGAATCAATCTTGTTCTGACGTTGGGATTCGTTGATTAGGCCACGCGTTACTCACGATCGGAATAGCCGTAACAGCACTCAACTTGAAATCTCCACAAGGAAACCAATCAGAAGTGCCATGAAGAGGACAAAGGCAAATCGAAGCTGAACAGGAAGCAACCCGTAAGTTCCTGGGGTATTTTTGGGCGATACTGATTCCTTAGATTTTGCTGGGTCCGCTAATTCTGTCAGCGCAATTTTATGTACTTCAGCTAACGATGAAGAATTTAAAAGTGATGATATCTGCAGACTGAGAATGGTAGCGTTAAAAAACCCAGCCCAGGCAGGCCAGAGAAGAAGCTGAATCAGCCAGGAAAGGGCATCTTCGAAGACGGGAGCAAGAGGTGATCTTGGAGGCCACGGAGCACGCGGCCGTTAAGCCTAGCAATTTCGTGGAACGATTGAAGTCGACTTGTGCCAGCGTTACACTCGCTATTGACCTACCAAAGGTGGAATTGTCCCCCTTTGAAGGGAGCGCAGAACAGTACTGCAGGTTCATTTAACAATAAGAGAACTTTGTAGAAAGGGGAGTGTTTAATCTAGCAAGAGATTCTTGTATCTGCTACGTTACTGTCGCGGAAGGGCCAGGGAAGGAATCGACGGGTGCTGGATGTTAGAACCCGAAGTGGGTTACACTCGGGCACGTGAAACCCTGAAAGAACTGTTTGGGCAACTATTTAAGATCGCTCATAATTTGATCGATGATGTACTATCAAAGGCAAGATGTTCCAAACGCGAGTCGAGGTTTTCAGTCAGTCTGGTGATAAAAATGCAGAGCTGCAGCTTCGCATTGAATCACCTAAATTATCGATCGGACCTGAACCCACTTCACGCAGTGGAGACCCTAGTGCGCAGTTTACCCACGGAACCGCAGAGTAGATGGGCTGATAAAGCCGAAGGGATCAGTAGATTTGGGCTAGAAACCACGTTTGAGGACCTGACGCAGCTTATAGACCGTCATGTCCGAATGGCAAATAGCCCTTTCGGTCAACTTGTGCTCGAGACGAGAAAGTTACCTAGGATTGCGATGATGCAAAGCTGGACCAGGGAACCAAGTAAAGACCAACCGTGGCAAACACACGCACTATCCCATGAAGATGAAAATTTTCCGGTGTGTAAAGTTTGTGGGGCTCCTCATACCATAACGTAATGTCCCCGCTTCTGCAAAGTAGACGTCGACGAACGATCGGAGGTGGCTAAGCGACTGGGCTCGTGCTTCGTCTGTCCCAACTATACACATCGAGCAGCGGTTTGTCAAACGAAACCCAGTTGTAGTCAGGATGGATGCCATGGAAAACACCATTACCTACTACACAAACCAAAGAAGCTGAATGCCGAAGAAATCCCGAAGCCAAGTGTGGCCTGCTCAGTGTCACGCTCTTCTAACAAGTCCATTCGCCTGACAGTAATAACAGTCGAGGTAGCAACCCCAGTTTGGGTTGTGAGAGCGTTGGCCTTCGTAGATAGTGGCTCGGATACCACTCTGATAAAGAAGGAGCTTGCAGAGAGATATGGGATCAGAGGGGATAAATCCTCATTAGCATTGGCACACTGAGTGGTGCCCAGGTCATCCAGTCCACCAAACTGCACCTATAACTCGTTTCCTTGATCATTAGCGTTAGAGCAGTAACTGTAGAATCATTCACCATAAAAGATCTGCTGATGAAAGCACCTCAGTCAGTGCGGTCACTTCTGACTCAATGGCCGCATCTCGACGGGATTACGATCGCGGAGTGGCAGAATAACGAAATTGATCCGATGATCGGTTGTGGTGTAACGGAAGCGCATTGGATCCTGTATGAAAAAATAAGCCGCAAAGCACCTTATGCAGTACGCACTATATCCTGCTGGTCTTTATATGGCAGTACCGATGGAAGATACAGCAAACAAATCCGAATCAGTTGCACTTCGGTGGGAACGGCGAACATTGACCAAGCATTCCAGCAGCCGTACAAGGCCGAACTTGCCGACCTGGCCATTGATAGGGATGCCCCACCATGAGAAGCTAAGTCGGCTCTGAAAATGGTAGCCGAGGGCACCAAGTATGTAATGCATCGTTTCGGGGTTTCTGTCCCGTGAAGACTTAACAAGGAACCTATGCCAAACAGCCGAGAAATGGCTCTGAAAAGGTTATGCTTCCTCAAAACCAGGCTAATTCGAGAACCACAATTAGAGGTAGAATACACGCGAACCATGTAACATATAATAGATCTGAGTTATATAGAAAGAGTAAATACATCGGTAATCAGCCCAAACTTGAGGTGGTACCTACCCAGTCATCCGGTCGTGAACCAAAAGAAACCGGGGGAGGTCAGGGTGGTTTTTGACTGTGCCGCAAATTGTCGGGGTGGGTCACCCAACGACCATAAGTTACAAGGCCCAAACTGGCCAACACCACTGGTCGAGGTTTTATGTCGTTTTCGGCTAAAAAAGTGGCAGCCTCTGCGGATATATGTGAAACGTTTCTACAAGTAAAGACGCCAGTCTAAGGAAGGGACGCCTTTCGCCTTCTCTGGTGGCCTGAAAGCGACGTAAATCGCGCACCAGACGAGTACAGGCTGACCTTGCATTCCTTTGGGACGGCATCATCTCTCTTCTATGCTAATTTCGCCCTAAGGAAAATCCTCAAGCAGTTCGGCAGCACCAGCAATCTGTTAGGAAGGGAAGTGGACCACTTCTACGTGGACGATTTTCTGTGTTCCTTTAACGACCCAAATACTGCTATTATATATATGACCGAACTGACCGCCACTCTGAGGGCCGGAGGATTCAGCCTCACTAAATGGACTTCAAACAGCCAAGAGATGCTCAATGCTATCCCAAAGTCCGAGAAAATGGAGTGTGTGAGAGAGCTTTTTGGATCCTCTTCACGAACGGAGCGCACGCTTGGAGTTCAGTGGAAACCCGAAGGTGACGAATTCATATTCACTCTGGACCTACTCAATCAACCAGCCACACGGAGAGGAATCCTACCATCAGTCTCAAGCCTCAATGATTCTCTAGGTTTTGTTTCGCCATAGTTGTTACCGAAAAAGTGCTTGCTGCAATAACTGTGCCAGAGAGGGCGGTTTGGAAAGGGCCTCTTCAGGATGGCGACGATTAGCAATGGCGCGACTGTTTGCACAGACTAGGTCATCTTGGCGGGATCAAGATACAAAGATGATTGACAGGAATCAAGTGTATATACGATGTTCAACTCCACATGTTTTAGGCGTGTCAGAAATAGGCTACGGGATGGTGGCTTTCGGCTTCTGGTATTCGCAAAGGCGAGAGTGGCTCTACTGAAGACGGTGTCCATTCCGAGTTTAGAACTGACTGCAGCAGTACTGGCAAAGAGCCGCAACGCTTATCACAAGATGTTTCGATCGGATAAACTGAGAACCAAACTTTCAGACGGACTCAGCCACGGTACCTAATTACATAAACCACACAACCACTCACTTTAACACCTTCGTGGCCAACACACTCACCATAATACATGAGTCCACTAAGACCGATCAATGGTACTATGTGCAATCCGCCAGTAGACCGGACGACTTCTGCTCAAGGGGGCTAGAAACACCAGAAAGGCTGCGGATGTGGACAATGGGACCGGCTTCCTAACGACATCTAAAGAGATATGGCCAACACTACTAACACCCAAGCCTGACGATGGCGACATCCATATCAAAAGACTGATACTGGTTACAAAATCAACGGGAAGCGTAAGCCTAATAGAAAAACTGTGCCACTCCCCCAACTGGGTAAAAATGTTAAAAGCCGTGGTCCGGTGGACGCAATATAACGTACTTTTAATTATTTTGAAAGGCAAAAGAACACAGAACACAATAAATGTGGGGACGATACCACCGGGCGAGCCGAAACAAGCCGAACGCGACTTTCTACGCCTACTACAACTAGACGCCTTTCCGTTCGAGACCCGCGAGCTAGCCAGGATAGATGACAACACCAAAGGAAGCAGGCTGTTGTACAGCAGTATCCGAAGACTAAACCCTATACGAGCCAACGGACCACTGGGAGTTGGAGGGCGGCTGACGAATTCAAATCTAGAGTACGAAACAAAATGCACTAAAATAGTTCCCGCTGACCACTATATAACGGGATGCCTGATAGACCATGTACTTCGAGAAGAGAGGAAAGCAGGTTTGAATCGCTTATTGAACAATATACATCGACGGTTTTGGGTGGCAAAGGGACCAGTGACGGTCAAGCGAGCCATAGGCAACAGCTTCACTTGTCGTCACCGGAGGCTGGTAGCAGGCAAACAAATGATGGCCCGCTTCCGGCTGTTACAGTTCAAACCGGACGATGCCCGTTCGTGGAACTTGGCGTCGACCGCTTTGGCCCCTTTACTTGTATGACAGCAAAGGAGCACCCAAAAGAGGTATGGCTGCCTGATAACATGTTTACATTCCAAAGCAGTCCATCTTTAAGTAGTGCATAATATGACCACCAAGACATTTCTAATGGTCTTTCGAAGATTCATCGCGAGGCGGGGCGTCCCCAAGAACGTATACTCAGACAAGTGCTCGAACTTAGTTGGAGCTCAAAAGGAGTTAGAGAAGTGGTAGAACCGCCTGGACCACGCCAAAATACAAAACAAGCCCGTAGCAATGGGGATAGAATGGCACTTAAACCCATCTTATGCCAGTCATCGTGGAGGCGTCTGGGAAAGGCTGGAGCGATAGACTAGGAAAATACCCACGGCCCTGATCTCACAACAAACCCTCGACGACGAGACGTTGAATACTCTGCTGACTGAGGTAGAACGCGTGCTGAGCAACGGACCCTTGGTTTTGGTCATCCCGGACCCGGAAGGCGAACCGGCTCCCATTCTCAATGACCTGTTATTATTGCGGTTAAACGTAGAAGCAACCACACCGGCAAACCTACGTGGAACGTACATCACGGGATAGAAATAAGCAAGCCACCTGGCACAGGCCTTCTGGAAACTTTGGACGACACTGCAGCTCCAGAAAAAGTGGATCTCCAAAGAGAGGTCGTTCAGAAGTGGCGATGTCTTCACTTTAGTGGAGAGCCACTAAAATAAGGACGACTGGCAGGTTGGAGTAATCAAGGGCTGTCGTACAGAAAACGATGGTCTCGTGCGCACGGTGGCGGTGAGAACGAACAAAGGAGACGTATTGCGAGATGTCCGTAAGACGTTTGCTTGAGGGTGACAATGGCGAGGGCGAAGTCGACGCTGTAGATCAAGCCAAAACAAAGTCTACCGATACCAACTGAGACTGAATTTATTTATATATCCATCACGCATTCTCCTGTAGGTCCCAACCCTTCACACAGTCTTTGAAGTATACTTTTGTCTAATTTCATTAGGTGCCCACGATTTACGATGGAGCTAGTTGTCGCTACCCCAATTCAGCACACGACATGGCATTGTTTGTGAAGTAGCGGAAGCTCTTGAAAAAGCACTTTTTGGCCTTTTGTAGAAACATCTCTATTTCCGGGGCCTCGTATTCGTATCATTATCTAACCTGTGTTCAAGTAGATATAAGTTGTTAGCCAAACATACTTCTAATGTGGTAACACCACAAGTTGAGCCCCCGATGGTCAAGTACCCTGTAGCCATCACGATTCGTCACGGAGACTTCCCAGTCTTAATCTTACCACGTACCTTACTCTCACTTGAGAAGCCTTTTTTCTCTACATTCCGTAACCTGTCTATGCATCCCGATCACGTCGAAGCCCTTTTCTGCATACATATAATGTCGTATCATCCTCGGAGGAAACTACGACGTTGAGGTGTGGAACATAACCTCAGGAAAACCTGCAAGAGTGTCTGCGAGTGGCCAACGATAGATGAAGTCCATGACAACCTACGCATGCTCTGAATTTAGGGTCTAGGTAGGTCAGGGCGAATCAGTGACCCTATTTACCCCTTGGATGTTGACCGTTTCATGGGAGGATTTGGCGGATGGTGTAACGTACACGTGTGGAACTCCTCCCTAGCCGTCGTCACTTACTTGTATTGTTGAGACTACGCTCTTCATCTTATTGACCCTCAAACAGGTTCAGCATGCACCAATCGCTGAACCTCAACATTTGTTTATATTTTGCTCAAAAGAAGTGGCATATTTTTTGGTTCGAACTTGGGCTGCTGTGACGGTGGTACCTGACACCGACCTATTGTTGAACTCTGGTCCTCGTTGCTAGACACTGTGGCCGTACAGTTGAAGTTTGCACATATTCATATGCGTTTAATTTGTTAATCCAGTACCGTAGAATCAGCGAATCAATCTTGTTCTGACGTTGGGATTCGTTGATTAGGCCACGCGTTACTCACGATCGGAATAGCCGTAACAGTTTGTACCTGACCTAACAAGAGCGGCTACCCCTCCTCCAACTCAGTCGCGTTCTCCATCCTGTCTGTAAACCGCAAACTCATCAGTTATTACTCCTGGCATATGACCTTCGCCAGAGAGTCATGTTCCAGTAACGGCTATTGATGAAGTAGTGCGCTGCCAAGAGTCTTTCAAGAGTCCCGTCTATTTCTTTTTAACGCTTCGTGCTTTGTTATGCAACACTATATCGTCGCCCCATCAGCTAGACACCCCCTATTGTTCAAACCTGCCTCTGTCTCGGACGCAGCACTCGAGGTTGTAGCAAGTTCTTGCGGCGTCGGTTATCACCGCGGGACGTGGAGACCTTTGGACTTCCAGGACCTTTGATACCTCCCGGTCGATTTCTGCCGGGAGTGCTTATGACCTCCATTTCCGTGAGGGTCGCATCACCTTGCGATTGCCCTCACCACTTTCAATTTTCATCTTTCAGAACGTTCCCAGTTAGCATCATTCCAGACGACCTCAGCGGCTTGTCTATCGCTTTCGATGTGGTGATCCTAAGGCCAGGTGTGGCTTTCTGTTGTCCCTGTTGGCCTTTCGCTTGTGACGTAGCAGGTTTATCAATCATCCTACCCCGTGCTCCTCTGTGTTTGTTCGGTGCAACGTGGTACAGGCTCTCCGTGTGGTAGGCGACCACCGCAGCCCTGGCCAGCAGCACATCTTTGGTATGCTTGTCGGTAAACTTGACCAGAATCGGTCCTGCCCTTCCGGTTCCTATGCTAGCAAACGCAGAATTTCGCGTCCCCACCCTGTGCACTAGTTTAAAGGGAGCAGAACAAGAAACTGCGACGAGCAGTACATCATGCAACCGCCTCCTCTCTGTATCACTTTGTGCCCCCAGATTCCGGTATAAGCCACTCCCCCGGATCGAGACTCTGTGGTCCTCGACTCGTTGTCCGTCCCGTTGGCTGGATCTGCCTTTAAACGTTCATCACCGAGCTTCCAGGGTCCGATAACTAGGCCCCCCTTCTTTAAGGAGTTATCGGCTTCTTGTATTTGGGTTCTATTCTTACTTTGCTTTATTTCTTAGGTTTTTGCCTGACCCGCCCACCTTTAGCAGTTTGCCGCACGGGAGTTGGAGAAGCTGCAGCAGAGCAAACAGCCACCCGGTTCCCAGTTGCTTCAACAATCGTTTTCTGGGGCGATCCTGAGACCTCTGCGTACGACCTCAATGACGCAACAAGCGGCGGCATCCTATGCTCAGGAAGGAGCTAGATCTAATCACTCTTGAAAAGTTTAACATGGGCCAACCTTGCGGCCTCCTTGCAGAGACCAAAGATCCATTCAACCCAGCTGTTGTCGCAATAGAGCGGTTGCACATCCTTATCAGTGCCAGGACCGTCTGCGTGGGCTCACCTATCACATACCTCACACTCGATTTCTTCTGCTTTCTGATTCCCACACCTTTCGGTTGGACAAGGATATACCTCACACTTCAAGATAAGCACAAATCAGGGCGAGTTAAAAACCAAAATCGTTATTGCTCGGTAAAAATCCATATACACTCATCTACGCCAAACGAGAAAAACGGTAGCACAACAAAAGAATTGCACAAAACAGAGAAGCTGCAAGAGGAGAATTAAAAGATTTTCGGAATGAAGAGCACACCTTGGGGTTACTGTGATACGTGCTGCTGTGCGAAATAACTTTCGTAATTGCCATTTACACCTCAAGACAGTTCAACTCACAGAACTTCAAAACTTCCACCGGCACAGGAAAGGTAGTGACCACGGTCATCGAGCATCTAGAAATGTTTTGGCGGTATGCAGATAGGTTAGGCTCCCATCACCACATGGTGTACTTCCTCGAATCCCCACCTAAAGTACAGGGGAAACGTATAACCACATCGCACATCAACTGCGAAGGACACAGTCTATCTGGAGCTTTTACTGAGATATTACACAACAAAAAGAGAAGTCCAAAGACGAATCATATTAGAAGGACTCCAGTGTTCGCATCTATCAGCCCAGTGATATGATCAGAGCCCATTTACAGAAAAGGTCTTTCTCCACCTAAGACCTAGGGCCCTATCAAGTGCTTTCGCAGCCCCAAATGCCACCACTTCTTCTGGCAGTCTATTCCAGCAGCTCACCGACCCAGTGCTAAAGAAGTGGTATCCAGCTACGAACCCGTATCGAACTTTCGTCAGCTTTTTCCCGCAAAAGATTTAGGGATTCAACGGCCGTCACACGTGATACAGCCAGGGAGCCACATACGAGGATCAGCCTCGACCACTCAGGACCGCCGCGGACAAGCTCGACAAAAGCTCCCTGTGATTAACCATCCTCGAATCTACCAAGTAAGTTCTCTAATTTAACATATGCAAACCCGTTCCGCGATACAACAAACATGCTATTTCGCAGCCTTGTTCTTTCTGCCTCTTTCGTTCTCTTAGTTCTGGGTGGAGGAAGTTTCAATATGTCCTGTCAGTTCAGTTCGCTTTGACCATAGCACTATTGTTTGGGAGTTTGTCGTCGGGTGTACTAGACTCTCCGCCCCAAACCTAAAATAGCGTTTTATTATACTAATTGTTTTAATGAGATCCCCTCGAAATCTACTCGTGGCGGCAACTCCGTGGTCCCACCGTCTCTGCTTCAACATCTTACCCCTCTCACGGTGAACCATGCGCGTGGCAAGAGTTTATACCTTCTCCGAGCGGGAAGCTTCCTTTTTGTAGAAGGTTGACCACGCCTTACCAAAGTTTTCTAAAGGAGGTCTGAATATAGGCATATGCTCTGGCAAGGAGACGTTTGGTTGCCTGCACGACAAAGCCAATCTGAACCAGAAGAGCACACGGATTGCCTCTTGTGCAGCTACTGCACACTGACCTGACCACGTAAGCTCAGAAGTCACCTATGTCCCAAGGTCTTTAACGGCTTGCTACTTCTGTAGCAAATAGGCCTTCGTCGCCCAAAAAGGCCTAGAGCTTGTCGCTTCCAGTGACAACAAGTGGACTTTTCCAGCGATAGAAGATAATAGTCACTTGTGTGCCCGATTTAGAAAAGCAACTACATACTTTTATCTCCCTCTCACCTCCCTTCCAAGTCTACTCACCCCACGTTTTTCATGCATACCTCTCAATCTCTCACGAATGTCGTCTGTCTATTCTGTAGCTTCTAAAACTTTGATCACGCGTACCGCGTGCTTCGGGCTTCCCGAAAATAATTCATTAGATTGTCTCTTCCTGAATAGTTCACGAAAACCGAATCAGGTCGCACGACGTATCGAGGACTTGCGAAAACTGCCGGGCCCAGTAACCTTAATTTTCAAAAAGCCGGGTTGTTTCGTCACATTTACTGCTCAGTGATGGACAAGAGTCAGCTCAGGTCTGGTTGGACAGTAGTGCCTATGGCTCCGCCGATGAGAGTCCAGATTCTCGCGCAAGCCTCCGCATCTCACCATGGGCCAACTGCAAAGATTCCAGTGACAAGTGGTCTAGGGCGAGCCCAAGGTAAGCCCGGTTGTTACTTGCTAAAGAAATACAGGCCCGACGTCCAGCACACCGTCCACTGGCAGCTCATGCCCAGGAAGAAAGCAAGCTGAGGCAGAGGGGTGAGTATTCGGCAAAAACTTGCCCTGGGTTGAAACTTCTGGATCTAGATTGTGTGGAGGAGAGATTGATATGTTCAAGGTCCCTCTTCGACGCTCAGACACAGGTTCAGGGATATTCGGTAGCATTTCACTGGCATATGGAATAACTCGAGGCAGATAGGGAACATTATGAGTAGACAGCAAGTGAAAGTCACTAGGTAACTGGCTACAATACGCGTTGGTAGAGGCGGGAAAGAGTGATCTCACTGCGAGTTTGGCCGAGACCTCCATGTTTCGTGTGACGTTCGCAGAGATCTGCAGGGGAAAGGTGGGTAGGAAACAGTAGAGATTTCGCTTCCTGGCAAATAATGCAGCAACCTGTGTGTTATAAATTGGAATTTCACCCATTTTCGGTTTTACCCACGAGCGGGGATGGCACCTAGATGCCAAGGTAATGAGTATCGTCAGTTCTCAGGGTCGTTAACAGCTCGCCTGCTGACAATTGACGTACTGTTTGCCCAGGGCGTCTTCCATTCCGTGCAAATGACCCAGAAAACGTTTACACACAACCCACTCTCGGATAACTTTCAAAAGGGCGGGGACAATGGAGGGTCTCACAGCATCGCACAACTTTCCTTTTACTACATGATTGGCTTTGAAGCTTCGGGCTGGGAGACAGTGGTATGTTAGAATGCTGTGTATTGTCAGCTTTTGAGTGAACGTGGAGAAGTAGGTGCGCGTTGGTTGACGATGGGAAGGCTGAGCCCCCGTATCTGACGACCAAGGAAATGTTCTCTCTTTTATTTGACCGGATTGCGAGAGGTATAACTGACAGACATCTGGGTTCAATGAGTCAACCAGGTCAGATCATATCAGAGCACAGGATTGGCGGCCAATGCCAATGGTAGCCCGTTTTCTTGCGCAGGCGAGCCCCGGTAACTGCCGCGTCTAGACTTCCTGAAATCATTTATTCTCCCAGTAGCTGGGAGCAAAGTACATACCGGGATCGGCCCCCGACAGAGCACTATGGAGCAGCTTCTGAATACGGCAGGCATAAAAAACCAGTGTCGAATATTTTATGGTCGAAAACCAGGCGATCAACGAACGCAGAGTCCCAAATCTTTCCTTTTTCGTTTTCGCAGACCATATCGCTGACCAGCTAACCAATTGCTTTACTTTTACGCAATGTTTATCACTGCCTGAATTTGGCAGCTGAAGCGTGCCTAATGCTTATTAACGCTGCATTACGTTCTATTTTGGTTCTTGAATCGTCTGACCAAGGGGACCACTGTTGAGGTTGATTTTCACGTATCAACGAATGGCAAATTATACTGCGCTGTTCCACAAGCTATTTGGTGAATCTCAAATCTACGGCCGTCTTTTAACACTCGGCTAAACATCCGGGTCGGACGAATTCTCGATTGTGGTTGTCGTATTGCCGTGCCGAACAGCGGGACCGATCGAGTGAGAAAAACCTCTGGGACTGGACTTACGTAACCCGAACTAGGTTTTCGAAACCGGAATCAACAACCAGCGGGCTCACCGCCTCTGCAAATGTCCGAGCCTGCACCTACCAGCTCTCGAGGAGGGTTAGTAGTAGCCCAGGGATCCAGGGGAAGTACCCAGGTAGACTGAGCAGGACTGAAGTTGAAGAACGCTGGAGCGGACAGGATTACTGCAGCTAGGCCCGTGTTTGCTGACTTACAGACATTCCGGGAGGGCTTTTTCACGATCCTTCTAGCTTCTTCAACACTGTCAAAGTTTTCGCTTTCACCACTGCCTCGAAAAGTTTTTTGCAGTTGTCAATTACCTCTCTACTTGTAACTGGGCTTTGGTGGTCTTATAGGCCCTCGGCCTGACAAACTTCGGCTTATGTCAGCGGGAAGGGCGGAGTTTTCGTCGCTGATAAAAAATGGCTTGTTCATGGCTGGAAAACCTTTCCTTTGTTTCACCGTTTCAATCAGCTGCCCCCGCACCCAGCTGCACTTCGGTTAGAAAAGCCCCGGCTCTGTAGCCTATTCCCGTACTGCAGACTTTCCATTCCCAGCTTTATTTTTGTGAACCTGAGAGATTTCTCCAGCGAGAGGTCGTCCTGAACTAACTGAGGAGCTCGGCCGTAAGCCACATAATCTGAGTCGGGTCTGACCAAAGTCTTGCGTGTTTTCTTCAGCACTCTGAAGCCTCTCTATGGCAGCGTTCTGCGCAACTGGCACGTGGCTTTATATGTCTTGTTAGCTGCCTTCGGATGTTGTGCCGAGGGTTTTAAATTGCATGAAGCTGCCATGCCCATGTCTCTCACCTCGCACTTTCAGGTTAGAATGCAGCATTCTGTTGGATCACTCGGCCTTCAGGAGTGAGTGTTCTTTAGGTTTAAATGAAGATCCCACCCTACAGACCACTGGCAGATAATAATAATAATACTGGTATATTTCTCGGCCATGTTCGAGATGCACGATGTATCGCATGATCATTGTGTAACAGGTTTCTCATAGGATAAAATATTCACAAATTCTAAATATGAAAGTCAAGAGTATCAGAGGTGGAAAAACAAAGCCAGCAACAGTTTGAATGGATCATTCTGATAATGGTCCGCGCGGCAGTTTTGAACCGGTTTCGAATCCGGGCTGGGCATTGGTGCGCGGTGGAGATATCAAAAAATCGTTAACACAGTGCCAAGGACGCATTATGAACGAGAATGGTGCTAGCTGAGGAAAACTGAGACCAGCTAAGGTGCTGCAGATGGAGTAAATTTTGAACAAAAAGAAAAGGAAGAAAAAAATTCCACAGAAGTTTTCTTGTGAAAGTCGATGCATGCAAAGAGGGCAGCGATCTATGAAGACAATGCAAACCCTGAATGACGGATTTTCCGGAGTTCAATAAACTGAATAAGTTTTGAATCAGGGGGGCATGAGACCAATTTTGTGAGAGTGAACACTGGTGGATGTGGGAGAAACAGCAGTCCATAAAAAGGTGAATTTAGATTCAAGATCAGTAACATGTACCATTTTGAAATAAGAAAGCGCAACTGGAGGGTCCTCGAGAAGTGGAGAGTCTATTTCCAGCCGGCTACGGGTCGGAGGAAAGATGAACAGTGATAACTTATAATAAAGTGGGAAATCTCCACATGGACTTCAGAGTTAAATATGCTGTTTCACTGACAAATATATATGTATGTGTTGACACATTTGCCTTCAGTGTTATTCAGCGTCATTTCTGGTAACGTACGACATCGAGTGAGTAAGTTTCGTCTGGCAGGGCAAAGTATGTGTCGGTCGATCAGCCGAGTGTGGCTGTAAATTAGCGGCAAGCTCGTGAACTGGAATTCCTGTTGGTTGCGTTTGAAACGCTGGACGATCTGATAAGCAGCTAGGAGTATTTCCTGTTGTGTGATTTGATTTCGGTCCCAGTTGCTATGGTAGGTTCCATTTGAGTTTCTGTCGGTACGAGTCAAAGTGGCATCCCTGGTTAGCCAGTTTGGTGACTGAGATGGTGGGAGACAACGAATCTGAAATAAAGGGGGATTGCAGTCTGAACGTGGTTCCAGCTGTGGGTTATGATAATGTAATATTGAATAATAACGGTTTATTTCGGAGACGTCCGAGGCATGCCAAGTGCATGATCAGCTGTTTACTAGTGATGGAATAAACAGACAAGACTCTTAAAAATGTGGAAATTAACATGACAGATGGCACGTAGGTTCAACTAAGACTTCTTAGATCCTAGGCAAGCCGAAACCTTTACATCATCTTCCGGCTTGAATCAAGGTGATCTGATAACCAATGGTGAGTCATTCATACAAATCAGCGACGGCACGGGCCCCAGTGCTAATCCATGAGGGACTCCTCCAGTTACTGCCCTCACTGAGGAATTCGTATCCTCAAATTTGATGTGGAATCGGTGGTCAGCTAGGTAAGCTTTCAACCTTTTCTTTATCCCTGCAATCACGTTCCCCTCCAGCTTGCACAGGCAGCCATGGTTCACCCTGCCAGAAGTCCTGCAGAAGTCCAGACAGCTGACCTTTATGTTCTCTACTTAGTCCAGCCTTCTAATTATCTCATCAGAAAACATTATAAGGTTGAGGAAACAGCACCTGCCCCTTCCTAACCTTGCTGCTCAGCAGAAGTCAGGTTGCTACCCTCCTAGTTTCCTACTAAAGTATTTCGGATTATTTTTCGGTTACATATATCACTATTCATAGCAAGCTAACAGGCCAGTAGTCCGGAGAACCTCCCCCGTGAATTGGCAGCATTTCCACAGCCTGTCATTCACTCGGAAGCCTAGCCTCCCCGAGGAATTTTTAAGCAATGTAGATAAAGGCCCTGCCCAAGGTCTGAACCAGCAGCCCGAGAATGGCTGGCTGGAGCCCTCTTGGCTCTGAATCTCCCTCCTTTTCGAGGGCTTCTATTATCAACAGCACATCCCCTGATGATTTTTCGGTTTCCTTCACTGAAGCAGTCCTGTGCCACTCTTAGGCTGATAGCCGCCTTCCCTCATCAGTCCCGGGAACCTCCTAACAAGGTTTTAGGTGTGATTCTACCCTCCGCTTGGTGCCCTGTCTTGTTTTCCTTTCACATTTTCGCTTCTCCCGAGTTTATTCATATTGGCCTGAGCCCCGAAGTGAATAAAGAATACCACTGGGCATTTCCTGACCGCCCTAGAAAAGCCATTTCCTTACGTGAACTTACCCCTCCCCCGCCGTTCAAGAAACATCTTCCCTTTCCTCAAGGACTCAGGCAGCCTTCTACTCCCCTCGGTTTCTTCATATCTTTTCCATGTTTGATGATTTCTTTTCGATGTTCGTGTCCAGATTCTCAGACCAGTGAGGGTGTGGTTGGTTCTCCCGGGTCTAGGAATTATGACTTTTCTTTTCCTTTGTTTTGGTCCTTTTTCGTTTTCGAATCCATGAAGAAAAAGGGGTCGACACCAACTGAGGAATACCAGATGGATTTTGGCGAAACAATGGGATTTACCGATTTTGTGTTTCCGTATCACTCATTACTACTACTATCTAAACGCCTGCTGAAGCGGAAGAGGTCGCATCCAAGCGTTTCGAGAGTTCTGTGGCGGCAAGCCCTCAGACCAAAGGATTCATCTATGATTGGCCCGACACTTTACCCCGGCTAGGCAGTTTCAGAGCTACCATCGATTTTTATAAGACCCTAAAGAAGCTGCTCAATTTTTTGACTAAAGTGCCGTGCTCAAGATGCATCAAAAACTGTCAACTGCCTCATGGCTAGCGAAGCAGACTCTGGAGTCTTGAAGCTCTGAATTGATACACCGGAACGACGTTGAAATCTAAATGCCCCCGATATTGTATTAACCTTGTTCTCTGGATTCTACCGGTTAGCCAAGAGATAGCGCACTGGATAGTGGAGTAATGAGAAAACGGGGGTGGGAGGAGAGCACAATACAGATCTTGACGATATCTTGCTCCTGGTATTGCCGGAGGACTGGACGGTAAATCATTAGATAACGGGGAGGGTTCAGTCTGCGGTGTTCCTTCTGGATCACGTGGCAAGAACGATTTGGCTTTAAAAACCTTTCGAAAATCAAGCGACGAGGCCTTTGAGCCGCACCCTTCTGCTCTTCCGGAGCTTCACGATCACTTCAGGGGCTACTTCTCTCAATTTGATCCCTTTACGTTACCAAAGTTTGCTACTGGGACTTCAGTACCTAGTTCAGTTAGCATTACATGCGCGAAGTTGTCACCGACACCTTTTTTCGGGGCAAACACGATAAGACTCCGCCAAAACAAGAAGCCACAGTCAAAGTCTGTCCCCCAAAAAGCGGACTCAAAAGACTGATGCTAATACTGATGTGGCGAGACCAGCCGAGGACGGTGACGTGGGAATTGTGATGAACCGAGTGAGCCCTGCCGTGGATGAAAGGAAGTGGGGCTGGATATCAAGAGCGGTTTGCCCACGAGAAGCCCCGACTTTAAAGAAGCAGTATTTACTGATAGTCGGCTTCCATGAAGCAAAGGAGACTACGACACCGGCGCGTCTGGACCATGACCTCACGGACAGACGCGTGTCATCAAAACTGTCTGCCTTCGAGGAAGAGGGGACTGCGGAGAAAAATCAGGCGAGATCAGACTTCTGAAATGGTAAGTCAGTAAAGCCGAATGCCGCCATTAGTTGAAAAAGGCGCTGAGTTCCAGGGACTTGGAAATTGCTGTGTTGCGAAGATTCTACAGATTCATTGGGAAGCAGATGTGGATGTTCCGCGATCTGGATCCTGCGGATCGTGAGAAATTCAAAAAATCATTGATATTGCGGGAAAAGCAACAATAAAAGAAAAGCTGACTTGACGACTCTGGATTTTTGGTTCAGAAGCTGCGCCCTCACTGCCGGTGGATGCTGCAAACGCCAGCCTCCGTGTCAGTCACCCCAAGGTGGGACACTGTGAGCGAACGGAGGGGTGCCAAACAGCTATATTTATTTTTTAACATCGGTGGTCTACTGAGTAAGGGAGATAACTTGAAAAGCTTGCTCCAGCCCAAATTATCTGCTATAGCAGCACTGAAGGAGACGTGCCTCAGTGAAAAAATCTGAAGCTCTGGAATGTCCCTCGCCGGCTGCTCCCTATCCCAGTTGATGAGACCTTTCGGATCAGGTGTAGGACCGCGTCTTTTGTTCGATCGGACCTTCCATTTGCGCATTTAGATGCTCTTGATGGCCTACAAAGACTTGGCGGAGCCATTTGGTTCAGCCACAATATAACTGCTGGGGTTTTAAGACCTTTTGGGGTTATTTATCGGGAGCGAGCGGCCATTCATAGAGAAACCTTGAAATCACCAGGGAAGTGAGCGTACGATAGCCGTTGTCTCCTCCTGGATGAGTTCAGTGCCCCATATGTCCATTATACTCCGGGAAGGACCGAGGCCAAGTCAGTCATTTCTTCTTGGGCTCCACTGGCTGCTGTCCAAGTGGTAGAGATGTGCCGACAGGTTCGGAAGGCAGGTCCGAGGCAACCTGACCAGAGTTCCTTCCTGGATCTCATGGCCCCTTCAGGAGGCTCTAATCTTGATAGGATTCAGCTTCTCCCGTGCTAGAAAGTCACGGGCGTGATGATCCTCTCCTGGATAGCGGACCATAGATCAGGCAAAACTTCCGGAGTACACTGTTCTAGAATGCCCGAAGGGCTGCCCTAGACGTTAGCTGGTTTTCCACTGACCAGGACTAAGACAATGACGTGGATTTGGTCTGGGAGGTCATTCGCGATCGTGTGTTGAGCTTAATGAATGCCTCCGTTCCCACCAGCAGACGTCAACTCCCTTTCACGGCCCCCTTGACCTGGTGCGCGGACGCCCACTCAGAGAATGGAATTAGGCCTAGCATTTGTTTCTTTCCACAGTCGAGTGCTGTGCCATGTCTTTTAGGATGTGTGGCCCGTGTATTGAGTTGAGACAAACAAAAAGAATGACTCTTGCCGGCGCTCCCCCGGTCGATTCAAGCACCTATTTGCTAGCCTCAAACGGAGTTCAAAATTAAAATTCAGTATTCCAGCGCTGTTAGGCGAAGAAGAACTAAGGATAACCGTAAAGAGGAAGGACGGAACGCTGGACAAGTACCGCCACGCAGTATACACTCTGAAGTCGATTTTATCAAGGCCCATGTGACTGGGGTTCCCTCGACGGTCTTTGGAGAAATCTGCGGCTGCCATCTATCGCCAGGTCGACCTCAGGTCTTTAGCATGGATGGTTATGAATTGGCCTGTGGTCCCTCATCTCGATGGACACTCTGAACAGTATCGGCTTTAGTGAACACGGTAACATGGTTTTTAAAGTGACAGGTCATGTTCGACGGACTTAATCGCAGGTAGAAGCTGTCCGCTATTAACGCCGGGGTACATGACGCGGAGGTCGTCCTTGTGGACTTCAGCAAGGTTCCAATGAAATCCCCCATGAGTGACTGCTGTTAAAAATCCGGGAGCTCGTTATCTTTGGGTCCATGCTTCACTAGATAGAATATTCCGCAACTGAGAGAAGCACTCGCGCGTGAGTAACAGCCTCCGTCTCAGTAGTATTTTTTAACTAGTCGTGTCCCGCAAGATTTCGTCCTGGGACCATCGTTTTCCTTGTTTCTAAGCGACCCTGCCCGAGCGTATCTGTCCCAGAGCCTCGTTTATGCCGATGGTGGAAAAAGCAGTGTACTATTGGGTAATGAGAGGATAGAGGTGCTGCGTCCGGATTTGCTTGCAATGATACAAAAGTCCAAACACTGGAGCCAACTGCTAAACCCCTGAAGCTAGTTTACATCAAAATCAGTAGAGAGGACGTCACAGCTTGTTATTACCCCAAAAGGCCGCCCTCCGAAAAGCTTCTGGCTAGGCTGACCATGGAGTTTTGCCAAAGGTAATCCAAAGACTAGTGCTCACTCGAGGCTTTCACCTGGAGAGCGTACGGCGTCACCCACTGTTGACTCGGACGCCGTCCTCTGAAGGTTTCAAACTACTATGCTCATCTTACTTAAGCTCTTTTCTAGTAGGTGGTGGTTCCAGTGTCTGTCCAAGCACCGTTGCCGAAGAAGTCAAACTTGAAGGAGTTCGACTGGCTGCTGCTCATCCCTACTGGACTAGACAACATCTGTGAGGGAAGAATGGAAACCACCGGACTGTGCCCAATTATCTACGGGTGCTATGCTTGCTGAATTTCAGTTAAAGCTGCCTCTCGGGAGGAACAACTACGTCCTAGGAATTGTGATCACAAAGCAAAAGACAGCTTCTACCAGCCTACCGCTGGTTCGCAGTCTATTCAGTAGGGTGACCAATTCTGTAGTCCTCTCCTTGTCGTTGTAGTGGAAGAAGTCAACCGCAGTACATTCAAACTGAAACTGGACACATTCCTGAAGGAACGTTACCAAAGCACCGATGTCCAGCAAGGCGTTTGGAGTTTAACGTGATAAATCTCATACAAGACAACCTCTCTGTACCTCAAAAGAAGAATGTGGACAGGAGGTCCCTGCTCGGTCATTGCAGCTCTCTATTCCTAGATCAAAACTAGCGTTAAGATCTAACTTTTCCTTATAAAATACTCAAAGTTATGGAATAAACTCCCGCTAAACATCCGCGAAAGTCTCTCAATTTCCCAGTTCAGAGGCTCGCTGGATCACTTCTTGACTGTTCCCAATGTGATCCTTCTTACCGGCCTGACCGTCACCGAAGAGGTGGCCTACGAAAACGGGTTTGATTACTAGAATTACTGCACTAGAACTTTCATTTCTCACCCGATGACAAACGCCAGGGCAACTATTCTCTTTTACGTTATATTGCTTACAATCTATACTACTGTAGCCACAGTTTTCTGACTTTTATAACTATACCTAGTTTAATGCTTGCCGGTTCTCCTAATTTTAGACAACGTTCCTGTTCTATTGCCAACCAGTCTAAGTTTCTTAGTCTTAGATGTCTCCACAGCAAATAAGTACGTGGCTTCGGACCCTAGGACACTGAGTTCCGCCGTCTACCACTTTACTTGATCCTTTCACTCCTCTCCCGTTCATCTTGGCTACCACCACTCACCTGGGTTTTATGCCCGGCCTCAATTCGCCTTTCTTAATCACCTCATTCCAGAATCTATTATCCCAGAAGCCCACCTGCTAGTACCTACTTGGTGGCCTGTCATCTCGTCTCATCCCTGTATCTACCATCCACCAACCAGTATTATATTCTCTCTTATGCACCACACCATTTCCCATTAGCAGAGCTAAACTCATCTGCACCAGCTAGCCCGGAATGGACTCTGATGGTCTTAGGCATGGCCTGGCGCTGTATGAGACTGACACACGTATGCTAGCTTGTGCTTTACAACGTTCGTTGTCCTACTCCGTGTGTTGCATAATCCCATCCTGCATTTTCCCAGCCCATGCTAGCGAAACCCCTGATGTCAACGGCACCCATACCATTGCGTCGTTGGAACGTGGGGAAAACAGACCACCCCCAGCAGTTGCGAAGAAAGACAAATACGCATAAAATTACGATCGGGCGGAGGGGCTATGGAAAGTTCCTATATGGGCTCAACCACCCCTCTGTTAGGAAACAAAAAAAAAATAATAATAATAAAACTGAAAAAAGAGAACAGTGGAAACGAAAAAGACCTCGTGGGATCGATTCGATCTCCAAATACCACTGACATCGGGCTGTGAAGGAATTGGGCAACCTTCATCTATGGGAAAGTATCCCATCAGCTCAGACCTGATCCTGCGAAAGGGGAAACCCCACATCGCCCTTGTTCGCTCGACAAGCTTTGGTCTTCACGCTCGAAACTGACTGGGGTGACAGCGCACTGGACTCTCCACATACGCTTTCCCATCCCCCGCTCTAAGTTTCAACCACCCCATACCCACCATAAGCGCACCTAGCAAGCACGTCGACGTCAAATACAATCGCTACCACAGCCCTGACCTTCAACCTATTGACCTGGACAGAGTATCGACGTACCTGACGAATAACGGCAACCTCGATGAAGCCCGGAAAAGGAAAAAAAGAGATAAGAACATAGTGGAAACCGGTCACCTTTTCCATCTATACCCCTCTATCTTCCGCCATCTTTTTTAGAAAACGGTCTTCTCGATGTCCTAGCATCCAAGCCACGCTTAGGTTTACAACCCTACCTAACAGTAACCACTGCCTCCTGCCAACTACAATCACTACCGCAGCCTGCTCACAATTAAGTTAAATGTCTGAAATGCAGACGCAGCAGCCCACCGGGTTCACGCTATCTGCTAGCCGGTGGTAGTACTCATCAACCCCCTGCAACCCTACGTTACTTAAGCTCTCTAATTAAAACCCAGATGAAAGTACGAAATGTAACACTGACAGTCCACATAAACTCAGCCAGTTCATTATTAATTGTCGCTATTTATTATCATAACTAACAGCTGGAACCACGTCCAGACTGCTAACACCATTTATTTCAGGTTTGTCGTCGCCCACTCTCTCGGGCACCACATTCGGTGACCAATGCCCACACTTTGACCTGTACCGACAGAGACCTTAATGGCATCTTTTACACCAAACGGGATTGCAGTCGGGCCACACGACCTAAAACACCCCCGAATGCTTACAAGCAGATTGATAGACGTCTCCTAACGCAACACCTCTACTACTGATGTCACTGTTGGAGGCTTCAGAAATAACAGTTCGCAAGCAACCTTCTATTGATTGATTGACACGTCCCTTACCCCGCCTGATGAACCATACCCACGGGATGCTGCACATCACTTTGGTCTCATGTGAAACAATCCAATAACAGAGCCAGAATACGCAACACAGGAATTTTTTCTCATTAAAATTCGATACGTTATCCGAACGCGAGTCCACTTGTCCCTCACATCCTTGGTTCCCAACAATGATGCCGAAGATCACTGAGAATCAATAAGTCAATATATTTGTCAGCATAACAGAACAATAAGGCGCGAGCCTACAAGGAGATTTTTCGCTCGGTTTTCTCTTCCAAGACTTCATTTTTCTTTCGATCGGTATCCAGCTTGAAATTGACTCTTCACCAGTTAAAGGCCTTCAATTTGCGCTGCTTTTTTTTCTGAATGATACGGGTTATTGATCCCGAACCTAAACTCACCTTTTATATGGATTGCTGTTTCCTCCACATTCATCAACGTTGCCTGTCCATTTCCACAAAGTTTCCTCATGTCCCCTCGTTTCGTGATGAACTCCCTCTATTGGAATCGAGAATATCCATCATTCCGGGCCAACTTCATCTCCATAGAGAGCCGCTCTCTTCATATTCACCAAAGTTCACGGTTGTACTCCCATTCATTTCTTTAACCTCTCCATGTCCATTACTTACTCCGTGCATAGAACCCGCAATAGGCCTCAGTTACCCACATCTTGCATTATTATGACTTATAACGCATCCCCAGCGCTGTATTCTCACGATATATTTTGTATTTTCACGGACCACTACCAACCAGTCGAATCCGAAACCAAACCGTATTTGCCGCGCAAACCTTTATAATTTCAGTCGACTCAAACTATCTCTAGCTATATTGTCTTGCTTCTGACGACTCCACTCGCTTTCTTGAAATTCGTGTATAGTTCATTGTTTTGAGTAACGTTGTACACCATGATCATGCGCTTGCGCATGCGTCTCGACCATGGTCGAGAAATATACCATTATTATTAAGAGCAGCAGCCCACGGTTGCAAACTGCTTCCTTGCCCAGGACTGTCCTCCAAACCAGAGGTTAGCCCATACCGCGGAGTTTGGCATAAGGTGCCCATAGGAGAGGGTCAGGTGTAAGAAGCTGATGGACAGCAAGAAACCAGGACGCGAGCTCGGTCCAAGTTCACACACAAGCGGCTAAACACACTGCGCAAAGCCCCTCGCAAAATCCTTTTACCTGCGCAACCAAAAGGAAATCTCGACCTCACAGGCGCTTAAAAACCCTACCAGTCTACATCTGGATAGATCGGCACCTGCTTATGTCCCGGAAACGCACCTTTCTGAGCTGTGGGAAAGTGGCAACAGCGCAACTACCTAAACACCAGAAGGGCTTTAGCGACACGAGGTTCTGTGAAATGAACTCTGGTGGAGTGTGGAGGGAAGAGCAGTGAGTGACGGGTATAGAAATAAATGCAGCTGGAAAATTAAAAATGAGCTGCACCTAATTTTGCCTGGAGTATGTGGGGTTGGCTGATCCCGAGGAATACTTTCAAATAGCATAAATTCAGAAAGGCCGGAGCCACCAGGCCAGCCGTTACTATCTCGAGGGCTAGATTGTTCCATGAACTGATGACTCAACAAGCAATTAACTGTGCTTTGATTTCCTTCGGTGCTCTCTGTTTCGAGAAGTTCTATCCACGGCCCCTAAATCAGGATTCCATTGCTTTTATCACCGTCGGCCTCGTCGGAGCGGAAAGTTTCCGACCTCTTTGAAGTCCTCGAAGTCAACCTCTAAGTCTTCTACTCCTCGAGGAGAGCGGATTCAGTGCCGTGGATTTCTGTATACGGCTTACTCCCCCATCCGCCCATCACCCCATTGAAATGAAGCTGAACTTTTACCGATGCTGCAGTCCCGCGCAAGGGAAGCAGTCCACCCTTGGTGACAATATTCGAGGAATGGCCCGACTACTGTTTCGTAGAATTATAGCGGCCCATAAGCTTTTCGTGATGCAAGTGTGCGTGGTAGCTGGTAGAGAGACTGTCTGGATTAGGTCGCTGCGGCTAAGCGTTGTTCAGTTGGTTGAAAGCAGTTAGCTATCCGAACTCCAAGGCCTATCACACCCGTGGCCCATGAAATCAGTTGCGTATAACTAAGCTATAAATATTTGAAATCTCCATTGGCTCATTTGGTCAGGTGCCTAGGCCACCCCGGATTGAGTACCATGTTGGGTACCGCTGGCTGTTGTATACAGTGATGCCCGTAACAAATTTGAGCCCCTTGGGCAAAATCCGGGGTCCTTGAAGAGGCGGTTACGCACCACGGACGATGCACCAACCACGTTATCACCGCTCGCACTTTTCATTCGTCCTAGAAGAGTTGGGACACTTCGTGGCCTACCATTGGCCGATTGCTTACCGGACTCGACTGCTCCCGGTTGCTACTGAAGAATTAGGTTTCCAAAAGTGCAGTAGTCGTTAAGGTTTCTGATAGTCTGCCCCTTCCCCGAGAGAAAAATCACCACTGCTTGCCTGCACTATCTCACAGTACGAGTGCTATTGTATAAAGCTCTGGAAAAAATCACAGCGGGATACGTGTCCGCTTCTGTTTCGATTCCGCGAGGAAGACACTACTGTTGAATTCGTCAGAAAAAGGAAGGGGCTGTCGCCAGATGTGTTCCGTTTATAAATGTTAAACTTATCTCCAAAATGTCCCCACCGCAGAATGATGTCCTCAGGTCTGTTGTCGGCAGTGTTGTCGGCCTAGCCTAGCCCAATCCAAGTCAAAAATGCACCAAGGTTAACAGATCCAAACTCATTCCAATGACTGGTGCCCCAAGGGTGGATGTAGGCACGGATTTGCCCTAAAAACCACCAAATCCACAGTCTCTGTCGCAGCGACCCCACGTTGTAACCCGGCATCCTTTATCACCAAATAATAGTCCGCTTTGATTCTATTTTTTAGGGTCATGTTGTTGTCTTACTGTGTCTGCATTTCCACTCCAAACCAGTGCGGTTGGGCCCCGTGGTCTTTCGCCTTTCTTCCTCCGGTTGTGGATTTCACATACGGCTTGTCTCACGTTGATCATGTCGACCGGACAGCTCATTCAATAGAAGCAAGCACACTCCGCCTAGTTACTGGGTACAGACCCTTAACCCAGCCCGTTTACGTACACACTGACTGCTCTCCTTTCACTAGACCAACACATACAGCTATTTGTTTGTCTCAGACCACTCAGTATGAGCCCTGATTTCTGAGCCAATTGGTCCCCTTTTTTGATCTACCTGCTACTCAAAAAGACCCAAACAAGTACACTGATCCTAGTCAGACAGAAGCCAGGCTCAGCCAGTATACTGATTCATTACCATTGCAAGTCCGACTCCGCCTCAGTCTATTTGTTTTTATGGGCAGTTAGCCAGTTTTGTCGTACCAAAGAGAGACCCTCCTGCGTGCAAAAATTCGATCGACTGCCCCTTGCTTAAACACCGCATACTGCTCATTCGTTGAATTCAGACACAGCCGCGGATTTATTGTCATCCACTTTTGGGTTGTGACCTGTTTTTCACTTAATTTCGTTTCTGAGGACGCACTATATTTCATTGCGTTTGGATAAGGTTAACGACTAGATATTCAAAAATGTGAGGTTCACAGAATTAATTGAATTAACCATTTGCTTCAATAATAGTACACACCCAAAAGGCAGTTCCATCTTTCATTGACTTGGACTGAGGGCTTTAAGTGCGGCTCCACTGTTTGATGAAGACGTGGAGAAGAAGCCATCAGGCTTAAGTCTCATGTATTGATTTTTCTACAAAACAAGCTTAAGCCTGCCGGCTTTCCAGCCCCTACTCCCTGCCAGCCAGCCAACAGCAACTTCTTCCTCAAAGGCTTTGGCTGCAACTTCACTTCTTGTCTATGTTACTTGCAGTTTCCCTCATCGATATCATCGCGCCCACAGTTTAGGCTGAGATCCGACCTGGGAATTCTCTTGAAAAAGGTAGGCAATTTATTACCCATCTCTCGTTTCTATTCCCGGCATACCCACCGAAAAGCTTTGCTTCCGCCGTCCGCAGCCCACTTGTTCACCTGGTCAAATTACTTCTGATCCATACGGCCGGAGACAACATAGTACGAACAAATACTCAAAAGTTGCCAACACCGTAACAACTGACGCAGTGCCGTAACGCGAATTGGCCCCTATGCACACCACCACCATCTCTAGCTCAAGCTTTTGAACCTGCTTCACTGCCTCCATTGGACCCCAAGCTGCGTTTGCAGTACCCGCTCAATGTCACTTCGGGCAGAAATCACTTACTGGACTTCCCCTTACACCTAGTATCCCGCCGCAGCCCCCTCTGCGTCCCAGCCACTTACTCATATAGACTCAAACACCTTAGTACACCTCCGACCACCCGCTTCGAGCAGGCTCTCGCTGTATGATAACAATGATAGTAATAACAATAATGGTATTTTTCACGATTGGGATCAAGGCACACGCAGAAGGCTTGAGCGGGGAGTACAGTTTTTCACTGCAGCTTGAAATATTCACAAGTTTAGAAGGTCGGGTTTGTACATCTCAGTAGGAGTACGATTGTGAAGGATAGTGTTTGAATCAACTGAAGTGGGAACCCGTGAGGCGGGGAATGCTAAGAGTTTTCTGTTTCTGGGGTGGGGCGTCGTAGAAGGCTTGTCAAAAGCAAAGCTGCCGGTCAAGGAGTTAATAAAGTGTTCGGAAGACGTAGCACATACAAGAATGGCTCAAACAGTGGTTCACAAAGAGACTAAAGAAAAATCGGGATGTGCAGAAAGAAATACCTAGATGCTCCTGCTGGTTGCCAGGAGAACTGATGTCGAAAGACCTGAGATAGGTTTTCACCAATGCATATACGGACACGGAGGGGCTTCCAAAGGCTACCTAGTGCAAACACGAAGCATCCATTTTTCCTTAACGGCATTGGGCAAAGCAAGGCCCTATCCTAAAGCTTTATCCCAGCTGAATCTTTCCAGCCTGCTCCCAAGCAGCCATGTATCCACCAACCCACGAATTTTATACTTCATTTACAAACAGAGGCCTTCTGTAACTGCAAAAAATAACCTAAACTTTCATCCACTCCACACAAGTCCTTTGCTTACCATTCCTCCCCTCGTCTTTAGTAAAACACCCCTTGGCTTCTGAGTTCATCTATCGGCCAACAGCCTCCTCATTAGCACCCGGCTGGATCAAAAAATTGCAGCGTTCGTTCATACCACCTGTACCACTAGCTCTCCTCACATCTACACTGGCCGTTTTACTATTGGCCACACCTGGTGGTCCTCAAAGGACGTGCGAAGCAATCTGACCATAGCTATCTCACCTACTTCGTCAGTACATGAACTAGCCAAAACATCACCTCCACCTGCTTTAGCATCAACAATCGCACAACTACCTGTCTCTACAATACAAGAAGTATGCTAAGTAAGTCCCTTTTTGTCATCAGCATGCGCACACTACCAGCTTAAATTCACCTTTTAAGTACATAAATCCTCGGGTATTACTAAGGCTTTAGTCTCAAAAAGGAAACCTGACTTGGCGCAAACACTACCAATTTATACCTGGCCATGACTGGCAACATGGCTTTCAGCAACTCTACAATGCATCATCGAGGAAAGGGTTGCCAGATACATGGCAGAGTCATTTCATGTTTTTTAGTGCAACACACAGTCTTTGAGGAGACCGACGAAGTTGTTTGGGTAGCGGTTAAATTAGAGTCACATGGAGCCCTGCTTGGTCGCAAATAATAACCAAGTGAATCAATCGGGGGCAATACAGTACCCATCGCTAAAGCCTCCCACCTTGCCTCCGCTTACCCTATTCATCGCAAGCTGATCGTAGGGGATTTCAACGCTCCAGGAGTGTGTCGACCATCAAGCTATAGCCAACGACTTTATCAGGACTTTGTCACTTGCACTTTGAAGGCTGAACCCAACACGCTCAATCACTCACTAGAGGAATGAACACTGAGGAGCTTCTGTTTTCTTGAGGTTTTATCAAGGTGACCAGCTCAGTGGGGGGATAACTTTCCTAGATGTGGCAGCAGAGCAGTCTCATGCGCGTTCCCTTCAACAAAAGCTCATCTACCAGATCATGCCACTAAGTTCACTTTACCAGCCTCCCGAACGTCGGCAGATCCCATAAGTGGGATGCGTTACTTCGTTCGCCCTATCGTCAGGTGGCAGGGGATCAGTTTTAACCTGCCATCAACAAGTGTTTAAATAGCGTCACCCCAGCTTCACTAGCCTTGGAGGACTCGAGCACAAACTGATTCAAATGGTGGAAATTTGAACTCTTTTAACTGCATCTACTCGCAGTCAAAATCTGAGATCTGTTGGCATATTTCCAACTAGACCACCTATCAATGCCAATCAAATCACAAGCAGAAAAGGTGCTAACTTGGCAGGAGTCAAAGCTCTGTGTCAGCCTAAAAAGGCAGAATTCCGGAGTGGATTAATAAAAGCAAAAAACTCCCTACCCCGGAAGACTAAACCTTTCACCTTTGTCGGTAAATCCCATCTGGATGAACCGGAAGAAAAAGCCGAATCTTCTGACTATTTTTCTGCTTCTGCCCTAACATCCAACGAAACCTACCCCAGGAGCTCACTCTGAGAGCTTACGCGGCGAGACTCCGTCCACAGTATGGCTTTATTCCGATGATACTTCTCCACTTCTAGTCTTTATGAAGCTTTCCTACAGCTGAAGCCCGGACTGTATTCCATCGGCGGCTTTCGCCCTGGGAGGTACACAAATCCGAATCTATTTAAGCAATTTATTCAATTTGTATATGAAATCTAAGTTCTTCCCTACCCAAAGGAGGGCATCTACAATTATTCCCTTGCATAAATAAGGTTCTTTCCATGTTTTCAAAAGTTGCCGTTTATCAGTTCAACACCAGTCGCCTCCCCTATCATGGGGAAGCCCACCAAAATCAAGATAATGGCTCAACTTTCAACTAATGGCTTGCTCAGAGTAGGTCAATACGATTTCCTGAAAAACTTTTCATGCTTTGATCGTCAAGATGACTTCCTGAACTTAGTCACCCTAGTTGTCTATAACGACACGCCCGTGTTTACTACCCTGCTGAATATGAACAAGGCCTTCGGTCGAGTCTCACACACTCTGCCCCTATGGTTGGCTGAATCGTAGGACATCACGGACCCGTTAACCAGTTGGTTGGATCCCATTTCCCCCACCGTCGCCATTTGGTTCGGGTAAATGGGTCAGTCTCCATAGCCAAACCTGGCACTATGTTGTCATTCAAGGCGAGGTTTCGGGTCCACTGTTCTTCCTCATACAGGCAAATGACGTTACTAATGTCGCTTGTGACGGCAGTCTCCAACTCTTCGCGGACTACGTAGAAATTTGTATACTATTCAGTCCAGACTGCTCACTCCGGCAATAAGTGCCATGCTGCAAGATCTGACTGCCCTCAGTCCTTGGTGCATCAGTTTATGGAATAAATTTTCCGCTGAGAGGAGGAGGGTTCTTGCTATCTAATGTAGGTATGCCCCCAGGCATATGCAATATTAGCGGTCACCTAATTTCCAGAAACCCGTTAGTGCGGGGTTCGGTTTTGCAGCATTTGAACAGCTTCGCTTTCCCGAAACATTCTACAACCCAAATTGCGAAGGTTATAAAGCAAGTAGCGGCGATTTTCCGCCGGGGGTTGAGCGTGTTCGACCTGCAAAAGCACAAGATTAGGAAAAACTCCATGAGCCGAAGCCCAGTAAGTGCATCAACGAAACCAAGGCTCACATTACTACTAATAATAATGATATATTTCTCGGCCATGGTCGAGAAGCACGCGCAAGCACATGATCTTGGAGTACAACGTTACTCAAAACAACGAACTATACACGAATTTTAAGAAACCGAGTCAAAATCGTCAGAAGCAAAGCAATATAGCTGGAGTTAGTTTTAATCGACCGAAAAGATAATGGTTCGCGCGGCAAATACGGTTTGGTTTTGAATCCGGGTTGGTTGGTGGTGGCCCGTGGGAATGGGAAATACGTCGCGAAAATATAGCGCTAAGGATGCGTTATAAACCAAAATAATGCAAGCCGTGGATAACGGAGGCCTATTTGGGTTCAATGAACGGAATAAGTTATGAATATGAAGAGATGAAAGAAATGAATGGGAGTACACTCGTGAACCTTGGTGAATATGAGGAGAACGGCTCTCTATGAAGACGACGATGGCCCGGAATGACGGATATTCCCGGTCTCAATAAACGGAGTGCGTCATGAAACGGGGAGATGTGAACAAACTGTGTGCAAGTGGACTGGGAAACGTTGATGAATGCGGAAGAAACAGCAATCCATATAAAAGGTGAGTTTAGGTTCAGGATCAATAGCCCGTATCATTCAGAAAAAAGGAAGCGCAATTTGAAGGCCTTGAATTAGTGAAGAATCAATTTCAAGCCGGATAACCATCGGAAGAAAAATGAAATGTTGCAGGAGAAAACTGAGTGAAGAACCTCCGCGTAAGCTCGCGCCTTAGTGTTCTGTTACGTTGACAAAAATGTTTTGACTTATTGATTCTCAGTGATATTCGGCGTCATTATTGGGGACCACGGAATGGGGGGGGGGATAAGTGGACTTGCTTTCGGATGGCGTATCGAAATTTAATGAGTAAAAAGTTCCTGTATTGCGTATTCTGGCTCCGTTATTGGATTGTTTCACATGGGACCAGGGTGATGTGCAGCATCCCGTGGGTATGGTTCATCAGGCGGGGTGAGGGACTTCCCATGTAGCACTGTTCCCCATGTTAACGCTGGGTTCCGATGGGGATTTGATGGGGATGTTTATTGACTATTTTTGCTAGGCAAGACCTATATACTAGTGAAGGAAATTCTCGAAATGTTACATCGATCAAAAAATTTGAGATAATACTGGTACTGAAATGCGTTAAGTTTTTGTTTTAAATCACGGTTTTCCGCCTCTTTTAATTGGTTTTGTCCGCTGGTGGTTGGTCGTGTTCCGGAGTTGACGCACTATTTTCACTTTTAACTGCATCCATTTTCGCATTGTCTCATACTGAATGTTACGTTCCATAGATTAAACAATGCTAATGTCCTAAACGAGCCTAGTGAGGTCCATGAACTCGAATTATGAACTATAATTCCTCCTCGGTGTCAGTGGTCAGAAATCTGTCCCTTTTAGCACCTCCGTATATGTAATTGCCATCTGATGTAAAAGAGAAGACCAAAATAAATCATTTTAACTTCGTTTGCTTAGATGCACAATCGTAGAGTATAATAACCTCCTCTTGGCTCCAGTTCACTTTGATAGGGATTCAGTCGGGTTATGGTGGAGATATGGGTGGGACACTGTTGGGATACGGTTGGGTTCCGGTCGGGCAAACCAAAAACCAATACTGGGTGGACATTAGATGGGCTTTCGTTATTTACTTCCGTTTTTCTTTCTAGGTAGGTAATGTAGTGAACCCTTGGTAACATTTTTGTCTAAATTCTCGTTTATAGATAAAACACCATCATGTCCGGACTATCACGATTGCGAAGATTTCGCCTTCGGCGAAAAGTATTGATGCAAGTATTGTGCCCGTGTTGTTCGGATGCCTCCTTACGGGAACATCGTTATTGATGTTCCATATTAATTGCTGAGGGTAAGACTGCGCTGTCACTAACTCTTGCAGAATCCAAACACCGTGGTGATGCTATAAACTTTGATAACACCCAGTTGGTGCCATCAACTTCGTCGGTATCATTCCAAGAGGTTCAAGGCGCGCCGTCTGCATGCGTGCCTGTAGCAGACGTTGAGGATGCTTCTGGTATATTAAAGTATAACAATAATATGAATTCCTCATATCAGGTGTTGAAAAGACCGATGAAACTTTTGAAATACTGAACGAATTACGCCAAGATTTTGTTAAATTTCGCTTCAGCATGTCTTAACGTGCTGCTGTGCTGCGCATACTTGGAAGACATTTCGCAAACATTCCAAAGGACCCAGGAATCTGTGCGGGACACCAAAGCAGTGCAACCTCCGGAATTTGTAGAACGGAAATTATTTTTTCTTGGAACTTGTTAAAGGACTTTCAGATTTGATAAACTCACGGAAACTACCGGAATGCATCTTGGACATACGGATACACTGTGACGGAACGGTCATTTATCGCTCCTCCGACTTGCAGTTGTGGCCGATATTAGCAAGAATAAGCAGACCACAAATCATTGAAATATTTACCGTGGGATTTCACTGCGGTAGAGGTAAACCGAAACCCGTGAAACAGTTCCTGCGGGAATGCATTGATGAACTGAAGATGGTTTTGGAACACGGGGTTGTACATCACGGTGTGTCCTACCAATGTACCCTCTCTTCCATTATCTGTGACACCCCAGCACGAGCGTTTATCCGCCAAGTTAAGGGACACAAAGCTTATTTTGGGTGTGATAAATGCATTCAGCCAAGTTACTACACCGGTGGTAAAATGACCTTCCCGTTTATAACGGCCAAACCAAGAACGGACAAAAGCTTTCGCGCAAAAAGGCACAAAAAGCACCACTTACCAGAGTCCAACAGTCCATTTTTGGCCCTAAATATAGACATGGTTCGCACATTCTGCCATGACTATATGCATCTGGTACGCTTGGGTGTAATGAAGAAGTTGCTCCTGTCCTGGCTTAGTGGTCTCAGGGATAGGCTTGCCGGTATTAGTCCGTCTGTCGCCGAGGAACTAGGGAATCGCATTCTACAGTCACATGCTGGTATTACGTGTGGTTTTCCGCGAAAATGTCGGCATATCAGCGACATGGAACGCTGAAAAGCTAGAGAATACCGACATTTCTTACTGTACTTGGGACCCGTATGTCTGATACATTTACTACCTGAAGATGCATACCACCACTTTTTGGCACTTTCAATAGCGGTGTACATTCTCTGTCATCCCCGTTCGTATGTTCGTTACCACCAGTTTGCGGCCGATCTTCTCTCCATGTTTGCCCAACAATTTAAACTTCTTAGCGGTAAGAAAGAACTCGTTTATAACGTTCACAATTTGATTCATTTGAATGACGATGTACTTCTACACGGAACGTTGGACTACTTTTCCACTTTTCCTTTCGAATCTTATCTTGGTTATTTGAAATGTCTTATCAAAGGACCCGGAAACCCTGGCCAACAATTGTACAAGAGATGGATTGAGGGCCGATCTCTTCCCCTTTCATTACAGCGGAATTCCTATGTGGATGACACTGGTTCGCCACTAATACGAAAACCGATATGTGATAACGTTTTCTTTCTTAGGAATGCCCTTTTCACTGAAAGATCTCCGGATAAAGTGGACATTGTACATGGGTTTCTTGGTGTCATTGTCAGCATTTCGGATAATATCATTCGTTTAAACGACTTTTTAATCCACAACCATTTTTCACAAAGTGAATGCCATCAGCACATTTATACGTTTCTCCGTCGATGAGTTGGGCGTGGATGTAATCTCCGCCACAACTGCCGATATTGATTGTAAAAGTTTGTTATTACCTTTCCTAAAGCAATTGCAGTTATCCCTGTGTTATATACTTTTTAAGAAATTAAATAATTTTGAGCGCTAACAAACAGCTTCCCACACAGCGATCGACTCCTATGACGGATGACTTCTCTGTAGGGGCCTAAGTACAAAGAAGGCATTCCGTTATGAACAACCTACACAGCTTGGTCACTGTTTGCAATTGAGTTGTAGGAGATTAGATTTGTATATGATATGATTCATCATGCAGCTTGAACGCTCAACTTACCATTGAAAAGCATGGAAGCCCTGTACAGCAGTTTCATCCTTGTTGGGAATCATCAGCAGTGCACATCCACCGAGCCCCCACGGGGACTCGAACCCGGGGTGAACGAATGTGAATCGAACACCTTAACCACAAGGCTATCCGGGCTGGCTCTCAACGGTTTGTTCAACATCTACACTACATGGTATAGCATCCTACCTTCACTGACTTTGAACGGTAACAACCCGCTTCCCACACAGCGATCCACTCCTATGATGGATGACTTCTCTGTAGGGGCCTGAGTACAACGAAGGCATTCCGTTATGAACAAACTACACAGCTTGGTTACTGTTTGCAATTGAGTTGTAGGAGATTAGATTTGTATATGATATGATTCATCATGCAGCTTGAACGCTCAACTCACCATTGGAAAGCATGGAAGCATTGTACAGCTGTTTCATCCTTGTTGGGAATCATCAGCGGTGCACATCCATGGAGCCCCCACGGGGAATCGAACCCGCGGTGAACGATTGTGAATCGAACACCTTAACCACAAGGCTATCCGGGCTGGCTCTCAACGGTTTGTTCAACATCTACACTACATGATATAGCACCCTTCCGTCACTGGCTTTCAACGGTAACAACCCGCTTCCTACACAGCGATCCACTCCTATGATGGATGACTTCTCTGTAGGGGCCTAAGTACAACGAAGGCATTCCGTTATGAACAACCTACACAGCTTGGTTACTGTTTGCAATTGAGTTGTAGGAGATTAGATTTGTATATGATATGATTCATCATGCAGCTTGGACGCTCAACTCACCATTGAAAAGCATGGAAGCATTGTACAGCTGTTTCATCCTTGTTGGGAATCATCAGCAGTGCACATCCATGGAACCTCCACGGGACTTTGAACCCGGGATGAACGATTGTGAATCGAACACCTTAACCACAAGGCTATCCGGGCTGGCTCTCAACGGTTTGTTCAACATCTACACTACATGATATAGCACCCTTCCGTCACTGGCTTTGAACGGTAACAACCCGCTTCCCACACAGCGATCGACTCCTATGATGGATGACTTCTCTGTAGGGGCCTAAGTACAACGAACGCATTCCGTTATGAACAACCTACACAGCTTGGTTACTGTTTGCAATTGAGTTGTAGAAGATTAGATTTGTATATGATATGATTCATCATGCAGCTTGAACGCTCAACTCACCATTGAAAAGCATGGAAGCACTGTACAGCTGTTTCATCCTTGTTGGGAATCATCAGCAGTGCACATCCATGGAACCTTCCCGGGAACTTGAACACGGGATGAACGATTGTGAAACGAACACTATAACCACAAGGCTACCCGGGCTGGCTCTCAACGGTTTGTTCAACATCTACACTACATGATATAGCACCCTTCCGTCACTGGCTTTGAACGGTAACAACCCGCTTCCCACACAGCGATCGACTCCTATGATGGATGACTTCTCTGTAGGGGCCTAAGTACAACGAAGGCATTCCGTTATGAACAACCTACACAGCTTGGTGACTGTTTGCAATTGAGTTGTAGGAGATTAGATTTGTATATGATATGATTCATCATGCAGCTTGAACGCTCAACTCACCATTGAAAAGCATGGAAGCCCTGTACAGCTGTTTCATCCTTGTTGGGAATCATCAGCAGTGCACATCCATGGAGCACCCACGGGGAATCGAACCCGCGGTGAACGATTGTGAATCGAACACCTTAACCACAAGGTTATCCGGGCTGGCTCTCAACGGTTTGTTCAACATCTACACCACATGATATAGCACCCTTCCGTCACTGGCTTTGAACGGTACCAACCCGCTTCCCACACATCGATCCACTCCTATGATGGATGACTTCTCTGTAGGGGCCTAAGTACAACGAAGGCATTCCGTTATTAACAACCTACACAGCTTGGTTACTGTTTGCAATTGAGTTGTAGGAGATTAGATTTGTATATGATATGATTCATCATGCAGCTTGAACGCTCAACTCACCATTGAAAAGCATGGAAGCATTGTACAGCTGTTTCATCCTTCTTGGGAATCATCAGCAGTGCACATCCATGGAACCTTCACGGGAACTTGAACACGGGATGAACGATTGTGAATCGAACACTATAACCACAAGGCTACCCGGGCTGGCTCTCAACGGTTTGTTCAACATCTACACCACATGATATAGCACCCTTCCGTCACTGGCTTTTAACGGTAACAACCCGCTTCCCACACAGCGATCGACTCCTATGATGGATGACTTCTCTGTAGGGGCCTAAGTACAACGAAGGCATTCCGTTATGAACAACCTACACAGCTTGGTTACTGTTTGCAATTGAGTTGTAGGAGATTAGATTTGTATATGATATGATTCATCATGCAGCTTGAACGCTCAACTCACCATTGAAAAGCATGGAAGCCCTGTACAGCTGTTTCATCCTTGTTGGGAATCATCAGCAGTGCACATCCATGGAGCACCCACGGGGAATCGAACCCGCGGTGAACGATTGTGAATCGAACACCTTAACCACAAGGTTATCCGGGCTGGCTCTCAACGGTTTGTTCAACATCTACACCACATGATATAGCACCCTTCCGTCACTGGCTTTGAACGGTACCAACCCGCTTCCCACACATCGATCCACTCCTATGATGGATGACTTCTCTGTAGGGGCCTAAGTACAACGAAGGCATTCCGTTATTAACAACCTACACAGCTTGGTTACTGTTTGCAATTGAGTTGTAGGAGATTAGATTTGTATATGATATGATTCATCATGCAGCTTGAACGCTCAACTCACCATTGAAAAGCATGGAAGCATTGTACAGCTGTTTCATCCTTCTTGGGAATCATCAGCAGTGCACATCCATGGAACCTTCACGGGAACTTGAACACGGGATGAACGATTGTGAATCGAACACTATAACCACAAGGCTACCCGGGCTGGCTCTCAACGGTTTGTTCAACATCTACACCACATGATATAGCACCCTTCCGTCACTGGCTTTGAACGGTAACAACCCGCTTCCCACACAGCGATCCACTCCTATGATGGATGACTTCTCTGTAGGGGCCTAAGTACAACGAAGGCAATCCGTTATGAACAACCTACACAGCTTGGTTACTGTTTGCAATTGAGTTGTAGGAGATTAGATTTGTATATGATATGATTCATCATGCAGCTTGAACGCTCAACTCACCATTGAAAAGCATGGAAGCACTGTACAGCTGTTTCATCCTTGTTGGGAATCATCAGCAGTGCACATCCATGGAGCACCCACGGGGAATCGAACCCGCGGTGAACGATTGTGAATCGAACACCTTAACCACAGGGCTATCCGGGCTGGCTCTCAACGGTTTGTTCAACATCTACACCACATGATATAGCACCCTTCCGTCACTGGCTTTGAACGGTAACAACCCGCTTCCCACACAGCGATCGACTCCTATGATGGATGACTTCTCTGTAGGGGCCTAAGTACAACGAAGGCATTCCGTTATGAACAACCTACACAGCTTGTTTACTGTTTGCAATTGAGTTGTAGGAGATTAGATTTGTATATGATATGATTCATCATGCAGCTTGAACGCTCAACTCACCATTGAAAAGCATGGAAGCATTGTACAGCTGTTTCATCCTTGTTGGGAATCATCAGCAATGCACATCCATGGAACCTCCACGGGAACTTGAACACGGGATGAACGATTGTGAATCGAACACCTTAACCACAAGGCTATCCGGGCTGGCTCTCAACGGTTTGTTCAACATCTACACTACATGATATAGCATCCTTCCGTCACTGGCTTTGAACGGTAACAACCCGCTTCCCACACAGCGATCGACTCCTATGATGGATGACTTCTCTGTAGGGGCCTAAGTACAACGAAGGCATTCCGTTATGAACAACCTACACAGCTTGGTTACTGTTTGCAATTGAGTTGTAGGAGATTAGATTTGTATATGATATGATTCATCATGCAGCTTGAACGCTCAACTCACCATTGAAAAGCATGGAAGCATTGTACAGCTGTTTCATCCTTGTTGGGAATCATCAGCAGTGCACATCCATGGAACCTTCACGGGAACTTGAACACGGGATGAACGATTGTGAATCGAACACCTTAACCACAAGGCTATCCGGGCTGGCTCTCAACGGTTTGTTCAACATCTACACCACATAATGTAGCACCCTTCCGTCACTGGCTTTGAACGGTAACAACCCGCTTCCCACACAGCGATCCACTCCTATGATGGATGACTTCTCTGTAGGGGCCTAAGTACAACGAAGGCATTCCGTTATGAACAACCTACACAGCTTGGTTACTGTTTGCAATTGAGTTGTAGGAGATTAGATTTGTATATGATATGATTCATCATGCAGCTTGAACGCTCAACTCACCATTGAAAAGCATGGAATCACTGTACAGCTGTTTCATCCTCGTTGGGAATCATAAGCAGTGCACACCCAAGGAGCACACACGGGGACTCGAACAAGGGTTTGATTGAACGATTGTGAATCGAACACCTTAACCACAAGGCTATCCGGGCTGGCTCTCAACGGTTTGTTGAACATCTACACTACTTGATATAGCACCCTTCCGTCACTGGCTTTGAACGGTAACAACCCGCTTCCCACACAGCGATCGACTCCTATGATGTATGACTTCTCTGTAGAGGCCTAAGTACAACGAAGGTATTCCGTTATGAACAACCTACACAGCTTGGTTACTGTTTGCAATTGAGTTGTAGGAGATTAGATTTGTATATGATATGATTCATCATGCAGCTTGAACGCTCAACTCACCATTGAAAAGCATGGAAGCATTGTACAGCTGTTTCATCCTCGTTGGGAATCATAAGCAGTGCACACCCAAGGAGCACACACGGGGACTCGAACAAGGGTTTGATTGAACGATTGTGAAACGAACACCTTAACCACAGGGCTATCCGGGCTGGCTCTCAACGGTTTGTTCAACATCTACACCACATGATATAGCACCCTTCCGTCACTGGCTTTGAACGGTAACAACCCGCTTCCCACACAGCGATCCACTCCTATGATGGATGACTTCTCTGTAGGGGCCTAAGTACAACGAAGGCATTCCGTTATGAACAACCTACACAGCATGGTTACTGTTTGCAATTGAGTTGTAGGAGATTAGATTTGTATATGATATGATTCATCATGCAGCTTGAACGCTCAACTCACCATTGAAAAGCATGGAAGCCCTGTACAGCTGTTTCATCCTTGTTGGGAATCATCAGCAGTGCACATCCATGGAGTACCCACGGGGAATCGAACCCGCGGTGAACGATTGTGAATCGAACACCTTAACCACAAGGCTACCCGGGCTGGCTCTCAACGGTTTGTTCAACATCTACACCACATGATATAGCACCCTTCCGTCACTGGCTTTGAACGGTAACAACCCGCTTCCCACACAGCGATCCACTCCTATGATGGATGACTTCTCTGTAGGGGCCTAAGTACAACGAAGGCATTCCGTTATGAACAACCTACACAGCTCGGTTACTGTTTGCAATTGAGTTGTAGGAGATTAGATTTGTATATGATATGATTCATCATGCAGCTTGAACGCTCAACTCACCATTGAAAAGCATGGAAGCATTGTACAGCTGTTTCATCCTTGTTGGGAATCATCAGCAATGCAAATCCATGGAACCTCCACGGGAACTTGAACACGGGATGAACGATTGTGAATCGAACACCTTAACCACAAGGCTATCCGGGCTGGCTCTCAACGGTTTGTTCAACATGTACACTACATGATATAGCACCCTTCCGTCACTGGCTTTCAACGGTAACAACCCGCTTCCCACACAGCGATCGACTCCTATGATTGATGACTTCTCTGTAGGGGCCTAAGTACAACGAAGGCATTCCGTTATGAACAACCTACACAGCTTGGTTACTGTTTGCAATTGAGTTGTAGAAGATTAGATTTGTATATGATATGATTCATCATGCAGCTTGAACGCTCAACTCACCATTGAAAAGCATGGAAGCATTGTACAGCTGTTTCATCCTTGTTGGGAATCATCAGCAGTGCACATCCATGGAACCTTCACGGGAACTTGAACACGGGATGAACGATTGTGAATCGAACACCTTAACCACAAGGCTATCCGGGCTGGCTCTCAACGGTTTGTTCAACATCTACACCACATAATATAGCACCCTTCCGTCACTGGCTTTGAACGGTAACAACCCGCTTCCCACACAGCGATCGACTCCTATGATGGATGACTTCTCTGTAGGCGCCTAAGTACAACGAAGGCATTCCGTTATGAACAACCTACACAGCTTGGTTACTGTTTGCAATTGAGTTGTAGGAGATTAGATTTGTATATGATATGATTCATCATGCAGCCTGAACGCTCAACTCACCATTGAAAAGCATGGAATCACTGTACAGCTGTTTCATCCTCGTTGGGAATCATAAGCAGTGCACACCCAAGGAGCACACACGGGGACTCGAACAAGGGTTTGATTGAACGATTGTGAATCGAACACCTTAACCACAAGGCTATCCGGGCTGGCTCTCAACGGTTTGTTCAACATCTACACTACTTGATATAGCACCCTTCCGTCACTGGCTTCGAACGGTAACAACCCGCTTCCCACACAGCGATCGACTCCTATGATGGATGACTTCTCTGTAGAGGCCTAAGTACAACGAAGGCATTCCGTTATGAACAACCTACACAGCTTGTTTACTGTTTGCAATTGAGTTGTAGGAGATTAGATTTGTATATGATATGATTCATCATGCAGCTTGAACGCTCAACTCACCATTGCAAAGCATGGAAGCACTGTACAGCTGTTTCATCCATGTTGGGAATCATCAGCAGTGCACATCCACCGAGCCCCCACGGGGACTCGAACCCGGGGTGAACGATTGTGAATCGAACACCTTAACCACAAGGCTATCCGGGCTGGCTCTCAACGGTTTGTTCAACATCTTCACTACATGATATAGCACCCTTCCGTCACCGGGTTTGAACGGTAACAACCCGCTTCCCACACAGCGATCCACTCCTATGATGGATGACTTCTCTGTAGGGGCCTAAGTACAACGAAGGCATTCCGTTATGAACAACCTACACAGCTTGGTTACTGTTTGCAATGGAGTTGTAGGAGATTAGATTTGTATATGATATGATTCATCATGCAGCTTGAACGCTCAACTCACCATTGAAAAGCATGGAAGCACTGTACAGCTGTTTCATCCTTGTTGGGAATCATCAGCAGTGCACATCCATGGAGCACCCACGGGAACTTGAACCCGGGATGAACGATTGCGAATCGAACACCTTAACCACAAGGCTATCCGGGCTGGCTCTCAACGGTTTCTTGAACATCTACACTACATGATATAGCACTCTTCCGTCACTGGCTTTGAACGGTAACAACCCGCTTCCCACACAGCGATCCACTCCTATGATGGATGATTTCTCTGTAGGGGCCTAAGTACAACGAAGGCATTCCGTTATGAACAACCTACACAGCTTGGTTACTGTTTGCAATTGATTTGTAGGAGATTAGATTTGCATATGATATGATTCATCATGCAGCTTGAACGCTCAACTCACCATTGAAAAGCATGGAAGCATTGTACAGCTGTTTCATCCTTGTTGGGAATCATCAGCAGTGCACATCCACCGAGCCCCCACGGGGACTCGAACCCGCGGTGAACGATTGTGAATCGAACACCTTAACCACAAGGCTATCCGGGCTGGCTCTCAACGGTTTCTTGAACATCTACACTACATGATATAGCACCCTTCCGTCACTGGCTTTGAACGGTAACAACCCGCTTCCCACACAGCGATCCACTCCTATGATGGATGACTTCTCTGTAGGGGCCTAAGTACAACGAAGGCATTCCCTTATGAACAACCTACACAGCTCGGTTACTGTTTGCAATTGAGTTGTAGGAGATTAGATTTGTATATGATATGATTCATCATGCAGCTTGAACGCTCAACTCACCATTGAAAAGCATGGAAGCCCTGTACAGCTGTTTCATCCTTGTTGGGAATCATCAGCAGTGCACATCCACCGAGCCCCCACGGGGACTCGAACCCGCGGTGAACGATTGTGAATCGAACACCTTAACCACAAGGCTATCCGGGCTGGCTCTCAACGGTTTGTTGAACATCTACACTACATGATATAGCACCCTTCCGTCACTGGCTTTCAACGGTAACAACCCGCTTCCCACACAGCGATCCACTCCTATGATGGATGACTTCTCTGTAGGGGCCTAAGTACAACGAAGGCATTCCGTTATGAACAACCTACACAGCTTGGTTACTGTTTGCAATTGAGTTGTAGGAGATTAGATTTGTATATGATATGATTCATCATGCAGCTTGAACGCTCAACTCACCATTGAAAAGCATGGAAGCATTGTACAGCTGTTTCATCCTTGTTGGGAATCATCAGCATTGCACATCCACCGAGCCCCCACGGGGAATCGAACCCGCGGTGAACGATTGTGAATCGAACACCTTAACCACAAGGCTATCCGGGCTGGCTCTCAACGGTTTGTTCAACATGTACACTACATGATATAGCACTCTTCCGTCACTGGCTTCGAACGGTAACAACCCGCTTCCCACACAGCGATCCACTCCTATGATGGATGACTTCTCTGTAGGGGCCTAAGTACAACGAAGGCATTCCGTTATGAACAACCTACACAGCTCGGTTACTGTTTGCAATTGAGTTGTAGGAGATTAGATTTGTATATGATATGATTCATCATGCAGCTTGAACGCTCAACTCACCATTGAAAAGCATGGAAGCATTGTACAGCTGTTTCATCCTTGTTGGGAATCATCAGCAGTGCACATCCACCGAGCCCCCACGCGGAATCGAACCCGCGGTGAACGATTGTGAATCGAACACCTTAACCACAAGGCTATCCGGACTGGCTCTCAACGGTTTGTTCAACATCTACACCACATAATATAGCACCCTTCCGTCACTGGCTTTGAACGGTAACAACCCGCTTCCCACACAGCGATCCACTCCTATGATGGATGACTTCTCTGTAGGGGCCTAAGTACAACGAAGGCATTCCGTTATGAACAACCTACACAGCTCGGTTACTGTTTGCAATTGAGTTGTAGGAGATTAGATTTGTATATGATATGATTCATCATGCAGCTTGAACGCTCAACTCACCATTGGAAAGCATGGAAGCATTGTACAGCTGTTTCATCCTTGTTGGGAATCATCAGCAGTGCACATCCACCGAGCCCCCACGGGGAATCGAACCCGGGATGAACGATTGTGAATCGAACACCTTAACCACAAGGCTATCCGGGCTGGCTCTCAACGGTTTGTTCAACATCTACACTACATGATATAGCACCCTTCCGTCACTGGCTTTGAACGGTAACAACCCGCTTCCCACACAGCGATCCACTCCTATGATGGATGACTTCTCTGTAGGGGCCTAAGTACAACGAAGGCATTCCGTTATGAACAACCTACACAGCTTGGTTACTGTTTGCAATTGAGTTGTAGGAGATTAGATTTGTATATGATATGATTCATCATGCAGCTTGAACGCTCAACTCACCATTGAAAAGCATGGAAGCATTGTACAGCTGTTTCATCCTTGTTGGGAATCATCAGCAGTGCACATCCATGGAGCACCCACGGGGAATCGAACCCGCGGTGAACGATTGTGAATCGAACACCTTAACCACAAGGCTATCCGGGCTGGCTCTCAACGGTTTGTTCAACATCTACACCACATGATATAGCACCCTTCGGTCACTGGCTTTTAACGGTAACAACCCGCTTCCCACACAGCGATCGACTCCTATGATGGATGACTTCTCTGTAGGGGCCTAAGTACAACGAAGGCATTCCGTTATGAACAACCTACACAGCTTGGTTACTGTTTGCAATTGAGTTGTAGAAGATTAGATTTGTATATGATATGATTCATCATGCAGCTTGAACGCTCAACTCACCATTGAAAAGCATGGAAGCACTGTACAGCTGTTTCATCCTTGTTGGGAATCATCAGCAGTGCACATCCACCGAGCCCCCACGGGGACTCGAACCCGGGGTGAACGATTGTGAATCGAACACCTTAACCACAAGGCTATCCGGGCTGGCTCTCAACGGTTTCTTGAACATCTACACTACATGATATAGCACCCTTCCGTCACTGGCTTTGAACGGTAACAACCCGCTTCCCACACAGCGATCCACTCCTATGATGGATGACTTCTCTGTAGGGGCCTAAGTACAACGAACGCATTCCGTTATGAACAACCTACACAGCTCGGTTACTGTTTGCAATTGAGTTGTAGGAGATTAGATTTGTATATGATATGATTCATCATGCAGCTTGAACGCTCAACTCACCATTGAAAAGCATGGAAGCATTGTACAGCTGTTTCATCCTTGTTGGGAATCATCAGCAGTGCACATCCACCGATCCCCCACAGGGAATCGAACCCGGGATGAACGATTGTGAATCGAACACCTTAACCACAAGGCTATCCGGGCTGGCTCTCAACGGTTTGTTCAACATCTACACTACATGATATAGCACCCTTCCGTCACTGGCTTTGAACGGTAACAACCCGCTTCCCACACAGCGATCCACTCCTATGATGGATGACTTCTCTGTAGGGGCCTAAGTACAACGAAGGCATTCCGTTATGAACAACCTACACAGCTTGGTTACTGTTTGCAATGGAGTTGTAGGAGATTAGATTTGTATATGATATGATTCATCATGCAGCTTGAACGCTCAACTCACCATTGAAAAGCATGGAAGCATTGTACAGTTGTTTCATCCTTGTTGGGAATCATCAGCAGTGCACATCCATGGAACCTCCACGGGAACTTGAACCCGGGATGAACGATTGCGAATCGAACACCTTAACCACAAGGCTATCCGGGCTGGCTCTCAACGGTTTGTTCAACATCTACACTACATGATATAGCACCCTTCCGTCACTGGCTTTGAACGGTAACAACCCGCTTCCCACACAGCGATCCACTCCTATGATGGATGACTTCTCTGTAGGGGCCTAAGTACAACGAACGCATTCCGTTATGAACAAACTACACAGCTTGGTTACTGTTTGCAATTGAGTTGTAGGAGATTAGATTTGTATATGATATGATTCATCATGCAGCTTGAACGCTCAACTCACCATTGAAAAGCATGGAAGCACTGTACAGCTGTTTCATCCTTGTTGGGAATCATCAGCAGTGCACATCCACCGAGCCCCCACGGGGACTCGAACCCGCGGTGAACGATTGTGAATCGAACACCTTAACCACAAGGCTATCCGGGCTGGCTCTCAACGGTTTGTTCAACATCTACACTACATGATATAGCACCCTTCCGTCACTGGCTTTGAACGGTAACAACCCGCTTCCCACACAGCGATCCACTCCTATGATGGATGACTTCTCTGTAGGCGCCTAAGTACAACGAACGCATTCCGTTATGAACAACCTACACAGCTTGGTTACTGTTTGCAATTGAGTTGTAGGAGATTAGATTTGTATATGATATGATTCATCATGCAGCTTGAACGCTCAACTCACCATTGAAAAGCATGGAAGCATTGTACAGCTGTTTCATCCTTGTTGGGAATCATCAGCAGTGCACATCCATGGAGCACCAACGGGGGCTCGATCCCGCGGTGAACGATTGTGAATGGAACACCTTAACCACAAGGCTATCCGGGCTGGCTCTCAACGGTTTGTTCAACATCTACACTACATGATATAGCACCCTTCCGTCACTGGCTTTTAACGGTAACAACCCGCTTCCCACACAGCGATCCACTCCTATGATGGATGACTTCTCTGTAGGGGCCTAAGTACAACGAAGGCATTCCGTTATGAACAAACTACACAGCTTGGTTACTGTTTGCAATTGAGTTGTAGAAGATTAGATTTGTATATGATATGATTCATCATGCAGCTTGAACGCTCAACTCACCATTGAAAAGCATGGAAGCACTGTACAGCTGTTTCATCCTTGTTGGGAATCATCAGCAGTGCACATCCACCGAGCCCCCACGGGGACTCGAACCCGGGGTGAACGATTGTGAATCGAACACCTTAACCACAAGGCTATCCGGGCTGGCTCTCAACGGTTTGTTCAACATCTACACTACATGATATAGCACCCTTCCGTCACCGGGTTTGATCGGTAACAACCCGCTTCCCTTACAGCGATCCACTCATATGATGGATGACTTCTCTGTAGGGGCCTCAGTACAACGAAGGCATTCCGTTATGAACAAACTACACAGCTTGGTTACTGTTTGCAATTGAGTTGTAGGAGATTAGATTTGTATATGATATGATTCATCATGCAGCTTGAACGCTCAACTCACCATTGAAAAGCATGGAAGCACTGTACAGCTGTTTCATCCTTGTTGGGAATCATCAGCAGTGCACATCCACCGAGCCCCCACGGGGAATCGAACCCGCGGTGAACGATTGTGAATCGAACACCTTAACCACAAGGCTATCCGGGCTGGCTCTCAACGGTTTGTTCAACATCTACACTACATGATATAGCATCCTTCCGTCACTGGCTTTGATCGGTAACAACCCGCTTCCCACACAGCGATCCACTCATATGATGGATGACTTCTCTGTAGGGGCCTCAGTACAACGAAGGTATTCCGTTATGAACAACCTACACAGCTTGGTTACTGTTTGCAATTGAGTTGTAGGAGATTAGATTTGTATATGATATGATTCATCATGCAGCTTGAACGCTCAACTCACCATTGAAAAGCATGGAAGCACTGTACAGCTGTTTCATCCTCATTGGGAATCATCAGCATTGCACATCCACCGAGCCCCCACGGGGACTCGAACCCGGGGTGAACGATTGTGAATCGAACACCTTAACCACAAGGCTATCCGGACTGGCTCTCAACGGTTTGTTCAACATCTACACTACATGATATAGCACCCTTCCGTCACTGGCTTTTAACGGTAACGACCTGCTTCCCACACAGCGATCCACTCCTATGATGGATGACTTCTCTGTTGGGGGCCTAAGTACAACGAACGCATTCCGTTATGAACAAACTACACAGCTTGGTTACTGTTTGCAATTGAGTTGTAGGAGATTAGATTTGTATATGATATGATTCATCATGCAGCTTGAACGCTCAACTCACCATTGAAAAGCATGGAAGCACTGTACAGCTGTTTCATCCTTGTTGGGAATCATCAGCAGTGCACATCCACCGAGCCCCCACGGGGACTCCAGCACGGGGTGAACGATTGTGAATCGAACACCTTAACCACAAGGCTATCCGGGCTGGATCTCAACGATTTGTTCAACATCTACACTACATGATATACCACACTTCCGTCACTGGCTTTCAACGGTAACCACCCGCTTCCCACACAGCGATCCACTCCTATGATGGATGACTTCTCTGTAGGCGCCTAAGTACAACGAAGGCATTCCGTTATGAACAACCTACACAGCTTGGTTACTGTTTGCAATTGAGTTGTAGGAGATTAGATTTGTATATGATATGATTCATCATGCAGCTTGAACGCTCAACTCACCATTGAAAAGCATGGAAGCACTGTACAGCTGTTTCATCCTTGTTGGGAATCATCAGCAGTGCACATCCACCGAGCCCCCACGGGGACTCGAACCCGGGGTGAACGATTGTGAATCGAACACCTTAACCACAAGGCTATCCGGGCTGGCTCTCAACGGTTTGTTCAACATCTACACTACATGATATAGCACCCTTCCGTCACTGGCTTTGAACGGTAACAACCCGCTTCCCACACAGCGATCCACTCCTATGATGGATGACTTCTCTGTAGGGGCCTAAGTACAACGAAGGCATTCCGTTATGAACAACCTACACAGCTTGGTTACTGTTTGCAATTGAGTTGTAGGAGATTAGATTTGTATATGATATGATTCATCATGCAGCTTGAACGCTCAACTCACCATTGAAAAGCATGGAAGCATTGTACAGCTGTTTCATCCTTGTTGGGAATCATCAGCAGTGCACATCCATGGAGCACCCACAGGAACTTGAACACGGGATGAACGATTGTGAATCGAACACCTTAACCACAAGGCTATCCGGGCTGGCTCTCAACGGTTTGTTCAACATCTACACTACATGATATAGCACCCTTCCGTCACTGGCTTTGAACGGTAACAACCCGCTTCCCACACAGCGATCCACTCCTATGATGGATGACTTCTCTGTAGGGGCCTAAGTACAACGAAGGCATTCCGTTATGAACAACCTACACAGCTTGGTTACTGTTTGAAATTGAGTTGTAGAAGATTAGATTTGTATATGATATGATTCATCATGCAGCTTGAACGCTCAACTCACCATTGAAAAGCATGGAAGCACTGTACAGCTGTTTCATCCTTGTTGGGAATCATCAGCAGTTCACATCCATGGAGCCCCCACGGGGACTCGAACCCGGGGTGAACGATTGTGAATCGAACACCTTAACCACAAGGCTATCCGGACTGGCTCTCAACGGTTTGTTCAACATCTACACTACATGGTATAGCACCCTTCCGTCACTGGCTTCGAACGGTAACAACCCGCTTCCCACACAGCGATCCACTCCTATGATGGATGACTTCTCTGTAGGGGCCTAAGTACAACGAACGCATTCCGTTATGAACAACCTACACAGCTTGGTTACTGTTTGCAATTGAGTTGTAGGAGATTAGATTTGTATATGATATGATTCATCATGCAGCTTGAACGCTCAACTCACCATTGAAAATTATGGAAGCACTGTACAGTTGTTTCATCCTTGTTGGGAATCATCAGCAGTGCACATCCACCGAGCCCCCACGGGGAATCGAACCCGCGGTGAACGATTGTGAATCGAACACCTTAACCACAAGGCTATCCGGGCTGGCTCTCAACGGTTTGTTCAACATCTACACCACATGATATAGCACCCTTCCGTCACTGGCTTTGAACGGTAACAACCCGCTTCCCACACAGCGATCCACTCCTATGATGGATGACTTCTCTGTAGGGGCCTAAGTACAACGAAGGCATTCCGTTATGAACAACCTACACAGCTTGGTTACTGTTTGAAATTGAGTTGTAGGAGATTAGATTTGTATATGATATGATTCATCATGCAGCTTGAACGCTCAACTCACCATTGAAAAGCATGGAAGCACTGTACAGCTGTTTCATCCTTGTTGGGAATCATCAGCAGTGCACATCCATGGAGCACCCACGGGGACTCGAACCCGGGGTGAACGATTGTGAATCGAACACCTTAACCACAAGGCTATCCGGACTGGCTCTCAACGGTTTGTTCAACATCTACACTACATGGTATAGCACCCTTCCGTCACTGGCTTCGAACGGTAACAACCCGCTTCCCACACAGCGATCCACTCCTATGATGGATAACTTCTCTGTAGGTGCCTAAGTACAACGAAGGCATTCCGTTATGAACAAACTACACAGCTTGGTTACTGTTTGCAATTGAGTTGTAGGAGATTAGATTTGTATATGATATGATTCATCATGCAGCTTGAACGCTCAACTCACCATTGAAAAGCATGGAAGCATTGTACAGCTGTTTCATCCTTGTTGGGAATCATCAGCAGTGCACATCCATGGAGCACCCACGGGAACTTGAACACGGGATGAACGATTGTGAATCGAACACCTTAACCACAAGGCTATCCGGGCTGGCTCTCAACGGTTTGTTCAACATCTACACTACATGATATAGCACCCTTCCGTCACTGGCTTTGAACGGTAACAACCCGCTTCCCACACAGCGATCCACTCCTATGATGGATGACTTCTCTGTAGGGGCCTAAGTACAACGAAGGCATTCCGTTATGAACAACCTACACAGCTTGGTTACTGTTTGAAATTGAGTTGTAGAAGATTAGATTTGTATATGATATGATTCATCATGCAGCTTGAACGCTCAACTCACCATTGAAAAGCATGGAAGCACTGTACAGCTGTTTCATCCTTGTTGGGAATCATCAGCAGTTCACATCCATGGAGCTCCCACGGGGACTCGAACCCGGGGTGAACGATTGTGAATCGAACACCTTAACCACAAGGCTATCCGGACTGGCTCTCAACGGTTTGTTCAACATCTACACTACATGGTATAGCACCCTTCCGTCACTGGCTTCGAACGGTAACAACCCGCTTCCCACACAGCGATCCACTCCTATGATGGATGACTTCTCTGTAGGGGCCTAAGTACAACGAACGCATTCCGTTATGAACAACCTACACAGCTTGGTTACTGTTTGCAATTGAGTTGTAGGAGATTAGATTTGTATATGATATGATTCATCATGCAGCTTGAACGCTCAACTCACCATTGAAAATTATGGAAGCACTGTACAGTTGTTTCATCCTTGTTGGGAATCATCAGCAGTGCACATCCACCGAGCCCCCACGGGGAATCGAACCCGCGGTGAACGATTGTGAATCGAACACCTTAACCACAAGGCTATCCGGACTGGCTCTCAACGGTTTGTTCAACATCTACACTACATGGTATAGCACCCTTCCGTCACTGGCTTCGAACGGTAACAACCCGCTTCCCACACAGCGATCCACTCCTATGATGGATGAATTCTCTGTAGGTGCCTAAGTACAACGAACGCATTCCGTTATGAACAAACTACACAGCTTGGTTACTGTTTGCAATTGAGTTGTAGGAGATTAGATTTGTATATGATATGATTCATCATGCAGCTTGAACGCTCAACTCACCATTGAAAAGCATGGAAGCACTGTACAGCTGTTTCATCCTCATTGGGAATCATCAGCATTGCACATCCATGGAGCCTCCACGGGGACTCGAACCCGGGGTGAACGATTGTGAATCGAACACCTTAACCACAAGGCTATCCGGGCTGGCTCTCAACGGTTTGTTCAACATCTACACTACATGATATACCACACTTCCGTCACTGGCTTTCAACGGTAACCACCCGCTTCCCACACAGCGATCCACTCCTATGATGGATGACTTCTCTGTAGGGGCCTAAGTACAACGAAGGCATTCCGTTATGAACAACCTACACAGCTTGGTTACTGTTTGCAATTGAGTTGTAGGAGATTAGATTTGTATATGATATTATTCATCATGCAGCTTGAACGCTCAACTCACCATTGAAAAGCATGGAAGCACTGTACAGCTGTTTCATCCTTGTTGGGAATCATCAGCAGTGCACATCCATGGAGCACCCACGGGGACTCGAACCCGGGGTGAACGATTGTGAATCGAACACCTTAACCACAAGGCTATCCGGACTGGCTCTCAACGGTTTGTTCAACATCTACACTACATGATATAGCACCCTTCCGTCACTGGCTTTTAACGGTAACAACCCGCTTCCCACACAGCGATCCACTCCTATGATGGATGACTTCTCTGTAGGGGCCTAAGTACAACGAACGCATTCCGTTATGAACAACCTACACAGCTTGGTTACTGTTTGCAATTGAGTTGTAGGAGATTAGATTTGTATATGATATGATTCATCATGCAGATTGAACGCTCAACTCACCATTGAAAAGCATGGAAGCACTGTACAGCTGTTTCATCCTTGTTGGGAATCATCAGCAGTTCACATCCATGGAACCTCCACGGGAATTTGATCCCGGGATGAACGATTGTGAATCGAACACCTTAACCACAAGGCTATCCGGGCTGGCTCTCAACGATTTGTTCAACATCCACACTACATGATATAGCACCCTTCCGTCACTGGCTTTCAACGGTAACAACCCGCTTCCCACACAGCGATCCACTCCTATGATGGATGACTTCTCTGTAGGCGCCTAAGTACAACGAAGGCATTCCGTTATGAACAACCTACACAGCTTGGTTACTGTTTGAAATTGAGTTGTAGGAGATTAGATTTGTATATGATATGATTCATCATGCAGCTTGAACGCTCAACTCACCATTGAAAAGCATGGAAGCACTGTACAGCTGTTTCATCCTTGTTGGGAATCATCAGCATTGCACATCCACCGAGCCCCCACGGTAAGTTGAACCCGGGATGAACGATTGTGAATCGAACACCTTAACCACAAGGCTATCCGGACTGGCTCTCAACGGTTTGTTCAACATCTACACTACATGATATTGCACCCTTCCGTCACTGGCTTCGAACGGTAACAACCCGCTTCCCACACAGCGATCCACTCTTATGATGGATGAATTCTCTGTAGGGGCCTAAGTACAACGAAGGCATTCCGTTATGAACAACCTACACAGCTTGGTTACTGTTTGCAATTGAGTTGTAGAAGTTTAGATATGTATATGATATGATTCATCATGCAGCTTGAACGCTCAACTCACCATTGTAAAGCTTGGAAGCACTGTACAGCTGTTTCATCCTTGTTGGGAATCATCAGCAGTGCACATCCATGGAGCACCCACGGGGACACGAACCCACGGTGAACGATTGTGAATCGAACACCTTAACCACAAGGCTATCCGGACTGGCTCTCAACGGTTTGTTCAACATCTACACTATATGATATAGCACCCTTCCGTCACTGGCTTCGAACGGTAACAACCCGCTTCCCACACAGCGATCCACTCCTATGATGGATGACTTCTCTGTAGGGGCCTCAGTACAACGAAGGCATTCCGTTATGAACAACCTACACAGCTCGGTTACTGTTTGCAATTGAGTTGTAGGAGATTAGATTTGTATATGATATGATTCATCATGCAGCTTGAACGCTCAACTCACCATTGAAAAGCATGGACGCACTGTACAGCTGTTTCATCCTTGTTGGGAATCATCAGCAGTGCACATCCAGGGAGCCCCCACGGGGACTCGAACCCACGGTGAACGATTGTGAATCGAACACCTTAACCACAAGGCTATCCGGGCTGGCTCGCAACGATTTGTTCAACATCTACACTACATGATATAGCACCCTTCCGTCACTGGCTTTGAACGGTAACAACCAGCATCCCACACAGCGATCCACTCCTATGATGGATGACTTCTCTGTAGGCGCCTAAGTACAAAGAAGGCATTCCGTTATGAACAACCTACACAGCTTGGTTACTGTTTGAAATTGAGTTGTAGGAGATTAGATTTGTATATGATATGATTCATCATGCAGCTTGAACGCTCAACTCACCATTGAAAAGCATGAAAGCACTGTACAGCTGTTTCATCCTTGTTGGGAATCATCAGCAGTGCACATCCACCGAGCCCCCACGGGGACTCGAACCCGGGGTGAACGATTGTGAATCGAACACCTTAACCACAAGGCTATCCGGGCTGGCTCTCAACGGTTTGTTCAACATCTACACTACATGATATAGCACACTTCCGTCACTGGCTTTGAACGGTGACAACCCGCTTCCCACACAGCGATCCACTCCTATGATGGATGACTTCTCTGTAGGGGCCTAAGTACAACGAACGCATTCCGTTATGAACAAACTACACAGCTTGGTTACTGTTTGCAATTGAGTTGTAGGAGATTAGATTTGTATATGATATGATTCATCATGCAGCTTGAACGCTCAACTCACCATTGAAAAGCATGGAAGCACTGTACAGCTGTTTCATCCTTGTTGGGAATCATCAGCAGTGCACATCCACCGAGCCCCCACGGGGACTCGAACCCGGGGTGAACGATTGTGAATCGAACACCTTAACCACAAGGCTATCCGGGCTGGCTCTCAACGGTTTGTTGAACATCTACACTATATGATATAGCACCCTTCCGTCACTGGCTTTGAACGGTAACAACCCGCTTCCCACACAGCGATCCACTCCTATGATGGATGACTTCTCTGTAGGGGCCTAAGTACAACGAACGCATTCCGTTATGAACAACCTACACAGCTTGGTTACTGTTTGCAATTGAGTTGTAGGAGATTAGATTTGTATATGATATGATTCATCATGCAGCTTGAACGCTCAACTCACCATTGAAAAGCATGAAAGCACTGTACAGCTGTTTCATCCTTGTTGGGAATCATCAGCAGTGCACATCCACCGAGCCCCCACGGGGACTCGAACCCGCGGTGAACGATTGTGAATCGAACACCTTAACCACAAGGCTATCCGGACTGGCTCTCAACGGTTTGTTCAACATCTACACTACATGGTATAGCACCCTTCCGTCACTGGCTTTCAACGGTAACAACCCGCTTCCCACACAGCGATCCACTCCTATGATGGATGACTTCTCTGTAGGGGCCTAAGTACAACGAAGGCACTCCGTTATGAACAACCTACACAGCTTGGTTACTGTTTGAAATTGAGTTGTAGAAGTTTAGATATGTATATGATATGATTCATCATGCAGCTTGAACGCTCAACTCACCATTGAAAAGCATGAAAGCACTGTACAGCTGTTTCATCCTTGTTGGGAATCATCAGCAGTGCACATCCATGGAACCTCCACGGGGACTCGAACCCGGGGTGAACGATTGTGAATCGAACACCTTAACCACAAGGCTATCCGGGCTGGCTCTCAACGATTTGTTCAATTTATACACTATATGATATAGCACCCTTCCGTCACTGGCTTTGAACGGTAACAACCCGCTTCCCACACAGCGATCCACTCCTATGATGGATGAATTCTCTGTAGGGGCCTAAGTACAACGAAGGCATTCCGTTATGAACAACCTACACAGCTTGGTTACTGTTTGCAATGGAGTTGTAGGAGATTAGATTTGTATATGATATGATTCATCATGCAGCTTGAACGCTCAACTCACCATTGAAAAGCATGGAAGCACTGTACAGCTGTTTCATCCTTGTTGGGAATCATCAGCAGTGCACATCCACCGAGCCCCCACGGGGACTCGAACCCGGGGTGAACGATTGTGAATCGAACACCTTAACCACAAGGCTATCCGGGCTGGCTCTCAACGGTTTGTTCAACATCTACACTACATGATATAGCACACTTCCGTCACTGGCTTTGAACGGTAACAACCCGCTTCCCACACAGCGATCCATTCGTATGATGAATGACCTCTCTGTAGGCGCCTAAGTACAACGAAGGCATTCCGTTATGAACAACCTACACAGCTTGGTTACTGTTTGCAATGGAGTTGTAGGAGATTAGATTTGTATATGATATGATTCATCATGCAGCTTGAACGCTCAACTCACCATTGAAAAGCATGGAAGCACTGTACAGCTGTTTCATCCTTGTTGGGAATCATCAGCAGTGCACATCCATGGAGCCTCCACGGGGACTCGAACCCGGGTTGAACGATTGTGAATCGAACACCTTAACCACAAGGCTATCCGGGCTGGCTCTCAACGGTTTGTTCAACATCTACACTACATGATATAGCACCCTTCCGTCACTGGCTTCGAACGGTAACAACCCGCTTCCCTTACAGCGATCCACTCATATGATGGATGACTTCTCTGTAGGGGCCTAAGTACAACGAACGCATTCCGTTATGAACAACCTACACAGCTTGGTTACTGTTTGCAATTGAGTTGTAGGAGATTAGATTTGTATATGATATGATTCATCATGCAGCTTGAACGCTCAACTCACCATTGAAAAGCATGGAAGCACTGTACAGCTGTTTCATCCTTGTTGGGAATCATCAGCAGTGCACATCCACCGAGCCCCCACAGGGACTCCAACACGGGGTGAACGATTGTGAATCGAACACCTTAACCACAAGGCTATCCGGGCTGGCTCTCAACGGTTTGTTCAACATCTACACCACATAATATAGCACCCTTCCGTCACTGGCTTTGAACGGTAACAACCCGCTTCCCACACAGCGATCCACTCCTATGATGGATGACTTCTCTGTAGGGGCCTAAGTACAACGAACGCATTCCGTTATGAACAACCTACACAGCTTGGTTACTGTTTGCAATGGAGTTGTAGGAGATTAGATTTGTATATGATATGATTCATCATGCAGCTTGAACGCTCAACTCACAATTGAAAAGCATGAAAGCACTGTACAGCTGTTTCATCCTTGTTGGGAATCATCAGCATTGCACATCCACCGAGCCCCCACGGGGACTCGAACCCGCGGTGAACGATTGTGAATCGAACACCTTAACCACAAGGCTATCCGAGCTGGCTCTCAACGATTTGGTGACCATCAACACTACATGATATAGCACCCTTCCGTCACTGGCTTCGAACGGTAACAACCCGCTTCCCACACAGCGATCCACTCCTATGATGGATGACTTCTCTGTAGGCGCCTAAGTACAACGAAGGCATTCCGTTATGAACAACCTACACAGCTTGGTTACTGTTTGAAATTGAGTTGTAGGAGAATAGATTTGTATATGATATGATTCATCATGCAGCTTGAACGCTCAACTCACCATTGAAAAGCATGGAAGCACTGTACAGCTGTTTCATCCTTGTTGGGAATCATCAGCAGTGCACATCCACCGAGCCCCCACGGGGACTCGAACCCGCGGTGAACGATTGGGAATCGAACACCTTAACCACAAGGCTATCCGGGCTGGCTCTCAACGGTTTGTTCAACATCTACACTACATGATATAGCACCCTTCCGTCACTGGCTTCGAACGGTAACAACCCGCTTCCCACACAGCGATCCACTCCTATGATGGATGACTTCTCTGTAGGGGCCTAAGTACAACGAAGGCATTCCGTTATGAACAAACTACACAGCTTGGTTACTGTTTGCAATTGAGTTGTAGGAGATTAGATTTGTATATGATATGATTCATCATGCAGCTTGAACGCTCAACTCACCATTGAAAAGCATGGAAGCACTGTACAGCTGTTTCATCCTTGTTGGGAATCATCAGCAGTGCACATCCATGGAGCCTCCACGGGGACTCGAACCCGGGTTGAACGATTGTGAATCGAACACCTTAACCACAAGGCTATCCGGGCTGGCTCTCAACGGTTTGTTCAACATCTACACTACATGATATAGCACCCTTCCGTCACTGGCTTCGAACGGTAACAACCCGCTTCCCACACAGCGATCCACTCCTATGATGGATGACTTCTCTGTAGGGGCCTGAGTACAACGAAGGCATTCCGTTATGAACAACCTACACAGCTTGGTTACTGTTTGCAATTGAGTTGTAGGAGATTAGATTTGTATATGATATGATTCATCATGCAGCTTGAACGCTCAACTCACCATTGAAAAGCATGGAAGCACTGTACAGCTGTTTCATCCTTATTGAGAATCATCAGCGGTGCACATCCATGGAGCACCCACGGGAAATCGAACCCGGGGTGAACGATTGTGAATCGAACACCTTAACCACAAGGTTATCCTGGCTGGCTGTCAAAGGTTTGTTCAACATCTACACTACATGATATAGCACCCTTCCGTCACTGGCTTTGAACGGTAACAACCCGCTTCCCACACAGCGATCCACTCCTATGATGGATGACTTCTCTGTAGGTGCCTAAGTACAACGAAGGCATTCCCTTATGAACAACCTACACAGCTTGGTTACTGTTTGCAATTGAGTTGTAGGAGATTAGATTTGTATATGATATGATTCATCATGCAGCTTGAACGCTCAACTCACCATTGAAAAGCATGGAAGCACTGTATAGCTGTTTCATCCTTGTTGGGAATCATCAGCAGTGCACATCCACCGAGCCCCCACGGGGACTCGATCCCGGGGTGAACGATTGTGAATCGAACACCTTAACCACAAGGCTATCCGGGCTGGCTCTCAACGGTTTGTTCAACATCTACACTACATGATATAGCATCCTTCCGTCACTGGCTTCGAACGGTAACAACCCGCTTCCCACACAGCGATCCACTCCTATGATGGATGAATTCTCTGTAGGGGCCTAAGTACAACGAAGGCATTCCGTTATGAACAACCTACACAGCTTGGTTACTGTTTGCAATTGAGTTGTAGGAGATTAGATTTGTATATGATATGATTCATCATGCAGCTTGAACGCTCAACTCACCATTGAAAAGCATGGAAGCACTGTACAGCTGTTTCATCCGTGTTGGGAATCATCAGCAATGCACATCCATGGAGCCTCCACGGGGACTCGAACACGGGGTGAACGATTGTGAATCGAACACCTTAACCACAAGGCTATCCGGACTGGCTCTCAACGGTTTGTTCAACATCTACACCACATGATATAGCATCCTTCCGTCACTGGCTTCGAACGGTAACAACCCGCTTCCCACACAGCGATCCACTCCTATGATGGATGACTTCTCTGTAGGGGCCTAAGTACAACGAACGCATTCCGTTATGAACAACCTACACAGCTTGGTTACTGTTTGCAATTGAGTTGTAGGAGATTAGATTTGTATATGATATGATTCATCATGCAGCTTGAACGCTCAACTCACCATTGAAAAGCATGGAAGCACTGTACAGCTGTTTCATCCTTATTGGGAATCATCAGCAGTGCACATCCATGGAGTCCCCACGGGGACTCGATCCCGGGGTGAACGATTGTGAATCGAACACCTTAACCACAAGGCTATCCGGGCTGGCTCTCAACGGTTTGTTCAACATCTACACTACATGATATAGCATCCTTCCGTCACTGGCTTCGAACGGTAACAACCCGCTTCCCACACAGCGATCCACTCCTATGATGGATGACTTCTCTGTAGGGGCATAAGTACAACGAAGGCATTCCGTTATGAACAACCTACACAGCTTGGTTACTGTTTGCAATTGAGTTGTAGGAGATTAGATTTGTATATGATATGATTCATCATGCAGCTTGAACGCTCAACTCACCATTGAAAAGCATGGAAGCACTGTACAGCTGTTTCATCCGTGTTGGGAATCATCAGCAATGCACATCCATGGAGCCTCCACGGGGACTCGAACCCGGGGTGAACGATTGTGAATCGAACACCTTAACCACAAGGCTATCCGGGCTGGCTCTCAACGGTTTGTTCAACATCTACACCACATGATATAGCATCCTTCCGTCACTGGCTTCGAACGGTAACAACCCGCTTCCCACACAGCGATCCACTCCTATGATGGATGACTTCTCTGTAGGGGCCTAAGTACAACGAACGCATTCCGTTATGAACAACCTACACAGCTTGGTTACTGTTTGCAATTGAGTTGTAGGAGATTAGATTTGTATATGATATGATTCATCATGCAGCTTGAACGCTCAACTCACCATTGAAAAGCATGGAAGCACTGTACAGCTGTTTCATCCTTGTTGGGAATCATCAGCAGTGCACATTCATGGAGCACCCACGGGGACTCGAACCCGGGGTGAACAATTGTGAATCGAACACCTTAACCACAAGGCTATCCGGGCTGGCTCTCAACGGTTTGTTCAACATCTACACTACATGATATAGCACCCTTCCGTCACTGGCTTTCAACGGTAACAACCCGCTTCCCACACAGCGATCGACTCCTATGATGGATGACTTCTCTGTAGGGTCCTAAGTACAACGAACGCATTCCGTTATGAACAACCTACACAGCTTGGTTACTGTTTGCAATTGAGTTGTAGGAGATTAGATTTGTATATGATATGATTCATCATGCAGCTTGAACGCTCAACTCACCATTGAAAAGCATGGAAGCACTGTACAGCTGTTTCATCCTTGTTGGGAATCATCAGCAGTGCACATCCATGGAGCACCCACGGGAACGTGAACCCGGGGTGAACGATTGTGAATCGAACACCTTAACCACAAGGCTATCCGGGCTGGCTCTCAACGGTTTGTTGAACATCTATACTACATGATATAGCACCCTTCCGTCACTGGCTTTGAACGGTAACAACCCGCTTCCCACACAGCGATCCACTCCTATGATGGATGAATTCTCTGTAGGGGCCTAAGTACAACGAAGGCATTCCGTTATGAACAACCTACACAGCTTGGTTACTGTTTGCAATTGAGTTGTAGGAGATTAGATTTGTATATGATATGATTCATCATGCAGCTTGAACGCTCAACTCACCATTGAAAAGCATGGAAGCACTGTACAGCTGTTTCATCCTTGTTGGGAATCATCAGCAGTGCACATCCATGGAGCACCCACGGGGACTCGAACCCGGGGTGAACGATTGTGAATCGAACACCTTAACCACAAGGCTATCCGGACTGGCTCTCAACGGTTTGTTGAACATCTACACTATATGATATAGCACCCTTCCGTCACTGGCTTTGAACGGTAACAACCCGCTTCCCACACAGCGATCCACTCCTATGATGGATGACTTCTCTGTAGGCGCCTAAGTACAACGAAGGCATTCCGTTATGAACAACCTACACAGCTTGGTTACTGTTTGAAATTGAGTTGTAGGAGATTAGATTTGTATATGATATGATTCATCATGCAGCTTGAACGCTCAACTCACCATTGAAAAGCATGGAAGCACTGTACAGCTGTTTCATCCTTATTGGGAATCATCAGCAGTGCACATCCATGGAGCACCCACGGGAACTCGAACCCGGGGTGAACGATTGTGAATCGAACACCTTAACCACAAGGCTATCCGGGCTGGCTCTCAACGGTTTGTTCAACATCTACACTACATGATATAGCACCCTTCCGTCACTGGCTTTCAACGATAACAACCCGCTTCCCACACAGCGATCCCCTCCTATGATGGATGACTTCTCTGTAGGGGCCTGAGTACAACGAAGGCATTCCGTTATGAACAACCTACACAGCTTGGTTACTGTTTGCAATTGAGTTGTAGGAGATTAGATTTGTATATGATATGATTCATCATGCAGCTTGAACGCTCAACTCACCATTGAAAAGCATGGAAGCACTGTACAGCTGTTTCATACTTGTTGGGAATCATAAGCACTGCACATCCACCGAGCCCCCACGGGGACTCGAACCCGGGGTGAACGATTGTGAATCGAACACCTTAACCACAAGGCTATCCGGGCTGGCTCTCAACGGTTTGTTCAACATCTACACTACATGATATAGCCTCCTTCCGTCACTGGCTTCGAACGGTAACAACCCGCTTCCCACACAGCGATCCACTCCTATGATGGATGACTTCTCTGTAGGGGCCTGAGTACAACGAAGGCATTCCGTTATGAACAACCTACACAGCTTGGTTACTGTTTGCAATTGAGTTGTAGGAGATTAGATTTGTATATGATATGATTCATCATGCAGCTTGAACGCTCAACTCACCATTGAAAAGCATGGAAGCACTGTACAGCTGTTTCATCCTTCTTGGGAATCATCAGCAGTGCACATTCATGGAGCAACCACGGGGACTCGAACCCGGGCTGAACGAATGTGAATCGAACACCTTAACCACAAGGCTATCCGGGCTGGCTCTCAACGTTTAGTTCAACATCTACACTACATGATATAGCATCCTTCCGTCACTGGCTTCGAACGGTAACAACCCGCTTCCCACACAGCGATCGACTCCTATGATGGATGACTTCTCTGTAGGGGCCTAAGTACAACGAAGGCATTCCGTTATGAACAAACTACACAGCTTGGTTACTGTTTGCAATTGAGTTGTAGGAGATTAGATTTGTATATGATATGATTCATCATGCAGCTTGAACGCTCAACTCACCATTGAAAAGCATGGAAGCACTGTACAGCTGTTTCATCCTTATTGGGAATCATCAGCAGTGCACATCCATGGAGCACCCACGGGAAATCGAACCCGGGGTGAACGATTGTGAATCGAACACCTTAACCACAAGGCTATCCGGGCTGGCTCTCAACGGTTTGTTCAACATCTACACTACATGATATAGCACCCTTCCGTCACTGGCTTCGAACGGTAACAACCAGCTTCCCACACAGCGATCCACTCCTATGATGGATGACTTCTCTGTAGGAGCCTCAGTACAACGAAGGCATTCCGTTATGAACAACCTACACAGCTTGGTTACTGTTTGCAATTGAGTTGTAGGAGATTAGATTTGTATATGATATTATTCATCATGCAGCTTGAACGCTCAACTCACCATTGAAAAGCATGGAAGCACTGTACAGCTGTTTCGTCCTTGTTGGGAATCATCAGCAGTGCACATCCATGGAGCACCCACGGGGACTCGAACCCCGGGGTGAACGATTGTGAATCGAACACCTTAACCACAAGGCTATCCGGGCTGGCTCTCAACGGTTTGTTCAACATCTACACTACATGATATAGCACCCTTCCGTCACTGGCTTTCAACGGTAACAACCCGCTTCCCACACAGCGATCCACTCCTATGATGGATGACTTCTCTGTAGGGGCCTGAGTACAACGAAGGCATTCCGTTATGAACAACCTACACAGCTTGGTTACTGTTTGCAATTGAGTTGTAGGAGATTAGATTTGTATATGATATGATTCATCATGCAGCTTGAACGCTCAACTCACCATTGAAAAGCATGGAAGCACTGTACAGCTGTTTCATCCTTGTTGGGAATCATCAGCAGTGCACATCCATGGAGCCCCCACGGGGACTCGAACCCGGGGTGAACGATTGTGAATCGAACACCTTAACCACAAGGCTATCCGGGCTGGCTCTCAACGGTTTGTTCAACATCTACACTACATGATATAGCCTCCTTCCGTCACTGGCTTCGAACGGTAACAACCCGCTTCCCACACAGCGATCCACTCCTATGATGTATGACTTCTCTGTAGGGGCCTAAGTACAACGAAGGCATTCCGTTATGAACAACCTACACAGCTTGGTTACTGTTTGCAATTGAGTTGTAGGAGATTAGATTTGTATATGATATGATTCATCATGCAGCTTGAACGCTCAACTCACCATTGAAAAGCATGGAAGCACTGTACAGCTGTTTCATCCTTGTTGGGAATCATCAGCAGTGCACATCCATGGAGCAACCACGGGGACTCGAACCCGGGCTGAACGAATGTGAATCGAACACCTTAACCACAAGGCTATCCGGGCTGGCTCTCAACGTTTAGTTCAACATCTACACTACATGATATAGCACCCTTCCGTCACTGGCTTCGAACGGTAACAACCCGCTTCCCACACAGCGATCCACTCCTATGATGGATGACTTCTCTGTAGGCGCCTAAGTACAACGAAGGCATTCCCTTATGAACAACCTACACAGCTTGGTTACTGTTTGCAATTGAGTTGTAGGAGATTAGATTTGTATATGATATGATTCATCATGCAGCTTGAACGCTCAACTCACCATTGAAAAGCATGGAAGCACTGTACAGCTGTTTCATCCTTGTTGGGAATCATCAGCAGTGCACATCCATGGAGCACCCACGGGAAATCGAACCCGGGGTGAACGATTGTGAATCGAACACCTTAACCACAAGGCTATCCGGGCTGGCTCTCAACGGTTTGTTCAACATCTACACTACATGATATAGCACCCTTCCGTCACTGGCTTCGAACGGTAACAACCCGCTTCCCACACAGCGATCCACTCCTATGATGGATGACTTCTCTGTAGGAGCCTCAGTACAACGAAGGCATTCCGTTATGAACAACCTACACAGCTTGGTTACTGTTTGCAATTGAGTTGTAGGAGATTAGATTTGTATATGATATGATTCATCATGCAGCTTGAACGCTCAACTCACCATTGAAAAGCATGGAAGCACTGTACAGCTGTTTCATCCTTGTTGGGAATCATCAGCAGTGCACATCCATGGAGCAACCACGGGAATTCGAACCCGGGCTGAACGAATGTGAATCGAACACCTTAACCACAAGGCTATCCGGGCTGGCTCTCAACGTTTAGTTCAACATCTACACTACATGATATAGCACCCTTCCGTCACTGGCTTCGAACGGTAACAACCCGCTTCCCACACAGCGATCCACTCCTATGATGGATGACTTCTCTGTAGGGGCCTAAGTACAACGAAGGCATTCCCTTATGAACAACCTACACAGCTTGGTTACTGTTTGCAATTGAGTTGTAGGAGATTAGATTTGTATATGATATGATTCATCATGCAGCTTGAACGCTCAACTCACCATTGAAAAGCATGGAAGCACTGTACAGCTGTTTCATCCTTATTGGGAATCATCAGCAGTGCACATCCATGGAGCACCCACGGGAAATCGAACCCGGGGTGAACGATTGTGAATCGAACACCTTAACCACAAGGCTATCCGGGCTGGCTCTCAACGGTTTGTTCAACATCTACACTACATGATATAGCACCCTTCCGTCACTGGCTTCGAACGGTAACAACCCGCTTCCCACACAGCGATCCACTCCTATGATGGATGACTTCTCTGTAGGAGCCTCAGTACAACGAAGGCATTCCGTTATGAACAACCTACACAGCTTGGTTACTGTTTGCAATTGAGTTGTAGGAGATTAGATTTGTATATGATATTATTCATCATGCAGCTTGAACGCTCAACTCACCATTGAAAAGCATGGAAGCACTGTACAGCTGTTTCGTCCTTGTTGGGAATCATCAGCAGTGCACATCCATGGAGCACCCACGGGGACTCGAACCCGGGGTGAACGATTGTGAATCGAACACCTTAACCACAAGGCTATCCGGGCTGGCTCTCAACGGTTTGTTCAACATCTACACTACATGATATAGCACCCTTCCGTCACTGGCTTTGAACGGTAACAACCCGCTTCCCACACAGCGATCCACTCCTATGATGGATGACTTCTCTGTAGGGGCCTGAGTACAACGAAGGCATTCCGTTATGAACAACCTACACAGCTTGGTTACTGTTTGCAATTGAGTTGTAGGAGATTAGATTTGTATATGATATGATTCATCATGCAGCTTGAACGCTCAACTCACCATTGAAAAGCATGGAAGCACTGTACAGCTGTTTCATCCTTATTGGGAATCATCAGCAGTGCACATCCATGGAGCACCCACGGGAAATCGAACCCGGGGTGAACGATTGTGAATCGAACACCTTAACCACAAGGCTATCCGGGCTGGCTCTCAACGGTTTGTTCAACATCTACACTACATGATATAGCACCCTTCCGTCACTGGCTTCGAACGGTAACAACCAGCTTCCCACACAGCGATCCACTCCTATGATGGATGACTTCTCTGTTGGAGCCTCAGTACAACGAAGGCATTCCGTTATGAACAACCTACACAGCTTGGTTACTGTTTGCAATTGAGTTGTAGGAGATTAGATTTGTATATGATATTATTCATCATGCAGCTTGAACGCTCAACTCACCATTGAAAAGCATGGAAGCACTGTACAGCTGTTTCATCCTTGTTGGGAATCATCAGCAGTGCACATCCATGGAGCACCCACGGGGACTCGAACCCGGGGTGAACGATTGTGAATCGAACACCTTAACCACAAGGCTATCCGGGCTGGCTCTCAACGGTTTGTTCAACATCTACACTACATGATATAGCACCCTTCCGTCACTGGCTTTGAACGGTAACAACCCGCTTCCCACACAGCGATCCACTCCTATGATGGATGACTTCTCTGTAGGGGCCTGAGTACAACGAAGGCATTCCGTTATGAACAACCTACACAGCTTGGTTACTGTTTGCAATTGAGTTGTAGGAGATTAGATTTGTATATGATATGATTCATCATGCAGCTTGAACGCTCAACTCACCATTGAAAAGCATGGAAGCACTGTACAGCTGTTTCATCCTTGTTGGGAATCATCAGCAGTGCACATCCATGGAGCCCCCACGGGGACTCGAACCCGGGGTGAACGATTGTGAATCGAACACCTTAACCACAAGGCTATCCGGGCTGGCTCTCAACGGTTTGTTCAACATCTACACTACATGATATAGCCTCCTTCCGTCACTGGCTTCGAACGGTAACAACCCGCTTCCCACACAGCGATCCACTCCTATGATGGATGACTTCTCTGTAGGGGCCTAAGTACAACGAAGGCATTCCGTTATGAACAACCTACACAGCTTGGTTACTGTTTGCAATTGAGTTGTAGGAGATTAGATTTGTATATGATATGATTCATCATGCAGCTTGAACGCTCAACTCACCATTGAAAAGCATGGAAGCACTGTACAGCTGTTTCATCCTTGTTGGGAATCATCAGCAGTGCACATCCATGGAGCAACCACGGGGACTCGAACCCGGGGTGAACAATTGTGAATCGAACACCTTAACCACAAGGCTATCCGGGCTGGCTCTCAACGGTTTGTTGAACATCTACACTACATGATATAGCACCCTTCCGTCACTGGCTTCGAACGGTAACAACCCGCTTCCCACACAGCGATCCACTCCTATGATGGATGACTTCTCTGTAGGAGCCTCAGTACAACGAACGCATTCCGTTATGAACAACCTACACAGCTTGGTTACTGTTTGCAATTGAGTTGTAGGAGATTAGATTTGTATATGATATGATTCATCATGCAGCTTGAACGCTCAACTCACCATTGGAAAGCATGGAAGCACTGTACAGCTGTTTCATCCTTGTTGGGAATCATCAGCAGTGCACATCCATGGAGCACCCACGGGGACTCGAACCCGGGTTGAACGATTGTGAATCGAACACCTTAACCACAAGGCTATCCGGGCTGGCTCTCAACGGTTTGTTCAACATCTACACTACATGATATAGCACCCTTCCGTCACTGGCTTCGAACGGTAACAACCCGCTTCCCACACAGCGATCGGCTCCTATGATGGATGACTTCTCTGTAGGGGCTGAGTACAACGAAGGCATTCCGTTATGAACAACCCACACAGCTTGGTTACTGTTTGCAATTGAGTTGTAGGAGATTAGATTTGTATATGATATGATTCATCATGCAGCTTGAACGCTCAACTCACCATTGAAAAGCATGGAAGCACTGTACAGCCGTTTCATCCTTGTTGGGAATCATCAGCAGTGCACATCCATGGAGCACCCACGGGAAATCGAACCCGGGGTGAACGATTGTGAATCAAACACCTTAACCACAAGGCTATCCGGGCTGGCTCTCAACGGTTTGTTGAACATCTACACTACATGATAGAGCACCATTCCGTCACTGGCTTTGAACGGTAACAACCCGCTTCCCACACAGCGATCCACTCCTATGATGGATGACTTCTCTGTAGGGGCCTAAGTACAACGAAGGCATTCCGTTATGAACAACCTACACAGCTTGGTTACTGTTTGCAATTGAGTTGTAGGAGATTAGATTTGTATATGATATGATTCATCATGCAGCTTGAACGCTCAACTCACCATTGAAAAGCATGGAAGCACTGTACAGCTGTTTCATCCTTGTTGGGAATCATCAGCAATGCACATCCATGGAGCACACACGGGGAATCCAACACGGGGTGAACGATTGTGAATCGAACACCTTAACCACAAGGCTATCCGGGCTGGCTCTCAACGGTTTGTTGAACATCTACACTACATGATATAGCACCCTTCCGTCACTGGCTTTCAACGGTAACAACCCGCTTCCCACACAGCGATCCACTCCTATGATGGATGACTTCTCTGTAGGGGCCTAAGTACAACGAAGGCATTCCCTTATGAACAACCTACACAGCTTGGTTACTGTTTGCAATTGAGTTGTAGGAGATTAGATTTGTATATGATATGATTCATCATGCAGCTTGAACGCTCAACTCACCATTGAAAAGCATGGAAGCACTGTACAGCTGTTTCATCCTTGTTGGGAATCATCAGCAGTGCACATCCATGGAGCCCCCACGGGGACTCGAACCCGGGGTGAACAATTGTGAATCGAACACCTTAACCACAAGGCTATCCGGGCTGGCTCTCAACGGTTTGTTCAACATCTTCACTACATGATATAGCACCCTTCCGTCACTGGCTTTGAACGGTAACAACCCGCTTCCCACACAGCGATCCACTCCTATGATGGATGACTTCTCTGTAGGGGCCTAAGTACAACGAAGGCATTCCGTTATGAACAACCTACACAGCTTGGTTACTGTTTGCAATTGAGTTGTAGGAGATTAGATTTGTATATGATATGATTCATCATGCAGCTTGAACGCTCAACTCACCATTGAAAAGCATGGAAGCACTGTACAGCTGTTTCATCCTTGTTGGGAATCATCAGCAGTGCACATCCATGGAGCACCCACGGGAAATCGAACCCGGGGTGAACGATTGTGAATCGAACACCTTAACCACAAGGCTATCCGGGCTGGCTCTCAACGGTTTGTTCAACATCTACACTACATGATATAGCATCCTTCCGTCACTGGCTTCGAACGGTAACAACCCGCTTCCCACACAGCGATCCACTCCTATGATGGATGACTTCTCTGTAGGGGCCTAAGTACAACGAACGCATTCCGTTATGAACAACCTACACAGCTTGGTTACTGTTTGCAATTGAGTTGTAGGAGATTAGATTTGTATATGATATGATTCATCATGCAGCTTGAACGCTCAACTCACCATTGAAAAGCATGGAAGCACTGTACAGCTGTTTCATCCTTGTTGGGAATCATCAGCAGTGAACATCCATGGAGCACCCACGGGGACTCGAAACCGGGGTGAACCATCGTGAAAGAAAAACCTTAACCACAAGGCTTTCCGGGCTGGCTCTCATTGGTTGGTTCAACATCTACACTACATGATATAGCACCCTTCCGTCACTGGCTTCGAACGGTAACAACCCGCTTCCCACACAGCGATCCACTCCTATGATGGATGACTTCTCTGTAGGGGCCTAAGTACAACGAAGGCATTCCGTTATGTACAACCTACACAGCTTGGTTACTGTTTGCAATTGAGTTGTAGGAGATTACATTTGTATATGATATGATTCATCATGCAGCTTGAACGCTCAACTCACCATTGAAAAGCATGGAAGCACTGTACAGCCGTTTCATCCTTGTTGGGAATCATCAGCAGTGCACATCCATGGAGCACCCACGGGGACTCGAACCCGGGGTGAACCATCGAGAAAGAAACACATACAACACAAGGCTATCCGGGCTGGCTCTCAACGGTTTGTTGAACATCTACACTACATGATATAGCACCCTTCCGTCACTGGCTTTGAACGGTAACAACCCGCTTCCCACACAGCGATCGACTCCTATGATGGATGACTTCTCTGTAGGGGCCTAAGTACAACGAAGGCATTCCCTTATGAACAACCCACACAGCTTGGTTACTGTTTGCAATTGAGTTGTAGGAGATTAGATTTGTATATGATATGATTCATCATGCAGCTTGAACGCTCAACTCACCATTGAAAAGCATGGAAGCACTGTACAGCTGTTTCATCCTTGTTGGGAATCATCAGCAGTGCACATCCATGGAGCACCCACGGGGACTCGAACCCGGGGTGAACTATTGTGAATCGGACACCTTAACCACAAGGCTATCCGAGCTGGCTCCCAACGGTTTGTTCAACATCTACACTACATGATATAGCACCCTTCCGTCACTGGCTTCGAACGGTAACAACCCGCTTCCCACACAGCGATCCACTCCTATGATGGATGACTTCTCTGTAGGGGCCTAAGTACAACGAAGGCATTCCGCTATGAACAACCTACACAGCTTGGTTACTGTTTGAAATTGAGTTGTAGGAGATTAGATTTGTATATGATATGATTCATCATGCAGCTTGAACGCTCAACTCACCATTGAAAAGCATGGAAGCACTGTACAGCTGTTTCATCCTTGTTGGGAATCATCAGCAGTGAACATCCATGGAGCACACACGGGGATTTAAACCGGGGTGAACCATCTTGAGAGAAACACATTAAACACATGTCTATCCGGGCTGGCTCTCAACGGTTTGTTGAACATCTACACTACATGATATAGCACCCTCCCGTCACTGGCTTCGAACGGTAACAACCCGCTTCCCACACAGCGATCCACTCCTATGATGGATGACTTCTCTGTAGGGGCCTAAGTACAACGAAGGCATTCCGTTATGAACAACCCACACAGCTTGGTTACTGATTGCAATTGAGTTGTAGGAGATTAGATTTGTATATGATATGATTCATCATGCAGCTTGAACGCTCAACTCACCATTGAAAAGCATGGAAGCACTGTACAGCTGTTTCATCCTTGTTGGGAATCATCAGCAGTGCACATCCATGGAGCACACACGGGGACTCGAACCCGCGGTGAACGATTGTGAATCGAACAACTTAACCACAAGGCTATCCGGGCTGGCTCTCAACGGTTTGTTCAACATCTACACTACATGATATAGCACCCTTCCGTCACTGGCTTCGAACGGTAACAACCCGCTTCCCACACAGCGATCCACTCCTATGATGGATGACTTCTCTGTAGGCGCCTAAGTACAACGAACGCATTCCGTTATGAACAACCTACACAGCTTGGTTACTGTTTGCAATTGAGTTGTAGGAGATTAGATTTGTATATGATATGATTCATCATGCAGCTTGAACGCTCAACTCACCATTGAAAAGCATGGAAGCACTGTACAGCTGTTTCATCCTTGTTGGGAATCATCAGCAGTGCACATCCATGGAGCCCCAACGGGGAATCGAAACCGGGGTGAACCATCGTGAGAGAAACACATTGAACACAGGGCCATCCGGGCTGGCTCTCATTGGTTAGTTCAACATCTACACTACATGACATAGCACCCTTCCGTCACTGGCTTTGAACGGTAACAACCCGCTTCCCACACAGCGATCCACTCCTATGATGGATGACTTCTCTGTGGGGGCCTAAGTACAACGAAGGCATTCCGTTATGAACAACCCACACAGCTTGGTTACTGTTTGCAATGGAGTTGTAGGAGATTAGATTTGTATATGATATGATTCATCATGCAGCTTGAACGCTCAACTCACCATTGAAAAGCATGGAAGCACTGTACAGCTGTTTCATCCTTGTTGGAAATCATCAATATTGCACATCCACCGAGCCCACACGAGGACTCGAACCCGGGGTGAACGATTGTGAATCGAACACATTAACCACAAGGCTATCCGGACTGGCTCTCAACGGTTTGTTCAACATCTACACTACATGATATAGCATCCTTCCGTCACTGGCTTTGAACGGTAACAACCCGCTTCCCACACAGCGATCCACTCCTATGATGAATGACCTCTCTGTAGGCGCCTAAGTACAACGGAGGCATTCCGTTATGAACAAACTACACAGCTTGGTTACTGTTTGCAATTGAGTTGTAGGAGATTAGATTTGTATATGATATGATTCATCATGCAGCTTGAACGCTCAACTCACCATTGAAAAGCATGGAAGCACTGTACAGCTGTTTCATCCTTGTTGGGAATCATCAGCAGTGCACATCCATGGAGCCCCAACGGGGAATCGAAACCGGGGTGAACCATCGTGAGAGAAACACATTGTACACAGGGCTATCCGGGCTGGCTCTCATTGGTTAGTTCAACATCTACACTACATGATATAGCACCCTTCCGTCACTGGCTTCGAACGGTAACAACCAGCTTCCCACACAGCGATCCACTCCTATGATGGATGACTTCTCTGTAGGGGCCTAAGTACAACGAAGGCATTCCGTTATGAACAACCCACACAGCTTGGTTACTGTTTGCAATGGAGTTGTAGGAGATTAGATTTGTATATGATATGATTCATCATGCAGCTTGAACGCTCAACTCACCATTGAAAAGCATGGAAGCACTGTACAGCTGTTTCATCCTTGTTGGAAATCATCAATAGTGCACATCCACCGAGCCCACACGAGGACTCGAACCCGGGGTGAACGATTGTGAATCGAACACCTTAACCACAAGGCTATCCGGGCTGGCTCTCAACGGTTTGTTGAACATCTACACTACATGATATAGCACCCTTCCGTCACTGGCTTCGAACGGTAACAACCCGCTTCCCACACAGCGATCCACTCCTATGATGGATGACGTCTCTGTAGGAGCCTAAGTACAACGAAGGCATTCCGTTATGAACAACCTACACAGCTTGGTTACTGTTTGCAATTGAGTTGTAGGAGATTAGATTTGTATATGATATGATTCATCATGCAGCTTGAACGCTCAACTCACCATTGAAAAGCATGGAAGCACTGTATAGCTGTTTCATCCTTGTTGGGAATCATCAGCAGTGCACATCCATGGAGCACCCACGGGGAATCGAACCCGGGGTGAACCATCGTGAAAGTTACACATCTAGGACAAGGCTATCCGGGCTGGCTCTCAACGGTTTGTTGAACATCTACACTACATGATATAGCACCCTTCCGTCACTGGCTTCGAACGGTAACAACCCGCTTCCCACACAGCGATCCACTCCTATGATGGATGACTTCTCTGTGGGGGCCTAAGTACAACGAACGCATTCCGTTATGAACAACCCACACAGCTTGGTTACTGTTTGCAATTGAGTTGTAGGAGATTAGATTTGTATATGATATGATTCATCATGCAGCTTGAACGCTCAACTCACCATTGAAAAGCATGGAAGCACTGTACAGCTGTTTCATCCTTGTTGGGAATCATCAGCAGTGCACATCCATGGAGCACCCACGGGGACCTGAAACCGGGGTGAACGATTGTGAATCGAACACCATAACCACAAGGCTATCCGAGCTGGCTCTCAACGATTTGGTGACCATCTACACTACATGATATAGCACCCTTCCGTCACTGGCTTTGAACGGTAACAACCCGCTTCCCACACAGCGATCCACTCCTATGATGGATGACTTCTCTGTAGGGGCCTAAGTACAACGAAGGCATTCCGTTATGAACAACCTACACAGCTTGGTTACTGTTTGCAATTGAGTTGTAGGAGATTAGATTTGTATATGATATGATTCATCATGCAGCTTGAACGCTCAACTCACCATTGAAAAGCATGGAAGCACTGTACAGCTGTTTCATCCTTGTTGGGAATCACCACAAGTGAACATACATGGAGACCCAACGGGGAATCGAAACCGGGGTGAATCATCGTGAGAGAAACACATTGGACACAGGGCTATCCGGGCTGGCTCTCATTGGTTAGTTCAACATCTACACTACATGACATAGCACCCTTCCGTCGCTGGCTTTGAACGGTAACAACCCGCTTCCCACACAGCGATCCACTCCTATGATGGATGACTTCTCTGTAGGGGCCTAAGTACAACGAAGGCATTCCGTTATGAACAACCTACACAGCTTGGTTACTGTTTGCAATTGAGTTGTAGGAGATTAGATTTGTATATGATATGATTCATCATGCAGCTTGAACGCTCAACTCACCATTGAAAAGCATGGAAGCACTGTACAGCTGTTTCATCCTTGTTGGGAATCATCAGCAGTGCACATCCATGGAGCACCCACGGGGACTCGAACCCGGGTTGAACGATTGTGAATCGAACACCATAACCACAAGGCTATCCGAGCTGGCTCTCAACGGTTTGTTGAACATCTACACTACATGATATAGCACCCTTCCGTCACTGGCTTTGAACGGTAACAACCCGCTTCCAACACAGCGATCCACTCCTATGATGGATGACTTCTCTGTAGGGGCCTCAGTACAACGAACGCATTCCGTTATGAACAACCCACACAGCTTGGTTACTGTTTGCAATGGAGTTGTAGGAGATTAGATTTGTATATGATATGATTCATCATGCAGCTTGAACGCTCAACTCACCATTGAAAAGCATGGAAGCACTGTACAGCTGTTTCATCCTTGTTGGGAATCATAAGCACTGCACATCCATGGAGCCCCAACGGGGACTCGAACCCGGGGTGAACCTCCGTGAGAGAAACACATTAAACACAAGGCTATCCGGGCTGGCTCTCATTGGTTGTTTCAACATCTACACTACATGATATAGCATCCTTCCGTCACTGGCTTCGAACGGTAACAACCCGCTTCCCACACAGCGATCCACTCCTATGATGGATGACTTCTCTGTAGGGGCCTAAGTTCAACGAAGGCATTCCGTTTTGAACAACCTACACAGCATGGTTACTGTTTGCAATTGAGTTGTAGGAGATTAGATTTGTATATGATATGATTCATCATGCAGCTTGAACGCTCAACTCACCATTGAAAAGCATGGAAGCACTGTACAGCTGTTTCATCCTTGTTGGGAATCATCAGCAGTGCCCGTCCATGGAGTCCCCACGGGGACTCGAACCCGGGGTGAACGATTGTGAATCGAACACCTTAACCACAAGGCTATCCGGGCTGGCTCTCATTGGTTAGTTCAACATCTACACTACATGATATAGCACCCTTCCGTCGCTGGCTTTGAACGGTAACAACCCGCTTCCCACACAGCGATCCACTCCTATGATGGATGACTTCTCTGTAGGGGCCTAAGTACAACGAACGCATTCCGTTATGAACAACCTACACAGCTTGGTTACTGTTTGCAATTGAGTTGTAGGAGATTAGATTTGTATATGATATGATTCATCATGCAGCTTGAACGCTCAACTCACCATTGAAAAGCATGGAAGCACTGTACAGCTGTTTCATCCTTGTTGGGAATCACCACAAGTGAACATACATGGAGCCCCAACGGGGAATCGAAACCGGGGTGAATCATCGTGAGAGAAACACATTGAACACAGGGCCATCCGGGCTGGCTCTCATTGGTTAGTTCAACATCTACACTACATGACATAGCACCCTTCCGTCGCTGGCTTTGAACGGTAACAACCCGCTTCCCACACAGCGATCCACTCCTATGATGGATGACTTCTCTGTAGGGGCCTAAGTACAACGAAGGCATTCCGTTATGAACAACCTACACAGCTTGGTTACTGTTTGCAATTGAGTTGTAGGAGATTAGATTTGTATATGATATGATTCATCATGCAGCTTGAACGCTCAACTCACCATTGAAAAGCATGGAAGCACTGTACAGCTGTTTCATCCTTGTTGGGAATCATCAGCAGTGCACATCCATGGAGCACCCACGGGGACTCGAACCCGGGTTGAACGATTGTGAATCGAACACCATAACCACAAGGCTATCCGAGCTGGCTCTCAACGATTTGGTGACCATCTACACTACATGATATAGCACCCTTCCGTCACTGGCTTTGAACGGTAACAACCCGCTTCCCACACAGCGATCCACTCCTATGATGGATGACTTCTCTGTAGGGGCCTGAGTACAACGAAGGCATTCCGTTATGAACAACCTACACAGCTTGGTCACTGTTTGCAATGGAGTTGTAGGAGATTAGATTTGTATATGATATGATTCATCATGCAGCTTGAACGCTCAACTCACCATTGAAAAGCATGGAAGCACTGTACAGCTGTTTCATCCTTGTTGGGAATCATAAGCACTGCACATCCATGGAGCCCCAACGGGGACTCGAACCCGGGGTGAACTTCCGTGAGAGAAACACATTAAACACAAGGCTATCCGGGCTGGCTCTCATTGGTTACTTCAACATCTACACTACATGATATAGCATCCTTCCGTCACTGGCTTCGAACGGTAACAACCCGCTTCCCACACAGCGATCCACTCCTATGATGGATGACTTCTCTGTAGGAGCCTAAGTACAACGAAGGCATTCCGTTATGAACAACCTACACAGCATGGTTACTGTTTGCAATTGAGTTGTAGGAGATTAGATTTGTATATGATATGATTCATCATGCAGCCTGAACGCTCAACTCACCATTGAAAAGCATGGAAGCACTGTACAGCTGTTTCATCCTTGTTGGGAATCATCAGCAGTGCCCGTCCATGGAGTCCCCACGGGGACTCGAACCCGGGGTGAACCATCGTGAAAGAAACACATTGAACACAGGGCTATCCGGGCTGGCTCTCATTGGTTAGTTCAACATCTACACTACATGACATAGCACCCTTCCGTCACTGGCTTTGAACGGTAACAACCCGCTTCCCACACAGCGATCCACTCCTATGATGGATGACTTCTCTGTAGGGGCCTAAGTACAACGAACGCATTCCGTTATGAACAACCTACACAGCTTGGTTACTGTTTGCAATTGAGTTGTAGGAGATTAGATTTGTATATGATATGATTCATCATGCAGCTTGAACGCTCAACTCACCATTGAAAAGCATGGAAGCACTGTACAGCTGTTTCATCCTTTTTGGGAATCATCAGCAGTGAACATCCATGGAGCACACACAGGGACTCGAACCCGGGGTGAACCATCGTGAAAGAAACACATTAAGCACAAGGCTATCCGGGCTGGCTCTCAACGGTTTGTTGAACATCTACACTACATGACATAGCTCCCTTCCGTCACTGGCTTTGAACGGTAACAACCCGCTTCCCACACAGCGATCCACTCCTATGATGGATGACTTCTCTGTAGGGGCCTAAGTACAACGAAGGCATTCCGTTATGAGCAACCTACACAGCTTGGTTACTGTTTGCAATTGAGTTGTAGGAGATTAGATTTGTATATGATATGATTCATCATGCAGCTTGAACGCTCAACTCACCATTGAAAAGCATGGAAGCACTGTACAGCTGTTTCATCCTTGTTGGGAATCATCAGCAGTGCACATACATGGAGTCCCCACGGGGACTCGAACTCGGGGTGAACCATCGTGAAAGAAACACATTAAGCACAAGGCTATCCGGGCTGGCTCTCAACGGTTTGTTGAACATCTACACTACATGACATAGCTCCCTTTCGTCACTGGCTTCGAACGGTAACAACCTGCTTCCCACACAGCGATCCACTCCTATGATGGATGACTTCTCTGTAGGAGCCTCAGTACAACGAAGGCATTCCGTTATGAACAACCTACACAGCTTGGTTACTGTTTGCAATGGAGTTGTAGGAGATTAGATTTGTATATGATATGATTCATCATGCAGCTTGAACGCTCAACTCACCATTGAAAAGCATGGAAGCACTGTACAGCCGTTTCATCCTTGTTGGGAATCATCAGCAGCGCACATCCATGGAGCACACACGGGGACTCGAACCCGGGGTGAACGATTGTGAATCGAACACCATAACCACAAGGCTATCCGAGCTGGCTCTCAACGATTTGGTGACCATCTACACTACATGATATAGCACCCTTCCGTCACTGGCTTCGAACGGTAACAACCCGCTTCCCACACAGCGATCCACTCCTATGATGGATGACTTCTCTGTAGGAGCCTAAGTACAACGAAGGCATTCCGTTATGAACAACCTACACAGCTTGGTTACTGTTTGCAATTGAGTTGTAGGAGATTAGATTTGTATATGATATGATTCATCATGCAGCTTGAACGCTCAACTCACCATTGAAAAGCATGGAAGCACTGTACAGCTGTTTCATCCTTGTTGGGGATCATCAGCAGTGCACATCCATGGAGCACCCACGGGGACTCGAACCCGGAGTGAAAGATTGTGAATCGAAAAGTTCATACACAAGGCTATCCGGGCTGGCTCTCAACGGTTTGTTGAACATCTACACTACATGATATAGCACCCTTCCGTCACTGGCTTCGAACGGTAACAACCCGCTTCCCACACAGCGATCCACTCCTATGATGGATGACGTCTCTGTAGGGGCCTAAGTACAACGAAGGCATTCCGTTATGAACAACCTACACAGCTTGGTTACTGTTTGCAATTGAGTTGTAGGAGATTAGATTTGTATATGATATGATTCATCATGCAGCTTGAACGCTCAACTCACCATTGAAAAGCATGGAAGCACTGTACAGCTGTTTCATCCTTTTTGGGAATCATCAGCAGTGCACATCCATGGAGCTCCCACGGGGACTCGAACTCGGGGTGAACCTCCGTGAGAGAAACACATTAAACACAAGGCTATCCGGGCTGGCTCTCAACGGTTTGTTCAACATCTACACTACATGATATAGCACCCTTCCGTCACTGGCTTTGAACGGTAACAACCCGCTTCCCACACAGCGATCCACTCCTATGATGAACGACTTCTCTGTAGGGGCCTAAGTACAACGAACGCATTCCGTTATGAACAACCTACACAGCTTGGTTACTGTTTGCAATTGAGTTGTAGGAGATTAGATTTGTATATGATATGATTCATCATGCAGCTTGAACGCTCAACTCACCATTGAAAAGCATGGAAGCACTGTACAGCTGTTTCATCCTTGTTGGGAATCATCAGCAGTGCACATCCATGGAGCCCCCAAGAGGAATGGAACCCGGAGTGAAAGATTGTGAATCGAACAGTTCATACACAAGGCTATCCGGGCTGGCTCTCAACGGTTTGTTCAACATCTACACTACATGATATAGCACCCTTCCGTCACTGGCTTCGAACGGTAACAACCCGCTTCCCACACAGCGATCCACTCCTATGATGGATGACGTCTCTGTAGGAGCCTAAGTACAACGAAGGCATTCCGTTATGAACAACCTACACAGCTTGGTTACTGTTTGCAATTGAGTTGTAGGAGATTAGATTTGTATATGATATGATTCATCATGCAGCTTGAACGCTCAACTCACCATTGAAAAGCATGGTAGCACTGTACAGCTGTTTCATCCTTGTTGGGAATCATCAGCAATGCACATCCATGGAGCCCCCACGGGGATTCGAACCCGGGGTGAACCATCGTGAAAGAAACACCTTAACCACAAGGCTATCCGGGCTGGCTCTCAACGGTTTGTTGAACATCTACACTACATGATATAGCACCCTTCCGTCACTGGCTTTGAACGGTAACAACCCGCTTCCCACACAGCGATCCACTCCTATGATGGATGATTTCTCTGTAGGCGCCTAAGTACAACGAAGGCATTCCGTTATGAACAACCTACACAGCATGGTTACTGTTTGCAATGGAGTTGTAGGAGATTAGATTTGTATATGATATGATTCATCATGCAGCTTGAACGCTCAACTCACCATTGAAAAGCATGGAAGCACTGTACAGCTGTTTCATCCTTGTTGGGAATCATCAGCAATGCACATCCATGGAGCACCCACGGGGACTCGAACCCGGGGTGAACGATTGTGAATCGAACACCTTAACCACAAGGCTATCCGGGCTGGCTCTCAACGGTTTGTTGAACATCTACACTACATGATATAGCACCCTTCCGTCACTGGCTTCGAACGGTAACAACCCGCTTCCCACACAGCGATCCACTCCTATGATGGATGACTTCTCTGTAGGGGCCTCAGTACAACGAAGGCATTCCTTTATGAACAACCTACACAGCTCGGTTACTGTTTGCAATTGAGTTGTAGGAGATTAGATTTGTATATGATATGATTCATCATGCAGCTTGAACGCTCAACTCACCATTGAAAAGCATGGAAGCACTGTACAGCTGTTTCATCCTTCTTGGGAATCATCAGCAGTGCACATCCATGGAGTCCCCACGTGAACTCGAACCCGGAGTGAACGATTGTGAATCGAACACATTAACCACAAGGCTATCCGGGCTGGCTCTCAACGGTTAGTTCAACATCTACACTACATGATATAGCACCCTTCCGTCACTGGCTTCGAACGGTAACAACCCGCTTCCCACACAGCGATCCACTCCTATGATGGATGACTTCTCTGTAGGAGCCTAAGTACAACGAAGGCATTCCGTTATGAACAACCTACACAGCTTGGTTACTGTTTGCAATTGAGTTGTAGGAGATTAGATTTGTATATGATATGATTCATCATGCAGCTTGAACGCTCAACTCACCATTGAAAAGCATGGAAGCACTGTACAGCTGTTTCATCCTTGTTGGGAATCATCAGCAGTGCACATCCATGGAGCACCCACGGGGACTCTAACCCTGGGTGAACGATTGTGAATCGAACACCTTAACCACAAGGCTATCCGGGCTGGCTCTCAACGGTTTGTTCAACATCTACACTACATGATATAGCACCCTTCCGTCACTGGCTTCGAACGGTAACAACCCGCTTCCCACACAGCAATCCACTCCTATGATGGATGACTTCTCTGTAGGGGCCTCAGTACAACGAAGGCATTCCGTTATGAACAACCTACACAGCTTGGTTACTGTTTGCAATTGAGTTGTAGGAGATTAGATTTGTATATGATATGATTCATCATGCAGCTTGAACGCTCAACTCACCATTGAAAAGCATGGAAGCACTGTACAGCTGTTTCATCCTTGTTGGGAATCATCAGCAGTGCACATCCATGGAGCACCCACGAGGACTCGAACCCGGGGTGAACGATTGTGTATCGAACAACTTAACCACAGGGCTATCCGGGCTGGCTCTCAATGGTTTGTTCAACATCTACACTACATGATATAGCACCCTTCCGTCACTGGATTCGAACGGTAACAACCCGCTTCCCACACAGCGATCCACTCCTATGATGGATGACTTCTCTGTAGGGGCATAAGTACAACGAAGGCATTCCGTTATGAACAACCTACACAGCTTGGTTACTGTTTGCAATTGAGTTGTAGGAGATTAGATTTGTATATGATATGATTCATCATGCAGCTTGAACGCTCAACTCACCATTGAAAAGCATGGAAGCACTGTACAGCTGTTTCATCCTTGTTGGGAATCATCAGCAGTGCACATCCATGGAGCACCCACGGGGACTCTAACCCTGGGTGAACGACTGTGAATCAAACACCTTAACCACAAGGCTATCCGGGCTGGCTCTCAACGGTTTGTTCAACATCTACACTACATGATATAGCACCCTTCCGTCACTGGCTTCGAACGGTAACAACCCGCTTCCCACACAGCAGTCCACTCCTATGATGGATGACTTCTCTGTAGAGCCTCAGTACAACGAAGGCATTCCGTTATGAACAACCTACACAGCTTGGTTACTGTTTGCAATTGAGTTGTAGTAGATTAGATTTGTATATGATATGATTCATCATGCAGCTTGAACGCTCAACTCACCATTGAAAAGCATGGAAGCACTGTACAGCTGTTTCATCCTTGTTGGGAATCATCAGCAGTGCACATCCATGGAGTCCCCACGTGAACTCGAACCCGGGGTGAACGATTGTGAATCGAACACATTAACCACAAGGCTATCCGGGCTGGCTCTCAACGGTTTGTTCAACATCTACACTACATGATATAGCACCCTTCCGTCACTGGATTCGAACGGTAACAACCCGCTTCCCACACAGCGATCCACTCCTATGATGGATGACTTCTCTGTAGGGGCCTAAGTACAACGAAGGCATTCCCTTATGAACAACCTACACAGCTTGGTTACTGTTTGCAATTGAGTTGTAGGAGATTAGATTTGTATATGATATGATTCATCATGCAGCTTGAACGCTCAACTCACCATTGAAAAGCATGGAAGCACTGTACAGCTGTTTCATCCTTGTTGGGAATCATCAGCAGTGCACATCCATGGAGCACCCACGGGGACTCGAACCCGGGGTGAACAATTGTGAATCGAACACCTTAACCACAAGGCTATCCGGGCTGGCTCTCAACGGTTTGTTCAACATCTACACTACATGATATAGCACCCTTCCGTCACTGGCTTCGAACGGTAACAACCCGCTTCCCACACAGCAATCCACTGCTATGATGGATGACTTCTCTGTAGGGGCGTAAGTACAACGAACGCATTCCGTTATGAACAACCCACACAGCTTGGTTACTGTTTGCAATTGAGTTGTAGGAGATTAGATTTGTATATGATATGATTCATCATGCAGCTTGAACGCTCAATTCACCATTGAAAAGCATGGAAGCACTGTACAGCTGTTTCATCCTTGTTGGGAATCATCAGCAGTGCACATCCATGGAGCACCCACGGGGACTCGAACACGGGGTGAACGATTGTGAATCGGACACCTTAACCACAAGGCTAACCGGGCCGGCTCTCAACGGTTTGTTCAACATCTACACTACATGATATAGCACCCTTCCGTCACTGGCTTCGAACGGTAACAACCCGCTTCCCACACAGCGATCCACTCCTATGATGGATGACTTCTCTGTAGGGGCCTCAGTACAACGAAGGCATTCCGTTATGAACAACCTACACAGCTTGGTTACTGTTTGCAATGGAGTTGTAGGAGATTAGATTTGTATATGATATGATTCATCATGCAGCTTGAACGCTCAACTCACCATTGAAAAGCATGGAAGCACTGTACAGCTGTTTCATCCTTGTTGGGAATCATCAGCAGTGCACATCCATGGAGCACCCACGGGGACTCGAACCCGGGGTGAACGATTGTGAATCGGACACCTTAACCACAAGGCTATCCGGGCCGGCTCTCAACGGTTTGTTCAACATCTACACTACATGATATAGCACCCTTCCGTCACTGGCTTCGAACGGTAACAACCCGCTTCCCACACAGCGATCCACTCCTATGATGGATGACTTCTCTGTAGGGGCCTAAGTACAACGAAGGCATTCCGTTATGAACAACCCACACAGCTTGGTTACTGTTTGCAATTGAGTTGTAGGAGATTAGATTTGTATATGATATGATTCATCATGCAGCTTGAACGCTCAACTCACCATTGAAAAGCATGGAAGCACTGTACAGCTGTTTCATCCTTGTTGGGAATCATCAGCAATGCACATCCACCGAGCCCCCACAGGGACTCCAACACGGGGTGAACGATTGTGAATCGAACACCTTAACCACAAGGCTATCCGGGCTGGCTCTCAACGGTTTGTTCAACATCTACACTACATGATATAGCACCCTTCCGTCACTGGCTTTGAACGGTAACAACCCGCTTCCCATACAGCGATCCACTCCTATGATGGATGACTTCTCTGTAGGGGCCTAAGTACAACGAAGGCATTCCGTTATGAACAACCTACACAGCTTGGTTACTGTTTGCAATTGAGTTGTAGGAGATTAGATTTGTATATGATATGATTCATCATGCAGCTTGAACGCTGAACTCACCATTGAAAAGCATGGAAGCACTGTACAGCTGTTTCATCCTTGTTGGGAATCATCAGCAGTGCACATCCATGGAGCTCCCACGGGGACTCGAACTCGGGGTGAACCTCCGTGAGAGAAACACATACAACACAAGGCTATCCGGGCTGGCTCTCAACGGTTTCTTGAACATCTACACTACATGATATAGCCTCCCTCCGTCACTGGCTTCGAACGGTAACAACCCGCTTCCCACACAGCGATCCACTCCTATGATGGATGACCTCTCTGTAGGGGCCTGAGTACAACGAAGGCATTCCGTTATGAACAACCTACACAGCTTGGTTACTGTTTGCAATGGAGTTGTAGGAGATTAGATTTGTATATGATATGATTCATCATGCAGCTTGAACGCTCAACTCACCATTGAAAAGCATGGAAGCACTGTACAGCTGTTTCATCCTTGTTGGGAATCATCAGCAGTGCACATCCATGGAGCACACACGGGGACTCGAACCCGGGGTGAACCATCGTGAAAGAAACACATTAAGCACAAGGCTATCCGGGCTGGCTCTCAATGGTTTGTTCAACATCTACACTACATGATATAGCACCCTTCCGTCACTGGCTTTGAACGGTAACAACCCGCTTCCCACACAGCGATCCACTCCTATGATGGATGACTTCTCTGTAGGGGCCTAAGTACAACGAACGCATTCCGTTATGAACAACCTACACAGCTTGGTTACTGTTTGCAATTGAGTTGTAGGAGATTAGATTTGTATATGATATGATTCATCATGCAGCTTGAACGCTCAACTCACCATTGAAAAGCATGGAAGCACTGTACAGCTGTTTCATCCTTGTTGGGAATCATCAGCAGTGCACATCCATGGAGCCCCCACGGGGACTCGAACCCGGGGTGAACGATTGTGAATCGAACACCTTAACCACAAGGCTATCCGGGCTGGCTCTCAACGGTTTGTTCAACATCTACACTACATGATATAGCACCCTTCCGTCACTGGCTTCGAACGGTAACAACCCGCTTCCCACACAGCGATCCACTCCTATGATGGATGACTTCTCTGTAGGGGCCTAAGTACAACGAAGGCATTCCGTTATGAACAACCCACACAGCTTGGTTACTGTTTGCAATTGAGTTGTAGGAGATTAGATTTGTATATGATATGATTCATCATGCAGCTTGAACGCTCAACTCACCATTGAAAAGCATGGAAGCACTGTACAGCTGTTTCATCCTTCTTGGGAATCATCAGCAGTGCACATCCATGGAGCTCCCACGGGGACTCGAACTCGGGGTGAACCTCCGTGAGAGAAACACATACAACACAAGGCTATCCGGGCTGGCTCTCAACGGTTTCTTGAACATCTACACTACATGATATAGCCTCCCTCCGTCACTGGCTTCGAACGGTAACAACCCGCTTCCCACACAGCGATCCACTCCTATGATGGATGACTTCTCTGTAGGGGCCTAAGTACAACGAACGCATTCCGTTATGAACAACCTACACAGCTTGGTTACTGTTTGCAATTGAGTTGTAGGAGATTAGATTTGTATATGATATGATTCATCATGCAGCTTGAACGCTCAACTCACCATTGAAAAGCATGGAAGCACTGTACAGCTGTTTCATCCTTGTTGGGAATCATCAGCAGTGCACATCCATGGAGCACACACGGGGACTCGACCTCGGGGTGAACCTCCGTGAGAGAAACACATTAAACACAAGGCTATCCGGGCTGGCTCTCAACGGTTTGTTCAACATCTACACTACATGATATAACCTCCCTCCGTCAATGGCTTCGAACGGTAACAACCCGCTTCCCACACAGCGATCCACTCGTATGATGAATGACCTCTCTGTAGGCGCCTAAGTACAACGAAGGCATTCCGTTATGAACAACCTACACAGCTTGGTTACTGTTTGCAATTGAGTTGTAGGAGATTAGATTTGTATATGATATGATTCATCATGCAGCTTGAACGCTCAACTCACCATTGAAAAGCATGGAAGCACTGTACAGCTGTTTCATCCTTGTTGGGAATCATCAGCAGTGCACATCCATGGAGCACCCACGGGAAATCGAACCCGGGGTGAACGATTGTGAATCGAACACCTTAACCACAAGGCTATCCGGGCTGGCTCTCAACGGTTTGTTCAACATCTACACTACATGATATAGCACCCTTCCGTCACTGGCTTCGAACGGTAACAACCCGCTTCCCACACAGCGATCCACTCCTATGATGGATGACTTCTCTGTAGGGGCCTAAGTACAACGAACGCATTCCGTTATGAACAACCTACACAGCTTGGTTACTGTTTGCAATTGAGTTGTAGGAGATTACATTTGTATATGATATGATTCATCATGCAGCTTGAACGCTCAACTCACCATTGAAAAGCATGGAAGCACTGTACAGCTGTTTCATCCTTGTTGGGAATCATCAGCAGTGCACATCCATGGTGCACCCACGGGGACTCGAACCCGCGGTGAACGATTGTGAATCGGACACCTTAACCACAAGGCTATCCGGGCCGGCTCTCAACGTTTTGTTGAACATCTACACTACATGATATAGCACCCTTCCGTCACTGGCTTCGAACGGTAACAACCCGCTTCCCACACAGCGATCCACTCCTATGATGGATGACTTCTCTGTAGGGGCCTAAGTACAACGAAGGCATTCCGTTATGAACAACCCACACAGCTTGGTTACTGTTTGCAATTGAGTTGTAGGAGATTAGATTTGTATATGATATGATTCATCATGCAGCTTGAACGCTCAACTCACCATTGAAAAGCATGGAAGCACTGTACAGCTGTTTCATCCTTGTTGGGAATCATCAGCAGTGCACATCCATGGAGCACACACGGGGACTCGAACTCGGGGTGAACCTCCGTGAGAGAAACACATTCAACACAAGCCTATCCGGGCTGGCTCTCAACGGTTTCTTGAACATCTACACTACATGATATAGCCTCCCTCCGTCACTGGCTTCGAACGGTAACAACCCGCTTCCCACACAGCGATCCACTCGTATGATGAATGACCTCTCTGTAGGCGCCTAAGTACAACGAACGCATTCCGTTATGAACAACCTACACAGCTTGGTTACTGTTTGCAATGGAGTTGTAGGAGATTAGATTTGTATATGATATGATTCATCATGCAGCTTGAACGCTCAACTCACCATTGAAAAGCATGGAAGCACTGTACAGCTGTTTCATCCTTGTTGGGAATCATCAGCAGTGCACATCCATGGAGCACCCACGGGGACTCGAACCCGGGGTGAACCATCGTGAAAGAAACACATTAAGCACAAAGCTATCCGGGCTGGCTCTCAACGGTTTGTTCAACATCTATACTACATGATATAGCACCCATCCGTCACTGGCTTTGAACGGTAACAACCCGCTTCCCATACAGCGATCCACTCCTATGATGGATGACTTCTCTGTAGGGGCCTAAGTACAACGAAGGCATTCCGTTATGAACAACCCACACAGCTTGGTTACTGTTTGCAATTGAGTTGTAGGAGATTAGATTTGTATATGATATGATTCATCATGCAGCTTGAACGCTCAACTCACCATTGAAAAGCATGGAAGCACTGTACAGCTGTTTCATCCTTGTTGGGAATCATCAGCAGTGCACATCCATGGAGCACACACGGGGACTCGACCTCGGGGTGAACCTCCGTGAGAGAAACACCTTAACCACAAGGCTATCCGGGCTAGCTCTCAACGTTTAGTTCAACATCTACACTACATGATATAGCACCCTTCCGTCACTGGCTTCGAACGGTAACAACCCGCTTCCCACACAGCGATCCACTCGTATGATGAATGACCTCTCTGTAGGCGCCTAAGTACAACGAAGGCATTCCGTTATGAACAACCTACACAGCTTGGTTACTGTTTGCAATTGAGTTGTAGGAGATTAGATTTGTATATGATATGATTCATCATGCAGCTTGAACGCTCAACTCACCATTGAAAAGCATGGAAGCACTGTACAGCTGTTTCATCCTTGTTGGGAATCATCAGCAGTGCACATCCATGGAGCACCCACGGGGACTCGAACCCGGGGTGAACCATCGTGAAAGAAACACATTAAGCACAAGGCTATCCGGGCTGGCTCTCAACGGTTTGTTCAACATCTACACTACATGATATAACCTCCCTCCGTCACTGGCTTCGAACGGTAACAACCCGCTTCCCACACAGCGATCCACTCCTATGATGGATGACTTCTCTGTAGGGGCCTGAGTACAACGAAGGCATTCCGTTATGAACAACCTACACAGCTTGGTTACTGTTTGCAATTGAGTTGTAGGAGATTAGATTTGTATATGATATGATTCATCATGCAGCTTGAACGCTCAACTCACCATTGAAAAGCATGGAAGCACTGTACAGCTGTTTCATCCTTGTTGGGAATCATCAGCAGTGCACATCCATGGAGCACCCACGAGGACTCGAAACCGGGGTGAACGATTGTGAATCGAACACCTTAACCACAAGGCTATCCGGGCTGGCTCTCAACGGTTTCTTGAACATCTACACTACATGATATAACCTCCCTCCGTCACTGGCTTCGAACGGTAACAACCCGCTTCCCACACAGCGATCCACTCCTATGATGGATGACTTCTCTGTAGGGGCCTGAGTACAACGAAGGCATTCCGTTATGAACAACCTACACAGCTTGGTTACTGTTTGCAATTGAGTTGTAGGAGATTAGATTTGTATATGATATGATTCATCATGCAGCTTGAACGCTCAACTCACCATTGAAAAGCATGGAAGCACTGTACAGCTGTTTCATCCTTGTTGGGAATCATCAGCAGTGCACATCCATGGAGCACCCACGAGGACTCGAAACCGGGGTGAACGATTGTGAATCGAACACCTTAACCACAAGGCTATCCGGGCTGGCTCTCAACGGTTTCTTGAACATCTACACTACATGATATAGCACCCTTCCGTCACTGGCTTCGAACGGTAACAACCTGCTTCCCACACAGCGATCCACTCCTATGATGGATGACTTCTCTGTAGGGGCCTGAGTACAACGAAGGCATTCCGTTATGAACAACCTACACAGCTTGGTTACTGTTTGCAATTGAGTTGTAGGAGATTACATTTGTATATGATATGATTCATCATGCAGCTTGAACGCTCAACTCACCATTGAAAAGCATGGAAGCACTGTACAGCTGTTTCATCCTTGTTGGGAATCATCAGCAGTGCACATCCATGGAGCACCCACGGGCCTCGAACCCGGGGTGAACGATTGTGAATCGAACACCTTAACCACAAGGCTATCCGGGCTGGCTCTCAACGGTTTGTTCAACATCTACACTACATGATATAGCACCCTTCCGTCACTGGCTTCGAACGGTAACAACCCGCTTCCCACACAGCGATCCACTCCTATGATGGATGAATTCTCTGTAGGCGCCCAAGTACAACGAAGGCATTCCGTTATGAACAACCTACACAGCTTGGTTACTGTTTGTAATTGAGTTGTAGGAGATTAGATTTGTATATGATATGATTCATCATGCAGCTTGAACGCTCAACTCACCATTGAAAAGCATGGAAGCACTGTACAGCTATTTCATCCTTGTTGGGAATCATCAGCAGTGCACATCCATGGAGCACCAACGGGGACTCGAACCCGGGGTGAACGATTGTGAATCGAACACCTTAACCACAAGGCTATCCGGGCTGGCTCTCAACGGTTTGTTCAACATCTACACTACATGATATAGCACCCTTCCGTCACTGGCTTCGAACGGTAACAACCCGCTTCCCACACAGCGATCCACTCCTATGATGGATGACTTCTCTGTAGGGGCCTAAGTACAACGAACGCATTCCGTTATGAACAACCTACACAGCTTGGTTACTGTTTGCAATTGAGTTGTAGGAGATTAGATTTGTATATGATATGATTCATCATGCAGCTTGAACGCTCAACTCACCATTGAAAAGCATGGAAGCACTGTACAGCTGTTTCATCCTTGTTGGGAATCATCAGCAGTGCACATCCATGGTGCACCCACGGGGACTCGAACCCGCGGTGAACGATTGTGAATCAAACACCTTAACCACAAGGCTATCCGGGCCGGCTCTCAACGTTTTGTTGAACATCTACACTACATGATATAGCACCCTTCCGTCACTGGCTTCGAACGGTAACAACCCGCTTCCCACACAGCGATCCACTCCTATGATGGATGACTTCTCTGTAGGGGCCTAAGTACAACGAAGGCATTCCGTTATGAACAACCCACACAGCTTGGTTACTGTTTGCAATTGAGTTGTAGGAGATTAGAATTGTATATGATATGATTCATCATGCAGCTTGAACGCTCAACTCACCATTGAAAAGCATGGAAGCACTGTACAGCTGTTTCATCCTTGTTGGGAATCATCAGCAGTGCACATCCATGGAGCACACACGGGGACTCGAACTCGGGGTGAACCTCCGTGAGAGAAACACATTCAACACAAGCCTATCCGGGCTGGCTCTCAACGGTTTCTTGAACATCTACACTACATGATATAGCCTCCCTCCGTCACTGGCTTCGAACGGTAACAACCCGCTTCCCACACAGCGATCCACTCGTATGATGAATGACCTCTCTGTAGGCGCCTAAGTACAACGAACGCATTCCGTTATGAACAACCTACACAGCTTGGTTACTGTTTGCAATGGAGTTGTAGGAGATTAGATTTGTATATGATATGATTCATCATGCAGCTTGAACGCTCAACTCACCATTGAAAAGCATGGAAGCACTGTACAGCTGTTTCATCCTTGTTGGGAATCATCAGCAGTGCACATCCATGGAGCACCCACGGGGACTCGAACCCGGGGTGAACCATCGTGAAAGAAACACATTAAGCACAAAGCTATCCGGGCTGGCTCTCAACGGTTTGTTCAACATCTATACTACATGATATAGCACCCATCCGTCACTGGCTTTGAACGGTAACAACCCGCTTCCCATACAGCGATCCACTCCTATGATGGATGACTTCTCTGTAGGGGCCTAAGTACAACGAAGGCATTCCGTTATGAACAACCCACACAGCTTGGTTACTGTTTGCAATTGAGTTGTAGGAGATTAGATTTGTATATGATATGATTCATCATGCAGCTTGAACGCTCAACTCACCATTGAAAAGCATGGAAGCACTGTACAGCTGTTTCATCCTTGTTGGGAATCATCAGCAGTGCACATCCATGGAGCACACACGGGGACTCGACCTCGGGGTGAACCTCCGTGAGAGAAACACCTTAACCACAAGGCTATCCGGGCTAGCTCTCAACGTTTAGTTCAACATCTACACTACATGATATAGCACCCTTCCGTCACTGGCTTCGAACGGTAACAACCTGCTTCCCACACAGCGATCCACTCGTATGATGAATGACCTCTCTGTAGGCGCCTAAGTACAACGAAGGCATTCCGTTATGAACAACCTACACAGCTTGGTTACTGTTTGCAATTGAGTTGTAGGAGATTAGATTTGTATATGATATGATTCATCATGCAGCTTGAACGCTCAACTCACCATTGAAAAGCATGGAAGCACTGTACAGCTGTTTCATCCTTGTTGGGAATCATCAGCAGTGCACATCCATGGAGCACCCACGGGGACTCGAACCCGGGGTGAACCATCGTGAAAGAAACACATTAAGCACAAGGCTATCCGGGCTGGCTCTCAACGGTTTGTTCAACATCTACACTACATGATATAACCTCCCTCCGTCACTGGCTTCGAACGGTAACAACCCGCTTCCCACACAGCGATCCACTCCTATGATGGATGACTTCTCTGTAGGGGCCTGAGTACAACGAAGGCATTCCGTTATGAACAACCTACACAGCTTGGTTACTGTTTGCAATTGAGTTGTAGGAGATTAGATTTGTATATGATATGATTCATCATGCAGCTTGAACGCTCAACTCACCATTGAAAAGCATGGAAGCACTGTACAGCTGTTTCATCCTTGTTGGGAATCATCAGCAGTGCACATCCATGGAGCACCCACGAGGACTCGAAACCGGGGTGAACGATTGTGAATCGAACACCTTAACCACAAGGCTATCCGGGCTGGCTCTCAACGGTTTCTTGAACATCTACACTACATGATATAGCACCCTTCCGTCACTGGCTTCGAACGGTAACAACCCGCTTCCCACACAGCGATCCACTCCTATGATGGATGACTTCTCTGTAGGGGCCTGAGTACAACGAAGGCATTCCGTTATGAACAACCTACACAGCTTGGTTACTGTTTGCAATTGAGTTGTAGGAGATTACATTTGTATATGATATGATTCATCATGCAGCTTGAACGCTCAACTCACCATTGAAAAGCATGGAAGCACTGTACAGCTGTTTCATCCTTGTTGGGAATCATCAGCAGTGCACATCCATGGAGCACCCACGGGCCTCGAACCCGGGGTGAACGATTGTGAATCGAACACCTTAACCACAAGGCTATCCGGGCTGGCTCTCAACGGTTTGTTCAACATCTACACTACATGATATAGCACCCTTCCGTCACTGGCTTCGAACGGTAACAACCCGCTTCCCACACAGCGATCCACTCCTATGATGGATGAATTCTCTGTAGGCGCCCAAGTACAACGAAGGCATTCCGTTATGAACAACCTACACAGCTTGGTTACTGTTTGTAATTGAGTTGTAGGAGATTAGATTTGTATATGATATGATTCATCATGCAGCTTGAACGCTCAACTCACCATTGAAAAGCATGGAAGCACTGTACAGCTATTTCATCCTTGTTGGGAATCATCAGCAGTGCACATCCATGGAGCACCAACGGGGACTCGAACCCGGGGTGAACGATTGTGAATCGAACACCTTAACCACAAGGCTATCCGGGCTGGCTCTCAACGGTTTGTTCAACATCTACACCACATGATATAGCACCCTTCCGTCACTGGCTTTCAACGGTAACAACCCGCTTCCCACACAGCGATCCACTCCTATGATGGATGACCTCTCTGTAGGGGCCTAAGTACAACGAAGGCATTCCGTTATGAACAACCTACACAGCTTGGTTACTGTTTGCAATTGAGTTGTAGGAGATTAGATTTGTATATGATATGATTCATCATGCAGCTTGAACGCTCAACTCACCATTGAAAAGCATGGAAGCACTGTACAGCTGTTTCATCCTTGTTGGGAATCATCAGCAGTGCACATCCATGGAGCACCCACGAGGACTCGAACCCGGGGTGAACGATTGTGAATCGAACACCTTAACCACAAGGCTATCCGAACTGGCTCTCAACGGTTTGTTGAACATCTACACTACATGATATAGCACCCTCCCGTCACTGGCTTCGAACGGTAACAACCCGCTTCCCACACAGCGATCCACTCCTATGATGGATGACTTCTCTGTAGGGGCCTAAGTTCAACGAAGGCATTCCGTTATGAACAACCCACACAGCTTGGTTACTGTTTGCAATTGAGTTGTAGGAGATTAGATTTGTATATGATATGATTCATCATGCAGCTTGAACGCTCAACTCACCATTGAAAAGCATGGAAGCACTGTACTGCTGTTTCACTCTTGTTGAGAATCATCAGCAGTGCACATCCATGGAGCACCAACGGGGACTCGAACCCTGGGTGAACAATTGTGAATCGAACACCTTAACCACAAGGCTATCCGGGCTGGCTCTCAATGGTTTGTTCAACATCTACACTACATGATATAGCACCCTTCCGTCACTGGCTTCGAACGGTAACAACCCGCTTCCCACAAGGCGATCCACCCCTATGATGGTTGACTTCTCCGTGTGTGTCTAAGTACAACGAAGGCATTCCGTTATGAACAACCTACACAGCTTGGTTACTGTTTGCAATTGAGTTGTAGGAGATTAGATTTGTATATGATATGATTCATCATGCAGCTTGAACGCTCAACTCACCATTGAAAAGCATGGAAGCACTGTATAGCTGTTTCATCCTTGTTGGGAATCATCAGCAGTGCACATCCATGGAGCACCCACGGGGACTCGAACCCGGGGTGAACGATTGTGAATCGAACACCCTAACCACAAGGCTATCCGGGCTGGCTCTCAACGGTTTGTTGAACATCTACACTACATGATATAGCACCCTTCCGTCACTGGCTTCGAACGGTAACAACCCGCTTCCCACAAGGCGATCCACTGCTATGATGGATGACTTCTCTGTAGGTGCCTAAGTACAACGAAGGCATTCCGTTATGAACAACCTACACAGCTTGGTTACTGTTTGCAATTGAGTTGTAGGAGATTAGATTTGTATATGATATGATTCATCATGCAGCTTGAACGCTCAACTCACCATTGAAAAGCATGGAAGCACTGTACAGCTGTTTCATCCTTGTTGGGAATCATCAGCAGTGCACATCCATGGAGCACCCACGGGGACTCGAACCCGGGGTGAACGATTGTGAATCGAACACCCTAACCACAAGGCTATCCGGGCTGGCTCTCAACGGTTTGTTGAACATCTACACTACATGATATAGCACCCTTCCGTCACTGGCTTCGAACGGTAACAACCCGCTTCCCACAAGGCGATCCACTGCTATGATGGATGACTTCTCTGTAGGTGCCTAAGTACAACGAAGGCATTCCGTTATGAACAACCTACACAGCTTGGTTACTGTTTGCAATTGAGTTGTAGGAGATTAGATTTGTATATGATATGATTCATCATGCAGCTTGAACGCTCAACTCACCATTGAAAAGCATGGAAGCACTGTACAGCTGTTTCATCCTTGTTGGGAATCATCAGCAGTGCACATCCATGGAGCACCCACGAGGACTCGAAACCGGGGTGAACGATTGTGAATCGAACACCTTAACCACAAGGCTATCCGGGCTGGCTCTCAACGGTTTGTTGAACATCTACACTACATGATATAGCACCCTTCCGTCACTGGCTTCGAACGGTAACAACCTGCTTCCCACACAGCGATCCACTCCTATGATGGATGACTTCTCTGTAGGGGCCTGAGTACAACGAAGGCATTCCGTTATGAACAACCTACACAGCTTGGTTACTGTTTGCAATTGAGTTGTAGGAGATTACATTTGTATATGATATGATTCATCATGCAGCTTGAACGCTCAACTCACCATTGAAAAGCATGGAAGCACTGTACAGCTGTTTCATCCTTGTTGGGAATCATCAGCAGTGCACATCCATGGAGTCCCCACGTGAACTCGAACCCGGGGTGAACGATTGTGAATCGAACACCTTAACCACAAGGCTATCCGGGCTGGCTCTCAACGGTTTGTTCAACATCTACACTACATGATATAGCACCCTTCCGTCACTGGCTTCGAACGGTAACAACCCGCTTCCCACACAGCGATCCACTCCTATGATGGATGAATTCTCTGTAGGCGCCCAAGTACAACGAAGGCATTCCGTTATGAACAACCTACACAGCTTGGTTACTGTTTGTAATTGAGTTGTAGGAGATTAGATTTGTATATGATATGATTCATCATGCAGCTTGAACGCTCAACTCACCATTGAAAAGCATGGAAGCACTGTACAGCTATTTCATCCTTGTTGGGAATCATCAGCAGTGCACATCCATGGAGCACCAACGGGGACTCGAACCCGGGGTGAACGATTGTGAATCGAACACCTTAACCACAAGGCTATCCGGGCTGGCTCTCAACGGTTTGTTCAACATCTACACCACATGATATAGCACCCTTCCGTCACTGGCTTTCAACGGTAACAACCCGCTTCCCACACAGCGATCCACTCCTATGATGGATGACCTCTCTGTAGGGGCCTAAGTACAACGAAGGCATTCCGTTATGAACAACCTACACAGCTTGGTTACTGTTTGCAATTGAGTTGTAGGAGATTAGATTTGTATATGATATGATTCATCATGCAGCTTGAACGCTCAACTCACCATTGAAAAGCATGGAAGCACTGTACAGCTGTTTCATCCTTGTTGGGAATCATCAGCAGTGCACATCCATGGAGCACCCACGAGGACTCGAACCCGGGGTGAACGATTGTGAATCGAACACCTTAACCACAAGGCTATCCGGGCTGGCTCTCAACGGTTTGTTGAACATCTACACTACATGATATAGCACCCTCCCGTCACTGGCTTCGAACGGTAACAACCCGCTTCCCACACAGCGATCCACTCCTATGATGGATGACTTCTCTGTAGGGGCCTAAGTTCAACGAAGGCATTCCGTTATGAACTACCCACACAGCTTGGTTACTGTTTGCAATTGAGTTGTAGGAGATTAGATTTGTATATGATATGATTCATCATGCAGCTTGAACGCTCAACTCACCATTGAAAAGCATGGAAGCACTGTACAGCTGTTTCATCCTTGTTGGGAATCATCGGCAGTGCACATCCATGGAGCACCAACGGGGACTCGAAACCGGGGTGAACGATTGTGAATCGAACACCTTAACCACAAGGCTATCCGGGCTGGCTCTCAACGGTTTGTTCAACATCTACACTACATGATATAGCGCCCTTCCGTCACTGGCTTCGAAGGGTAACAACCCGCTTCCCACACAGAGATACACTCCTATGATGAATGACTTCTCTGTAGGCGTCTAAGTACAACGAAGGCATTCCGTTATGAACAACCTACACAGCTTGGTGACTGTTTGCAATTGAGTTGTAGGAGATTAGATTTGTATATGATATGATTCATCATGCAGCTTGAACGCTCAACTCACCATTGAAAAGCATGGAAGCACTGTACAGCTGTTTCATCCTTGTTGGGAATCATCAGCAGTGCACATCCATGGAGCACCCACGGGCCTCGAACCCGGGGTGAACGATTGTGAATCGAACACCTTAACCACAAGGCTATCCGGGCTGGCTCTCAACGGTTTGTTCAACATCTACACTACATGATATAGCACCCTTCCGTCACTGGCTTCGAACGGTAACAACCCGCTTCCCACACAGCGATCCACTCCTATGATGGATTACTTCTCTGTAGGGGCCTAAGTACAACGAAGGCATTCCGTTATGAACAACCTACACAGCTTGGTTACTGTTTGTAATTGAGTTGTAGGAGATTAGATTTGTATATGATATGATTCATCATGCAGCTTGAACGCTCAACTCACCATTGAAAAGCATGGAAGCACTGTACAGCTATTTCATCCTTGTTGGGAATCATCAGCAGTGCACATCCATGGAGCACCAACGGGGACTCGAACCCGGGGTGAACGATTGTGAATCGAACACCTTAACCACAAGGCTATCCGGGCTGGCTCTCAACGGTTTGTTCAACATCTACACCACATGATATAGCACCCTTCCGTCACTGGCTTTCAACGGTAACAACCCGCTTCCCACACAGCGATCCACTCCTATGATGGATGACCTCTCTGTAGGGGCCTAAGTACAACGAAGGCATTCCGTTATGAACAACCTACACAGCTTGGTTACTGTTTGCAATTGAGTTGTAGGAGATTACATTTGTATATGATATGATTCATCATGCAGCTTGAACGCTCAACTCACCATTGAAAAGCATGGAAGCACTGTACAGCTGTTTCATCCTTGTTGGGAATCATCAGCAGTGCACATCCATGGAGCACCCACGAGGACTCGAACCCGGGGTGAACGATTGTGAATCGAACACCTTAACCACAAGGCTATCCGGGCTGGCTCTCAACGGTTTGTTGAACATCTACACTACATGATATAGCACCCTCCCGTCACTGGCTTCGAACGGTAACAACCCGCTTCCCACACAGCGATCCACTCCTATGATGGATGACTTCTCTGTAGGGGCCTAAGTTCAACGAAGGCATTCCGTTATGAACTACCCACACAGCTTGGTTACTGTTTGCAATTGAGTTGTAGGAGATTAGATTTGTATATGATATGATTCATCATGCAGCTTGAACGCTCAACTCACCATTGAAAAGCATGGAAGCACTGTACAGCTGTTTCATCCTTGTTGGGAATCATCGGCAGTGCACATCCATGGAGCACCCACGGGGACTCGAAACCGGGGTGAACGATTGTGAATCGAACACCTTAACCACAAGGCTATCCGGGCTGGCTCTCAACGGTTTGTTCAACATCTACACTACATGATATAGCACCCTTCCGTCACTGGCTTCGAACGGTAACAACCCGCTTCCCACACAGAGATACACTCCTATGATGAATGACTTCTCTGTAGGCGTCTAAGTACAACGAAGGCATTCCGTTATGAACAACCTACACAGCTTGGTGACTGTTTGCAATTCAGTTGTAGGAGATTAGATTTGTATATGATATGATTCATCATGCAGCTTGAACGCTCAACTCACCATTGAAAAGCATGGAAGCACTGTACAGCTGTTTCATCCTTGTTGGGAATCATCAGCAGTGCACATCCATGGAGCACCAACGGGGACTCGAACCCGGGGTGAACCATCGTGAAAGAAACACAATAAGCACAATCCTATCCGGGCTGGCTCTCAACGGTTTGTTGAACATCTACACTACATGACATAGCACCCTTCCGTCACTGGCTTCGAACGGTAACAACCCGCTTCCCACACAGCGATCCACTCCTATGATGGATGACTTCTCTGTAGGGGCCTCAGTACAACGAACGCATTCCGTTATGAACAACCTACACAGCTTGGTAACTGTTTGCAATGGAGTTGTAGGAGATTAGATTTGTATATGATATGATTCATCATGCAGCTTGAACGCTCAACTCACCATTGAAAAGCATGGAAGCACTGTACAGCTGTTTCATCCTTGTTGGGAATCATCAGCAGTGCACATCCATGGAGCACCCACGGGGACTCGAACCCGGGGTGAACCTCCGTGAGAGAAACACATTCAACACAAGCCTATCCGGGCTGGCTCTCATTGGTTAGTTCAACATCTACACTACATGATATAGCACCCTTCCGTCACTGGATTCGAACGGTAACAACCCGCTTCCCACACAGCGATCCACTCCTATGATGGATGACTTCTCTGTAGGCGCCTAAGTACAACGAAGGCATTCCGTTATGAACAACCTACACAGCTTGGTTACTGTTTGCAATTGAGTTGTAGGAGATTAGATTTGTATATGATATGATTCATCATGCAGCTTGAACGCTCAACTCACCATTGAAAAGCATGGAAGCACTGTACAGCTGTTTCATCCTTGTTGGGAATCATCAGCAGTGCACATCCATGGAGCCCCCACGGGGACTCGAACCCGGGGTGAACCATCGTGAGAGAAACACATTAAACACATGTCTATCCGGGCTGGCTCTCAACGGTTTCTTGAACATCTACACTACATGATATAGCACCCTCACGTCACTGGCTTCGAACGGTAACAACCCGCTTCCCACACAGCGATCCACTCCTATGATGGATGACTTCTCTGTAGGGGCCTAAGTACAACGAAGGCATTCCGTTATGAACAACGTACACAGCTTGATTACTGTTTGCAATTGAGTTGTAGGAGATTAGATTTGTATATGATATGATTCATCATGCAGATTGAACGCTCAACTCACCATTGAAAAGCATGGAAGCACTGTACAGCTGTTTCATCCTTGTTGGGAATCATCAGCAGTGCACATCAATGGAGCCCCCAAGAGGAATGGAACCCGGAGTGAACGAATGTGAATCGAACAGTTCAACCACAAGGCTATCCGGGCTGGCTCTCAACGGTTTGTTGAACATCTACACTACATGATATAGCATCCTTCCGTCACTGGCTTTGAACGGTAACAACCCGCTTCCCACACAGCGATCCACTCCTATGATGGATGACTTCTCTGTAGGGGCCTAAGTACAACGAACGCATTCCGTTATGAACAACCTACACAGCTTGGTTACTGTTTGCAATTGAGTTGTAGGAGATTAGATTTGTATATGATATGATTCATCATGCAGCTTGAACGCTCAACTCACCATTGAAAAGCATGGAAGCACTGTACAGCTGTTTCATCCTTGTTGGGAATCATCAGCAGTGCACATCCATGGAGCACCCACGGGGACTCGAACCCGGGGTGAACCTCCGTGAGAGAAACACATTCAACACAAGCCTATCCGGGCTGGCTCTCAACGGTTTGTTGAACATCTACACTACATGATATAGCACCCTTCCGTCACTGGCTTCGAACGGTAACAACCCGCTTCCCACACAGCGATCCACTCCTATGATGAATGACTTCTCTGTAGGGGCCTAAGTACAACGAAGGCATTCCGTTATGAACAACCTACACAGCTTGGTTACTGTTTGCAATTGAGTTGTAGGAGATTAGATTTGTATATGATATGATTCATCATGCAGCTTGAACGCTCAACTCACCATTGAAAAGCATGGAAGCACTGTACAGCTATTTCATCCTTGTTGGGAATCATCGGCAGTGCACATCCATGGAGCACCCACGGGGACTCGAACCCGGGGTGAACGAATTTGAATCGAACACCTTAACCACAAGGCTATCCGGGCTGGCTCTCAACGGTTTGTTCTACATCTACACTACATGATATAGCACCCTTCCGTCACTGGCTTTGAACGGTAACAACCCGCTTCCCACACAGCGATCCACTCCTATGATGGATGATTTCTCTTTAGGGGCCTAAGTACAACGAAGGCATTCCGTTGTGAACAACCTACACAGCTTGGTTACTGTTTGCAATGGAGTTTTAGGAGATTAGATTTGTATATGATATGATTCATCATGCAGCTTGAACGCTCAACTCACCATTGAAAAGCATGGAAGCACTGTACAGCTGTTTCATCCTTGTTGGGAATCATCAACAGTGCATATACATGAAGCACCCACGGGGACTCGAACCCGGGGTGAACCTCCTTGAGAGAAACACATACAACACAAGCCTATCCGGGCTGGCTCTCATTGGTTAGTTCAACATCTACACTACATGATATAGCACCCTTCCGTCACTGGCTTTGAACGGTAACAACCCGCTTCCCACACAGCGATCCACTCCTATGATGGATGACTTCTCTGTAGGGGCCTAAGTACAACGAAGGCATTCCGTTATGAACAACCTACACAGCTTGGTTACTGTTTGCAATTGAGTTGTAGGAGATTAGATTTGTATAGGATATGATTCATCATGCAGCTTGAACGCTCAACTCACCATTGAAAAGCATGGAAGCACTGTACAGCTGTTTCATCCTTGTTGGGAATCATCAGCAGTGCACATCCACCGAGCCCCCACGGGGAATCGAACCCGGGGTGAACCTCCGTGAGAGAAGCACATTAACCACAAGGCTATCCGGGCTGGCTCTCATTGGTTAGTGCAACATCTACACTACATGATATAGCACCCTCCCGTCACTGGCTTTGAACGGTAACAACCCGCTTCACACACAGCGATCCACTCCTATGATGGATGACTTCTCTGTAGGGGCATAAGTACAACGAAGGCATTCCGTTATGAACAACCTACACAGCTTGGTTACTGTTTGCAATGGAGTTGTAGGAGATTAGATTTGTATATGATATGATTCATCATGCAGCTTGAACGCTCAACTCACCATTGAAAAGCATGGAAGCACTGTACAGCTGTTTCATCCTTGTTGGGAATCATCAGCAGTGCACATCCTTGGAGCCCCCAAGAGGAATGGAACCCGGAGTGAACGATTGTGAATCAAACACCTTAACCACAAGGCTATCCGGGCTGGCTCTCAACGGTTTGTTGAACATCTACACTACATGATATAGCATCCTTCCGTCACTGGCTTTGAACGGTAACAACCCGCCTTCCACAAAGCAATCCACTCCTATGATGGATGACTTCTCTGTAGGGGCCTAGGTACAACGAAGGCATTTCGTTATGAACAACCTACACAGCTTGGTTACTGTTTGCAATTGAGTTGTAGGAGATTAGATTTGTATATGATATGATTCATCATGCAGCTTGAACGCTCAACTCACCATTGAAAAGCATGGAAGCACTGTACAGCTGTTTCATCCTTGTTGGGAATCATCAGCAGTGCACGTCCATGGAGCACCCACGGGGACTCGAACCCGGGGTGAACGATTGTGAATCAAACACCTTAACCACAAGGCTATCCGGGCTGGCTCTCAACGGTTTGTTCAACATCTACACTACATGATATAGCATCCATCCGTCACTGGCTTTGAACGGTAACAACCCGCTTCCCACACAGCGATCCACTCCTATGATGAATGACTTCTCTGTAGGGGCCTAAGTACAACGAAGGCATTCCGTTATGAACAACCTACACAGCTTGGTTACTGTTTGCAATTGAGTTGTAGGAGATTAGATTTGTATATGATATGATTCATCATGCAGCTTGAACGCTAAACTCACCATTGAAAAGCATGGAAGCACTGTACAGCTGTTTCATCCTTGTTGGAAATCATCAGCAGTGCACATCCATGGAGCCCCAACGGGGACTCGAACTCGGGGTGAACCTACGTGAGAGAAACACAATAAACCGAGGGCTATCCGGGCTGACTCTCAACGGTTTGTTCAACATCTACACTACATGATATAGCACCCTTCCGTCACTGGCTTCGAACGGTAACAACCCGCTTCCCACACAGCGATCCACTCCTATGATGGATGACTTCTCTGTAGGGGCCTAAGTACAACGAAGGCATTCCGTTATGAACAACCTACACAGCTTGGTTACTGTTTGCAATTGAGTTGTAGGAGATTAGATTTGTATATGATATGATTCATCATGCAGCTCGAACGCTCAACTCACCATTGAATAGCATGGAAGCACTGCGAAGCTGTTTCATCCTTGTTGGGAATCATCAGCAGTGCACATCCATGGAGCCCCCACGGGGATTCGAACCAGGGGTGAACGATTGTGAATCGAACACCCTAACCACAAGGCTATCCGGGCTGGCTCTCAACGGTTTCTTGAACATCTACACCACATGATATAGCACCCTTCCGTCACTGGCTTTGAACGGTAACAACCCGCTTCCCACACAGCAATCCACTCCTATGATGGATGACTTCTCTGTAGGGGCCTCAGTACAACGAACGCATTCCGTTATGAACAACCTACACAGCTTGGTTACTGTTTGCAATTGAGTTGTAGGAGATTAGATTTGTATATGATATGATTCATCATGCAGCTTGAACGCTCAACTCACCATTGAAAAGCATGGAAGCACTGTACAGCTGTTTCATCCTTGTTGGGAATCATCAGCAGTGCACATCCATGGAGCCCCCACGGGGAATCGAACCCGGGGTGAACGATTGTGAATCGGACACCTTAACCACAAGGCTATCCGGGCTGGCTCTCAACGGTTTGTTCAACATCTACACTACATGATATAGCACCATTCCGTCACTGGCTTTGAACGGTAACAACCCGCTTCTCACAAAGCGATCCACTCCTATGATGGATGACTTCTCTGTAGGGGCCTAAGTACAACGAAGGCATTCCGTTATGAACAACCTACACAGCTTGGTTACTGTTTGCAATTGAGTTGTAGGAGATTAGATTTGTATATGATATGATTCATCATGCAGCTTGAACGCTCAACTCACCATTGAAAAGCATGGAAGCACTGTACAGCTGTTTCATCCTTGTTGGAAATCATCAGCAGTGCACATCCATGGAGCACCCACGGGGACTCGAACTCGGGGTGAACCTACGTGAGAGAAACACAATAAACCGAGGGCTATCCGGGCTGACTCTCAACGGTTTGTTCAACATCTACACTACATGATATAGCACCCTTCCGTCACTGGCTTCGAACGGTAACAACCCGCTTCCCACACAGCGATCCACTCCTATGATGGATGACTTCTCTGTAGGGTCCTAAGTACAACGAACGCATTCCGTTATGAACAACCTACACAGCTTGGTTACTGTTTGCAATTGAGTTGTAGGAGATTAGATTTGTATATGATATGATTCATCATGCAGCTTGAACGCTCAACTCACCATTGAAAAGCATGGAAGCACTGTACAGCTGTTTCATCCTTGTTGGGAATCATCAGCAGTGCACATCCATGGAGCACCCACGGGGACTCGAACTCAGGTTGAACCTCCGTGAGATAAACACAATAAACGGAGGGCTATCCGGGCTGGCTCTCAACGGTTTGTTCAACATCTACACTACATGATATAGCACCCTTCCGTCACTGGCTTTGAACGGTAACAACCCGCTTCCCACACAGCGATCCACTCCTATGATGAACGACTTCTCTGTAGGGGCCTAAGTACAACGAACGCATTCCGTTATGAACAACCTACACAGCTTGGTTACTGTTTGCAATTGAGTTGTAGGAGATTAGATTTGTATATGATATGATTCATCATGCAGCTTGAACGCTCAACTCACCATTGAAAAGCATGGAAGCACTGTACAGCTGTTTCATCCTTGTTGGGAATCATCAGCAGTGCACATCAATGGAGCACCCACGGGGACTCGAACCCGGGGTGAACAATTGTGAATCGAACACATTTAGCACAAGGCTATCCGGGCTGGCTCTCAACGGTTTGTTCAACATCTACACTACATGATATAGCACCCTTCCGTCACTGGCTTCGAACGGTAACAACCCGCTTCCCACACAGCGATCCACTCCTATGATGGATGACTTCTCTGTAGGGGCGTAAGTACAACGAAGGCATTCCGTTATGAACAACCTACACAGCTTGGTTACTGTTTGCAATTGAGTTGTAGGAGATTAGATTTGTATATGATATGATTCATCATGCAGCTTGAACGCTCAACTCACCATTGAAAAGCATGGAAGCACTGTACAGCTGTTTCATCCTTGTTGGGAATCATCAGCAGTGCACATCCATGGAGCACCCACGGGAATTCGAACCCGGGGTGAACGATTGTGAATCGAACACCTTAACCACAAGGCTATCCGGGCTGGCTCTCAACGGTTTGTTCAACATCTACACTACATGATATAGCACCCTTCCGTCACTGGCTTCGAACGGTAACAACCCGCTTCCCACACAGCGATCCACTCCTATGATGGATGATTTCTCTGTAGGGGCCTAAGTACAACGAACGCATTCCGTTATGAACAACCTACACAGCTTGGTTACTGTTTGCAATTGAGTTGTAGGAGATTAGATTTGTATATGATATGATTCATCATGCAGCTTGAACGCTCAACTCACCATTGAAAAGCATGGAAGCACTGTACAGCTGTTTCATCCTTGTTTGGAATCATCAGCAGTGCACATCCATGGTGCACCCACGGGGATTCGAACCCGGGGTGAACGATTGTGAATCGAACACCTTAACCACAAGGCTATCCGGGCTAGCTCTCAACGGTTTGTTCAACATCTACACTACATGGTATAGCACCCTTCCGTCACTGGCTTCGAACGGTAACAACCCGCTTCCCACACAGCGATCCACTCCTATGATGGAAGACTTCTCTGTAGGGGCCTCAGTACAACGAACGCATTCCGTTATGAACAACCTACACAGCTTGGTTACTGTTTGCAATTGAGTTGTAGGAGATTAGATTTGTATATGATATGATTCATCATGCAGCTTGAACGCTCAACTCACCATTGAAAAGCATGGAAGCACTGTACAATTGTATCATCGTTGTTGGGAATCATCAGCAGTGCACATCCATGGATCCCCCACGGGGAATCTAACCCGGGGTGAACGATTGTGAATCGGACACCTTAACCACAAGGCTATCCGGGCTGGCTCTCAACGGTTTGTTGAACATCTACACTACATGATATAGCACCCTTCCGTCACTGGATTCGAACGGTAACAACCCGCTTCCCACACAGCGATCCACTGCTATGATGGATGATTTCTCTGTAGGGGCCTAAGTACAACGAAGGCATTCCGTTATGAACAACCTACACAGCTTGGTTACTGTTTGCAATGGATTTGTAGGAGATTACATTTGTATATGATATGATTCATCATGCAGCTTGAACGCTCAACTCGCCATTGAAAAGCATGGAAGCACTGTACAGCTGTTTCATCCTTGTTGGGAATCATCAGCAGTGCACATCCATGGAGCACCCACGAGGACTCGAAACCGGGGTGAACGATTGTGAATCGAACACCTTAACCACAAGGCTATCCGGGCTGGCTCTCAACGGTTTGTTGAACATCTACACTACATGATATAGCACCCTTCCGTCACTGGCTTCGAACGGTAACAACCCGCTTCCCACACAGCGATCCACTCCTATGATGGATGACTTCTCTGTAGGGGCCTAAGTACAACGAACGCATTCCGTTATGAACAACCTACACAGCTTGGTTACTGTTTGCAATTGAGTTGTAGGAGATTAGATTTGTATATGATATGATTCATCATGCAGCTTGAACGCTCAACTCACCATTGAAAAGCATGGAAGCACTGTACAGCTGTTTCATCCTTGTTGGGAATCATCAGCAGTGCACATCCATGGAGCACCCACGGGAATTCGAACCCGGGGTGAACGATTGTGAATCGAACACCTTAACCACAAGGCTATCCGGGCTGGCTCTCAACGGTTTGTTCAACATCTACACTACATGATATAGCACCCTTCCGTCACTGGCTTCGAACGGTAACAACCTGCTTCCCACAGAGCGATCCACTCCTATGATGGATGACTTCTCTGTAGGGGCCTCAGTACAACGAAGGCATTCCGTTATGAACAACCTACACAGCTTGGTTACTGTTTGCAATTGAGTTGTAGGAGATTACATTTGTATATGATATGATTCATCATGCAGCTTGAACGCTCAACTCACCATTGAAAAGCATGGAAGCACTGTACAGCCGTTTCATCCTTGTTGGGAATCATCGGCAGTGCACATCCATGGAGCACCCATGGGAACTCGAACCCGGGGTGAACGATTGTGAATCGAACACCTTAACCACAAGGCTATCCGGGCTGGCTCTCAACGGTTTGTTGAACATCTACACTACATGATATAGCACCCTTCCGTCACTGGCTTCGAACGGTAACAACCCGCTTCCCACACAGCGATCCACTCCTATGATGGATGACTTCTCTGTAGGGGCCTAAGTACAACGAAGGCATTCCGTTATGAACAACCCACACAGCTTGGTTACTGTTTGCAATTGAGTTGTAGGAGATTAGATTTGTATATGATATGATTCATCATGCAGCTTGAACGCTCAACTCACCATTGAAAAGCATGGAAGCACTGTACAGCTGTTTCATCCTTGTTGGTTATCATCAGCAGTGCACATCCATGGAGCACCCACGGGGATTCGAATCCGGGGTGAACAATTGTGAATCGAACACATTTAGCACAAGGCTATCCGGGCTGGCTCTCAACGGTTTGTTGAACATCTACACTACATGATATAGCACCCTTCCGTCACTGGCTTCGAACGGTAACAACCCGCTTCCCACACAGCGATCCACTCCTATGATGGATGACTTCTCTGTAGGGGCCTAAGTACAACGAAGGCATTCCCTTATGAACAACCTACACAGCTTGGTTACTGTTTGCAATTGAGTTGTAGGAGATTAGATTTGTATATGATATGATTCATCATGCAGCTTGAACGCTCAACTCACCATTGAAAAGCATGGAAGCACTGTACAGCTGTTTCATCCTTGTTGGGAATCATCAGCAGTGCACATCCATGGAGCACCCACGCGACTCGAACCCGGGGTGAACAATTGTGAATCGAACACCTCAACCACAAGGCTATCCGGGCTGGCTCTCAACGGTTTGTTCTACATCTACACTACATGATATAGCACCCTTCCGTCACTGGCGTCGAACGGTAACAAGCCGATTCCCACACAGCGATCCACTCCTATGATGGATGACTTCTCTGTAGGGGCCTGAGTACAACGAAGGCATTCCGTTATGTACAACCTACACAGCTTGGTTACTGTTTGCAATGGAGTTGTAGGAGATTAGATTTGTATAGGATATGATTCATCATGCAGCTTGAACGCTCAACTCACCATTGAAAAGCATGGAAGCACTGTACAGCTGTTTCATCCTTGTTGGGAATCATCAGCAGTGCACATCCATGGAGCACCCACGGGAATTCGAACCCGGGGTGAACGATTGTGAATCGAACACCTTAACCACAAGGCTATCCGGGCTGGCTCTCAACGGTTTGTTCAACATCTACACTACATGATATAGCACCCTTCCGTCACTGGCTTTGAACGGTAACAACCCGCTTCCCACACAGCGATCCACTGCTATGATGGATGACTTCTCTGTAGGGGCCTCAGTACAACGAAGGCATTCCGTTATGAACAAGCCACATAGCTTGGTAACTGTTTGCAATTGATTTGTAGAGATTAGATTTGTAAATGATATGATTCATCATGCAGCTTGAACGCTCAACTCACCATTGAAAAGCATGGAAGCACTGTACAGCTGTTTCATCCTTGTTGGGAATCATCAGCAGTGCACATACATGGAACACCCACGGGGACTCGAACCCGGGGTGAACAATTGTGAATCGAACACCTCAACCACAAGGCTATCCGGGCTGGCTCTCAACGGTTTGTTCAACATCTACACTACATGATATAGCACCCTTCCGTCACTGGCGTCGAACGGTAACAACCCGCTTCCCACACAGCGATCCACTCCTATGATGGATGACTTCTCTGTAGGGGCCTCAGTACAACGAACGCATTCCGTTATGTACAACCTACACAGCTTGGTTACTGTTTGCAATGGAGTTGTAGGAGATTAGATTTGTATATGATATGATTCATCATGCAGCTTGAACGCTCATCTCACCATTGAAAATCGTGGAATTCCTTAACATCTGTGATATTCTTGTTGGGAATCATCAGCAGAGCAAATTATTTTGTGCGTCATTTGTGCATTAATTGTACCTAGGCCCCTACAGTGAAGTCGCTCATCATAGCATTCCATCGCTCTTTGGGAAGCGGGATGTTACCATTCAATGCCAGTGAAGGAAGGATGCTATATCATGTAGTGTAGATGTTGAACAAACCGTTGAGAGCCAGCCCGGATAGCCTTGTGGTTAAGGTGTTCGATTCACAATCGTTCACCCCGGGTTCGAGTCCCCGTGGGTGCTCCATGGATGTGCACTGCTGATGATTCCCAACAAGGATGAAACAGCTGTACAGTGCTTCCATGCTTTTCAATGGTGAGCTGAGCGTTCAAGCTGCATGATGAATCATATCATATACAAATCTAATCTCCTACAACTCAATTGCAAACAGTAACCAAGCTGTGTATGTTGTTCATAACGAAATGCCTTCGTTGTACTTAGGCCCCTAAAGAGAAATCATCCATCATAGGAGTGGATCGCTGTGTGGGAAGCGGGTTGTTACCGTTCAAAGCCAGTGACGGAAGGGTGCTATATCGTGTGGTGTAGATGTTCAACAAACCGTTGAGAGCCAGCCCGGATAGCCTTGTGCTAAATGTGTTCGATTCACAATTGTTCACCCCGGTTTAAATCCCCGTGAGGGCTCCATGGATGTGCACTGCTGATGATTCCCAACAAGGATGACACAGCTGTACAGTGCTTCCATGCTTTTCAATGGTGAGTTGAGCGTTCAAGCTGCATGATGAATCATATCATATACAAATCTAATCTCCTACAACTCAATTGCAAACAGTAACCAAGCTGTGTAGGTTGTTCATAACGGAATGCGTTCGTTGTACTGAGGCCCCTACAGAGAAGTCATCCATCATAGGAGTGGATCGCTGTGTGGGAAGCGGGTTGTTACCGTTCAAAGCCAGTGACGGAAGGGTGCTATATCATGTAGTGTAGATGTTGAACAAACCGTTGAGAGCCAGCCCGGATAGCCTTGTGGTTAAGGTGTTCGATTCACAATCGTTCACCCCGGGTTCGATTTCCCGTGGGTGCTCCATGGATGTGCACTGCTGATGATTCCCAACAAGGATGAAACAGCTGTACAGTGCTTCCATGCTTTTCAATGGTGAGTTGAGCGTTCAAGCTGCATGATGAACCATATCATATACAAATCTAATCTCCTACAACTCAATTGCAAACAGTAACCAAGCTGTGTAGGTTGTTCATAACGGAATGCGTTCGTTGTACTTAGGCCCCTACAGAGAAGTCATCCATCATAGGATTGGATCGCTGTGTGGGAAGCGGGTTGTTACCGTTCGAAGCCAGTGACGGAAGGGTGCTATATCATGTAGTGTACATGTTCAACAAACCGTTGAGAGCCAGCCCGGATAGCCTTGTGGTTGAGGTGTTTGATTCACAATCGTTCACCCCGGGTTCGAGTTCCCGTGGGGGCTCCATGGATGTGCACTGCTGATGATTCCCAACAAGGATGAAACAGCTGTACAGTGCTTCCATGCTTTTCAATGGTGAGTTGAGCGTTCAAGCTGCATGATGAATCATATCATATACAAATCTAATCTCCTACAACTCCATTGCAAACAGTAACCAAGCTGTGTAGGTTGTTCATAACGGAATGCGTTCGTTGTACTTAGGACCCTACAGAGAATTCATCCATCATAGGAGTGGATCGCTGTGTGGGAAGCGGGTTGTTACCGTTCAAAGCCAGTGACGGAAGGGTGCGATATCATGTGGTGTAGATGTTCAACAAACCATTGAGAGCCAGCCCGGATAGCCTTGTGCTAAATGTGTTCGATTCACAATTGTTCACCCCGGTTTCGAATCCCCGTGGGGGCTCGGTGTATGTGCACTACTGATGATTCCCAACAAGGATGAAACAGCTGTACAGTGCTTCCATGCTTTTCAATGGTGAGTTGAGCGTTCAAGCTGCATGATGAATCATATCATATACAAATCTAATCTCCTACAACTCAATTGCAAACAGTAACCAAGCTGTGTAGGTTGTTCATAACGGAATGCCTTCGTTGTACTTAGGCTCCTACAGAGAAGTCATCCATCATAGGAGTGGATCGCTGTGTGAGAAGCGGGCTGTTACCGTTCAAAGCCAGTGACGGAAGGGTGCTATATCATGTAGTGTAGATGTTGAACAAACCGTTGAGAGCCAGCCCGGATAGCCTTGTGGTTAAGGTGTTCGATTCACAATCGTTCACCCCGGGTTCGAATCCCCGTGGGTGCTTCATGAATGTACACTACTGATGATTCCCAACAAGGATGAATTAGCTGTACAGTGCTTCCATGCTTTTCAATGGTGAGTTGAGCGTTCAAGCTGCATGATGAATCATATCATATACAAATCTAATCTCCTACAACTCAATTGCAAACAGTAACCAAGCTGTGTAGGTTGTTCATAACGGAATGCCTTCGTTGTACTTAGGCCCCTACAGAGAAGTCATCCATCATAGGAGTGGATCGCTGTGTGGGAAGCGGGTTGTTACCGTTCGAAGTAGGTGAAGAAAGGGTGCTATATCATGTAGTGTAGATGTTCAAGAAACCGTTGAGAGCCAGCCCGGATAGCCTTGTGGTTAAGGTGTTCGATTCACAATCGTTCACCCCGGGTTCGAGTCCCCGTGGGGGCTCCATGGATGTGCACTGCTGATGATTCCCAACAAGGATGAAACAGCTGTACAGTGCTTCCATGCTTTTCAATGGTGAGTTGAGCGTTCAAGCTGCATGATGAATCATATCATATACAAATCTAATCTCCTACAACTCAATTGCAAACAGTAACCAAGCTGTGTGGGTTGTTCATAACGGAATGCCTTCGTTGTACTTAGGCCCCTACAGAGAAGTCATCCATCATAGGAGTGGATCGCTGTGTGGGAAGCGGGTTGTTACCGTTCAAAGCCAGTGACGGAAGGGTGCTATATCATGTAGTGTAGATGTTCAACAAACCATTGAGAGCCAGCCCCGACAGCATTGAGGTAATGTAATCGATTCACAATTGTTCACCCCGGGTTCGAGTTCCCGTGGGTGCTCCATGGATGTGCACTGCTGATGATTCCCAACAAGGATGAAACAGCTGTACAGTGCTTCCATGCTTTTCAATGGTGAGTTGAGCGTTCAAGCTGCATGATGAATCATATCATATACAAATCTAATCTCCTACAACTCAATTGCAAACAGTAACCAAGCTGTGTAGGTTGTTCATAACGGAATGCGTTCGTTGTACTTACGCCCCTACAGAGAAGTCATCCATCATAGGAGTGGATCGCTGTGTGGGAAGCGGGTTGTTACCGTTCGAAGCCAGTGACGGAAGGGTGCTATATCATGTAGTGTAGATGTTGAACAAACCGTTGAGAGCCAGCCCGGATAGCCTTGTGGTTAAGGTGTTTGATTCACAATCGTTCACCCCGGGTTCGAGTTCCCGTGGGTGCTCCATGGATGTGCACTGCTGATGATTCCCAACAAGGATGAAACAGCTGTACAGTGCTTCCATGCTTTTCAATGGTGAGTTGAGCGTTCAAGCTGCATGATGAATCATATCATATACAAATCTAATCTCCTACAACTCAATTGCAAACAGTAACCAAGCTGTGTAGGTTGTTCATAACGGAATGCGTTCGTTGTACTTAGGCCCCTACAGAGAAGTCATCCATCATAGGAGTGGATCGCTGTGTGGGAAGCGGGTTGTTACCGTTCAAAGCCAGTGACGGAAGGGTGCTATATCATGTAGTGTAGATGTTCAAAAAACCGTTGAGAGCCAGCCCGGATAGCCTTGTGGTTAAGGTGTTCGATTCACAATCGTTCACCCCGGGTTCGAGTTCCCGTGGGGGCTCCATGGATGTGCACTGCTGATGATTCCCAACAAGGATGAAACAGCTGTACAGTGCTTCCATGCTTTTCAATGGTGAGTTTAGCGTTCAAGCTGCATGATGAATCATATCATATACAAATCTAATCTCCTACAACTCAATTGCAAACAGTGAGCAAGCTGTGTAGGTTGTTCATAACGGAATGCCTTCGTTGTACTCAGGCCCCTACAGAGAAGTCATCCATCATAGGAGTGGATCGCTGTGTGGGAAGCGGGTTGTTACCGTTCGAAGCCAGTGACGGAAGGGTGCTATATCATGTAGTGTAGATGTTCAACAAACCGTTGAGAGCCAGCCCGGATAGCCTTGTGGTTAATGTAATCGATTCACAATCGTTCACCCCGGTTTCGAATCCCCGTGTGTGCTCCATGGATGTGCACTGCTGATGATTCCCAACAAGGATGAAACAGCTGTACAGTGCTTCCATGCTTTTCAATGGTGAGTTGAGCGTTCAAGCTGCATGATGAATCATATCATATACAAATCTAATCTCCTACAACTCAATTGCAAACAGTAACCAAGCTGTGTAGGTTGTTCATAACGGAATGCCTTCGTTGTACTTAGGCCCCTACAGAGAAGTCATCCATCATAGGAGTGGATCGCTGTGTGGGAAGCGGGTTGTTACCGTTCGAAGCCAGTGACGGAAGGGTGCTATATCATGTAGTGTAGATGTTGAACAAACCGTTGAGAGCCAGCCCGGATAGCCCTGTGGTTAAGGTGTTCGATTCACAATCGTTCACCCCGGGTTCGAGTTCACGTGGGGACTCCATGGATGTGCACTGCTGATGATTCCCAACAAGGATGAAACAGCTGTACAGTGCTTCCATGCTTTTCAATGGTGAGTTGAGCGTTCAAGCTGCATGATGAATCATATCATATACAAATCTAATCTCCTACAACTCAATTGCAAACAGTAACCAAGCTGTGTAGGTTGTTCATAACGGAATGCGTTCGTTGTACTTAGGCCCCTACAGAGAAGTCATCCATCATAGGAGTGGATTGCTGTGTGGGAAGCGGGTTGTTACCGTTCGAAGCCAGTGACGGAAGGGTGCTATATCATGTAGTGTAGATGTTGAACAAACCGTTGAGAGCCAGCCCGGATAGCCTTGTGGTTAAGGTGTTTGATTCACAATCGTTCACCCCGGGTTCGAGTTCCCGTGGGTGCTCCATGGATGTGCACTGCTGATGATTCCCAACAAGGATGAAACAGCTGTACAGTGCTTCCATGCTTTTCAATGGTGAGTTGAGCGTTCAAGCTGCATGATGAATCATATCATATACAAATCTAATCTCCTACAACTCAATTGCAAACAGTAACCAAGCTGTGTAGGTTGTTCATAACGGAATGCCTTCGTTGTACTTAGGCCCCTACAGAGAAGTCATCCATCATAGGAGTGGATCGCTGTGTGGGAAGCGGGTTGTTACCGTTCGAAGCCAGTGACGGAAGGGTGCTATATCATGTAGTGTAGATGTTCAACAAACCGTTGTGAGCCAGCCCGGATAGCCTTGTGGTTAAGGTGTTCGATTCACAATCGTTCACCCCGGTTTCGAATCCCCGTGGGGGCTCGGTGGATGTGCACTGCTGATGATTCCCAACAAGGATGAAACAGCTGTACAGTGCTTCCATGCTTTTCAATGGTGAATTGAGCGTTCAAGCTGCATGATGAATCATATCATATACAAATCTAATCTCCTACAACTCCATTGCAAACAGTAACCAAGCTGTGTAGGTTGTTCGTAACGGAATGCGTTCGTTGTACTTAGGCCCCTACAGAGAAGTCATCCATCATAGGAGTGGATCGCTGTGTGGGAAGCGCGTTGTTACCGTTCAAAGCCAGTGACGGAAGGGTGCTATATCATGTAGTGTAGATGTTGAACAAACCGTTGAGAGCCAGCCCGGATAGCCTTGTGGTTAAGGTGTTTGATTCACAATTGTTCACCGTGGGTTCAAATCCCCGTGGGGGCTCCATGGATGTGCACTGCTGATGATTCCCAACAAGGATGAAACAGCTGTACAGTGCTTCCATGCTTTTCAATGGTGAGTTGAGCGTTCAAGCTGCATGATGAATCATATCATATACAAATCTAATCTCCTACAACTCCATTGCAAACAGTAACCAAGCTGTGTAGGTTGTTCATAACGGAATGCGTTCGTTGTACTTAGGCCCCTACAGAGAAGTCATCCATCATAGGAGTGGATCGCTGTGTGGGAAGCGCGTTGTTACCGTTCAAAGCCAGTGACGGAAGGGTGCTATATCATGTAGTGTAGATGTTCAACAAACCATTGAGAGCCAGCCCGGATAGCCTTGTGGTAAAGGTGTTCGATTCACAATCGTTCATCCCGGGTTCGAGTCCCCGTTGGGGCTCCATGGATGTGCACTGCTGATGATTCCCAACAAGGATGAAACAGCTGTACAGTGCTTCCATGCTTTTCAATGGTGAGTTGAGCGTTCAAGCTGCATGATGAATCATATCATATACAAATCTAATCTCCTACAACTCAATTGCAAACAGTAACCAAGCTGTGTGGGTTGTTCATAACGGAATGCGTTCGTTGTACTTAGGCCCCTACAGAGAAGTCATCCATCATAGGAGTGGATCGCTGTGTGGGAAGCGGGTTGTTACCGTTCGAAGCCAGTGACGGAAGGGTGCTATATCATGTAGTGTAGATGTTGAACAAACCATTGAGAGCCAGCCCGGATAGCCTTGTGGTTAAGGTGTTTGATTCACAATCGTTCACCACGGGTTCGAGTCCCCGTGGGGGCTCCATGGATGTGCACTGCTGATGATTCCCAACAAGGATGAAACAGCTGTACAGTGCTTCCATGCTTTTCAATGGTGAATTGAGCGTTCAAGCTGCATGATGAATCATATCATATACAAATCTAATCTCCTACAACTCCATTGCAAACAGTAACCAAGCTGTGTAGGTTGTTCGTAACGGAATGCGTTCGTTGTACTTAGGCCCCTACAGAGAAGTCATCCATCATAGGAGTGGATCGCTGTGTGGGAAGCGGGTTGTTACCGTTCGAAGCCAGTGACGGGAGGGTGCTATATCATGTAGTGTAAATGTTGAACAAACCATTGAGAGCCAGCCCGGATAGCCTTGTGGTTAAGGTGTTCGATTCACAATCGTTCACCCCGGGTTCGAGTTCCCGTGGGTGCTCCATGGATGTGCACTGCTGATGATTCCCAACAAGGATGAAACAGCTGTACAGTGCTTCCATGCTTTTCAATGGTGAGTTGAGCGTTCAAGCTGCATGATGAATCATATCATATACAAATCTAATCTCCTACAACTCCATTGCAAACAGTAACCAAGCTGTGTAGGTTGTTCATAACGGAATGCGTTCGTTGTACTTAGGCCCCTACAGAGAAGTCATCCATCATAGGAGTGGATCGCTGTGTGGGAAGCGGGTTGTTACCGTTCAAAGCCAGTGACGGAAGGGTGCTATATCATGTAGTGTAGATGTTGAACAAACCATTGAGAGCCAGCCCGGATAGCCTTGTGGTAAAGGTGTTCGATTCACAATCGTTCATCCCGGGTTCGAGTCCCCGTTGGGGCTCCATGGATGTGCACTGCTGATGATTCCCAACAAGGATGAAACAGCTGTACAGTGCTTCCATGCTTTTCAATGGTGAGTTGAGCGTTCAAGCTGCATGATGAATCATATCATATACAAATCTAATCTCCTACAACTCAATTGCAAACAGTAACCAAGCTGTGTAGGTCGTTCATAACGGAATGCCTTCGTTGTACTTAGGCCCCTACAGAGAAGTCAACCATCAAAGCAGTGGATCGCTGTGTGGGAAGCGGGTTGTTACAGTTCAAAGCCAGTGACGGAAGGGTGCTATATCATGTAGTGTAGATGTTCAACAAACCGTTGAGAGCCAGCCCGGATAGCCTTGTGGTTAAGGTGTTTGATTCACAATTGTTTACCACGGGTTCGAGTCCCCGTTGGGGCTCCATGGATGTGCACTGCTGATGATTCCCAACAAGGATGAAACAGCTGTACAGTGCTTCCATGCTTTTCAATGGTGAGTTGAGCGTTCAAGCTGCATGATGAATCATATCATATACAAATCTAATCTCTTACAACTCCATTGCAAACAGTAACCAAGCTGTGTAGGTTGTTCATAACGGAATGCGTTCGTTGTACTTAGGCCCCTACAGAGAAGTCATCCATCATAGGAGTGGATCGCTGTGTGAGGGAAGCGGGTTGTTACCGTTCGAAGCCAGTGACGGAAGGGTGCTATATTACGTAGTGTAGATGTTCAACAAACCATTGAGAGCCAGCCCGGATAGACTTGTGGTTAAGGTGTTCGATTCACAATTGTTCACCCCGGATTCGAATCACCGTGGGGGCTCGGTGGATGTGCACTGCTGATGATTCCCAACAAGGATGAAACAGCTGTACAGTGCTTCCATGCTTTTCAATGGTGAGTTGAGCGTTCAAGCTGCATGATGAATCATATCATATACAAATCTAATCTCCTACAACTCAATTGCAAACAGTAACCAAGCTGTGTAGGTTGTTCATAACGGAATGCGTTCGTTGTACTTAGGCCCCTACAGAGAAGTCATCCATCATAGGAGTGGATCGCTGTGTGGGAAGCGGGTTGTTACCGTTCGAAGCCAGTGACGGAAGGGTGCTATATCATGTAGTGTAGATGTTCAACAATCCGTTGAGAGCAAGCTCGGATAGCCTTGTGAATAGGTTGTTCGATTCACAATCGTTCACCCCGGGTTCGAGTCCCCGTGGGGGCTCCATGGATGTGCACTGCTGATGATTCCCAACAAGGATGAAACAGCTGTACAGTGCTTCCATGCTTTTCAATGGTGAGTTGAGCGTTCAAGCTGCATGATGAATCATATCATATACAAATCTAATCTCCTACAACTCCATTGCAAACAGTAACCAAGCTGTGTAGGTTGTTCATAACGGAATGCGTTCGTTGTACTTAGGCCCCTACAGAGAAGTCATCCATCATAGGAGTGGATCGCTGTGTGGGAAGCGGGTTGTTACCGTTCGAAGCCAGTGACGGAAGGGTGCTATATCATGTAGTGTACATGTTCAACAAACCGTTGAGAGCCAGTTCGGATAGCCTTGTGGTTAAGGTGTTCGATTCACAATTGTTCACCCCGGGTTCGAGTCCCCGTGGGGGCTCCATGGATGTGCACTGCTGATGATTCCCAACAAGGATGAAACAGCTGTACAGTGCTTCCATGCTTTTCAATGGTGAGTTGAGCGTTCGAGCTGCATGATGAATCATATCATATACAAATCTAATCTCCTACAACTCCATTGCAAACAGTAACCAAGCTCTGTGGGTTGTTCATAAAGGAATGCCTTCGTTGTTCTTAGGCCCCTACAGAGAAGTCATCCATCATAGGAGTGGATCGCTGTGTGGGAAGCGGGTTGTTACCGTTCGAAGCCAGTGACGGAAGGGTGCTATATCATGTAGTGTAGATGTTCAACAAACCATTGAGATCCAGCCCGGATAGCCTTGTTGTTAAGGTGTTTGATTCACAATCGTTCACCGTGGGTTCAAATCCCCGTGGGGGCTCCATGGATGTGCACTGCTGATGATTCCCAACAAGGATGAAACAGCTGTACAGTGCTTCCATGCTTTTCAATGGTGAGTTGAGCGTTCAAGCTGCATGATGAATCATATCATATACAAATCTAATCTCCTACAACTCAATTGCAAACAGTAACCAAGCTGTGTAGGTTGTTCATAACGGAATGCGTTCGTTGTACTTAGGCCCCTACAGAGAAGTCATCCATCATAGGAGTGGATCGCTGTGTGGGAAGCGCGTTGTTACCGTTCAAAGCCAGTGACGGAAGGGTGCTATATCATGTAGTGTAGATGTTCAACAAACCATTGAGAGCCAGCCCGGATAGCCTTGTGGTTAATGTGTTTGATTCACAATTGTTCACCCCGGGTTCGAGTCCCCGTGGGTGCTCCATGGATGTGCACTGCTGATGATTCCCAACAAGGATGAAACAGCTGTACAGTGCTTCCATGCTTTTCAATGGTGAGTTGAGCGTTCAAGCTGCATGATGAATCATATCATATACAAATCTAATCTCTTACAACTCAATTGCAAACAGTAACCAAGCTGTGTAGGTTGTTCATAACGGAATGCCTTCGTTGTACTTAGGCCCCTACAGAGAAGTCATCCATCATAGGAGTGGATCGCTGTGTGGGAAGCGGGTTGTTACCGTTCGAAGCCAGTGACGGAAGGGTGCTATATCATGTAGTGTACATGTTCAACAAACCGTTGAGAGCCAACCCGGATAGCCTTGTGGTTAAGGTGTTCGATTCACAATTGTTCACCCCGGGTTCGAATCCCCGTGGGTGCTCCATGGATGTGCACTGCTGATGATTCCCAACAAGGATGAAACAGCTGTACAGTGCTTCCATGCTTTTCAATGGTGAGTTGAGCGTTCGAGCTGCATGATGAATCATATCATATACAAATCTAATCTCCTACAACTCCATTGCAAACAGTAACCAAGCTGTGTGGGTTGTTCATAAAGGAATGCCTTCGTTGTACTTAGGCCCCTACAGAGAAGTCATCCATCATAGGAGTGGATCGCTGTGTGGGAAGCGGGTTGTTACCGTTCGAAGCCAGTGACGGAAGGGTGCTATATCATGTAGTGTAGATGTTGAACAAACCGTTGAGAGCCAGCCCGGATAGCCTTGTTGTTAAGGTTTTTGATTCACAATCGTTCACCTCGGGTTCGATTCCCCGTGGGTGCTTCATGGATGTGCACTGCTGATGATTCCCAACAAGGATGAAACAGCTGTACAGTGCTTCCATGCTTTTCAATGGTGAGTTGAGCGTTCAAGCTGCATGATGAATCATATCATATACAAATCTAATCTCTTACAACTCCATTGCAAACAGTAACCAAGCTGTGTAGGTTGTTCATAACGGAATGCGTTCGTTGTACTTAGGCCCCTACAGAGAAGTCATCCATCATAGGAGTGGATCGCTGTGTGGGAAGCGGGTTGTTACCGTTCAAAGCCAGTGACGGAAGGGTGCTATATCATGTAGTGTAGATGTTCAACAAACCGTTGAGAGCCAGTTCGGATAGCCTTGTGGTTAAGGTGTTTGATTCACAATCGTTCACCCCGGGTTCGAGTCCCCGTGGGTGCTCCATGGATGTGCACTGCTGATGATTCCAAACAAGGATGAAACAGCTGTACAGTGCTTCCATGCTTTTCAATGGTGAGTTGAGCGTTCAAGCTGCATGATGAATCATATCATATACAAATCTAATCTCCTACAACTCAATTGCAAACAGTAACCAAGCTGTGTAGGTTGTTCATAACGGAATGCGTTCGTTGTACTTAGGCCCCTACAGAGAAGTCATCCATCATAGGAGTGGATCGCTGTGTGGGAAGCGGGTTGTTACCGTTCGAAGCCAGTGACGGAAGGGTGCTATATCATGTAGTGTAGATGTTGAACAAACCATTGAGAGCCAGCCCGGATAGCCTTGTGGTTAAGGTGTTCGATTCACAATTGTTCACCCCGGTTTAAATCCCCGTGGGTGCTCCATGGATGTGCACTGCTGATGATTCCCAACAAGGATGAAACAGCTGTACAGTGCTTCCATGCTTTTCAATGGTGAGTTGAGCGTTCGAGCTGCATGATGAATCATATCATATACAAATCTAATCTCCTACAACTCCATTGCAAACAGTAACCAAGCTGTGTAGGTTGTTCATAACGGAATGCGTTCGTTGTACTTAGGCCCCTACAGAGAAGTCATCCATCATAGGAGTGGATCGCTGTGTGGGAAGCGGGTTGTTACCGTTCAAAGCCAGTGACGGAAGGGTGCTATATCATGTAGTGTAGATGTTGAACAAACCGTTGAGAGCCAGCCCGGATAGCCTTGTGGTTAAGGTGTTTGATTCACAATCGTTCACCTCGGGTTCGAGTCCCCGTGGGTGCTCCATGGATGTGCACTGCTGATGATTCCCAACAAGGATGAAACAGCTGTACAGTGCTTCCATGCTTTTCAATGGTGAGTTGAGCGTTCAAGCTGCATGATGAATCATATCATATACAAATCTAATCTCTTACAACTCAATTGCAAACAGTAACCAAGCTGTGTAGGTTGTTCATAACGGAATGCGTTCGTTGTACTTAGGCCCCTACAGAGAAGTCATCCATCATAGGAGTGGATCGCTGTGTGGGAAGCGGGTTGTTACCGTTCAAAGCCAGTGACGGAAGGGTGCTATATCATGTAGTGTAGATGTTCAACAAACCGTTGAGAGCCAGTTCGGATAGCCTTGTGGTTAAGGTGTTTGATTCACAATCGTTCACCCCGGGTTCGAGTCCCCGTGGGTGCTCCATGGATGTGCACTGCTGATGATTCCAAACAAGGATGAAACAGCTGTACAGTGCTTCCATGCTTTTCAATGGTGAGTTGAGCGTTCAAGCTGCATGATGAATCATATCATATACAAATCTAATCTCCTACAACTCCATTGCAAACAGTAACCAAGCTGTGTAGGTTGTTCATAACGGAATGCGTTCGTTGTACTTAGGCCCCTACAGAGAAGTCATCCATCATAGGAGTGGATCGCTGTGTGGGAAGCGCGTTGTTACCGTTCAAAGCCAGTGACGGAAGGGTGCTATATCATGTAGTGTAGATGTTGAACAAACCGTTGAGAGCCAGCCCGGATAGCCTTGTGGTTAAGGTGTTCGATTCACAATCGTTCACCCCGGTTTCGAATCCCCGTTGGGGCTCCATGGATGTGCACTGCTGATGATTCCCAACAAGGATGAAACAGCTGTACAGTGCTTCCATGCTTTTCAATGGTGAGTTGAGCGTTCAAGCTGCATGATGAATCATATCATATACAAATCTAATCTCCTACAACTCCATTGCAAACAGTAACCAAGCTGTGTAGGTTGTTCATAACGGAATGCGTTCGTTGTACTTAGGCCCCTACAGAGAAGTCATCCATCATAGGAGTGGATCGCTGTGTGGGAAGCGGGTTGTTACCGTTCGAAGCCAGTGACGGAAGGGTGCTATATCATGTAGTGTAGATGTTCAACAAACCGTTGAGAGCCAGTTCGGATAGCCTTGTGGTTAAGGTGTTTGATTCACAATCGTTCACCCCGGGTTCGAGTCCCCGTGGGTGCTCCATGGATGTGCACTGCTGATGATTCCAAACAAGGATGAAACAGCTGTACAGTGCTTCCATGCTTTTCAATGGTGAGTTGAGCGTTCAAGCTGCATGATGAATCATATCATATACAAATCTAATCTCCTACAACTCAATTGCAAACAGTAACCAAGCTGTGTAGGTTGTTCATAACGGAATGCGTTCGTTGTACTTAGGCCCCTACAGAGAAGTCATCCATCATAGGAGTGGATCGCTGTGTGGGAAGCGGGTTGTTACCGTTCGAAGCCAGTGACGGAAGGGTGCTATATCATGTAGTGTAGATGTTGAACAAACCATTGAGAGCCAGCCCGGATAGCCTTGTGGTTAAGGTGTTCGATTCACAATTGTTCACCCCGGTTTAAATCCCCGTGGGTGCTCCATGGATGTGCACTGCTGATGATTCCCAACAAGGATGAAACAGCTGTACAGTGCTTCCATGCTTTTCAATGGTGAGTTGAGCGTTCGAGCTGCATGATGAATCATATCATATACAAATCTAATCTCCTACAACTCCATTGCAAACAGTAACCAAGCTGTGTAGGTTGTTCATAACGGAATGCGTTCGTTGTACTTAGGCCCCTACAGAGAAGTCATCCATCATAGGAGTGGATCGCTGTGTGGGAAGCGCGTTGTTACCGTTCAAAGCCAGTGACGGAAGGGTGCTATATCATGTAGTGTAGATGTTGAACAAACCGTTGAGAGCCAGCCCGGATAGCCTTGTGGTTAAGGTGTTTGATTCACAATCGTTCACCTCGGGTTCGAGTCCCCGTGGGTGCTCCATGGATGTGCACTGCTGATGATTCCCAACAAGGATGAAACAGCTGTACAGTGCTTCCATGCTTTTCAATGGTGAGTTGAGCGTTCAAGCTGCATGATGAATCATATCATATACAAATCTAATCTCTTACAACTCAATTGCAAACAGTAACCAAGCTGTGTAGGTTGTTCATAACGGAATGCGTTCGTTGTACTTAGGCCCCTACAGAGAAGTCATCCATCATAGGAGTGGATCGCTGTGTGGGAAGCGGGTTGTTACCGTTCAAAGCCAGTGACGGAAGGGTGCTATATCATGTAGTGTAGATGTTCAACAAACCGTTGAGAGCCAGTTCGGATAGCCTTGTGGTTAAGGTGTTTGATTCACAATCGTTCACCCCGGATTCGAGTCCCCGTGGGTGCTCCATGGATGTGCACTGCTGATGATTCCAAACAAGGATGAAACAGCTGTACAGTGCTTCCATGCTTTTCAATGGTGAGTTGAGCGTTCGAGCTGCATGATGAATCATATCATATACAAATCTAATCTCCTACAACTCCATTGCAAACAGTAACCAAGCTGTGTAGGTTGTTCATAACGGAATGCGTTCGTTGTACTTAGGCCCCTACAGAGAAGTCATCCATCATAGGAGTGGATCGCTGTGTGGGAAGCGCGTTGTTACCGTTCAAAGCCAGTGACGGAAGGGTGCTATATCATGTAGTGTAGATGTTGAACAAACCGTTGAGAGCCAGCCCGGATAGCCTTGTGGTTAAGGTGTTTGATTCACAATTGTTCACCGTGGGTTCAAATCCCCGTGGGGGCTCCATGGATGTGCACTGCTGATGATTCCCAACAAGGATGAAACAGCTGTACAGTGCTTCCATGCTTTTCAATGGTGAGTTGAGCGTTCAAGCTGCATGATGAATCATATCATATACAAATCTAATCTCCTACAACTCCATTGCAAACAGTAACCAAGCTGTGTAGGTTGTTCATAACGGAATGCGTTCGTTGTACTTAGGCCCCTACAGAGAAGTCATCCATCATAGGAGTGGATCGCTGTGTGTAAGCGGGTTGTTACCGTTCGAAGCAAGTGACGGAAGGGTGCTATATCATGTAGTGTACATGTTCAACAAACCGTTGAGAGCCAGCCCGGATAGCCTTGTGGTTAAGGTGTTTGATTCACAATCGTTCACACCGGTTTCGATTCCTTGTGGGGGCTCCATGGATGTGCACTGCTGATGATTCCCAACAAGGATGAAACAGCTGTACAGTGCTTCCATGCTTTTCAATGGTGAGTTGAGCGTTCAAGCTGCACGATGAATCATATCATATACAAATGTAATCTCCTACAACTCAATTGCAAACAGTAACCAAGCTGTGTAGGTTGTTCATAACGGAATGCGTTCGTTGTACTTAGGCCCCTACAGAGAAGTCATCCATCATAGGAGTGGATCGCTGTGTGGGAAGCGGGTTGTTACCGTTCAAAGCCAGTGACGGAAGGGTGCTATATCATGTAGTGTAGATGTTCAACAAACCGTTGAGAGCCAACACGGATAGCCTTGTGGTTAAGGTGTTTGATTCACAATCGTTCACCCCGGTTTCGAATCATTGTGTGGGCTCCATGGATGTGCACTGCTGATGATTCCCAACAAGGATGAAACAGCTGTACAGTGCTTCCATGCTTTTCAATGGTGAGTTGAGCGTTCAAGCTGCACGATGAATCATATCATATACAAATGTAATCTCCTACAACTCAATTGCAAACAGTAACCAAGCTGTGTAGGTTGTTCATAATGGAATGCCTTCGTTGTACTTAGGCCCCTACAGAGAAGTCATCCATCATAGGAGTGGATCGCTGTGTGGGAAGCGGGTTGTTACCGTTCAAAGCCAGTGACGGAAGGGTGCTATATCATGTAGTGTAGAAATTCAACAAACCGTTGAGAGCCAGTTCGGATAGCCTTGTGGTTAAGGTGTTCGATTCACAATCGTTCACCCCGGGTTCGAGTCCCCGTGGGGGCTCCATGGATGTGCACTGCTTATGATTCCCAACAAGGATGAAACAGCCGTACAGTGCTTCCATGCTTTTCAATGGTGAGTTGAGCGTTCAAGCTGCATGATGAATCATATCATATACAAATCTAATCTCCTACAACTCAATTGCAAACAGTAACCAAGCTGTGTGGGTTGTTCATAACGGAATGCCTTCGTTGTACTTAGGCCCCTACAGAGAAGTCATCCATCATAGGAGTGGATCGCTGTGTGGGAAGCGGGTTGTTACCGTTCAAAGCCAGTGACGGAAGGGTGCTATATCATGTAGTGTAGATGTTCAACAAACCGTTGAGAGCCAGCCCGGATAGCCCTGTGGTTAAGGTGTTCGATTCACAATTGTTCACCCCGGTTTAAATCCCCGTGGGGGCTCCATGGATGTGCACTGCTGATGATTCCCAACAAGGATGAAACAGCTGTACAGTGCTTCCATGCTATTCAATGGTGAGTTGAGCGTTCGAGCTGCACGATGAATCATATCATATACAAATCTAATCTCCTACAACTCCATTGCAAACAGTAACCAAGCTGTGTAGGTTGTTCATAACGGAATGCCTTCGTTGTACTTAGGCCCCTACAGAGAAGTCATCCATCATAGGAGTGGATCGCTGTGTGGGAAGCGGGTTGTTACCGTTCAAAGCCAGTGACGGAAGGGTGCTATATCATGTAGTGTAGATGTTCAACAAACCGTTGAGAGCCAGCCCGGATAGCCTTGTTGTTAAGGTGTTCGATTCGCAATCGTTCACCCCGGGTTCGAGTCCCCGTGTGTGCTCCATGGATGTGCACTGCTGATGATTCCCAACAAGGATGAAACAGCTGTACAGTGCTTCCATGCTTTTCAATGGTGAGTTGAGCGTTCAAGCTGCATGATGAATCATATCATATACAAATCTAATCTCCTACAACTCAATTGCAAACAGTAATCAAGCTGTGTAGGTTGTTCATAACGGAATGCCTTCGTTGTACTTAGGCCCCTACAGAGAAGTCATCCATCATAGGAGTGGATCGCTGTGTGGGAAGCGGGTTGTTACCGTTCGAAGCCAGTGACGGAAGGGTGCTATATCATGTAGTGTAGATGTTGAACAAACCATTGAGAGCCAGCCCGGATAGCCTTGTGGTTAAGGTGTTTGATTCACAATCGTTCACCCCGGTTTCGAATCCCCGTTGGGGCTCCATGGATGTGCACTGCTGATGATTCCCAACAAAGATGAAACAGCTGTACAGTGCTTCCATGCTTTTCAATGGTGAGTTGAGCGTTCAAGCTGCATGATGAATCATATCATATACAAATGTAATCTCCTACAACTCCATTGCAAACAGTAACCAAGCTGTGTAGGTTGTTCATAACGAAATGCGTTCGTTGTACTTAGGCCCCTACAGAGAAGTCATCCATCATAGGAGTGGATCGCTGTGTGGGAAGCGGGTTGTTACCGTTCAAAGCCAGTGACGGAAGGGTGCTATATCATGTAGTGTAGATGTTGAACAAACCGTTGAGAGCCAGCACGGATAGCCTTGTGGTTAAGGTGTTCGATTCACAATTGTTCACCCCGGGTTCGAATCCCCGTGGGTGCTCCATGGATGTGCACTGCTGATGATTCCCAACAAGGATGAAACAGCTGTACAGTGCTTCCATGCTTTTCAATGGTGAGTTGAGCGTTCAAGCTGCATGATGAATCATATCATATACAAATCTAATCTCCTACAACTCAATTGCAAACAGTAACCAAGCTGTGTAGGTTGTTCATAACGGAATGCGTTCGTTGTACTTAGGCCCCTACAGAGAAGTCATCCATCATAGGAGTGGATCGCTGTGTGGGAAGCGGGTTGTTACCGTTCAAAGCCAGTGACGGAAGGGTGCTATATCATGTAGTGTAGATGTTGAACAAACCGTTGAGAGCCAGCACGGATAGCCTTGTGGTTAAGGTGTTCGATTCACAATTGTTCACCCCGGGTTCGAATCCCCGTGGGTGCTCCATGGATGTGCACTGCTGATGATTCCCAACAAGGATGAAACAGCTGTACAATGCTTCCATGCTTTTCTATGGTGAGTTGAGCGTTCAAGCTGCATGATGAATCATATCATATACAAATCTAATCTCCTACAACTCAATTGCAAACAGTAACCAAGCTGTGTAGGTTGTTCATAACGGAATGCGTTCGTTGTACTTAGGCCCCTACAGAGAAGTCATCCATCATAGGAGTGGATCGCTGTGTGGGAAGCGGGTTGTTACCGTTCGAAGCCAGTGACGGAAGGGTGCTAAATCATGTAGTGTAGATGTTGAACAAACCGTTGAGAGCCAGCCCGGATAGCCTTGTGGTTAGGGTGTTTGATTCACAATTGTTCACCGTGGGTTCAAATCCCCGTGGGGGCTCCATGGATGTGCACTGCTGATGATTCCCAACAAGGATGAAACAGCTGTACAGTGCTTCCATGCTTTTCAATGGTGAGTTGAGCGTTCAAGCTGCATGATGAATCATATCATATACAAATCTAATCTCCTACAACTCCATTGCAAACAGTAACCAAGCTGTGTAGGTTGTTCATAACGGAATGCGTTCGTTGTACTTAGGCCCCTACAGAGAAGTCATCCATCATAGGAGTGGATCGCTGTGTGGGAAGCGGGTTGTTACCGTTCGAAGCCAGTGACGGAAGGGTACTATATCATGTAGTGTAGATGTTCAACAAACCGTTGAGAGCCAGCCCGGATAGCCCTGTGGTTAAGGTGTTCGATTCACAATTGTTCACCCCGGTTTCGAATCCCCGTGGGGGCTCCATGGATGTGCACTGCTGATGATTCCCAACAAGGATGAAACAGCTGTACAGTGCTTCCATGCTATTCAATGGTGAGTTGAGCGTTCGAGCTGCACGATGAATCATATCATATACAAATGTAATCTCCTACAACTCAATTGCAAACAGTAACCAAGCTGTGTAGGTTGTTCATAACGGAATGCGTTCGTTGTACTTAGGCCCCTACAGAGAAGTCATCCATCATAGGAGTGGATCGCTGTGTGGGAAGCGGGTTGTTACCGTTCAAAGCCAGTGACGGAAGGGTGCGATCTCATGTAGTGTAGATGTTGAACAAACCGTTGAGAGCCAGCCCGGATAGCCTTGTGGTTAAGGTGTTCGATTCACAATCGTTCACCCCGGGTTCGAGTTCCCGTGGGTGCTCCATGGATGTGCACTGCTCATGATTCCCAACAAGGATGAAACAGCTGTACAGTGCTTCCATGCTTTTCAATGGTGAGTTGAGCGTTCAAGCTGCATGATGAATCATATCATATACAAATCTAATCTCCTACAACTCCATTGCAAACAGTAACCAAGCTGTGTAGGTTGTTCATAACGGAATGCCTTCGTTGTACTTAGGCCCCTACAGAGAAGTCATCCATCATAGGAGTGGATCGCTGTGTGGGAAGCGGGTTGTTACCGTTCGAAGCCAGTGACGGACGGGTGCTATATCATGTAGTGTAGATGTTGAACAAACCATTGAGAGCCAGCCCGGATAGCCTTGTGGTTAAGGTGTTTGATTCACAATCGTTCACCCCGGTTTCGAATCCCCGTTGGGGCTCCATGGATGTGCACTGCTGATGATTCCCAACAAGGATGAAACAGCCGTACAGTGCTTCCATGCTTTTCAATGGTGAGTTGAGCGTTCAAGCTGCATGATGAATCATATCATATACAAATGTAATCTCCTACAACTCCATTGCAAACAGTAACCAAGCTGTGTAGGTTGTTCATAACGAAATGCGTTCGTTGTACTTAGGCCCCTACAGAGAAGTCATCCATCATAGGAGTGGATCGCTGTGTGGGAAGCGGGTTGTTACCGTTCAAAGCCAGTGACGGAAGGGTGCTATATCATGTAGTGTAGATGATGAACAAACCGTTGAGAGCCAGCCCGGATAGCCTTGTGGTTAAGGTGTTCGATTCACAATTGTTCACCCCGGGTTCGAGTTCCCGTGTGTGCTCCATGGATGTGCACTGCTGATGATTCCCAACAAGGATGAAACAGCTGTACAGTGCTTCCATGCTTTTCAATGGTGAGTTGAGCGTTCAAGCTGCATGATGAATCATATCATATACAAATCTAATCTCCTACAACTCAATTGCAAACAGTAACCAAGCTGTGTAGGTTGTTCATAACGGAATGCCTTCGTTGTACTTAGGCCCCTACAGAGAAGTCATCCATCATAGGAGTGGATCGCTGTGTGGGAAGCGGGTTGTTACCGTTCAAAGCCAGTGACGGAAGGGTGCTATATCATGTAGTGTAGATGTTGAACAAACCGTTGAGAGCCAGCCCGGATAGCCCTGTGGTTAAGGTGTTCGATTCACAATTGTTCACCCCGGTTACGAATCCCCGTGGGGGCTCGGTGTATGTGCACTGCTGATGATTCCCAACAAGGACGAAACAGCTGTACAGTGCTTCCATGCTTTTCAATGGTGAGTTGAGCGTTCAAGCTGCATGATGAATCATATCATATACAAATCTAATCTCCTACAACTCAATTGCAAACAGTAACCAAGCTGTGTAGGTTGTTCATAACGGAATGCGTTCGTTGTACTTAGGCCCCTACAGAGAATTCATCCATCATAGGAGTGGATCGCTGTGTGGGAAGCGGGTTGTTACCGTTCGAAGCCAGTGACGGAAGGGTGCTATATCATGTAGTGTAGATGTTGAACAAACCGTTGAGAGCCAGCCCGGATAGCCTTGTGGTTAAGGTGTTCGATTCACAATCGTTCACCCCGGTTTCGAATCCCCGTTGGGGCTCCATGGATGTGCACTGCTGATGATTCCCAACAAGGATGAAACAGCTGTACAGTGCTTCCATGCTTTTCAATGGTGAGTTGAGCGTTCAAGCTGCATGATGAATCATATCATATACAAATCTAATCTCCTACAACTCCATTGCAAACAGTAACCAAGCTGTGTAGGTTGTTCATAACGGAATGCGTTCGTTGTACTTAGGCCCCTACAGAGAAGTCATCCATCATAGGAGTGGATCGCTGTGTGGGAAGCGGGTTGTTACCGTTCGAAGCCAGTGACGGAAGGGTGCTATATCATGTAGTGTAGATGTTGAACAAACCGTTGAGAGCCAGCCCGGATAGCCTTGTGGTTAAGGTGTTCGATTCACAATCGTTCACCCCGGGTTCGAGTTCCCGTGGGTGCTCCATGGATGTGCACTGCTCATGATTCCCAACAAGGATGAAACAGCTGTACAGTGCTTCCATGCTTTTCAATGGTGAGTTGAGCGTTCAAGCTGCATGATGAATCATATCGTATACAAATCTAATCTCCTACAACTCCATTGCAAACAGTAACCAAGCTGTGTAGGTTGTTCATAACGGAATGCCTTCGTTGTATTTAGGCCCCTACAGAGAAGTCATCCATCATAGGAGTGGATCGCTGTGTGGGAAGCGGGTTGTTACCGTTCGAAGCCAGTGACGGACGGGTGCTATATCATGTAGTGTAGATGTTGAACAAACCATTGAGAGCCAGCCCGGATAGCCTTGTGGTTAGGGTGTTTGATTCACAATCGTTCACCCCGGTTTCGAATCCCCGTTGGGGCTCCATGGATGTGCACTGCTGATGATTCCCAACAAGGATGAAACAGCTGTACAGTGCTTCCATGCTTTTCAATGGTGAGTTGAGCGTTCAAGCTGCATGATGGATCATATCATATACAAATGTAATCTCCTACAACTCCATTGCAAACAGTAACCAAGCTGTGTAGGTTGTTCATAACGGAATGCCTTCGTTGTACTGAGGCCCCTACAGGGAAGTCATCCATCATAGGAGTGGATCGCTGTGTGGGAAGCGGGTTGTTACCGTTCAAAGCCAGTGACGGAAGGGTGCTATATCATGTAGTGTAGATGATGAACAAACCGTTGCGAGCCAGCCCGGATAGCCTTGTGGTTAAGGTGTTCGATTCACAATTGTTCACCCCGGGTTCGAATCCCCGTGGAGGCTCCATGGATGTGCACTGCTGATGATTCCCAACAAGGATGAAACAGCTGTACAGTGCTTCCATGCTTTTCAATGGTGAGTTGAGCGTTCAAGCTGCATGATGAATCATATCATATACAAATCTAATCTCCTACAACTCCATTGCAAACAGTAACCAAGCTGTGTAGGTTGTTCATAACGGAATGCCTTCGTTGTACTTATGCCCCTACAGAGAAGTCATCCATCATAGGAGTGGATCGCTGTGTGGGAAGCGGGTTGTTACCGTTCGAAGCCAGTGACGCAAGGGTGCTATATCATGTAGTGTAGATGTTGAACAAACCGTTGAGAGCCAGCCCGGATAGCCTTGTGGTTAAGGTGTTCGATTCACAATTGTTCACCCCGGTTACGAATCCCCGTGGGGGCTCGGTGTATGTGCACTGCTGATGATTCCCAACAAGGACGAAACAACTGTACAGTGCTTCCATGCTTTTCAATGGTGAGTTGAGCGTTCAAGCTGCATGATGAATCATATCATATACAAATCTAATCTCCTACAACTCCATTGCAAACAGTAACCAAGCTGTGTAGGTTGTTCATAACGGAATGCGTTCGTTGTACTTAGGCCCCTACAGAGAATTCATCCATCATAGGAGTGGATCGCTGTGTGGGAAGCGGGTTGTTACCGTTCGAAGCCAGTGACGGAAGGGTGCTATATCATGTAGTGTAGATGTTGAACAAACCGTTGAGAGCCAGCCCGGATAGCCTTGTGGTTAAGGTGTTCGATTCACAATCGTTCACCCCGGTTTCGAATCCCCGTTGGGGCTCCATGGATGTGCACTGCTGATGATTCCCAACAAGGATGAAACAGCTGTACAGTGCTTCCATGCTTTTCAATGGTGAGTTGAGCGTTCAAGCTGCATGATGAATCATATCATATACAAATCTAATCTCCTACAACTCCATTGCAAACAGTAACCAAGCTGTGTAGGTTGTTCATAACGGAATGCGTTCGTTGTACTTAGGCCCCTACAGAGAAGTCATCCATCATAGGAGTGGATCGCTGTGTGGGAAGCGGGTTGTTACCGTTCGAAGCCAGTGACGGAAGGGTGCTATATCATGTAGTGTAGATGTTGAACAAACCATTGAGAGCCAGCCGGGATAGCCTTGTGGTTAAGGTGTTCGATTCACAATCGTTCACCCCGGGTTCGAGTTCCCGTGGGTGCTCCATGGATGTGCACTGCTGATGATTCCCAACAAGGATGAAACAGCTGTACAGTGCTTCCATGCTTTTCAATGGTGAGTTGAGCGTTCAAGCTGCATGATGAATCATATCATATACAAATCTAATCTCTACAAATCAACTGCAAACAGTAACCAAGCTGTGTAGGTTGTTCATAACGGAATGCATTCGTTGTACTTAGGCCCCTACAAAGAAGTCATCCATCATAGGAGTGGATCGCTGTGTGGGAAGCGGGTTGTTACCGTTCAAAGCCAGCGACGGAAGGGTGCTATATCATGTAGTGTAGATGTTCAACAAACCGTTGAGAGCCAGCCCGGATAGCCTTGTGGGGTAAGGTGTTCGATTCACAATTGTTCACCCCGGGTTCGAGTCCCCGTGGGGGCTCCATGGATGTGCACTGCTGATGATTCCCAACAAGGATGAAACAGCTGTACAGTGCTTCCATGCTTTTCAATGGTGAGTTGAGCGTTCAAGCTGCATGATGAATCATATCATATACAAATCTAATCTCCTACAACTCAATTGCAAACAGTAACCAAGCTGTGTAGGTTGTTCATAACGGAATGCATTCGTTGTACTGAGGCCCCTACAGAGAAGTCATCCATCATAGGAGTGGATCGCTGTGTGGGAAGCGGGTTGTTACCGTTCGAAGCCAGTGACGGAAGGGTGCTATATCATGTAGTGTAGATGTTCAACAAACCGTTGAGAGCCAGCCCGGATAGCCTTGTGGTTAAGGTGTTTGATTCACAATCGTTCACCCCGGGTTCGAGTCCCCGTGGGTGCTCCATGGATGTGCACTGCTGATGATTCCCAACAAGGATGAAACAGCCGTACAGTGCTTCCATGCTTTTCAATGGTGAGTTGAGCGTTCAAGCTGCATGATGAATCATATCATATACAAATCTAATCTCCTACAACTCCATTGCAAACAGTAACCAAGCTGTGTAGGTTGTTCATAACGGAATGCGTTCGTTGTACTTAGGCCCCTACAGAAAAGTCATCCATCATAGGAGTGGATCGCTGTGTGGGAAGCGGGTTGTTACCGTTCAAAGCCAGTGACGGAAGGGTGCTATATCATGTAGTGTAGATGTTCAACAAACCATTGAGAGCCAGCCCGGATAGCCTTGTGGTTAAGGTGTTTGATTCGTAATTGTTCACCGTGGGTTCTAATCCCCGTGGGTGCTCCATGGATGTGCACTGCTGATGATTCCCAACAAGGATGAAAAAGCTGTACAGTGCTTCCATGCTTTTCAATGGTGAGTTGAGCGTTCAAGCTGCATGATGAATCATATCATATACAAATCTAATCTCCTACAACTCCATTGCAAACAGTAACCAAGCTGTGTAGGTTGATCATAACGGAATGCGTTCGTTGTACTTAGGCCCCTACAGAGAAGTCATCCATCATAGGAGTGGATCGCTGTGTGGGAAGCGGGTTGTTACCGTTCGAAGCCAGTGACGGAAGGGTGCTATATCATGTAGTGTAGATGTTGAACAAACCATTGAGAGCCAGCCCGGATAGCCTTGTGGTTAAGGTGTTCGATTCACAATCGTTCACCCCGGGTTCGAGTCCCCGTGGGTGCTCCATGGATGTGCACTGCTGATGATTCCCAACAAGGATGAAACAGCCGTACAGTGCTTCCATGCTTTTCAATGGTGAGTTGAGCGTTCAAGCTGCATGATGAATCATATCATATACAAATCTAATCTCCTACAACTCAATTGCAAACAGTAACCAAGCTGTGTAGGTTGTTCATAACGGAATGCCTTCGTTGTACTTAGGCCCCTACAGAGAAGTCATCCATCATAGGAGTGGATCACTGTGTGGGAAGCGGGTTGTTACCGTTCGAAGCCAGTGACGGAAGGGTGCTATATCATGTAGTGTAGATGTTCAAAAAACCGTGGAGAGCCAGCCCGGATAGCCTTGTGGTTAAGGTGTTCGATTCACAATCGTTCACCCCGGGTTCGAGTCCCCGTGGGTGCTCCATGGATGTGCACTGCTCATGATTCCCAACAAGGATGAAACAGCTGTACAGTGCTTCCATGCTTTTCAATGGTGAGTTGAGCGTTCAAGCTGCATGATGAATCATATCATATACAAATCTAATCTCCTACAACTCAATTGCAAACAGTAACCAAGCTGTGTAGGTTGTTCATAACGGAATGCCTTCGTTGTACTTAGGCCCCTACAGAGAAGTCATCCATCATAGGAGTGGATCGCTGTGTGGGAAGCGGGTTGTTACCGTTCAAAGCCAGTGACGGAAGGGTGCTATATCATGTAGTGTAGATGTTCAACAAACCGTTGAGAGCCAGCCCGGATAGCCTTGTGGTTAAGGTGTTCGATTCACAATCGTTCACCCCGGTTTCGAATTCCCGTTGGGGCTCCATGGATGTGCACTGCTGATGATTCCCAACAAGGATGAAACAGCTGTACAGTGCTTCCATGCTTTTCAATGGTGAGTTGAGCGTTCAAGCTGCATGATGAATCATATCATATACAAATCTAATCTCCTACAACTCAATTGCAAACAGTAACCAAGCTGTGTAGGTTGTTCATAACGGAATGCGTTCGTTGTACTTAGGCCCCTACAGAGAAGTCATCCATCATAGGAGTGGATCGCTGTGTGGGAAGCGGGTTGTTACCGTTCGAAGCCAGTGACGGAAGGGTGCTATATCATGTAGTGTAGATGTTGAACAAACCGTTGAGAGCCAGCCCGGATAGCCTTGTGGTTAAGGTGTTCGATTCACAATTGTTCACCCCGGGTTCAAACGCCCGTGGGTGCACCATGGATGTGCACTGCTGATGATTCCCAACAAGGATGAAACAGCCGTACAGTGCTTCCATGCTTTTCAATGGTGAGTTGAGCGTTCAAGCTGCATGATGAATCATATCATATACAAATCTAATCTCCTACAACTCAATTGCAAACAGTAACCAAGCTGTGTAGGTTGTTCATAACGGAATGCCTTCGTTGTACTTAGGCCCCTACAGAAAAGTCATCCATCATAGGAGTGGATCACTGTGTGGGAAGCGGGTTGTTACCGTTCGAAGCCAGTGACGGAAGGGTGCTATATCATGTAGTGTAGATGTTGAACAAACCATTGAGAGCCAGCCCGGATAGCCTTGTGGTTAAGGTGTTCGATTCACAATCGTTCACCCCGGGTTCGAGTCCCCGTGGGTGCTCCATGGATGTGCACTGCTGATGATTCCCAACAAGGATGAAACAGCCGTACAGTGCTTCCATGCTTTTCAATGGTGAGTTGAGCGTTCAAGCTGCATGATGAATCATATCATATACAAATCTAATCTCCTACAACTCAATTGCAAACAGTAACCAAGCTGTGTAGGTTGTTCATAACGGAATGCCTTCGTTGTACTTAGGCCCCTACAGAGAAGTCATCCATCATAGGAGTGGATCACTGTGTGGGAAGCGGGTTGTTACCGTTCGAAGCCAGTGACGGAAGGGTGCTATATCATGTAGTGTAGATGTTCAAAAAACCGTGGAGAGCCAGCCGGGATAGCCTTGTGGTTAAGGTGTTCGATTCACAATCGTTCACCCCGGGTTCGAGTCCCCGTGGGTGCTCCATGGATGTGCACTGCTCATGATTCCCAACAAGGATGAAACAGCTGTACAGTGCTTCCATGCTTTTCAATGGTGAGTTGAGCGTTCAAGCTGCATGATGAATCATATCATATACAAATCTAATCTCCTACAACTCAATTGCAAACAGTAACCAAGCTGTGTAGGTTGTTCATAACGGAATGCGTTCGTTGTACTTAGGCCCCTACAGAGAAGTCATCCATCATAGGAGTGGATCGCTGTGTGGGAAGCGGGTTGTTACCGTTCAAAGCCAGTGACGGAAGGGTGCTATATCATGTAGTGTAGATGTTCAACAAACCGTTGAGAGCCAGCCCGGATAGCCTTGTGGTTAAGGTGTTCGATTCACAATCGTTCACCCCGGTTTCGAATTCCCGTTGGGGCTCCATGGATGTGCACTGCTGATGATTCCCAACAAGGATGAAACAGCTGTACAGTGCTTCCATGCTTTTCAATGGTGAGTTGAGCGTTCAAGCTGCATGATGAATCATATCATATACAAATCTAATCTCCTACAACTCAATTGCAAACAGTAACCAAGCTGTGTAGGTTGTTCATAACGGAATGCGTTCGTTGTACTTAGGCCCCTACAGAGAAGTCATCCATCATAGGAGTGGATCGCTGTGTGGGAAGCGGGTTGTTACCGTTCGAAGCCAGTGACGGAAGGGTGCTATATCATGTAGTGTAGATGTTGAACAAACCGTTGAGAGCCAGCCCGGATAGCCTTGTGGTTAAGGTGTTCGATTCACAATTGTTCACCCCGGGTTCAAACGCCCGTGGGTGCACCATGGATGTGCACTGCTGATGATTCCCAACAAGGATGAAACAGCTGTACAGTGCTTCCATGCTTTTCAATGGTGAGTTGAGCGTTCAAGCTGCATGATGAATCATATCATATACAAATCAAATCTCCTACAACTCAATTGCAAACAGTAACCAAGCTGTGTATGTCGTTCATAACGGAATGCCTTTGTTGTACTGAGGCCCCTACAGAGAAGTCATCCATCATAGGAGTGGATCGCTGTGTGGGAAGCGGGTTGTTACCGTTCAAAGCCAGTGACGGAAGGGTGCTATATCATGTAGTGTAGATGTTCAACAAACCGTTGAGAGCCAGCCCGGATAGCCTTGTGGTTAAGGTGTTTGATTCACAATCGTTCACCCCGGGTTCGAGTCCCCGTGTGTGCTCCATGGATGTGCACTGCTGATGATTCCCAACAAGGATGAAACAGCTGTACAGTGCTTCCATGCTTTTCAATGGTGAGTTGAGCGTTCAAGCTGCATGATGAATCATATCGTATACAAATCTAATCTCCTACAACTCCATTGCAAACAGTAACCAAGCTGTGTAGGTTGTTCATAACGGAATGCATTCGTTGTACTTAGGCCCCTACAGAGAAGTCATCCATCATAGGAGTGGATCGCTGTGTGGGAAGCGGGTTGTTACCGTTCGAAGCCAGTGACGGAAGGGTGCTATATCATGTAGTGTAGATGTTGAACAAACCGTTGAGAGCCAGCCCGGATAGCCTTGTGGTTAAGGTGTTCGATTCACGATCGTTCACCTCGGGTTCGAATCCCCGTGGGTGCTCCATGGATGTGCACTGCTGATGATTCCCAACAAGGATGAAACAGCTGTACAGTGCTTCCATGCTTTTCAATGGTGAGTTGGGCGTTCAAGCTGCATGATGAATCATATCATATACAAATCTAATCTCCTACAACTCAATTGCAAACAGTAACCAAGCTGTGTAGGTTGTTCATAACGGAATGCGTTCGTTGTACTTAGTCACCCACAGAGAAGTCATCCATCATAGGAGTGGATCGCTGTGTGGGAAGCGGGTTGTTACCGTTCGAAGCCAGTGACGGAAGGGTGCTATATCATGTAGTGTAGATGTTCAAAAAACCATTGAGAGCCAGTCCGGATAGCCTTGTGGTTAATGTGTTTGATTCACATCCGTTCACCCCGGATTCGAGTCCCCGTGGGTGCTCCATGGATGTGAACTGCTGATGATTCCCAACAAGAATGAAACAGCTGTACAGTGCTTCCATGCTTTTCAATGGTGAGTTGAGCGTTCAAGCTGCATGATGAATCATATCATATACAAATCTAATCTCCTACAACTCCATTGCAAACAGTAACCAAGCTGTGTAGGTTGTTCATAACGGAATGCGTTCGTTGTACTTAGGCCCCTACAGAGAAGTCATCCATCATAGGAGTGGATCGCTGTGTGGGAAGCGGGTTGTTACCGTTCGAAGCCAGTGACGGAAGGGTGCTATATCATGTAGTGTAGATGTTCAACAGATGATTGAGAGCCAGCCCGGATAGCCTTGTGGTTAGGGTGTTCGATTCACAATTGTTCACCCCGGGTTCGAGTCCCCGTGGGGGCTCCATGGCTGTGCACTGCTGATGATTCCCAACAAGGATGAAACAGCTGTACAGTGCTTCCATGCTTTTCAATGGTGAGTTGAGCGTTCAAGCTGCATGATGAATCATATCATATACAAATCTAATCTCCTACAACTCCATTGCAAACAGTAACCAAGCTGTGTAGGTTGTTCATAACGGAATGCCTTCGTTGTACTGAGGCCCCTACAGAGAAGTCATCCATCATAGGAGTGGATCGCTGTGTGGGAAGCGGGTTGTTACCGTTCGAAGCCAGTGACGGAAGGGTGCTATATCATGTAGTGTAGATGTTCAACAAACCGTTGAGAGCCAGCCGGGATAGCCTTGTGGTTAAGGTGTCCGATTCACAATCGTTCACCCCGGGTTAGATTCCCCGTGGGTGCTTCATGAATGTACACTGCTGATGATTCCCAACAAGGATGAAACAGCTGTACAGTGCTTCCATGCTTTTCAATGGTGAGTTGAGCGTTCAAGCTGCATGATGAATCATATCATATACAAATCTAATCTCCTACAACTCAATTGCAAACAGTAACCAAGCTGTGTAGGTTGTTCATAACGGAATGCCTTCGTTGTACTGAGGCCCCTACAGAGAAGTCATCCATCATAGGAGTGGATCGCTGTGTGGGAAGCGGGTTGTTACCGTTCGAAGCCAGTGACGGAAGGGTGCTATATCATGTAGTGTAGATGTTGAACAAACCGTTGAGAGCCAGTCCGGATAGCCTTGTGGTTAAGGTGTTTGATTCACAATCGTTCACCCCGGGTTCGAGTCCCCGTTGGTGCTCCATGGATGTGCACTGCTGATGATTCCCAACAAGGATGAAACAGCTGTACAGTGCTTCCATGCTTTTCAATGGTGAGTTGAGCGTTCAAGCTGCATGATGAATCATATCATATACAAATCTAATCTCCTACAACTCAATTGCAAACAGTAACCAAGCTGTGTAGGTTGTTCATAACGGAATGCGTTCGTTGTACTTAGGCCCCTACAGAGAAGTCATCCATCATAGGAGTGGATCGCTGTGTGGGAAGCGGGTTGTTACCGTTCGAAGCCAGTGACGGAAGGAGGCTATATCATGCAGTGTAGATGTTCAACAAACCGTTGAGAGCCAGCCCGGATAGCCTTGTGGTTAAGGTGTTTGATTCACAATCGTTCACCCCGGGTTCGAGTTCCCGTGGGTGCTCCATGGCTGTGACTGCTGATGATTCCCAACAAGGATGAAACAGCTGTACAGTGCTTCCATGCTTTTCAATGGTGAGTTGAGCGTTCAAGCTGCATGATGAATCATATCATATACAAATCTAATCTCCTACAACTCCATTGCAAACAGTAACCAAGCTGTGTAGGTTGTTCATAACGGAATGCGTTCGTTGTACTTAGGCCCCTACAGAGAAGTCATCCATCATAGGAGTGGATCGCTGTGTGGGAAGCGGGTTGTTACCGTTCAAAGCCAGTGACGGAAGGGTGCGATCTCATGTAGTGTAGATGTTCAACAAACCGTTGTGAGCCAGCCCGGATAGCCTTGTGGTTAAGGTGTTCGATTCACAATCGTTCACCCCGGGTTCGAGTCCCCGTGGGTGCTCCATGGATGTGCACTGCTGATGATTCCCAACAAGGATGAAACAGCTGTACAGTGCTTCCATGCTTTTCAATGGTGAGTTGAGCGTTCAAGCTGCATGATGAATCATATCATATACAAATCTAATCTCCTACAACTCAATTGCAAACAGTAACCAAGCTGTGTAGGTTGTTCATAACGGAATGCGTTCGTTGTACTTAGGCACCTACAGAGAAGTCGTCCATCATAGGAGTGGATCGCTGTGTGGGGAGCGGGTTGTTACCGTTCGAAGCCAGTGACGGAAGGGTGCTATATCATGTAGTATAGATGTTCAACCAAACGCTGAGAGCCAGCCCGGATAGCCTTGTGGTTAAGGTGTTCGATTCACAATCGTTCACCCCGGGTTCGAGTCCCCGTGGGTGCTCCATGGATGTGCACTGCTGATGATTCCCAACAAGGATGAAACAGCTGTACAGTGCTTCCATGCTTTTCAATGGTGAGTTGAGCGTTCAAGCTGCATGATGAATCATATCATATACAAATCTAATCTCCTACAACTCAATTGCAAACAGTAACCAGGCTGTGTAGGTTGTTCACAACGGAATGCCTTCGTTGTACTTAGGCCCCTACAGAGAAGTCATCCATCATAGGAGTGGATCGCTGTGTGGGAAGCGGGTTGTTACCGTTCAAAGCCAGTGACGGAAGGGTGCTATATCATGTAGTGTAGATGTTCAACAGATGATTGAGAGCCAGCCCGGATAGCCTTGTGGTTAAGGTGTTTGATTCACGATCGTTCACCCCGGGTTCGAGTTCCCGTGGGTGCTCCATGGATGTGCACTGCTGATGATTCCCAACAAGGATGAAACAGCTGTACAGTGCTTCCATGCTTTTCAATGGTGAGTTGAGCGTTCAAGCTGCATGATGAATCATATCATATACAAATGTAATCTCCTACAACTCCATTGCAAACAGTAACCAAGCTGTGTGGGTTGTTCATAACGGAATGCGTTCGTTGTACTTAGGCCCCTACAGAGAAGTCATCCATCATAGGAGTGGATCGCTGTGTGGGAAGCGGGTTGTTACCGTTCAAAGCCAGTGACGGAAGGGTGCTATATCATGTAGTGTAGATGTTCAACAAACCATTGAGAGCCAGCCCGGATAGCCTTGTGGTTAAGGTGTTTGATTCACAATCGTTCACCCCGGATTCGAGTCCCCGTGGGTGCTCCATGGATGTGCACTGCTGATGATTCCCAACAAGGATGAAACAGCTGTACAGTGCTTCCATGCTTTTCAATGGTGAGTTGAGCGTTCAAGCTGCATGATGAATCATATCATATACAAATCTAATCTCCTACAACTCAATTGCAAACAGTAACCAAGCTGTGTAGGTTGTTCATAACGGAATGCGTTCGTTGTACTTAGTCACCCACAGAGAAGTCATCCATCATAGGAGTGGATCGCTGTGTGGGAAGCGGGTTGTTACCGTTCGAAGCCAGTGACGGAAGGGTGCTATATCATGTAGTGTAGATGTTGAACAAACCATTGAGAGCCAGCCCGGATAGCCTTGTGGTTAGGGTGTTCGATTCACAATCGTTCACCCCGGGTTCGAGTCCCCGTGGGTGCTCCATGGATGTGCACTGCTGATGATTCCCAACAAGGATGAAACAGCTGTACAGTGCTTCCATGCTTTTCAATGGTGAGTTGAGCGTTCAAGCTGCATGATGAATCATATCATACACAAATCTAATCTCCTACAACTCCATTGCAAACAGTAACCAAGCTGTGTAGGTTGTTCATAACGGAATGCGTTCGTTGTAATTAGTCACCCACGGAGAAGTCATCCATCATAGGAGTAGATCGCTGTGTGGGAAGCGGGTTGTTACCGTTCGAAGCCAGTGACGGAAGGGTGCTATATCATGTAGTGTAGATGTTGAACAAACCATTGAGAGCCAGCCCGGATAGCCTTGTGGTTAAGGTGTTTGATTCGTAATTGTTCACCGTGGGTTCGAGTCCCCGTGGGTGCTCCATGGATGTGCACTGCTGATGATTCCCAACATGGATGAAACAGCTTTACAGTGCTTCCATGCTTTTCAATGGTGAGTTGAGCGTTCAAGCTGCATGATGAATCATATCATATACAAATCTAATCTCCTACAACTCAATTGCAAACAGTAACCAAGCTGTGTAGGTTGTTCATAACGGAATGCGTTCGTTGTACTGAGGCCCCTACAGAGAAGTCATCCATCATAGGAGTGGATCGCTGTGTGGGAAGCGGGTTGTTACCGTTCGAAGCCAGTGACGGAAGGGTGCTATATCATGTAGTGTAGATGTTGAACAAACCATTGAGAGCCAGCCCGGATAGCCTTGTGGTTAAGGTGTTCGATTCACAATTGTTCACCCCGGGTTCGAGTCCCCGTGGGTGCTCCATGGATGTGCACTGCTGATAATTACCAACAAGGATGAAACAGCTGTACAGTGCTTCCATGCTTTTCAATGGTGAGTTGAGCGTTCAAGCTGCATGATGAATCATATCATATACAAATCTAATCTCCTACAACTCAATTGCAAACAGTAACCAAGCTGTGTAGGTTGTTCATAACGGAATGCGTTCGTTGTACTTAGGCCCCTACAGAGAAGTCATCCATCATAGGAGTGGATCGCTGTGTGGGAAGCGGGTTGTTACCGTTCGAAGCCAGTGACGGAAGGGTGCTATATCATGTAGTGTAGATGTTCAACAAACCATTGAGAGCCAGCCCGGATAGCCTTGTGGTTAAGGTAATCGATTCACAATTGTTCACCGTGGGTTATAATCCCCGTGGGTGCTCCATGGATGTGCACTGCTGATGATTCCCAACATGGATGAAACAGCTGTACAGTGCTTCCATGCTATTCAATGGTGAGTTGAGCGTTCAAGCTGCATGATGAATCATATCATATACAAATCTAATCTCCTACAACTCAATTGCAAACAGTAACCAAGCTGTGTAGGTTGTTCATAACGGAATGCGTTCGTTGTACTTAGGCCCCTACAGAGAAGTCATCCATCATAGCAGTGGATCGCTGTGTGGGAAGCGGGTTGTTACCGTTCGAAGCCAGTGACGGAAGGAGGCTATATCATGTAGTGTAGATGTTCAACAAACCGTTGAGAGCCAGCCCGGATAGCCTTGTGGTTAAGGTGTTCGATTCACAATCGTTCACCCCGGGTTCGAGTCCCCGTGGGTGCTCCATGGATGTGCACTGCTGATGATTCCCAACAAGGATGAAACAGCTGTACAGTGCTTCCATGCTTTTCAATGGTGAATTGAGCGTTCAAGCTGCATGATGAATCATATCATATACAAATCTAATCTCCTACAACTCAATTGCAAACAGTAACCAAGCTGTGTAGGTTGTTCATAACGGAATGCCTTCGTTGTACTGAGGCCCCTACAGAGAAGTCATCCATCATAGGAGTGGATCGCTGTGTGGGAAGCGGGTTGTTACCGTTCAAAGCCAGTGACGGAAGGGTGCTATATCATGTAGTGTAGATGTTCAACAAACCGTTGAGAGCCAGCCCGGATAGCCTTGTGGTTAAGGTGTTCGATTCACAATCGTTCAATCCAACCCATGTTCGAGTCCCCGTGGGTGCTCCATGGATGTGCACTGCTGATGATTCCCAACAAGGATGAAACAGCTGTACAGTGCTTCCATGCTTTTCAATGGTGAGTTGAGCGTTCAAGCTGCATGATGAATCATATCATATACAAATCTAATCTCCTACAACTCCATTGCAAACAGTAACCAAGCTGTGTAGGTTGTTCATAACGGAATGCCTTCGTTGTACTGAGGCCCCTACAGAGAAGTCATCCATCATAGGAGTGGATCGCTGTGTGGGAAGCTGGTTGTTACCGTTCGAAGCCAGTGACGGAAGGGTGCTATATCATGTAGTGTAGATGTTCAACAAACCGTTGAGAGCCAGCCCGGATAGCCTTGTGGTTAGGGTGTTTGATTCACAATCGTTCACCCCGGGTTCGAGTCCCCGTGGGTGCTCCATGGATGTGCACTGCTGATGATTCCCAACAAGGATGAAACAGCTGTACAGTGCTTCCATGCTTTTCAATGGTGAGTTGAGCGTTCAAGCTGCATGATGAATCGTATCATATACAAATCTAATCTCCTACAACTCAATTGCAAACAGTAACCAAGCTGTGTAGGTCGTTCATAACGGAATGCCTTCGTTGTACTTAGGCCCCTACAGAGAAGTCAACCATCAAAGCAGTGGATCGCTGTGTGGGAAGCGGGTTGTTACAGTTCAAAGCCAGTGACGGAAGGGTGCTATATCATGTAGTGTAGATGTTCAACAAACCGTTGAGAGCCAGCCCGGATAGCCTTGTGGTTAAGGTGTTCGATTCACAATCGTTCACCCCGGGTTCGAGTCCCCGTGGGTGCTCCATGGATGTGCACTGCTGATGATTCCCAACAAGGATGAAACAGCTGTACAGTGCTTCCATGCTTTTCAATGGTGAGTTGAGCGTTCAAGCTGCATGATGAATCATATCATATACAAATCTAATCTCCTACAACTCCATTGCAAACAGTAACCAAGCTGTGTAGGTTGTTCATAACGGAATGCCTTCGTTGTACTGAGGCCCCTACAGGGAAGTCATCCATCATAGGAGTGGATCGCTGTGTGGGAAGCGGGTTGTTACCGTTCAAAGCCAGTGACGGAAGGGGGCTATATCATGTAGTGTAGATGTTGAACAAACCATTGAGAGCCAGCCCGGATAGCCTTGTGGTTAAGGTGTTCGATTCACAATCGTTCACCCCGGGTTCGAGTCCCCGTTGGTGCTCCATGGATGTGCACTGCTGATGATTCCCAACAAGGATGAAACAGCTGTACAGTGCTTCCATGCTTTTCAATGGTGAGTTGAGCGTTCGAGCTGCATGATGAATCATATCATATACAAATCTAATCTCCTACAACTCAATTGCAAACAGTAACCAAGCTGTGTAGGTTGTTCATAACGGAATGCGTTCGTTGTACTTAGGCCCCTACAGGGAAGTCATCCATCATAGGAGTGGATCGCTGTGTGGGAAGCGGGTTGTTACCGTTCGAAGCCAGTGACGGAAGGGTGCTATATCATGTAGTGTAGATGTTCAACAAACCATTGAGAGCCAGCCCGGATAGCCTTGTGGTTAAGGTGTTCGATTCACAATCGTTCACCCCGGGTTCGAGTCCCCGTGGGTGCTTCATGAATGTACACTACTGATGATTCCCAACAAGGATGAAACAGCTGTACAGTGCTTCCATGCTTTTCAATGGTGAGTTGAGCGTTCAAGCTGCATGATGAATCATATCATATACAAATCAAATCCACAACTCCATTGCAAACAGTAACCAAGCTGTGTAGGTTGTTCATAAGGGAATGCCTTCGTTGTACTTAGGCACCTACAGAGAAGTCATCCATCATAGCAGTGGATCGCCTTGTGGGAAGCGGGTTGTTACCGTTCGAAGCCAGTGACGGAAGGGTGCTATATCATGTAGTGTAGATGTTGAACAAACCATTGAGAGCCAGCCCGGATAGCCTTGTGGTTAAGGTGTTCGATTCACAATTGTTCACCCAGGGTTCGAGTCCCCGTTGGTGCTCCATGGATGTGCACTGCTGATGATTCTCAACAAGAGTGAAACAGCAGTACAGTGCTTCCATGCTTTTCAATGGTGAGTTGAGCGTTCAAGCTGCATGATGAATCATATCATATACAAATCTAATCTCCTACAACTCCATTGCAAACAGTAACCAAGCTGTGTAGGTTGTTCATAACGGAATGCGTTCGTTGTACTTAGGCCCCTACAGAGAAGTCATCCATCATAGGAGTGGATCGCTGTGTGGGAAGCGGGTTGTTACCGTTCGAAGCCAGTGACGGAAGGGTGCTATATCATGTAGTGTAGATGTTCAACAAACCGTTGAGAGCCAGCCCGGATAGCCTTGTGGTTAGGGTGTTTATTTGAAAAATGGTCACCGTCGGTTCTAATCCCCGTGGATGCTCCATGGATGTGCACTGCTGATGATTCCCAACAAGGATGAAACAGCTGTACAGTGCTTCCATGCTTTTCAATGGTGAGTTGAGCGTTCAAGCTGCATGATGAATCGTATCATATACAAATCTAATCTCCTACAACTCAATTGCAAACAGTAACCAAGCTGTGTAGGTTGTTCATAACGGAATGCGTTCGTTGTACTGAGGCCCCTACAGAGAAGTCATCCATCATAGGAATGGATCGCTGTGTGGGAAGCGGGTTGTTACCGTTCGAAGCCAGTGACGGAAGGGTGCTATATCATGTAGTGTAGATGTTCAACAAACCGTTGAGAGCCAGCCCGGATAGCCTTGTGGTTAAGGTGTTCGATTCACAATCGTTCACTCCGGGTTCGAGTCACCGTGGGTGCTCCATGTATGTGCACTGCTGATGATTCCCAACAAGGATGAAACAGCTGTACAGTGCTTCCATGCATTTTGATGGTGAGTTGAGCGTTCAAGCTGCATGATGAATCATATCATATACAAATCTAATCTCCTACAACTCCATTGCAAACAGTAACCAAGCTGTGTAGGTTGTTCATAACGGAATGCCTTCGTTGTACTTAGGCCCCTACAGAGAAGTCATCCATCATAGGAGTGGATCGCCTTGTGGGAAGCGGGTTGTTACCGTTTGAAGCCAGTGACGGAAGGGTGCTATATCATGTAGTGTAGATGTTCAACAAACCGTTGAGAGCCAGCCCGGATAGCCTTGTGGTTAAGGTGTTCGATTCACAATCGTTCACCCCGGGTTCGAGTCCCCGTTGGTGCTCCATGGATGTGCACAGCTGATGATTCCCAACAAGGATGAAACAGCTGTACAGTGCTTCCATGCTTTTCAATGGTGAGTTGAGCGTTCAAGCTGCATGATGAATCATATCATATACAAATCAAATCCACAACTCCATTGCAAACAGTAACCAAGCTGTGTAGGTTGTTCATAAGGGAATGCCTTCGTTGTACTTAGGCCCCTACAGAGAAGTCATCCATCATAGGAGTGGATCGCTGTGTGGGAAGCGGGTTGGGACCGTTCGAAGCCAGTGACGGAAGGGTGCTATATCATGTAGTATAGATGTTCAACAAACCGTTGAGAGCCAGCCCGGATAGCCTTGTGGTTAAGGTGTTCGATTCACAATTGTTCACCCCGGGTTCGAGTCCCCGTTGGTGCTCCATGGATGTGCACTGCTGATGATTCCCAACAAGGATGAAACAGCTGTACAGTGCTTCCATGCTTTTCAATGGTGAGTTGAGCGTTCAAGCTGCATGATGAATCATATCATATACAAATCTAATCTCCTACAACTCAATTGCAAACAGTAACCAAGCTGTGTAGGTTGTTCATAACGGAATGCGTTCGTTGTACTTAGGCCCCTACAGAGAAGTCATCCATCATAGGAGTGGATCGCTGTGTGGGAAGCGGGTTGTTACCGTTCAAAGCCAGTGACGGAAGGGTGCTATATCATGTAGTGTAGATGTTCAACAAACCGTTGAGAGCCAGTCCGGATAGCCTTGTGGTTAAAGTGTTCGATTCACAATTGTTCACCCCGGGTTCGAGTCCCCGTTGGTGCTCCATGGATGTGCACTGCTGATGATTCCCAACGGGGATGAAACAGCTGTACAGTGCTTCCATGCTTTTCAATGGTGAGTTGAGCGTTCAAGCTGCATGATGAATCATATCATATACAAATCTAATCTCCTACAACTCAATTGCAAACAGTAACCAAGCTGTGTAGGTTGTTCATAACGGAATGCGTTCGTTGTACTTAGGCCATTGAGGAGAATTGGCCCATCATAGGATTGGATCGCTGTGTGGGAAGCGGGTTGTTACCGTTCGAAGCCAGTGACGGAAGGGTGCTATATCATGTATTGTAGATGTTCAACAAACCGTTGAGAGCCAGCCCGGATAGCCTTGTGGTTAAGGTGTTCGATTCACAATCGTTCACCCCGGGTTCGAATCCCCGTGGGTGCTTCATGAATGTACACTACTGATGATTCCCAACAAGGATGAATTAGCTGTACAGTGCTTCCATGCTTTTCAATGGTGAGTTGAGCGTTCAAGCTGCATGATGAATCATATCATATACAAATCTAATTTCCTACAACTCCATTGCAAACAGTAACCAAGCTGTGTAGGTTGTTCATAACGGAATGCCTTCGTTGTACTTAGGCCCCTACAGAGAAGTCATCCATCATAGGAGTGGATCGCTGTGTGGGAAGCGGGTTGTTACCGTTCGAAGCCAGTGACGGGAGGGTGCTATATCATGTAGTGTAGATGTTCAACAAACCGTTGAGAGCCAGCCCGGATAGCCTTGTGGTTAAGGTGTTCGATTCACAATCGTTCACACCGGGTTCGAGTCCCCGTGGGTGCTCCATGGATGTGCACTACGGATGATTCCCAACAAGGATGAAACAGCTGTACAGTGCGTCCATGCATTTCAATGGTGAGTTGAGCGTTCAAGCTGCATGATGAACCATATCATATACAAATCTAATCTCTTACAACTCAATTGCAAACAGTAACCAAGCTGTGTAGGTTGTTCATAACGGAATGCGTTCGTTGTACTTAGGCCATTGAGGAGAATTGGCCCATCATAGGAGTGGATCGCTGTGTGGGAAGCGGGTTGTTACCGTTCGAAGCCAGTGACGGAAGGGTGCTATATCATGTAGTGTAGATGTTCAACAAACCGTTGAGAGCCAGCCCGGATAGCCTTGTGGTTAAGGTGTTCGATTCACAATTGTTCACCCCGTGTTCGAATAACCGTGTGTGCTCCATGGACGTGCACTGCTGATGATTCCCAACAAGGATGAAACAGCTGTACAGTGCTTCCATGCTTTTCAATGGTGAGTTGAGCGTTCAAGCTGCATGATGAATCATATCATATACAAATCTAATCTCCTACAACTCAATTGCAAACAGTAACCAAGCTGTGTAGGTTGTTCATAACGGAATGCCTTCGTTGTACTTAGGCCCCTACAGAGAAGTCATCCATCATAGGAGTGGATCGCTGTGTGGGAAGCGGGTTGTTACCGTTCAAAGCCGGTGACGGAAGGGTGCTATATCATGTAGTGTAGATGTTCAACAAACCGTTGAGAGCCAGCCCGGATAGCCTTGTGGTTAAGGTGTTCGATTCACAATCGTTCACCCCGGGTTCGAGTCCCCGTGGGTGCTTCATGAAAGTACACTACTGATGATTCCCAACAAGGATGAATTAGCTGTACAGTGCTTCCATGCTTTTCAATGGTGAGTTGAGCGTTCAAGCTGCATGATGAATCATATCATATACAAATCTAATTTCCTACAACTCCATTGCAAACAGTAACCAAGCTGTGTAGGTTGTTCATAACGGAATGCCTTCGTTGTACTTAGGCCCCTACAGAGAAGTCATCCATCATAGGAGTGGATCGCTGTGTGGGAAGCGGGTTGTTACCGTTCGAAGCCAGTGACGGGAGGGTGCTATATCATGTAGTGTAGATGTTCAACAAACCGTTGAGAGCCAGCCCGGATAGCCTTGTGGTTAAGGTGTTCGATTCACAATCGTTCACACCGGGTTCGAGTCCCCGTGGGTGCTCCATGGATGTGCACTACGGATGATTCCCAACAAGGATGAAACAGCTGTACAGTGCGTCCATGCATTTCAATGGTGAGTTGAGCGTTCAAGCTGCATGATGAACCATATCATATACAAATCTAATCTCCTTCAACTCAATTGCAAACAGTAACCAAGCTGTGTAGGTTGTTCATAACGGAATGCGTTCGTTGTACTTAGGCCATTGAGGAGAATTGGCCCATCATAGGAGTGGATCGCTGTGTGGGAAGCGGGTTGTTACCGTTCGAAGCCAGTGACGGAAGGGTGCTATATCATGTAGTGTAGATGTTGAACAAACCGTTGAGAGCCAGCCCGGATAGCCTTGTGGTTAAGGTGTTCGATTCACAATTGTTCACACCGGGTTCGAATAACCGTGTGTGCTCCATGGACGTGCACTGCTGATGATTCCCAACAAGGATGAAACAGCTGTACAGTGCTTCCATGCTTTTCAATGGTGAGTTGAGCGTTCAAGCTGCATGATGAATCATATCATATACAAATCTAATCTCCTACAACTCAATTGCAAACAGTAACCAAGCTGTGTAGGTTGTTCATAACGGAATGCGTTCGTTGTACTGAGGCCCTTACAGAGAAGTCATCCATCACAGGAGTGGATCGCTGTGTGGGAAGCGGGTTGTTACCGTTCAAAGCCAGTGACGGAAGGGTGCTATATCATGTAGTGTAGATGTTCAACAAACCGTTGAGAGCCAGCCCGGATAGCCTTGTGGTTAAGGTGTTCGATTCACAATCGTTCACCCCGGGTTCGAGTCCCCGTGGGTGCTTCATGAAAGTACACTACTGATGATTCCCAACAAGGATGAATTAGCTGCACAGTGCTTCCATGCTTTTCAATGGTGAGTTGAGCGTTCAAGCTGCATGATGAATCATATCATATACAAATCTAATCTCCTACAACTCAATTGCAAACAGTAACCAAGCTGTGTAGGTTGTTCATAACGGAATGCGTTCGTTGTACTTAGGCCCCTACAGAGAAGTCATCCATCATAGGAGTGGATCGCTGTGTGGGAAGCGGGTTGTTACCGTTCGAAGCCAGTGACGGGAGGGTGCTATATCATGTGGTGTAGATGTTCAACAAACCGTTGAGAGCCAGCCCGGATAGCCTTGTGGTTAAGGTGTTCGATTCACAATCGTTCACCCCGGGTTCGAGTCCCCGTAGGTGCTCCATGGATGTGCACTGCTGATGATTCCCAACAAGGATGAAACAGCTGTACAGTGCTTCCATGCTTTTCAATGGTGAGTTGAGCGTTCAAGCTGCATGATGAATCATATCATATACAAATCTAATTTCCTACAACTCCATTGCAAACAGTAACCAAGCTGTGTAGGTTGTTCATAACGGAATGCGTTCGTTGTACTTAGGCCCCTACAGAGAAGTCATCCATCATAGGAGTGGATCGCTGTGTGGGAAGCGGGTTGGGACCGTTCGAAGCCAGTGACGGAAGGGTGCTATATCATGTAGTGTAGATGTTCAACAAACCGTTGAGAGCCAGCCCGGATAGCCTTGTGGTTAAGGTGTTCGATTCACAATCGTTCACCCCGGGTTCGAGTCCCCGTGGGTGCTCCATGGATGTGCACTGCTGATGATTCCCAACAAGGATGAAACAGCTGTACAGTGCTTCCATGCTTTTCAATGGTGAGTTGAGCGTTCAAGCTGCATGATGAACCATATCATATACAAATCTAATCTCCTACAACTCAATTGCAAACAGTAACCAAGCTGTGTAGGTTGTTCATATCGGAATGCGTTCGTTGTACTTAGGCCATTGAGGAGAATTGGCCCATCATAGGAGTGGATCGCTGTGTGGGAAGCGGGTTGTTACCGTTCGAAGCCAGTGACGGAAGGGTGCTATATCATGTAGTATAGATGTTGAACAAACCGTTGAGAGCCAGCCCGGATAGCCTTGTGGTTAAGGTGTTCGATTCACAATTGTTCACCCCGGGTTCGAGTCCCCGTGGGTGCTCCATGGATGTGCACTGCTGATGATTCCCAACAAGGATGAAACAGCTGTACAGTGCTTCCATGCTTTTCAATGGTGAGTTGAGCGTTCAAGCTGCATGATGAATCATATCATATACAAATCTAATCTCCTACAACTCAATTGCAAACAGTAACCAAGCTGTGTAGGTTGTTCATAACGGAATGCCTTCGTTGTACTTAGGCCCCTACAGAGAAGTCATCCATCACAGGAGTGGATCGCTGTGTGGGAAGCGGGTTGTTACCGTTCGAAGCCAGTGACGGAAGGGTGCTATATCATGTAGTGTAGATGTTCAACAAACCGTTGAGAGCCAGCCCGGATAGCCTTGTGGTTAAGGTGTTCGATTCACAATCGTTCACCCCGGGTTCGAATCCCCGTGGGTGCTTCATGGTTGTACACTACTGATGATTCCCAACAAGGATGAAACAGCTGTACAGTGCTTCCATGCTTTTCAATGGTGAGTTGAGCGTTCAAGCTGCATGATGAATCATATCATATACAAATCTAATCTCCTACAACTCAATTGCAAACAGTAACCAAGCTGTGTAGGTCGTTCATAACGGAATGCGTTCGTTGTACTGAGGCCCTTACAGAGAAGTCATCCATCACAGGAGTGGATCGCTGTGTGGGAAGCGGGTTGTTACCGTTCAAAGCCAGTGACGGAAGGGTGCTATATCATGTAGTGTAGATGTTCAACAAACCGTTGAGAGCCAGCCCGGATAGCCTTGTGGTTAAGGTGTTCGATTCACAATCGTTCACCCCGGGTTCGAGTCCCCGTGGGTGCTCCATGGATGTGCACTGCTGATGATTCCCAACAAGGATGAAACAGCTGTACAGTGCTTCCATGCTTTTCAATGGTGAGTTGAGCGTTCAAGCTGCATGATGAACCATATCATATACAAATCTAATCTCCTACAACTCAATTGCAAACAGTAACCAAGCTGTGTAGGTTGTTCATATCGGAATGCGTTCGTTGTACTTAGGCCATTGAGGAGAATTGGCCCATCATAGGAGTGGATCGCTGTGTGGGAAGCGGGTTGTTACCGTTCGAAGCCAGTGACGGAAGGGTGCTATATCATGTAGTATAGATGTTGAACAAACCGTTGAGAGCCAGCCCGGATAGCCTTGTGGTTAAGGTGTTCGATTCACAATTGTTCACCCCGGGTTCGAATAACCGTGTGTGCTCCATGGACGTGCACTGCTGATGATTCCCAACAAGGATGAAACAGCTGTACAGTGCTTCCATGCTTTTCAATGGTGAGTTGAGCGTTCAAGCTGCATGATGAATCATATCATATACAAATCTAATTTCCTACAACTCCATTGCAAACAGTAACCAAGCTGTGTAGGTTGTTCATAACGGAATGCCTTCGTTGTACTTAGGCCCCTACAGAGAAGTCATCCATCATAGGAGTGGATCGCTGTGTGGGAAGCGGGTTGTTACCGTTCGAAGCCAGTGACGGAAGGGTGCTATATCATGTAGTGTAGATGTTCAACAAACCGTTGAGAGCCAGCCCGGATAGCCTTGTGGTTAAGTTGTTCGATTCACAATCGTTCACACCGGGTTCGAGTCCCCGTGGGTGCTCCATGGATGTGCACTGCTGATGATTCCCAACAAGGATGAAACAGCTGTACAGTGCGTCCATGCATTTCAATGGTGAGTTGAGCGTTCAAGCTGCATGATGAATCATATCATATACAAATCTAATCTCCTACAACTCAATTGCAAACAGTAACCAAGCTGTGTAGGTTGTTCATAACGGAATGCCTTCGTTGTACTGAGGCCCTTACAGAGAAGTCATCCATCACAGGAGTGGATCGCTGTGTGGGAAGCGGGTTGTTACCGTTCGAAGCCAGTGACGGAAGGGTGCTATATCATGTAGTGTAGATGTTCAACAAACCGTTGAGAGCCAGCCCGGATAGCCTTGTGGTTAAGGTGTTCGATTCACAATCGTTCACCCCGGGTTCGAGTCCCCGTGGGTGCTCCATGGATGTGCACTGCTGATGATTCCCAACAAGGATGAAACAGCTGTACAGTGCGTCCATGCATTTCAATGGTGAGTTGAGCGTTCAAGCTGCATGATGAACCATATCATATACAAATCTAATTTCCTACAACTCCATTGCAAACAGTAACCAAGCTGTGTAGGTTGTTCATAACGGAATGCCTTCGTTGTACTTAGGCCCCTACAGAGAAGTCATCCATCATAGGAGTGGATCGCTGTGTGGGAAGCGGGTTGTTACCGTTCGAAGCCAGTGACGGAAGGGTGCTATATCATGTAGTGTAGATGTTCAACAAACCGTTGAGAGCCAGCCCGGATAGCCTTGTGGTTAAGGTGTTCGATTCACAATTGTTCACCCCGGGTTCGAATAACCGTGTGTGCTCCATGGACGTGCACTGCTGATGATTCCCAACAAGGATGAAACAGCTGTACAGTGCTTCCATGCTTTTCAATGGTGAGTTGAGCGTTCAAGCTGCATGATGAATCATATCATATACAAATCTAATTTCCTACAACTCCATTGCAAACAGTAACCAAGCTGTGTAGGTTGTTCATAACGGAATGCCTTCGTTGTACTTAGGCCCCTACAGAGAAGTCATCCATCATAGGAGTGGATCGCTGTGTGGGAAGCGGGTTGTTACCGTTCGAAGCCAGTGACGGAAGGGTGCTATATCATGTAGTGTAGATGTTCAACAAACCGTTGAGAGCCAGCCCGGATAGCCTTGTGGTTAAGGTGTTCGATTCACAATCGTTCACCTCGGGTTCGAGTCCCCGTGGGTGCTCCATGGATGTGCACTGCTGATGATTCCCAACAAGGATGAAACAGCTGTACAGTGCGTCCATGCATTTCAATGGTGAGTTGAGCGTTCAAGCTGCATGATGAACCATATCATATACAAATCTAATCTCCTACAACTCAATTGCAAACAGTAACCAAGCTGTGTAGGTTGTTCATAACGGAATGCGTTCGTTGTACTTAGGCCATTGAGGAGAATTGGCCCATCATAGGAGTGGATCGCTGTGTGGGAAGCGGGTTGTTACCGTTCGAAGCCAGTGACGGAAGGGTGCTATACCATGTAGTGTAGATGTTCAACAAACCGTTGAGAGCCAGCCCGGATAGCCTTGTGGTTCAGGTGTTCGATTCACAATTGTTCACCCCGGGTTCGAATAACCGTGTGTGCTCCATGGACGTGCACTGCTGATGATTCCCAACAAGGATGAAACAGCTGTACAGTGCTTCCATGCTTTTCAATGGTGAGTTGAGCGTTCAAGCTGCATGATGAACCATATCATATACAAATCTAATCTCCTACAACTCAATTGCAAACAGTAACCAAGCTGTGTAGGTTGTTCATAACGGAATGCGTTCGTTGTACTTGGGCCCCTACAGAGAAGTCATCCATCATAGGAGTGGATCGCTGTGTGGGAAGCGGGTTGTTACCGTTCGAAGCCAGTGACGGAAGGGTGCTATATCATGTATTGTAGATGTTCAACAAACCGTTGAGAGCCAGCCCGGATAGCCTTGTGGTTAAGGTGTTCGATTCACAATCGTTCACCCCGGGTTCGAATAACCGTGGGTGCTTCATGAATGTACACTACTGATGATTCCCAACAAGGATGAATTAGCTGTACAGTGCTTCCATGCTTTTCAATGGTGAGTTGAGCGTTCAAGCTGCATGATGAATCATATCATATACAAATCTAATCTCCTACAACTCAATTGCAAACAGTAACCAAGCTGTGTAGGTTGTTCATAACGGAATGCGTTCGTTGTACTTAGGCCATTGAGGAGAATTGGCCCATCATAGGAGTGGATCGCTGTGTGGGAAGCGGGTTGTTACCGTTCGAAGCCAGTGACGGAAGGGTGCTATACCATGTAGTGTAGATGTTCAAGAAACCGTTGAGAGCCAGCCCGGATAGCCTTGTGGTTAAGGTGTTCGATTCACAATCGTTCACCCCGGGTTCGAATCCCCGTGGGTGCTTCATGAATGTACACTACTGATGATTCCCAACAAGGATGAAACAGCTGTACAGTGCTTCCATGCTTTTCAATGGTGAGTTGAGCGTTCAAGCTGCATGATGAATCATATCATATACAAATCTAATTTCCTACAACTCAATTGCAAACAGTAACCAAGCTGTGTAGGTTGTTCATAACGGAATGCGTTCGTTGTACTTAGGCCCCTACAGAGAAGTCATCCATCATAGGAGTGGATCGCTGTGTGGGAAGCGGGTTGTTACCGTTCGAAGCCAGTGACGGGAGGGTGCTATATCATGTGGTGTAGATGTTGAACAAACCGTTGAGAGCCAGCCCGGATAGCCTTGTGGTTAAGGTGTTCGATTCACATGTGTTCACCCCGGGTTCGAGTCCCCGTGGGTGCTCCATGAATATGCACTGCTGATGATTCCCAACAAGGATGAAACAGCTGTACAGTGCTTCCATGCTTTTCAATGGTGAGTTGAGCGTTCAAGCTGCATGATGAATCATATCATACACAAATCTAATCTCCTACAACTCAATTGCAAACAGTAACCAAGCTGTGTAGGTTGTTCATAACGGAATGCGTTCGTTGTACTTAGGCCCCTACAGAGAAATCATCCATCATAGGAGTGGATCGCTGTGTGGGAAGCGGGTTGTTACCGTTCGAAGCCAGTGACGGAAGGGTGCTATATCATGTAGTGTAGATGTTGAACAAACCGTTGAGCGCCAGCCCGGATAGCCTTGTGGTTAAGGTGTTCGATTCACAATCGTTCACCCCGGGTTCGAGTCCCCGTTGGTGCTCCATGGATGTGCACTGCTGATGATTCCCAACAAGGATGAAACAGCTGTACAGTGCTTCCATGCTTTTCAATGGTGAGTTGAGCGTTCAAGCTGCATGATGAATCACATCATATACAAATCTAATCTCCTACAACTCAATTGCAAACAGTAACCAAGCTGTGTAGGTTGTTCATAACGGAATGCCTTCGTTGTACTGAGGCCCCTACAGAGAAGTCATCCATCATAGGAGTGGATCGCTGTGTGGGAAGCGGGTTGTTACCGTTCGAAGCCCGTTACGGGAGGGTGCTATATCATGTGGTGTAGATGTTGAACAAACCGTTGAGAGCCAGCCCGGATAGCCTTGTGGTTAAGGTGTTCGATTCACAATCGTTCACCCCGGGTTCGAGTCCCCGTGGAGGCTCCATGGATGTGCACTGCTGATGATTCCCAACAAGGATGAATTAGCTGTACAGTGCTTCCATGCTTTTCAATGGTGAGTTGAGCGTTCAAGCTGCATGATGAATCATATCATATACAAATCTAATCTCCTACAACTCAATTGCAAACAGTAACCAAGCTGTGTAGGTTGTTCATAACGGAATGCGTTCGTTGTACTTAGGCCCCTACAGAGAAGTCATCCATCATAGGAGTGGATCGCTGTGTGGGAAGCGGGTTGTTACCGTTCGAAGCCAGTGACGGAAGGGTGCTATATCACGTAGTGTAGATGTTCAACAAACCGTTGAGAGCCAGCCCGGATAGCCTTGTAGTTAAGGTGTTCGATTCACAATCGTTCACCCCGGGTTCGAGTCCCCGTGGGGGCTCCATGGATGTGCACTGCTGATGATTCCCAACAAGGATGAAACAGCTGTACAGTGCTTCCATGCTTTTCAATGGTGAGTTGAGCGTTCAAGCTGCATGATGAATCATATCATATACAAATCTAATTTCCTACAACTCCATTGCAAACAGTAACCAAGCTGTGTAGGTTGTTCATAACGGAATGCCTTCGTTGTACTTAGGCCCCTACAGAGAAGTCATCCATCATAGGAGTGGATCGCTGTGTGGGAAGCGGGTTGTTACCGTTCGAAGCCAGTGACGGAAGGGTGCTATATCATGTAGTGTAGATGTTCAACAAACCGTTGAGAGCCAGCCCGGATAGCCTTGTGGTTAAGGTGTCCGATTCACAATCGTTCACTCCGGGTTCGAGTCCCCGTGGGGGATCCATGAATGTGCACTACTGATGATTCCCAACAAGGATGAAACAGCTGTACAGTGCTTCCATGCTTTTCAATGGTGAGTTGAGCGTTCAAGCTGCATGATGAATCATATCATATACAAATCTAATCTCCTACAACTCAATTGCAAACAGTAACCAAGCTGTGTAGGTTGTTCATAACGGAATGCGTTCGTTGTACTCAGGCCCCTACAGAGAAGTCATCAATCATAAGAGTGGATCGCTGTGTAGGAAGCGGGTTGTTACCGTTCAAAGCCAGTGACGGAAGGGTGCTATATCACGTAGTGTAGATGTTGAACAAACCGTTGAGAGCCAGCCCGGATAGCCTTGTGGTTAAGGTGTTCGATTCACAATCGTTCACCCCGGGTTCGAATCCCCGTGGGTGCTTCATGAATGTACACTACTGATGATTCCCAACAAGGATGAAACAGCTGTACAGTGCTTCCATGCTTTTCAATGGTGAGTTGAGCGTTCAAGCTGCATGATGAATCATATCATATACAAATCTAATCTCCTACAACTCAATTGCAAACAGTAACCAAGCTGTGTAGGTTGTTCATAACGGAATGCGTTCGTTGTACTGAGGCCCCTACAGAGAAGTCATCCATCATATGTGTGGATCGCTGTGTGGGAAGAGGGTTGTTACCGTTCGAAGCCCGTTACGGAAGGGTGCTATATCATGTAGTGTAGATGTTCAACAAACCGTTGAGAGCCAGCCCGGATAGCCTTGTGGTTAAGGTGTTCGATTCACACACGTTCACCCCGGGTTCGAGTCCCCGTGGTTGCTCCATGGATGTGCACTGCTGATGATTCCCAACAAGGATGAAACAGCTGTACAGTGCTTCCATGCTTTTCAATGGTGAGTTGAGCGTTCAAGCTGCATGATGAATCATATCATATACAAATCTAATCTCCTACAACTCAATTGCAAACAGTAACCAAGCTGTGTAGGTTGTTCATAACGGAATGCCTTCGTTGTACTTAGGCCCCTACAGAGAAGTCATCGATCATAGGAGTGGATCGCTGTGTGGGAAGCGGGTTGTTACCGTTCGAAGCCAGTGACGGGAGGGTGCTATATCATGTGGTGTAGATGTTGAACAAACCGTTGAGAGCCAGCCCGGATAGCCTTGTGGTTAAGGTGTTCGATTCACATGTGTTCACCCCGGGTTCGAGTCCCCGTGGGTGCTCCATGGATGTGCACTACTGATGATTCCCAACAAGGATGAAACAGCTGTACAGTGCTTCCATGCTTTTCAATGGTGAGTTGAGCGTTCAAGCTGCATGATGAACCATATCATATACAAATCTAATCTCCTACAACTCAATTGCAAACAGTAACCAAGCTGTGTAGGTTGTTCATAACGGAATGCGTTCGTTGTACTTAGGCCCCTACAGAGAAGTCATCCATCATAGGAGTGGATCGCTGTGTGGGAAGCGGGTTGTTACCGTTCGAAGCCAGTGACGGAAGGGTGCTATATCATGTAGTGTAGATGTTGAACAAACCGTTGAGAGCCAGCCCGGATAGCCTTGTGGTTAAGGTGTTCGATTCACAATCGTTCACCCCGGGTTCGAGTTCCCGTGGGTGCTCCATGGATGTGCACTGCTGATGATTCCCAAGAAGGATGAAACAGCTGTACAGTGCTTCCATGCTTTTCAATGGTGAGTTGAGCGTTCAAGCTGCATGATGAATCATATCATATACAAATCTAATCTCCTACAACTCAATTGCAAACAGTAACCAAGCTGTGTAGGTTGTTCATAACGGAATGCCTTCGTTGTACTGAGGCCCCTACAGAGAATTCATCCATCATAGGAGTGGATCGCTGTGTGGGAAGCGGGTTGTTACCGTTCGAAGCCAGTGACGGAAGGGTGCTATATCATGTAGTGTAGATGTTCAACAAACCGTTGAGAGCCAGCCCGGATAGCCTTGTGGTTAAGGTGTTCGATTCACAATCGTTCACCCCGGGTTCGAGTCCCCGTGGGTGCTCCATGGATGTGCACTGCTGATGATTCCCAACAAGGATGAAACAGCTGTACAGTGCTTCCATGCTTTTCAATGGTGAGTTGAGCGTTCAAGCTGCATGATGAATCATATCATATACAAATCTAATTTCCTACAACTCAATTGCAAACAGTAACCAAGCTGTGTAGGTTGTTCATAACGGAATGCCTTCGTTGTACTTAGTCCCCTACAGAGAAGTCATCCATCATAGGAGTGGATCGCTGTGTGGGAAGCGGGTTGTTACCGTTCGAAGCCAGTGACGGAAGGGTGCTATATCATGTAGTGTAGATGTTCAACAAACCGTTGAGAGCCAGCCCGGATAGCCTTGTGGTTAAGGTGTTCGATTCACAATCGTTCACTCCGGGTTCGAGTCCCCGTGGGTGCTCCATGAATGTGCCCTACTGATGATTCCCAACAAGGATGAAACAGCTGTACAGTGCTTCCATGCTTTTCAATGGTGAGTTGAGCGTTCAAGCTGCATGATGAATCATATCATATACAAATCTAATCTCCTACAACTCAATTGCAAACAGTAACCAAGCTGTGTAGGTTGTTCATAACGGAATGCCTTCGTTGTACTTAGGCCCCTACAGAGAAGTCATCCATCATAGGAGTGGATCGCTGTGTGGGAAGCGGGTTGTTACCGTTCGAAGCCAGTGACGGAAGGGTGCTATATCATGTAGTGTAGATGTTCAACAAACCGTTGAGAGCCAGCCCGGATAGCCTTGTGGTTAAGGTGTTCGATTCACAATCGTTCACCCCGGGTTCGAGTCCCCGTTGGTGCTCCATGGATGTGCACTGCTGATGATTCCCAACAAGGATGAAACAGCTGTACAGTGCTTCCATGCTTTTCAATGGTGAGCTGAGCGTTCAAGCTGCATGATGAATCATATCATATACAAATCTAATCTCCTACAACTCAATTGCAAACAGTAACCAAGCTGTGTAGGTTGTTCATAACGGAATGCCTTCGTTGTACTGAGGCCCCTACAGAGAATTCATCCATCATAGGAGTGGATCGCTGTGTGGGAAGCGGGTTGTTACCGTTCGAAGCCAGTGACGGAAGGGTGCTATATCATGTAGTGTAGATGTTCAAAAAACCGTGGAGAGCCAGCCCGGATAGCCTTGTGGTTAAGGTGTTCGATTCACAATCGTTCACCCCGGGTTCGAGTCCCCGTGGGTGCTCCATGGATGTGCACTGCTGATGATTCCCAACAAGGATGAAACAGCTGTACAGTGCTTCCATGCTTTTCAATGGTGAGTTGAGCGTTCAAGCTGCATGATGAATCATATCATATACAAATCTAATCTCCTACAACTCAATTGCAAACAGTAACCAAGCTGTGTAGGTTGTTCATAACGGAATGCCTTCGTTGTACTTAGGCCCCTACAGAGAAGTCATCCATCATAGGAGTGGATCGCTGTGTGGGAAGCGGGTTGTTACCGTTCGAAGCCAGTGACGGAAGGGTGCTATATCATGTAGTGTAGATGTTCAACAAACCGTTGAGAGCCAGCCCGGATAGCCTTGTGGTTAAGGTGTTCGATTCACAATCGTTCACCCCGGGTTCGAGTCCCCGTGGGTGCTCCATGGATGTGCACTGCTTATGATTCCCAACAAGGATGAAACAGCTGTACAGTGCTTCCATGCTTTTCAATGGTGAGTTGAGCGTTCAAGCTGCATGATGAATCATATCATATACAAATCTAATCTCCTACAACTCAATTGCAAACAGTAACCAAGCTGTGTAGGTTGTTCATAACGGAATGCCTTCGTTGTACTGAGGCCCCTACAGAGAATTCATCCATCATAGGAGTGGATCGCTGTGTGGGAAGAGGGTTGTTACCGTTCGAAGCCAGTGACGGAAGGGTGCTATATCATGTAGTGTAGATGTTCAACAAACCGTTGAGAGCCAGCCCGGATAGCCTTGTGGTTAAGGTGTTCGATTCACAATCGTTCACCCCGGGTTCGAGTCCCCGTGGGGGCTCGGTGGATGTGCACTGCTGACGATTCCCAACAAGGATGAAACAGCTGTACAGTGCTTCCATGCTTTTCAATGGTGAGTTGAGCGTTCAAGCTGCATGATGAATCATATCATATACAAATCTAATCTCCTACAACTCAATTGCAAACAGTAACCAAGCTGTGTAGGTTGTTCATAACGGAATGCCTTCGTTGTACTTAGGCCCCTACAGAGAAGTCATCCATCATAGGAGTGGATCGCTGTGTGGGAAGCGGGTTGTTACCGTTCGAAGCCAGTGACGGAAGGGTGCTATATCATGTAGTGTAGATGTTGAACAAACCGTTGAGAGCCAGCCCGGATAGCCTTGTGGTTAGTGTGTTCGATTCACAATCGTTCACCCCGGGTTCGAGTCCCCGTGGGGGCTCGGTGGATGTGCACTGCTGATGATTCCCAACAAGGATGAAACAGCTGTACAGTGCTTCCATGCTTTTCAATGGTGAGTTGAGCGTTCAAGCTGCATGATGAATCATATCATATACAAATCTAATCTCCTACAACTCCATTGCAAACAGTAACCAAGCTGTGTAGGTTGTTCATAACGGAATGCCTTCGTTGTACTTAGGCCCCTACAGAGAAGTCATCCATCATAGGAGTGGATCGCTGTGTGGGAAGCGGGTTGTTACCGTTCGAAGCCAGTGACGGAAGGGTGCTATATCATGTAGTGTAGATGTTCAACAAACCGTTGAGAGCCAGCCCGGATAGCCTTGTGGTTAAGGTAATCGATTCACAATCGTTCACCCCGGGTTCGAGTCCCCGTGGGTGCTCCATGGACGTGCACTGCTGATGATTCCCAACAAGGATGAAACAGCTGTACAGTGCTTCCATGCTTTTCAATGGTGAGTTGAGCGTTCAAGCTGCATGATGAATCATATCATATACAAATCTAATCTCCTACAACTCAATTGCAAACAGTAACCAAGCTGTGTAGGTTGTTCATAACGGAATGCCTTCGTTGTACTTAGGCCCCTACAGAGAAGTCATCCATCATAGGAGTGGATCGCTGTGTGGGAAGCGGGTTGTTACCGTTCGAAGCCAGTGACGGAAGGGTGCTATATCATGTAGTGTAGATGTTCAACAAACCGTTGAGAGCCAGCCCGGATAGCCTTGTGGTTAAGGTAATCGATTCACAATCGTTCACCCCGGGTTCGAGTCCCCGTGGGTGCTCCATGGATGTGCACTGCTTATGATTCCCAACAAGGATGAAACAGCTGTACAGTGCTTCCATGCTTTTCAATGGTGAGTTGAGCGTTCAAGCTGCATGATGAATCATATCATATACAAATCTAATCTCCTACAACTCAATTGCAAACAGTAACCAAGCTGTGTAGGTTGTTCATAACGGAATGCCTTCGTTGTACTGAGGCCCCTACAGAGAATTCATCCATCATAGGAGTGGATCGCTGTGTGGGAAGAGGGTTGTTACCGTTCGAAGCCAGTGACGGAAGGGTGCTATATCATGTAGTGTAGATGTTCAACAAACCGTTGAGAGCCAGCCCGGATAGCCTTGTGGTTAAGGTGTTCGATTCACAATCGTTCACCCCGGGTTCGAGTCCCCGTGGGGGCTCGGTGGATGTGCACTGCTGATGATTCCCAACAAGGATGAAACAGCTGTACAGTGCTTCCATGCTTTTCAATGGTGAGTTGAGCGTTCAAGCTGCATGATGAATCATATCATATACAAATCTAATCTCCTACAACTCAATTGCAAACAGTAACCAAGCTGTGTAGGTTGTTCATAACGGAATGCCTTCGTTGTACTTAGGCCCCTACAGAGAAGTCATCCATCATAGGAGTGGATCGCTGTGTGGGAAGCGGGTTGTTACCGTTCGAAGCCAGTGACGGAAGGGTGCTATATCATGTAGTGTAGATGTTCAACAAACCGTTGAGAGCCAGCCCGGATAGCCTTGTGGTTAAGTTGTTCGATTCACAATCGTTCACCCCGGGTTCGAGTCCCCGTGGGTGCTCCATGGATGTGCACTGCTGATGATTCCCAACAAGGATGAAACAGCTGTACAGTGCTTCCATGCTTTTCAATGGTGAGTTGAGCGTTCAAGCTGCATGATGAATCATATCATATACAAATCTAATCTCCTACAACTCAATTGCAAACAGTAACCAAGCTGTGTAGGTTGTTCATAACGGAATGCGTTCGTTGTACTTAGGCCCCTACAGAGAATTCATCCATCATAGGAGTGGATCGCTGTGTGGGAAGAGGGTTGTTACCGTTCGAAGCCAGTGACGGAAGGGTGCTATATCACGTAGTGTAGATGTTCAACTAACCGTTGAGAGCCAGCCCGGATAGCCTTGTGGTTAGGGTGTTCGATTCATAATCGTTCAATCCAACCCATGTTCGAGTCCCCGTGGGGGCTCCATGGATGTGCACTGCTGATGATTCCCAACAAGGATGAAACAGCTGTACAGTGCGTCCATGCTTTTCAATGGTGAGTTGAGCGTTCAAGCTGCATGATGAATCATATCATATACAAATCTAATCTCCTACAACTCAATTGCAAACAGTAACCAAGCTGTGTAGGTTGTTCATAACGGAATGCGTTCGTTGTACTTAGGCCCCTACAGAGAATTCATCCATCATAGGAGTGGATCGCTGTGTGGGAAGAGGGTTGTTACCGTTCGAAGCCAGTGACGGAAGGGTGCTATATCACGTAGTGTAGATGTTCAACTAACCGTTGAGAGCCAGCCCGGATAGCCTTGTGGTTAAGGTGTTCGATTCACAATCGTTCACCCCGGGTTCGAGTCCCCGTGGGGGCTCCATGGATGTGCACTGCTGATGATTCCCAACAAGGATGAAACAGCTGTACAGTGCTTCCATGCTTTTCAATGGTGAGTTGAGCGTTCAAGCTGCATGATGAACCATATCATATACAAATCTAATCTCCTACAACTCAATTGCAAACAGTAACCAAGCTGTGTAGGTTGTTCATAACGGAATGCGTTCGTTGTACTTAGGCCCCTACAGAGAAGTCATCCATCATAGGAGTGGATCGCTGTGTGGGAAGCGGGTTTGTACCGTTCAAAGCCAGTGACGGAAGGGTGCTATATCATGTAGTGTAGATGTTGAACAAACCGTTGAGAGCCAGCCCGGATAGCCTTGTGGTTAAGGTGTTCGATTCACAATCGTTCACCCCGGGTTCGAGTCCCCATGGTTGCTCCATGGATGTGCACTGCTGATGATTCCCAACAAGGATGAAACAGCTGTACAGTGCTTCCATGCATTTTGATGGTGAGTTGAGCGTTCAAGCTGCATGATGAATCATATCATATACAAATCTAATCTCCTACAACTCAATTGCAAACAGTAACCAAGCTGTGTAGGTTGTTCATAACGGAATGCGTTCGTTGTACTGAGGCCCCTACTGAGAAGTCATCCATCATAGCAGTGGATCGCTGTGTGGGAAGCGGGTTGTTACCGTTCGAAGCCAGTGACGGGAGGGTGCTATATCATGTAGTGTAGATGTTCAACAAACCGTTGAGAGCCAGCCCGGATAGCCTTGTGGTTAAGGTGTTCGATTCACAATCGTTCACCCCGGGTTCGAATCCCCGTGGGTGCTCCATGGATGTGCACTGCTGATGATTCCCAACGAGGATGAAACAGCTGTACAGTGCTTCCATGCTTTTCAATGGTGAGTTGAGCGTTCAAGCTGCATGATGAATCATATCATATACAAATCTAATCTCCTACAACTCAATTGCAAACAGTAACCAAGCTGTGTAGGTTGTTCATAACGGAATGCGTTCGTTGTACTTAGGCCCCTACAGAGAATTCATCCATCATAGGAGTGGATCGCTGTGTGGGAAGCGGGTTGTTACCGTTCGAAGCCAGTGACGGAAGGGTGCTATATCATGTAGTGTAGATGTTCAACAAACCGTTGAGAGCCAGCCCGGATAGCCTTGTGGTTAAGGTGTTCGATTCACAATCGTTCAATCCAACCCTTGTTCGAGTCCCCGTGGGTGCTCCATGAATGTGCCCTACTGATGATTCCCAACAAGGATGAATTAGCTGTACAGTGCTTCCATGCTTTTCAATGGTGAGTTGAGCGTTCAAGCTGCATGATGAATCATATCATTTACAAATCTAATCTCCTAAGACTCAATTGCAAACAGTAACCAAGCTGTGTAGGTTGTTCATAACGGAATGCGTTCGTTGTACTTAGGCCCCTACAGAGAAGTCATCCATCATAGGAGTGGATCGCTGTGTGGGAAGCGGGTTGTTACCGTTCGAAGCCAGTGACGGAAGGGTGCTATATCATGTAGTGTAGATGTTCAACAAACCGTGGAGAGCCAGCCCGGATAGCCTTGTGGTTAAGGTGTTCGATTCACAATCGTTCAATCCAACCCTTGTTCGAGTCCCCGTGGGTGCTCCATGAATGTGCCCTACTGATGATTCCCAACAAGGATGAAACAGCTGTACAGTGCTTCCATGCTTTTCAATGGTGAGTTGAGCGTTCAAGCTGCATGATGAATCATATCATATACAAATCTAATCTCCTACAACTCAATTGCAAACAGTAACCAAGCTGTGTAGGTTGTTCATAACGGAATGCGTTCGTTGTACTTAGGCCCCTACAGAGAAGTCATCCATCATAGGAGTGGATCGCTGTGTGGGAAGCGGGTTGTTACCGTTCGAAGCCAGTGACGGAAGGGTGCTATACCATGTAGTGTAGATGTTGAACAAACCGTTGAGAGCCAGCCCGGATAGCCTTGTGGTTAAGGTAATCGATTCACAATCGTTCACCCCGGGTTCGAGTCCCCGTGGTTGCTCCATGGATGTGCACTGCTGATGATTCCCAACAAGGATGAAACAGCTGTACAGTGCTTCCATGCTTTTCAATGGTGAGTTGAGCGTTCAAGCTGCATGATGAATCATATCATATACAAACCTAATCTCCTACAACTCCATTGCAAACAGTAACCAAGCTGTGTAGGTTGTTCATAACGGAATGCCTTCGTTGTACTTAGGCCCCTACAGAGAAGTCATCCATCATAGGAGTGGATCGCTGTGTGGGAAGCGGGTTGTTACCGTTCGAAGCCAGTGACGGAAGGGTGCTATATCACGTAGTGTAGATGTTCAACTAACCGTTGAGAGCCAGCCCGGATAGCCTTGTGGTTAAGGTGTTCGATTCACAATCGTTCAATCCAACCCTTGTTCGAGTCCCCGTGGGTGCTCCATGAATGTGCCCTACTGATGATTCCCAACAAGGATGAAACAGCTGTACAGTGCTTCCATGCTTTTCAATGGTGAGTTGAGCGTTCAAGCTGCATGATGAATCATATCATATACAAATCTAATCTCCTACAACTCAATTGCAAACAGTAACCAAGCTGTGTAGGTTGTTCATAACGGAATGCCTTCGTTGTACTTAGGCCCCTACAGAGAATTCATCCATCATAGGAGTGGATCGCTGTGTGGGAAGCGGGTTGTTACCGTTCAAAGCCAGTGACGGAAGGGTGCTATATCATGTAGTGTAGATGTTCAACAAACCGTTGAGAGCCAGCCCGGATAGCCTTGTGGTTAAGTTGTTCGATTCACAATCGTTCACCCCGGGTTCGAGTCCCCGTGGGTGCTCCATGGATGTGCACTGCTGATGATTCCCAACAAGGATGAAACAGCTGTACAGTGCTTCCATGCTTTTCAATGGTGAGTTGAGCGTTCAAGCTGCATGATGAATCATATCATATACAAATCTAATCTCCTACAACTCAATTGCAAACAGTAACCAAGCTGTGTAGGTTGTTCATAACGGAATGCCTTCGTTGTACTTAGGCCCCTACAGAGAAGTCATCCATCATAGGAGTGGATCGCTGTGTGGGAAGCGGGTTGTTACCGTTCGAAGCCAGTGACGGAAGGGTGCTATATCATGTAGTGTAGATGTTGAACAAACCGTTGAGAGCCAGCCCGGATAGCCTTGTGGTTAAGGTGTTCGATTCACAATCGTTCACCCCGGGTTCGAGTCCCCGTGGTTGCTCCATGGATGTGCACTGCTGATGATTCCCAACAAGGATGAAACAGCTGTACAGTGCTTCCATGCTTTTCAATGGTGAGTTGAGCGTTCAAGCTGCATGATGAATCATATCATATACAAACCTAATCTCCTACAACTCCATTGCAAACAGTAACCAAGCTGTGTAGGTTGTTCATAACGGAATGCGTTCGTTGTACTTAGGCCCCTACAGAGAAGTCATCCATCATAGCAGTGGATCGCTGTGTGGGAAGCGGGTTGTTACCGTTCGAAGCCAGTGACGGAAGGGTGCTATATCACGTAGTGTAGATGTTCAACTAACCGTTGAGAGCCAGCCCGGATAGCCTTGTGGTTAAGGTGCTCGATTCACAATCGTTCATCCCGGGTTCGAGTCCCCGTGGGTGCTCCATGGATGTGCACTGCTGATGATTCCCAACAAGGATGAAACAGCTGTACAGTGCTTCCATGCTTTTCAATGGTGAGTTGAGCGTTCAAGCTGCATGATGAATCATATCATATACAAATCTAATCTCCTACAACTCAATTGCAAACAGTAACCAAGCTGTGTAGGTTGTTCATAAGGTAATGCGTTCGTTGTACTTAGGCCCCTACAGAGAAGTCATCCATCATAGGAGTGGATCGCTGTGTGGGAAGCGGGTTGTTACCGTTCGAAGCCAGTGACGGAAGGGTGCTATATCATGTAGTGTAGATGTTCAACAAACCGTTGAGAGCCAGCCCGGATAGCCTTGTGGTTAAGGTGTTCGATTCACAATCGTTCACCCCGGGTTCGAGTCCCCGTTGGTGCTCCATGGATGTGCACTGCTGATGATTCCCAACAAGGATGAAACAGCTGTACAGTGCTTCCATGCTTTTCAATGGTGAGTTGAGCGTTCAAGCTGCATGATGAATCATATCATATACAAATCTAATCTCCTACAACTCAATTGCAAACAGTAACCAAGCTGTGTAGGTTGTTCATAACGGAATGCCTTCGTTGTACTTAGGCCCCTACAGAGAAGTCATCCATCATAGGAGTGGATCGCTGTGTGGGAAGCGGGTTGTTACCGTTCAAAGCCAGTGACGGAAGGGTGCTATATCACGTAGTGTAGATGTTCAACAATCCGTTGAGAGCCAGCTCGGATAGCCTTGTGGTTAAGGTGTTCGATTCACAATCGTTCACCCCGGGTTCGAGTCCCCGTGGGGGCTCCATGGACGTGCACTGCTGATGATTCCCAACAAGGATGAAACAGCTGTACAGTGCTTCCATGCTTTTCAATGGTGAGTTGAGCGTTCAAGCTGCATGATGAATCATATCATATACAAATCTAATCTCCTACAACTCCATTGCAAACAGTAACCAAGCTGTGTAGGTTGTTCATAACGGAATGCCTTCGTTGTACTTAGGCCCCTACAGAGAAGTCATCCATCATAGGAGTGGATCGCTGTGTGGGAAGCGGGTTGTTACCGTTCAAAGCCAGTGACGGAAGGGTGCTATATCATGTAGTGTAGATGTTCAACAAACCGTTGAGAGCCAGCCCGGATAGCCTTGTGGTTAAGGTGTTCGATTCACAATCGTTCACCCCGGGTTCGAGTCCCCGTGGGTGCTCCATGGATGTGCACTGCTGATGATTCCCAACAAGGATGAAACAGCTGTACAGTGCTTCCATGCTTTTCAATGGTGAGTTGAGCGTTCAAACTGCATGATGAATCATATCATATACAAATCTAATCTCCTACAACTCAATTGCAAACAGTAACCAAGCTGTGTAGGTTGTTCATAACGGAATGCCTTCGTTGTACTTAGGCCCCTACAGAGAAGTCATCCATCATAGGAGTGGATCGCTGTGTGGGAAGCGGGTTGTTACCGTTCGAAGCCAGTGACGGAAGGGTGCTATATCATGTAGTGTAGATGTTCAACAAACCGTTGAGAGCCAGCCCGGATAGCCTTGTGGTTAAGGTGTTCGATTCACAATCGTTCAATCCAACCCATGTTCGAGTCCCCGTGGGTGCTCCATGGATGTGCACTGCTGATGATTCCCAACAAGGATGAAACAGCTGTACAGTGCTTCCATGCTTTTCAATGGTGAGTTGAGCGTTCAAGCTGCATGATGAATCATATCATATACAAATCTAATCTCCTACAACTCAATTGCAAACAGTAACCAAGCTGTGTAGGTTGTTCATAACGGAATGCGTTCGTTGTACTTAGGCCCCTACAGAGAAGTCATCCATCATAGGAGTGGATCGCTGTGTGGGAAGCGGGTTGTTACCGTTCGAAGCCAGTGACGGAAGGGTGCTATATCATGTAGTGTAGATGTTCAACAAACCGTTGAGAGCCAGCCCGGATAGCCTTGTGGTTAAGGTGTTTGATTCACAATCGTTCACCCCGGGTTCGAGTCCCCGTGTGTGCTCCATGGATGTGCACTGCTGATGATTCCCAACAAGGATGAAACAGCTGTACAGTGCTTCCATGCTTTTCAATGGTGAGTTGAGCGTTCAAGCTGCATGATGAATCATATCATATACAAACCTAATCTCCTACAACTCCATTGCAAACAGTAACCAAGCTGTGTAGGTTGTTCATAACGGAATGCCTTCGTTGTACTTAGGCCCCTACAGAGAAGTCATCCATCATAGGAGTGGATCGCTGTGTGGGAAGCGGGTTGTTACCGTTCGAAGCCAGTGACGGAAGGGTGCTATATCACGTAGTGTAGATGTTCAACTAACCGTTGAGAGCCAGCCCGGATAGCCTTGTGGTTAAGGTGTTCGATTCACAATCGTTCAATCCAACCCTTGTTCGAGTCCCCGTGGGTGCTCCATGAATGTGCCCTACTGATGATTCCCAACAAGGATGAAACAGCTGTACAGTGCTTCCATGCTTTTCAATGGTGAGTTGAGCGTTCAAGCTGCATGATGAATCATATCATATACAAATCTAATCTCCTACAACTCAATTGCAAACAGTAACCAAGCTGTGTAGGTTGTTCATAACGGAATGCCTTCGTTGTACTTAGGCCCCTACAGAGAATTCATCCATCATAGGAGTGGATCGCTGTGTGGGAAGCGGGTTGTTACCGTTCAAAGCCAGTGACGGAAGGGTGCTATATCATGTAGTGTAGATGTTCAACAAACCGTTGAGAGCCAGCCCGGATAGCCTTGTGGTTAAGTTGTTCGATTCACAATCGTTCACCCCGGGTTCGAGTCCCCGTGGGTGCTCCATGGATGTGCACAGCTGATGATTCCCAACAAGGATGAAACAGCTGTACAGTGCTTCCATGCTTTTCAATGGTGAGTTGAGCGTTCAAGCTGCATGATGAATCATATCATATACAAATCTAATCTCCTACAACTCAATTGCAAACAGTAACCAAGCTGTGTAGGTTGTTCATAACGGAATGCCTTCGTTGTACTTAGGCCCCTACAGAGAAGTCATCCATCATAGGAGTGGATCGCTGTGTGGGAAGCGGGTTGTTACCGTTCGAAGCCAGTGACGGAAGGGTGCTATATCATGTAGTGTAGATGTTCAACAAACCGTTGAGAGCCAGCCCGGATAGCCTTGTGGTTAAGGTGTTCGATTCACAATCGTTCAACCCGGGTTCGAGTCCCCGTGGTTGCTCCATGGATGTGCACTGCTGATGATTCCCAACAAGGATGAAACAGCTGTACAGTGCTTCCATGCTTTTCAATGGTGAGTTGAGCGTTCAAGCTGCATGATGAATCATATCATATACAAACCTAATCTCCTACAACTCCATTGCAAACAGTAACCAAGCTGTGTAGGTTGTTCATAACGGAATGCGTTCGTTGTACTTAGGCCCCTACAGAGAAGTCATCCATCATAGGAGTGGATCGCTGTGTGGGAAGCGGGTTGTTACCGTTCGAAGCCAGTGACGGAAGGGTGCTATATCACGTAGTGTAGATGTTCAACTAACCGTTGAGAGCCAGCCCGGATAGCCTTGTGGTTAAGGTGTTCGATTCACAATCGTTCATCCCGGGTTCGAGTCCCCGTGGGTGCTCCATGGATGTGCACTGCTGATGATTCCCAACAAGGATGAAACAGCTGTACAGTGCTTCCATGCTTTTCAATGGTGAGTTGAGCGTTCAAGCTGCATGATGAATCATATCATATACAAATCTAATCTCCTACAACTCAATTGCAAACAGTAACCAAGCTGTGTAGGTTGTTCATAAGGTAATGCGTTCGTTGTACTTAGGCCCCTACAGAGAAGTCATCCATCATAGGAGTGGATCGCTGTGTGGGAAGCGGGTTGTTACCGTTCGAAGCCAGTGACGGAAGGGTGCTATATCATGTAGTGTAGATGTTCAACAAACCGTTGAGAGCCAGCCCGGATAGCCTTGTGGTTAAGGTGTTCGATTCACAATCGTTCACCCCGGGTTCGAGTCCCCGTGGGGGCTCCATGGATGTGCACTGCTGATGATTCCCAACAAGGATGAAACAGCTGTACAGTGCTTCCATGCTTTTCAATGGTGAGTTGAGCGTTCAAGCTGCATGATGAATCATATCATATACAAATCTAATCTCCTACAACTCAATTGCAAACAGTAACCAAGCTGTGTAGGTTGTTCATAACGGAATGCGTTCGTTGTACTTAGGCCCCTACAGAGAAGTCATCCATCATAGGAGTGGATCGCTGTGTGGGAAGCGGGTTGTTACCGTTCAAAGCCAGTGACGGAAGGGTGCTATATCACGTAGTGTAGATGTTCAACAATCCGTTGAGAGCCAGCTCGGATAGCCTTGTGGTTAAGGTGTTCGATTCACAATCGTTCACCCCGGGTTCGAGTCCCCGTGGGGGCTCCATGGACGTGCACTGCTGATGATTCCCAACAAGGATGAAACAGCTGTACAGTGCTTCCATGCTTTTCAATGGTGAGTTGAGCGTTCAAGCTGCATGATGAATCATATCATATACAAATCTAATCTCCTACAACTCAATTGCAAACAGTAACCAAGCTGTGTAGGTTGTTCATAACGGAATGCCTTCGTTGTACTTAGGCCCCTACAGAGAAGTCATCCATCATAGGAGTGGATCGCTGTGTGGGAAGCGGGTTGTTACCGTTCAAAGCCAGTGACGGAAGGGTGCTATATCATGTAGTGTAGATGTTCAACAAACCGTTGAGAGCCAGCCCGGATAGCCTTGTGGTTAAGGTGTTCGATTCACAATCGTTCACCCCGGGTTCGAGTCCCCGTGGGTGCTCCATGGATGTGCACTGCTGATGATTCCCAACAAGGATGAAACAGCTGTACAGTGCTTCCATGCTTTTCAATGGTGAGTTGAGCGTTCAAACTGCATGATGAATCATATCATATACAAATCTAATCTCCTACAACTCAATTGCAAACAGTAACCAAGCTGTGTAGGTTGTTCATAACGGAATGCCTTCGTTGTACTTAGGCCCCTACAGAGAAGTCATCCATCATAGGAGTGGATCGCTGTGTGGGAAGCGGGTTGTTACCGTTCGAAGCCAGTGACGGAAGGGTGCTATATCATGTAGTGTAGATGTTCAACAAACCGTTGAGAGCCAGCCCGGATAGCCTTGTGGTTAAGGTGTTCGATTCACAATCGTTCAATCCAACCCATGTTCGAGTCCCCGTGGGTGCTCCATGGATGTGCACTGCTGATGATTCCCAACAAGGATGAAACAGCTGTACAGTGCTTCCATGCTTTTCAATGGTGAGTTGAGCGTTCAAGCTGCATGATGAATCATATCATATACAAATCTAATCTCCTACAACTCAATTGCAAACAGTAACCAAGCTGTGTAGGTTGTTCATAACGGAATGCCTTCGTTGTACTTAGGCCCCTACAGAGAAGTCATCCATCATAGGAGTGGATCGCTGTGTGGGAAGCGGGTTGTTACCGTTCGAAGCCAGTGACGGAAGGGTGCTATATCATGTAGTGTAGATGTTCAACAAACCGTTGAGAGCCAGCCCGGATAGCCTTGTGGTTAAGGTGTTCGATTCACAATCGTTCACCCCGGGTTCGAGTCCCCGTTGGTGCTCCATGGATGTGCACTGCTGATGATTCCCAACAAGGATGAAACAGCTGTACAGTGCTTCCATGCTTTTCAATGGTGAGTTGAGCGTTCAAGCTGCATGATGAATCATATCATATACAAATCTAATCTCCTACAACTCAATTGCAAACAGTAACCAAGCTGTGTAGGTTGTTCATAACGGAATGCCTTCGTTGTACTTAGGCCCCTACAGAGAAGTCATCCATCATAGGAGTGGATCGCTGTGTGGGAAGCGGGTTGTTACCGTTCGAAGCCAGTGACGGAAGGGTGCTATATCATGTAGTGTAGATGTTGAACAAACCGTTGAGAGCCAGCCCGGATAGCCTTGTGGTTAAGGTGTTCGATTCACAAGTGTTCACCCCGTGTTCGAGTCCCCGTGGGTGCTTCATGGATGTGCATTGCTGATGATTCCCAACAAGGATGAAACAGCTGTACAGTGCTTCCATGCTTTTCAATGGTGAGTTGAGCGTTCAAGCTGCATGATGAATCATATCATATACAAATCTAATCTCCTACAACTCAATTGCAAACAGTAACCAAGCTGTGTAGGTTGTTCATAACGGAATGCGTTCGTTGTACTTAGGCCCCTACAGAGAAGTCATCCATCATAGGAGTGGATCGCTGTGTGGGAAGCGGGTTGTTACCGTTCGAAGCCAGTGACGGAAGGGTGCTATATCATGTAGTGTAGATGTTCAACAAACCGTTGAGAGCCAGCCCGGATAGCCTTGTGGTTAAGGTGTTCGATTCACAATCGTTCACCCCGGGTTCGAGTCCCCGTTGGTGCTCCATGGATGTGCATTGCTGATGATTCCCAACAAGGATGAAACAGCTGTACAGTGCTTCCATGCTTTTCAATGGTGAGTTGAGCGTTCAAGCTGCATGATGAATCATATCATATACAAATCTAATCTCCTACAACTCAATTGCAAACAGTAACCAAGCTGTGTAGGTTGTTCAAAACGGAATGCGTTCGTTGTACTTAGGCCCCTACAGAGAAGTCATCCATCATAGGAGTGGATCGCTGTGTGGGAAGCGGGTTGTTACCGTTCGAAGCCAGTGACGGAAGGGTGCTATATCATGTAGTGTAGATGTTCAACAAACCGTTGAGAGCCAGCCCGGATAGCCTTGTGGTTAAGGTGTTTGATTCACAATCGTTCACCCCGGGTTCGAGTCCCCGTGTGTGCTCCATGGATGTGCACTGCTGATGATTCCCAACAAGGATGAAACAGCTGTACAGTGCTTCCATGCTTTTCAATGGTGAGTTGAGCGTTCAAGCTGCATGATGAATCATATCATATACAAATCTAATCTCCTACAACTCAATTGCAAACAGTAACCAAGCTGTGTAGGTTGTTCATAACGGAATGCGTTCGTTGTACTTAGGCCCCTACAGAGAAGTCATCCATCATAGGAGTGGATCGCTGTGTGGGAAGCGGGTTGTTACCGTTCGAAGCCAGTGACGGAAGGGTGCTATACCATGTAGTGTAGATGTTCAACAAACCGTTGAGAGCCAGCCCGGATAGACTTGTGGTTAAGGTGTTCGATTCACAATCGTTCACCCCGGGTTCGAGTCCCCGTGTGTGCTCCATGGATGTGCACTGCTGATGATTCCCAACAAGGATGAAACAGCTGTACAGTGCTTCCATGCTTTTCAATGGTGAGTTGAGCGTTCAAGCTGCATGATGAATCATATCATATACAAATCTAATCTCCTACAACTCAATTGCAAACAGTAACCAAGCTGTGTAGGTTGTTCATAACGGAATGCCTTCGTTGTACTTAGGCCCCTACAGAGAAGTCATCCATCATAGGAGTGGATCGCTGTGTGGGAAGCGGGTTGTTACCGTTCGAAGCCAGTGACGGAAGGGTGCTATACCATGTAGTGTAGATGTTCAACAAACCGTTGAGAGCCAGCCCGGATAGACTTGTGGTTAAGGTGTTCGATTCACAATCGTTCACCCCGGGTTCGAGTCCCCGTGTGTGCTCCATGGATGTGCACTGCTGATGATTCCCAACAAGGATGAAACAGCTGTACAGTGCTTCCATGCTTTTCAATGGTGAGTTGAGCGTTCAAGCTGCATGATGAATCATATCATATACAAATCTAATCTCCTACAACTCAATTGCAAACAGTAACCAAGCTGTGTAGGTTGTTCATAACGGAATGCCTTCGTTGTACTTAGGCCCCTACAGAGAAGTCATCCATCATAGGAGTGGATCGCTGTGTGGGAAGCGGGTTGTTACCGTTCGAAGCCAGTGACGGAAGGGTGCTATATCATGTAGTGTAGATGTTGAACAAACCGTTGAGAGCCAGCCCGGATAGCCTTGTGGTTAAGGTGTTCGATTCACAAGTGTTCACCCCGTGTTCGAGTCCCCGTGGGTGCTTCATGGATGTGCATTGCTGATGATTCCCAACAAGGATGAAACAGCTGTACAGTGCTTCCATGCTTTTCAATGGTGAGTTGAGCGTTCAAGCTGCATGATGAATCATATCATATACAAATCTAATCTCCTACAACTCAATTGCAAACAGTAACCAAGCTGTGTAGGTTGTTCATAACGGAATGCGTTCGTTGTACTTAGGCCATTACAGAGAAGTCATCCATCATAGGAGTGGATCGCTGTGTGGGAAGCGAGTTGTTACCGTTCGAAGCCAGTGACGGAAGGGTGCTATATCATGTAGTGTAGATGTTCAACAAACCGTTGAGAGCCAGCCCGGATAGCCTTGTGGTTAAGGTGTTCGATTCACAATCGTTCACCCCGGGTTCGAGTCCCCGTTGGTGCTCCATGGATGTGCATTGCTGATGATTCCCAACAAGGATGAAACAGCTGTACAGTGCTTCCATGCTTTTCAATGGTGAGTTGAGCGTTCAAGCTGCATGATGAATCATATCATATACAAATCTAATCTCCTACAACTCAATTGCAAACAGTAACCAAGCTGTGTAGGTTGTTCAAAACGGAATGCGTTCGTTGTACTTAGGCCCCTACAGAGAAGTCATCCATCATAGGAGTGGATCGCTGTGTGGGAAGCGGGTTGTTACCGTTCGAAGCCAGTGACGGAAGGGTGCTATATCATGTAGTGTAGATGTTCAACAAACCGTTGAGAGCCAGCCCGGATAGCCTTGTGGTTAAGGTGTTTGATTCACAATCGTTCACCCCGGGTTCGAGTCCCCGTGTGTGCTCCATGGATGTGCACTGCTGATGATTCCCAACAAGGATGAAACAGCTGTACAGTGCTTCCATGCTTTTCAATGGTGAGTTGAGCGTTCAAGCTGCATGATGAATCATATCATATACAAATCTAATCTCCTACAACTCAATTGCAAACAGTAACCAAGCTGTGTAGGTTATTCATAACGGAATGCGTTCGTTGTACTTAGGCCCCTACAGAGAAGTCATCCATCATAGGAGTGGATCGCTGTGTGGGAAGCGGGTTGTTACCGTTCGAAGCCAGTGACGGAAGGGTGCTATACCATGTAGTGTAGATGTTCAACAAACCGTTGAGAACCAGCCCGGATAGACTTGTGGTTAAGGTGTTCGATTCACAATCGTTCACCCCGGGTTCGAGTCCCCGTGTGTGCTCCATGGATGTGCACTGCTGATGATTCCCAACAAGGATGAAACAGCTGTACAGTGCTTCCATGCTTTTCAATGGTGAGTTGAGCGTTCAAGCTGCATGATGAATCATATCATATACAAATCTAATCTCCTACAACTCAATTGCAAACAGTAATCAAGCTGTGTAGGTTGTTCATAACGGAATGCCTTCGTTGTACTTAGGCCCCTACAGAGAAGTCATCCATCATAGGAGTGGATCGCTGTGTGGGAAGCGGGTTGTTACCGTTCGAAGCCAGTGACGGAAGGGTGCTATATCATGTAGTGTAGATGTTGAACAAACCGTTGAGAGCCAGCCCGGATAGCCTTGTGGTTAAGGTGTTCGATTCACAATCGTTCTCCCCTGGTTCGAGTCCCCGTGGGTGCTCCATGGATGTGCACTGCTGATGATTCCCAACAAGGACGAAACAGCTGTACAGTGCTTCCATGCTTTTCAATGGTGAGTTGAGCGTTCAAGCTGCATGATGAATCATATCATATACAAATCTAATCTCCTACAACTCAATTGCAAACAGTAACCAAGCTGTGTAGGTTTTTCAAAACGGAATGCGTTCGTTGTACTTAGGCCCCTACAGAGAAGTCCTCCATCATAGGAGTGGATCGCTGTGTGGGAAGCGGGTTGTTACCGTTCGAAGCCAGTGACGGAAGGGTGCTATATCATGTAGTGTAGATGTTGAACAAACCGTTGAGAGCCAGCCCGGATAGCCTTGTGGTTAAGGTGTTCGATTCACAATCGTTCACCCCGGGTTCGCGTCCCCGTGGGTGCTCCATGGACGTGCACTGCTGATGATTCCCAACAAGGATGAAACAGCTGTACAGTGCTTCCATGCTTTTCAATGGTGAGTTGAGCGTTCAAGCTGCATGATGAATCATATCATATACAAATCTAATCTCCTACAACTCAATTGCAAACAGTAACCAAGCTGTGTAGGTTATTCATAACGGAATGCGTTCGTTGTACTTAGGCCCCTACAGAGAAGTCATCCATCATAGGAGTGGATCGCTGTGTGGGAAGCGGGTTGTTACCGTTCGAAGCCAGTGACGGAAGGGTGCTATATCATGTAGTGTAGATGTTGAACAAACCGTTGAGAGCCAGCCCGGATAGCCTTGTGGTTAAGGTGTTCGATTCACAATCGTTCACCCCGGGTTCGAGTCCCCGTGTGTGCTCCATGGATGTGCACTGCTGATGATTCCCAACAAGGATGAAACAGCTGTACAGTGCTTCCATGCTTTTCAATGGTGAGTTGAGCGTTCAAGCTGCATGATGAATCATATCATATACAAATCTAATTTCCTACAACTCAATTGCAAACAGTCACCAAGCTGTGTAGGTTGTTCATAACGGAATGCGTTCGTTGTACTTAGGCCCCTACAGAGAAGTCATCCATCATAGGAGTGGATCGCTGTGTGGGAAGCGGATTGTTACCGTTCGAAGCCAGTGACGGAAGGGTGCTATATCATGTAGTGTAGATGTTCAACAAACCGTTGAGAGCCAGCCCGGATAGCCTTGTGGTTAAGGTGTTCGATTCACAATCGTTCTCCCCTGGTTAGAGTCCCCGTGTGTGCTCCATGGATGTGCACTGCTGATGATTCCCAACAAGGATGAAACAGCTGTACAGTGCTTCCATGCTTTTCAATGGTGAGTTGAGCGTTCAAGCTGCATGATGAATCATATCATATACAAATCTAATCTCCTACAACTCAATTGCAAACAGTAACCAAGCTGTGTAGGTTGTTCATAACGGAATGCGTTCGTTGTACTTAGGCCCCTACAGAGAAGTCATCCATCATAGGAGTGGATCGCTGTGTGGGAAGCGGGTTGTTACCGTTCGAAGCCAGTGACGGAAGGGTGCTATATCATGTAGTGTAGATGTTGAACAAACCGTTGAGAGCCAGCCCGGATAGCCTTGTGGTTAAGGTGTTCGATTCACAATCGTTCAATCCAACCCTTGTTCGAGTCCCCGTGGGTGCTCCATGGATGTGCACTGCTGATGATTCCCAACAAAGATGAAACAGCTGTACAGTGCTTCCATGCTTTTCAATGGTGAGTTGAGCGTTCAAGCTGCATGATGAATCATATCATATACAAATCTAATCTCCTACAACTCAATTGCAAACAGTAACCAAGCTGTGTAGGTTGTTCATAACGGAATGCGTTCGTTGTACTTAGGCCCCTACAGAGAAGTCATCCATCATAGGAGTGGATCGCTGTGTGGGAAGCGGGGTGTTACCGTTCGAAGCCAGTGACGGAAGGGTGCTATATCATGTAGTGTAGATGTTGAACAAACCGTTGAGAGCCAGCCCGAATAGCCTTGTGGTTAAGGTGTTCGATTCACAATCGTTCACCCCGGGTTCGAGTCCCCGTGGGGGCTCGGTGGATGTGCACTGCTGATGATTCCCAACAAGGATGAAACAGCTGTACAGTGCTTCCATGCTTTTCAATGGTGAGTTGAGCGTTCAAGCTGCATGATGAATCATATCATATACAAATCTAATCTCCTACAACTCAATTGCAAACAGTAATCAAGCTGTGTAGGTTGTTCATAAGGGAATGCGTTCGTTGTACTTAGGCCCCTACAGAGAAGTCATCCATCATAGGAGTGGATCGCTGTGTGGGAAGCGGGTTGTTACCGTTCGAAGCCAGTGACGGAAGGGTGCTATATCATGTAGTGTAGATGTTGAACAAACCGTTGAGAGCCAGCCCGGATAGCCTTGTGGTTAAGGTGTTCGATTCACAATCGTTCAATCAAACCCTTGTTCGAGTCCCCGTGGGGGCTCCATGGATGTGCACTGCTGATGATTCCCAACAAGGATGAAACAGCTGTACAGTGCTTCCATGATTTTCAATGGTGAGTTGAGCGTTCAAGCTGCATGATGAATCATATCATATACAAATCTAATCTCCTACAACTCAATTGCAAACAGTAACCAAGCTGTGTAGGTTGTTCATAACGGAATGCGTTCGTTGTACTTAGGCGCCTACAGAGAAGTCATCCATCATAGTAGTCGATCGCTGTGTGGGAAGCGGGTTGTTACCGTTCGAAGCCAGTGACGGAAGGGTGCTATATCATGTAGTGTAGATGTTGAACAAACCGTTGAGAGCCAGCCCGGATAGCCTTGTGGTTAAGGTGTTCGATTCACAATCTTTCACCCCGGGTTCGAGTTCCCGTGGGTGCTCCATGGATGTGCACTGCTGATGATTCCCAACAAGGATGAAACAGCTGTACAGTGCTTCCATGCTTTTCAATGGTGAGTTGAGCGTTCAAGCTGCATGATGAATCATATCATACACAAATCTAATCTCCTACAACTCAATTGCAAACAGTAACCAAGCTGTGTAGGTTGTTCATAACGGAATGCGTTCGTTGTACTTAGGCCCCTACAGAGAAGTCATCCATCATAGGAGTGGATCGCTGTGTGGGAAGCGGGTTGTTACCGTTCGAAGCCAGTGACGGAAGGGTGCTATATCATGTAGTGTAGATGTTCAACAAACCGTTGAGAGCCAGCCCGGATAGCCTTGTGGTTAAGGTGTTCGATTCACAATCGTTCACCCCGGGTTCGAGTCCCCGTGGGTGCTCCATGGATGTGCATTGCTGATGATTCCCAACAAGGATGAAACAGCTGTACAGTGCTTCCATGCTTTTCAATGGTGAGTTGAGCGTTCAAGCTGCATGATGAATCATATCATATACAAATCTAATCTCCTACAACTCAATTGCAAACAGTAACCAAGCTGTGTAGGTTGTTCATAACGGAATGCGTTCGTTGTACTCAGGCCCCTACAGAGAAGTCATCCATCATAGGAGTGGATCGCTGTGTGGGAAGCGGGTTGTTACCGTTCGAAGCCAGTGACGGAAGGGTGCTATATCATGTAGTGTAGATGTTCAACAAACCGTTGAGAGCCAGCCCGGATAGCCTTGTGGTTAAGGTGTTCGATTCACAATCGTTCACCCCGGGTTCGAGTCCCCGTGGGTGCTCCATGGATGTGCACTGCTGATGATTCCCAACAAGGATGAAACAGCTGTACAGTGCTTCCATGCTTTTCAATGGTGAGTTGAGCGTTCAAACTGCATGATGAATCATATCATATACAAATCTAATCTCCTACAACTCAATTGCAAACAGTAACCAAGCTGTGTGGGTTGTTCATAACGGAATGCCTTCGTTGTACTCAGGCCCCTACAGAGAAGTCATCCATCATAGGAGTGGATCGCTGTGTGGGAAGCGGGTTGTTACCGTTCGAAGCCAGTGACGGAAGGGTGCTATATCATGTAGTGTAGATGTTGAACAAACCGTTGAGAGCCAGCCCGGATAGCCTTGTGGTTAAGGTGTTCGATTCACAATCGTTCACCCCGGGTTCGCGTCCCCGTGGGTGCTCCATGGATGTGCACTGCTGATGATTCCCAACAAGGATGAAACAGCTGTACAGTGCTTCCATGCTTTTCAATGGTGAGTTGAGCGTTCAAGCTGCATGATGAATCATATCATATACAAATCTAATCTCCTACAACTCAATTGCAAACAGTAATCAAGCTGTGTAGGTTGTTCATAACGGAATGCGTTCGTTGTACTTAGGCCCCTACAGAGAAGTCATCCATCATAGGAGTGGATCGCTGTGTGGGAAGCGGGTTGTTACCGTTCAAAGCCAGTGACGGAAGGGTGCTATATCATGTAGTGTAGATGTTCAACAAACCGTTGAGAGCCAGCCCGGATAGCCTTGTGGTTAAGGTGTTCGATTCACAATCGTTCACCCCGGGTTCGAGTCCCCGTGGGGGCTCCATGGATGTGCACTGCTGATGATTCCCAACAAGGATGAAACAGCTGTACAGTGCTTCCATGCTTTTCAATGGTGAGTTGAGCGTTCAAGCTGCATGATGAATCATATCATATACAAATCTAATCTCCTACAACTCAATTGCAAACAGTAACCAAGCTGTGTAGGTTGTTCATAACGGAATGCCTTCGTTGTACTTAGGCCCCTACAGAGAAGTCATCCATCATAGGAGTGGATCGCTGTGTGGGAAGCGGGTTGTTACCGTTCGAAGCCAGTGACGGAAGGGTGCTATATCATGTAGTGTAGATGTTGAACAAACCGTTGAGAGCCAGCCCGGATAGCCTTGTGGTTAAGGTGTTCGATTCACAATCGTTCACCCAGGGTTCGCGTCCCCGTGGGTGCTCCATGGACGTGCACTGCTGATGATTCCCAACAAGGATGAAACAGCTGTACAGTGCTTCCATGCTTTTCAATGGTGAGTTGAGCGTTCAAGCTGCATGATGAATCATATCATATACAAATCTAATCTCCTACAACTCAATTGCAAACAGTAACCAAGCTGTGTAGGTTGTTCATAACGGAATGCGTTCGTTGTACTTAGGCGCCTACAGAGAATTCATCCATCATAGGAGTGGATCGCTGTGTGGGAAGCGGATTGTTACCGTTCAAAGCCAGTGACGGAAGGGTGCTATATCATGTAGTGTAGATGTTAAACAAACCGTTGAGAGCCAGCCCGGATAGCCTTGTGGTTAAGGTGTTCGATTCACAATCGTTCACCCCGGGTTCGAGTCCCCGTGGGTGCTCCATGGATGTGCACTGCTGATGATTCCCAACAAGGATGAAACAGCTGTACAGTGCTTCCATGCTTTTCAATGGTGAGTTGAGCGTTCAAGCTGCATGATGAATCATATCATATACAAATCTAATCTCCTACAACTCAATTGCAAACAGTAACCAAGCTGTGTAGGTTGTTCATAACGGAATGCGTTCGTTGTACTTAGGCCCCTACAGAGAAGTCATCCATCATAGGAGTGGATCGCTGTGTGTGAAGCGGGTTGTTACCGTTCGAAGCCAGTGACGGAAGGGTGCTATATCATGTAGTGTAGATGTTCAACAAACCGTTGAGAGCCAGCCCGGATAGCCTTGTGGTTAAGGTGTTCGATTCACAATCGTTCACCCCGGGTTCGAGTCCCCGTGGGTGCTTCATGGATGTGCACTACTGATGATTCCCAACAAGGATGAAACAGCTGTACAGTGCTTCCATGCTTTTCAATGGTGAGTTGAGCGTTCAAGCTGCATGATGAATCATATCATATACAAATCTAATCTCCTACAACTCAATTGCAAACAGTAACCAAGCTGTGTAGGTTGTTCATAACGGAATGCGTTCGTTGTACTTAGGCCCCTACAGAGAAGTCATCCATGATAGGAGTGGATCGCTGTGTGGGAAGCGGGTTGTTACCGTTCGAAGCCAGTGAAGGAAGGGTGCTATATCATGTAGTGTAGATGTTGAACAAACCGTTGAGAGCCAGCCCGGATAGCCTTGTGGTTAAGGTGTTCGATTCACAATCGTTCACCCCGGGTTCGAGTCCCCGTGGGTGCTCCATGGATGTGCACTGCTGATGATTCCCAACAAGGATGAAACTGCTGTACAGTGCTTCCATGATTTTCAATGGTGAGTTGAGCGTTCAAGCTGCATGATGAATCATATCATATACAAATCTAATCTCCTACAACTCAATTGCAAACAGTAACCAAGCTGTGTAGGTTGTTCATAACGGAATGCCTTCGTTGTACTTAGGCCCCTACAGAGAAGTCATCCATCATAGGAGTGGATCGCTGTGTGTGAAGCGGGTTGTTACCGTTCGAAGCCAGTGACGGAAGGGTGCTATATCATGTAGTGTAGATGTTGAACAAACCGTTGAGAGCCAGCCCGGATAGCCTTGTGGTTAAGGTGTTCGATTCACAATCGTTCACCCCGGGTTAGAGTCCCCGTGGGTGCTTCATGGATGTGCACTACTGATGATTCCCAACAAGGATGAAACAGCTGTACAGTGCTTCCATGCTTTTCAATGGTGAGTTGAGCGTTCAAGCTGCATGATGAATCATATCATATACAAATCTAATCTCCTACAACTCAATTGCAAACAGTAACCAAGCTGTGTAGGTTGTTCATAACGGAATGCCTTCGTTGTACTTAGGCCCCTACAGAGAAGTCATCGATCATAGGAGTGGATCGCTGTGTGGGAAGCGGGTTGTTACCGTTCGAAGCCAGTGACGGAAGGGTGCTATATCATGTAGTGTAGATGTTGAACAAACCGTTGAGAGCCAGCCCGGATAGCCTTGTGGTTAAGGTGTTCGATTCACAATCGTTCAATCCAACCCATGTTCGAGTCCCCGTGGGTGCTCCATGGATGTGCACTGCTGATGATTCCCAACAAGGATGAAACAGCTGTACAGTGCTTCCATGCTTTTCAATGGTGAGTTGAGCGTTCAAGCTGCATGATGAATCATATCATATACAAATCTAATCTCCTACAACTCAATTGCAAACAGTAATCAAGCTGTGTAGGTTGTTCATAACGGAATGCCTTCGTTGTACTTAGGCCCCTACAGAGAAGTCATCCATCATAGGAGTGGATCGCTGTGTGGGAAGCGGGTTGTTACCGTTCGAAGCCAGTGACGGAAGGGTGCTATATCATGTAGTGTAGATGTTGAACAAACCGTTGAGAGCCAGCCCGGATAGCCTTGTGGTTAAGGTGTTCGATTCACAATCGTTCTCCCCTGGTTCGAGTCCCCGTGTGTGCTCCATGGATGTGCACTGCTGATGATTCCCAACAAGGATGAAACAGCTGTACAGTGCTTCCATGCTTTTCAATGGTGAGTTGAGCGTTCAAGCTGCATGATGAATCATATCATATACAAATCTAATCTCCTACAACTCAATTGCAAACAGTAATCAAGGTGTGTAGGTTGTTCATAACGGAATGCGTTCGTTGTACTTAGGCCCCTACAGAGAAGTCATCCATGATAGGAGTGGATCGCTGTGTGGGAAGCGGGTTGTTACCGTTCGAAGCCAGTGACGGAAGGGTGCTATATCATGTAGTGTAGATGTTGAACAAACCGTTGAGAGCCAGCCCGGATAGCCTTGTGGTTAAGGTGTTCGATTCACAATCGTTCACCCCGGGTTCGAGTCCCCGTGTGTGCTCCATGGATGTGCACTGCTGATGATTCCCAACAAGGATGAAACAGCTGTACAGTGCTTCCATGCTTTTCAATGGTGAGTTGAGCGTTCAAGCTGCATGATGAATCATATCATATACAAATCTAATCTCCTACAACTCAATTGCAAACAGTAACCAAGCTGTGTAGGTTTTTCAAAACGGAATGCGTTCGTTGTACTTAGGCCCCTACAGAGAAGTCCTCCATCATAGGAGTGGATCGCTGTGTGGGAAGCGGGTTGTTACCGTTCGAAGCCAGTGACGGAAGGGTGCTATATCATGTAGTGTAGATGTTGAACAAACCGTTGAGAGCCAGCCCGGATAGCCTTGTGGTTAAGGTGTTCGATTCACAATCGTTCACCCCGGGTTCGCGTCCCCGTGGGTGCTCCATGGACGTGCACTGCTGATGATTCCCAACAAGGATGAAACAGCTGTACAGTGCTTCCATGCTTTTCAATGGTGAGTTGAGCGTTCAAGCTGCATGATGAATCATATCATATACAAATCTAATCTCCTACAACTCAATTGCAAACAGTAACCAAGCTGTGTAGGTTGTTCATAACGGAATGCCTTCGTTGTACTGAGGCCCCTACAGAGAAGTCATCCATCATAGGAGTGGATCGCTGTGTGGGAAGCGGGTTGTTACCGTTCGAAGCCAGTGACGGAAGGGTGCTATATCATGTAGTGTAGATGTTGAACAAACCGTTGAGAGCCAGCCCGGATAGCCTTGTGGTTAAGGTGTTCGATTCACAATCGTTCACCCCGGGTTCGCGTCCCCGTGGGTGCTCCATGGACGTGCACTGCTGATGATTCCCAAGAAGGATGAAACAGCTGTACAGTGCTTCCATGCTTTTCAATGGTGAGTTGAGCGTTCAAGCTGCATGATGAATCATATCATATACAAATCTAATCTCCTACAACTCAATTGCAAACAGTAACCAAGCTGTGTAGGTTGTTCATAACGGAATGCCTTCGTTGTACTTACGCCCCTACAGAGAAGTCATCCATCATAGGAGTGGATCGCTGTGTGGGAAGCGGATTGTTACCGTTCAAAGCCAGTGACGGAAGGGTGCTATATCATGTAATGTAGATGTTGAACAAACCGTTGAGAGCCAGCCCGGATAGCCTTGTGGTTAAGGTGTTCGATTCACAATCGTTCACCCCGGGTTCGAGTCCCCGTGGGTGCTCCATGGATGTGCACTGCTGATGATTCCCAACAAGGATGAAACAGCTGTACAGTGCTTCCATGCTTTTCAATGGTGAGTTGAGCGTTCAAACTGCATGATGAATCATATCATATACAAATCTAATCTCCTACAACTCAATTGCAAACAGTAATCAAGCTGTGTAGGTTGTTCATAACGGAATGCCTTCGTTGTACTTAGGCCCCTACAGAGAAGTCATCCATCATAGGAGTGGATCGCTGTGTGGGAAGCGGATTGTTACCGTTCAAAGCCAGTGACGGAAGGGTGCTATATCATGTAGTGTAGATGTTGAACAAACCGTTGAGAGCCAGCCCGGATAGCCTTGTGGTTAAGGTGTTCGATTCACAATCGTTCACCCCGGGTTCGAGTCCCCGTGGGTGCTCCATGGATGTGCACTGCTGATGATTCCCAACAAGGATGAAACAGCTGTACAGTGCTTCCATGCTTTTCAATGGTGAGTTGAGCGTTCAAGCTGCATGATGAATCATATCATATACAAATCTAATCTCCTACAACTCAATTGCAAACAGTAATCAAGCTGTGTAGGTTGTTCATAACGGAATGCCTTCGTTGTACTGAGGCCCCTACAGAGATGTCATCCATCATAGGAGTGGATCGCTGTATGGGAAGCGGATTGTTACCGTTCAAAGCCAGTGACGGAAGGGTGCTATATCATGTAGTGTAGATGTTCAACAAACCGCTGAGAGCCAGCCCGGATAGCCTTGTGGTTAAGGTGTTCGATTCACAATCGTTCACCCCTTGTTCGAGTTCCCGTGTGTGCTCCATGGATGTGCACTGCTGATAATTCCCAACATGGATGAAACAGCTGTACAGTGCTTCCATGCTTTTCAATGGTGAGTTGAGCGTTCAAGCTGCATGATGAATCATATCATATACAAATCGAATCTCCTACAACTCAATTGCAAACAGTAACCAAGCTGTGTAGGTTGTTCATAACGGAATGCGTTCGTTGTACTTAGGCCCCTACAGAGAAGTCATCCATCATAGGAGTGGATCGCTGTGTGGGAAGCGGGTTGTTACCGTTCGAAGCCAGTGACGGAAGGGTGCTATATCATGTAGTGTAGATGTTGAACAAACCGTTGAGAGCCAGCCCGGATAGCCTTGTGGTTAAGGTGTTTGATTCACAATCGTTCACCCCGGGTTCGAGTCCCCGTGGGTGCTTCATGGATGTGCACTGCTGATGATTCTCAACAAGGATGAAACAGCTGTACAGTGCTTCCATGCTTTTCAATGGTGAGTTGAGCGTTCAAGCTGCATGATGAATCATATCATATACAAATCTAATCTCCTACAACTCAATTGCAAACAGTAACCAAGCTGTGTAGGTTGTTCATAACGGAATGCCTTCGTTGTACTTAGGCGCCTACAGAGAAGTCATCCATCATAGGAGTGGATCGCTGTGTGGGAAGCGGGTTGTTACCGTTCGAAGCCGGTGACGGAAGGGTGCTATATCATGTAGTGTAGATGTTGAACAAACCGTTGAGAGCCAGCCCGGATAGCCTTGTGGTTAAGGTGTTCGATTGACAGTCGTTAAATCCAATCCTTTTTCGAGTCCCCGTGTGGGCTCGGTGGATGTGCACTGCTGATGATTCTCAACAAGGATGAAACAGCTGTACAGTGCTTCCATGCTTTTCAATGGTGAGTTGAGCGTTCAAGCTGCATGATGAATCATATCGTATACAAATCTAATCTCTTACAACTCAATTGCAAACAGTAACCAAGCTGTGTAGGTTGTTCATAACGGAATGCGTTCGTTGTACTTAGGCCCCTACAGGGAAGTCATCGATCATCGGAGTGGATCGCTGTGTGGGAAGCGGGTTGTTACCGTTCGAAGCCAGTGACGGAAGGGTGCTATATCATGTAGTGTAGATGTTGAACAAACCGTTGAGAGCCAGCCCGGATAGCCTTGTGGTTAAGGTGTTTGATTCACAATCGTTCACCCCGGGTTCGAGTCCCCGTGTGTGCTCCATGGATGTGCACTGCTGATGATTCCCAACAAGGATGAAACAGCTGTACAGTGCTTCCATGCTTTTCAATGGTGAGTTGAGCGTTCAAGCTGCATGATGAATCATATCGTATACAAATCTAATCTGCTACAACTCCATTGCAAACAGTAACCAAGCTGTGTAGGTTGTTCATAACGGAATGCGTTCGTTGTACTTAGGCCCCTACAGAGAAGTCATCCATCATAGGAGTGGATCGCTGTGTGGGAAGCGGGTTGTTACCGTTCGAAGCCAGTGACGGGAGGGTGCTATATCATGTAGTGTAGATGTTGAACAAACCGTTGAGAGCCAGCCCGGATAGCCTTGTGGATAATGTGTTCGATTGACAGTCGTTTAATCCAACCCTAGTTCGAGTCCCTGTGGGGACTCGGTGGATGTGCACTGCTGATGATTCCCAACAAGGATGAAACAGCTGTACAGTGCGTCCATGCTTTTCAATGGTGAGTTGAGCGTTCAAGCTGCATGATGAATCATATCATATACAAATCTAATCTCCTACAACTCAATTGCAAACAGTAACCAAGCTGTGTAGGTTATTCAAAACGGAATGCCTTCGTTGTACTTAGGCCCCTATAGAGAAGTCATCGATCATCGGAGTCGATCGCTGTGTGGGAAGCGGGTTGTTACCGTTCGAAGCCAGTGACGGAAGGGTGCTATATCATGTAGTGTAGATGTTGAACAAACCGTTGAGAGCCAGCCCGGATAGCCTTGTGGTTAAGGTGTTTGATTCACAATCGTTCACCCCGGGTTCGATTCCCCGTGGGTGCTCCATGGATGTGCACTGCTGATGATTCCCAACAAGGATGAAACAGCTGTTTAGTGCTTCCATGCTTTTCAATGGTGAGTTGAGCGTTCAAGCTGCATGATGAATCATATCATATACAAATCTAATCTGCTACAACTCCATTGCAAACAGTAACCAAGCTGTGTAGGTTGTTCTTAAGGTAATGCCTTCGTTGTACTTAGGCGCCTATAGAGAAGTCATCGATCATCGGAGTGGATCGCTGTGTGGGAAGCGGGTTGTTACCGTTCGAAGCCAGTGACGGAAGGGTGCTATATCATGTAGTGTAGATGTTGAACAAACCGTTGAGAGCCAGCCCGGATAGCCTTGTGGTTAAGGTGTTCGATTCACAATCGTTCACCCCGGGTTCGAGTCCCCGTGTGTGCTCCATGGATGTGCACTGCTGATGATTCCCAACAAGGATGAAACAGCTGTACAGTGCTTCCATGCTTTTCAATGGTGAGTTGAGCGTTCAAGCTGCATGATGAATCATATCGTATACAAATCTAATCTCTTACAACTCAATTGCAAACAGTAACCAAGCTGTGTAGGTTGTTCATAACGGAATGCCTTCGTTGAACTTAGGCCCCTACAAAGAAGTCATCCATCAAAGGAGTGGATCGCTGTGTGGGAAGCGGGTTGTTACCGTTCGAAGCCAGTGACGGAAGGGTGCTATATCATGTAGTGTAGATGTTCAACAAACCGTGGAGAGCCAGCCCGGATAGCCTTGTGGATAATGTGTTCGATTGACAGTCGTTTAATCCAACCCTAGTTCGAGTCCCTGTGGTTACTCGGTGGATGTGCACTGCTGATGATTCCCAACAAGGATGAAACAGCTGTACAGTGCGTCCATGCTTTTCAATGGTGAGTTGAGCGTTCAAGCTGCATGATGAATCATATCATATACAAATCTAATCTCCTACAACTCAATTGCAAACAGTAACCAAGCTGTGTAGGTTATTCAAAACGGAATGCCTTCGTTGTACTTAGGCCCCTACAGAGAAGTCATCCATCATAGGAGTGGATCGCTGTGTGGGAAGCGGGTTGTTACCGTTCGAAGCCAGTGACGGAAGGGTGCTATATCATGTAGTGTAGATGTTGAACAAACCGTTGAGAGCCAGCCCGGATAGCCTTGTGGTTAAGGTGTTCGATTCACAATCGTTCTCCCCTGGTTCGAGTTCCCGTGGGTGCTCCATGGATGTGCACTGCTGATGATTCCCAACAAGGATGAAACAGCTGTACAGTGCTTCCATGCTTTTCAATGGTGAGTTGAGCGTTCAAGCTGCATGATGAATCATATCATACACAAATCTAATCTCCTACAACTCAATTGCAAACAGTAACCAAGCTGTGTAGGTTGTTCATAACGGAATGCGTTCGTTGTACTTAGGCCCCTACAGAGAAGTCATCCATCATAGGAGTGGATCGCTGTGTGGGAAGCGGATTGGTACCGTTCGAAGCCAGTGACGGAAGGGTGCTATATCATGTAGTGTAGATGTTGAACAAACCGTTGAGAGCCAGCCCGGATAGCCTTGTGGTTAAGGTGTTCGATTCACAATCGTTCACCCCGGGTTCGAGTCCCCGTGGGTGCTCCATGGATGTGCACTGCTGATGATTCCCAACAAGGATGAAACAGCTGTACAGTGCTTCCATGCTTTTCAATGGTGAGTTGAGCGTTCAAGCTGCATGATGAATCATATCATATACAAATCTAATCTCCTACAACTCAATTGCAAACAGTAACCAAGCTGTGTAGGTTGTTCATAACGGAATGCCTTCGTTGTACTTAGGCGCCTATAGAGAAGTCATCGATCATCGGAGTGGATCGCTGTGTGGGAAGCGGGTTGTTACCGTTCGAAGCCAGTGACGGAAGGGTGCTATATCATGTAGTGTAGATGTTCAACAAACCGTTGAGAGCCAGCCCGGATAGCCTTGTGATTAAGGTGTTCGATTCACAATCGTTCAATCAAACCCTTGTTCGAGTCCCCGTGGGTGCTCCATGGATGTGCACTGCTGATGATTCCCAACAAGGATGAAACAGCTGTACAGTGCTTCCATGCTTTTCAATGGTGAGTTGAGCGTTCAAGCTGCATGATGAATCATATCATATACAAATCTAATCTCCTACAACTCAATTGCAAACAGTAACCAAGCTGTGTAGGTTGTTCATAACGGAATGCCTTCGTTGTACTTAGGCGCCTACAGAGAAGTCATCCATCATAGGAGTGGATCGCTGTGTGGGAAGCGGGTTGTTACCGTTCGAAGCCGGTGACGGAAGGGTGCTATATCATGTAGTGTAGATGTTGAACAAACCGTTGAGAGCCAGCCCGGATAGCCTTGTGGTTAAGGTGTTCGATTGACAGTCCTTAAATCCAATCATTTTTCGAGTCCCCGTGGGTGCTCCATGGATGTGCACTGCTGATGATTCTCAACAAGGATGAAACAGCTGTACAGTGCTTCCATGCTTTTCAATGGTGAGTTGAGCGTTCAAGCTGCATGATGAATCATATCATATACAAATCTAATCTCCTACAACTCAATTGCAAACAGTAACCAAGCTGTGTAGGTTGTTCATAACGGAATGCCTTCGTTGTACTCAGGCCCCTACAGAGAAGTCATCCATCATAGGTGTGGATCGCTGTGTGGGAAGCGGGTTGTTACCGTTCAAAGCCAGTGACGGAAGGGTGCTATATCATGTAGTGTAGATGTTCAAGAAACCGTTGAGAGCCAGCCCGGATAGCCTTGTGGATAAGGTGTTCGATTGACAGTCGTTTAATCCAACCCTAGTTCGAGTCCCTTTGGGGACTCGGTGGATGTGCACTGCTGATGATTCCCAACAAGGATGAAACAGCTGTACAGTGCGTCCATGCTTTTCAATGGTGAGTTGAGCGTTCAAGCTGCATGATGAATCATATCATATACAAATCTAATCTCCTACAACTCAATTGCAAACAGTAACCAAGCTGTGTAGGTTGTTCATAACGGAATGCGTTCGTTGAACTTAGGCCCCTATAGAGAATTCATCGATCATCGGAGTGGATCGCTGTGTGGGAAGCGGGTTGTTACCGTTCGAAGCCAGTGACGGAAGGGTGCTATATCATGTAGTGTAGATGTTGAACAAACCGTTGAGAGCCAGCCCGGATAGCCTTGTGGTTAAGGTGTTCGATTCACAATCGTTCAATCAAACCCTTGTTCGAGTCCCCGTGTGTGCTCCATGGATGTGCACTGCTGATGATTCCCAACAAGGATGAAACAGCTGTACAGTGCTTCCATGCTTTTCAATGGTGAGTTGAGCGTTCAAGCTGCATGATGAATCATATCATATACAAATCTAATCTGCTACAACTCCATTGCAAACAGTAACCAAGCTGTGTAGGTTGTTCATAACGGAATGCCTTCGTTGTACTGAGGCCCCTACAGAGAAGTCATCCATCACAGGAGTGGATCGCTGTGTGGGAAGCGGGTTGTTACCGTTCGAAGCCAGTGACGGAAGGGTGCTATATCATGTAGTGTAGATGTTGAACAAACCGTTGAGAGCCAGCCCGGATAGCCTTGTGGATAAGGTGTTCTATTGACAGTCGTTAAATCGAACCTTTGTTCGAGTCCCCGTGGGTGCTCCATGGATGTGCACTGCTGATGATTCCCAACAAGGATGAAACAGCTGTACAGTGCTTCCATGCTTTTCAATGGTGAGTTGAGCGTTCAAGCTGCATGATGAATCATATCATATACAAATCTAATCTCCTACAACTCAATTGCAAACAGTAACCAAGCTGTGTAGGTTGTTCATAACGGAATGCCTTCGTTGTACTTAGGCCCCTACAGAGAAGTCATCCATCATAGGAGTGGATCGCTGTGTGGGAAGCGGGTTGTTACCGTTCGAAGCCAGTGACGGAAGGGTGCTATATCATGTAGTGTAGATGTTCAACAAACCGTTGAGAGCCAGCCCGGATAGCCTTGTGGTTAAGGTGTTCGATTCACAATCGTTCAATCAAACCCTTCTTAGAATCCCCGTGTGGGCTCGGTGGATGTGCACTGCTGATGATTCCCAACAAGGATGAAACAGCTGTACAGTGCTTCCATGCTTTTCAATGGTGAGTTGAGCGTTCAAGCTGCATGATGAATCATATCATATACAAATCTAATCTCCTACAACTCAATTGCAAACAGTAACCAAGCTGTGTAGGTTGTTCATAACGGAATGCGTTCGTTGTACTTAGGCCCCTACAGAGAAGTCATCGATCATAGGAGTGGATCGCTGTGTGGGAAGCGGGTTGTTACCGTTCGAAGCCAGTGACGGAAGGGTGCTATATCATGTAGTGTAGATGTTGAACAAACCGTTGAGAGCCAGCCCGGATAGCCTTGTGGTTAAGGTGTTTGATTCACGATCGTTCACCCCGGGTTCGAGTCCCCGTGGGTGCTCCATGGATGTGCACTGCTGATGATTCTCAACAAGGATGAAACAGCTGTACAGTGCTTCCATGCTTTTCAATGGTGAGTTGAGCGTTCAAGCTGCATGATGAATCATATCATATACAAATCTAATCTCCTACAACTCAATTGCAAACAGTAACCAAGCTGTGTAGGTTGTTCATAACGGAATGCCTTCGTTGTACTTAGGCCCCTACAGAGAAGTCATCCATCATAGGTGTGGATCGCTGTGTGGGAAGCGGGTTGTTACCGTTCAAAGCCAGTGACGGAAGGGTGCTATATCATGTAGTGTAGATGTTGAACAAACCGTGGAGAGCCAGCCCGGATAGCCTTGTGGATAAGGTGTTCGATTGACAGTCGTTTAATCCAACCCTAGTTCGAGTCCCCGTGGGGGCTCCATGGATGTGCACTGCTGATGATTCCCAACAAGGATGAAACAGCTGTACAGTGCTTCCATGCATTTTGATGGTGAGTTGAGCGTTCAAGCTGCATGATGAATCATATCATATACAAATCTAATCTCCTACAACTCAATTGCAAACAGTAACCAAGCTGTGTAGGTTGTTCATAACGGAATGCCTTCGTTGTACTTAGGCCCCTACAGAGAATTCATCCATCATATGAGTCGATTGCTGTGTGGGAGGCGGGTTGTTACCGTTCAAAGCCAGTGACGGAAGGGTGCTATATCATGTAGTGTAGATGTTCAACAAACCGTTGAGAGCCAGCCCGGATAGCCTTGTGGTTAAGGTGTTCGATTCACAATCGTTCAATCAAACCCTTGTTCGAGTCCCCTTGGAGGCTCCATGGATGTGCACTGCTGATGATTCCCAACAAGGATGAAACAGCTGTACAGTGCTTCCATGCTTTTCAATGGTGAGTTGAGCGTTCAAGCTGCATGATGAATCATATCATATACAAATCTAATCTCCTACAACTCAATTGCAAACAGTAACCAAGCTGTGTAGGTTGTTCATAACGGAATGCGTTCGTTGTACTTAGGCCCCTACAGAGAAGTCATCCATCATAGGAGTGGATCGCTGTGTGGGAAGCGGGTTGTTACCGTTCGAAGCCAGTGACGGAAGGGTGCTATATCATGTAGTGTAGATGTTGAACAAACCGTTGAGAGCCAGCCCGGATAGCCTTGTGGATAAGGTGTTCTATTGACAGTCGTTAAATCGAACCTTTGTTCGAGTCCCCGTGGGTGCTCCATGGATGTGCACTGCTGATGATTCCCAACAAGGATGAAACAGCTGTACAGTGCTTCCATGCTTTTCAATGGTTAGTTGAACGTTCAAGCTGCATGATGAATCATATCATATACAAATCTAATCTCCTACAACTCAATTGCAAACAGTAACCAAGCTGTGTAGGTTGTTCATAACGGAATGCCTTCGTTGTACTTAGGCCCCTACAGAGAATTCATCCATCATAGGAGTGGATCGCTGTGTGGGAAGCGGGTTGTTACCGTTCAAAGCCAGTGACGGAAGGGTGCTATATCATGTAGTGTAGATGTTCAACAAACCGTTGAGAGCCAGCCCGGATAGCCTTGTGGTTAAGGGGTTCGATTCACAATCGTTCACCCCGGGTTCGAGTCCCCGTGGGTGCTCCATGGATGTGCACTGCTGATGATTCCCAACAAAGATGAAACAGCTGTACAGTGCTTCCATGCTTTTCAATGGTGAGTTGAGCGTTCAAGCTGCATGATGAATCATATCATATACAAATCTAATCTCCTACAACTCAATTGCAAACAGTAACCAAGCTGTGTAGGTTGTTCATAACGGAATGCGTTCGTTGTACTTAGGCCCCTACAGAGAAGTCATCCATCATAGGAGTGGATCGCTGTGTGGGAAGCGGGTTGTTACCGTTCAAAGCCAGTGACGGAAGGGTGCTATATCATGTAGTGTAGATGTTCAACAAACCGTTGAGAGCCAGCCCGGATAGCCTTGTGGTTAAAGTGTTCGATTCACAGTCGTTAAATCCAAAACTTGTTCGAGTCCCCGTGGGTGCTCCATGGATGTGCACTGCTGATGATTCCCAACAAGGATGAAACAGCTGTACAGTGCTTCCATGCTTTTCAATGGTGAGTTGAGCGTTCAAGCTGCATGATGAATCATATCATATACAAATCTAATCTCCTACAACTCAATTGCAAACAGTAACCAAGCTGTGTAGGTTGTTCATAACGGAATGCGTTCGTTGTACTTAGGCCCCTACAGAGAAGTCATCGATCATAGGAGTGGATCGCTGTGTGGGAAGCGGGTTGTTACCGTTCGAAGCCAGTGACGGAAGGGTGCTATATCATGTAGTGTAGATGTTCAACAAACCGTTGAGAGCCAGCCCGGATAGCCTTGTGGTTAAGGTGTTCGATTCACAATCGTTCAATCAACCCTTGTTCGAGTCCCCGTGGGTGCTCCATGGATGTGCACTGCTGATGATTCCCAACAAGGATGAAACAGCTGTGCAGTGCTTCCATGCTTTTCAATGGTGAGTTGAACGTTCAAGCTGCATGATGAATCATATCATATACAAATCTAATCTCCTACAACTCAATTGCAAACAGTAACCAAGCTGTGTAGGTTGTTCATAACGGAATGCCTTCGTTGTACTTAGGCCCCTACAGAGAAGTCATCCATCATAGGAGTGGATCGCTGTGTGGGAAGCGGGTTGTTACCGTTCGAAGCCAGTGACGGAAGGGTGCTATATCATGTAGTGTAGATGTTCAACAAACCGTTGAGAGCCAGCCCGGATAGCCTTGTGGTTAAGGTGTTCGATTCACAATCGTTCACCCCGGTTTAAATCCCCGTGGGTGCTCCATGGATGTGCACTGCTGATGATTCCCAACAAGGATGAAACAGCTGTACAGTGCTTCCATGCTTTTCAATGGTGAGTTGAGCGTTCAAGCTGCATGATGAATCATATCATATACAAATCTAATCTCCTACAACTCAATTGCAAACAGTAACCAAGCTGTGTAGGTTGTTCAAAACGGAATGCCTTCGTTGTACTTAGGCCCCTACAGAGAAGTCATCCATCATAGCAGTGGATCGCTGTGTGGGAAGCGGGTTGTTACCGTTCAAAGCCAGTGACGGATGGGTGCTATATCATGTAGTGTAGATGTTCAACAAACCGTTGAGAGCCAGCCCGGATAGCCTTGTGGTTAAGGTGTTCGATTCACAATCGTTCACCCCGGGTTCGAGACCCCGTGGAGGCTCCATGGATGTGCACTGCTGATGATTCCCAACAAGGATGAAACAGCTGTACAGTGCGTCCATGCTTTTCAATGGTGAGTTGAGCGTTCAAGCTGCATGATGAATCATATCATATACAAATCTAATCTCCTACAACTCAATTGCAAACAGTACCAAGCTGTGTAGGTTGTTCATAACGGAATGCTTTCGTTGTACTTAGGCCCCTACAGAGAATTCATCCATCATAGGAGTGGATCGCTGTGTGGGAAGCGGGTTGTTACCGTTCAAAGCCAGTGACGGAAGGGTGCTATATCATGTAGTGTAGATGTTCAACAAACCGTTGAGAGCCAGCCCGGATAGCCTTGTGGTTAAGGTGTTCGATTCACAATCGTTCACCCATGGTTCGAGTCCCCGTGGGGGCTCCATGGATGTGCACTGCTGATGATTCCCAACAAGGATGAAACAGCTGTACAGTGCTTCCATGCTTTTCAATGGTGAGTTGAGCGTTCAAGCTGCATGATGAATCATATCATATACAAATCTAATCTCCTACAACTCAATTGCAAACAGTAACCAAGCTGTGTAGGTTGTTCAAAACGGAATGCGTTCGTTGTACTTAGGCCCCTACAGAGAAGTCATCCATCATAGGAGTGGATCGCTGTGTGGGAAGCGGGTTGTTACCGTTCGAAGCCAGTGACGGAAGGGTGCTATATCATGTAGTGTAGATATTCAACAAACCGTTGAGAGCCAGCCCGGATAGCCTTGTGGTTAAGGTGTTTGACTCACAATAGTTCACCCCGGGTTCGAGTCCCCGTGGGGGCTCGGTGGATGTGCACTGCTGATGATTCCCAACAAGGATGAAACAGCTGTACAGTGCTTCCATGCTTTTCAATGGTGAGTTGAGCGTTCAAGCTGCATGATGAATCATATCATATACAAATCTAATCTCCTACAACTCAATTGCAAACAGTAACCAAGCTGTGTAGGTTGTTCAAAACGGAATGCGTTCGTTGTACTTAGGCCCCTACAGAGAATTCATCCATCATAGGAGTGGATCGCTGTTTGGGAAGCGTGTTGTTACCGTTCGAAGCCAGTGACGGATGGGTGCTATATCATGTAGTGTAGATATTCAACAAACCGTTGAGAGCCAGCCCGGATAGCCTTGTGGTTGAGGTGTTCGATTCACAATCGTTCACCCCGGGTTCGAGACCCCGTGGAGGCTCCATGGATGTGCACTGCTGATGATTCCCAACAAGGATGAAACAGCTGTACAGTGCGTCCATGCTTTTCAATGGTGAGTTGAGCGTTCAAGCTGCATGATGAATCATATCATATACAAATCTAATCTCCTACAACTCAATTGCAAACAGTAACCAAGCTGTGTAGGTTGTTCATAACGGAATGCTTTCGTTGTACTTAGGCCCCTACAGAGAATTCATCCATCATAGGAGTGGATCGCTGTGTGGGAAGCGGGTTGTTACCGTTCAAAGCCAGTGACGGAAGGGTGCTATATCATGTAGTGTAGATGTTCAACAAACCGTTGAGAGCCAGCCCGGATAGCCTTGTGGTTAAGGTGTTCGATTCACAATCGTTCACCCATGGTTCAAGTCCCCGTGGGGGCTCCATGGATGTGCACTGCTGATGATTCCCAACAAGGATGAAACAGCTGTACAGTGCTTCCATGCTTTTCAATGGTGAGTTGAGCGTTCAAGCTGCATGATGAATCATATCATATACAAATCTAATCTCCTACAACTCAATTGCAAACAGTAACCAAGCTGTGTAGGTTGTTCAAAACGGAATGCGTTCGTTGTACTTAGGCCCCTACAGAGAAGTCATCCATCATAGGAGTGGATCGCTGTGTGGGAAGCGGGTTGTTACCGTTCGAAGCCAGTGACGGAAGGGTGCTATATCATGTAGTGTAGATATTCAACAAACCGTTGAGAGCCAGCCCGGATAGCCTTGTGGTTAAGGTGTTTGACTCACAATAGTTCACCCCGGGTTCGAGTCCCCGTGGGGGCTCGGTGGATGTGCACTGCTGATGATTCCCAACAAGGATGAAACAGCTGTACAGTGCTTCCATGCTTTTCAATGGTGAGTTGAGCGTTCAAGCTGCATGATGAATCATATCATATACAAATCTAATCTCCTACAACTCAATTGCAAACAGTAACCAAGCTGTGTAGGTTGTTCAAAACGGAATGCGTTCGTTGTACTTAGGCCCCTACAGAGAATTCATCCATCATAGGAGTGGATCGCTGTGTGGGAAGCGGGTTGTTACCGTTCGAAGCCAGTGACGGATGGGTGCTATATCATGTAGTGTAGATATTCAACAAACCGTTGAGAGCCAGCCCGGATAGCCTTGTGGTTAGGGTGTTTGATTCACAATCGTTCACCCCGGGTTCGAGACCCCGTGGGTGCTCCATGGATGTGCACTGCTGATGATTCCCAACAAGGATGAAACAGCTGTACAGTGCGTCCATGCTTTTCAATGGTGAGTTGAGCGTTCAAGCTGCATGATGAATCATATCATATACAAATCTAATCTCCTACAACTCAATTGCAAACAGTAACCAAGCTGTGTAGGTTGTTCAAAACGGAATGCGTTCGTTGTACTTAGGCCCCTACAGAGAATTCATCCATCATAGGAGTGGATCGCTGTTTGGGAAGCGTGTTGTTACCGTTCGAAGCCAGTGACGGATGGGTGCTATATCATGTAGTGTAGATATTCAACAAACCGTTGAGAGCCAGCCCGGATAGCCTTGTGGTTGAGGTGTTCGATTCACAATCGTTCACCCCGGGTTCGAGACCCCGTGGAGGCTCCATGGATGTGCACTGCTGATGATTCCCAACAAGGATGAAACAGCTGTACAGTGCGTCCATGCTTTTCAATGGTGAGTTGAGCGTTCAAGCTGCATGATGAATCATATCATATACAAATCTAATCTCCTACAACTCAATTGCAAACAGTAACCAAGCTGTGTAGGTTGTTCATAACGGAATGCTTTCGTTGTACTTAGGCCCCTACAGAGAATTCATCCATCATAGGAGTGGATCGCTGTGTGGGAAGCGGGTTGTTACCGTTCAAAGCCAGTGACGGAAGGGTGCTATATCATGTAGTGTAGATGTTCAACAAACCGTGGAGAGCCAGCCCGGATAGCCTTGTGGATAAGGTGTTCGATTGACAGTCGTTTAATCCAACCCTAGTTCGAGTCCCCGTGGGGGCTCCATGGATGTGCACTGCTGATGATTCCCAACAAGGATGAAACAGCTGTACAGTGCTTCCATGCATTTTGATGGTGAGTTGAGCGTTCAAGCTGCATGATGAATCATATCATATACAAATCTAATCTCCTACAACTCAATTGCAAACAGTAACCAAGCTGTGTAGGTTGTTCATAACGGAATGCCTTCGTTGTACTTAGGCCCCTACAGAGAATTCATCCATCATATGAGTCGATTGCTGTGTGGGAGGCGGGTTGTTACCGTTCAAAGCCAGTGACGGAAGGGTGCTATATCATGTAGTGTAGATGTTCAACAAACCGTTGAGAGCCAGCCCGGATAGCCTTGTGGTTAAGGTGTTCGATTCACAATCGTTCAATCAAACCCTTGTTCGAGTCCCCTTGGAGGCTCCATGGATGTGCACTGCTGATGATTCCCAACAAGGATGAAACAGCTGTACAGTGCTTCCATGCTTTTCAATGGTGAGTTGAGCGTTCAAGCTGCATGATGAATCATATCATATACAAATCTAATCTCCTACAACTCAATTGCAAACAGTAACCAAGCTGTGTAGGTTGTTCATAACGGAATGCTTTCGTTGTACTTAGGCCCCTACAGAGAATTCATCCATCATAGGAGTGGATCGCTGTGTGGGAAGCGGGTTGTTACCGTTCGAAGCCAGTGACGGATGGGTGCTATATCATGTAGTGTAGATATTCAACAAACCGTTGAGAGCCAGCCCGGATAGCCTTGTGGTTAGGGTGTTTGATTCACAATCGTTCACCCCGGGTTCGAGACCCCGTGGGTGCTCCATGGATGTGCACTGCTGATGATTCCCAACAAGGATGAAACAGCTGTACAGTGCGTCCATGCTTTTCAATGGTGAGTTGAGCGTTCAAGCTGCATGATGAATCATATCATATACAAATCTAATCTCCTACAACTCAATTGCAAACAGTAACCAAGCTGTGTAGGTTGTTCAAAACGGAATGCGTTCGTTGTACTTAGGCCCCTACAGAGAATTCATCCATCATAGGAGTGGATCGCTGTTTGGGAAGCGTGTTGTTACCGTTCGAAGCCAGTGACGGATGGGTGCTATATCATGTAGTGTAGATATTCAACAAACCGTTGAGAGCCAGCCCGGATAGCCTTGTGGTTGAGGTGTTCGATTCACAATCGTTCACCCCGGGTTCGAGACCCCGTGGAGGCTCCATGGATGTGCACTGCTGATGATTCCCAACAAGGATGAAACAGCTGTACAGTGCGTCCATGCTTTTCAATGGTGAGTTGAGCGTTCAAGCTGCATGATGAATCATATCATATACAAATCTAATCTCCTACAACTCAATTGCAAACAGTAACCAAGCTGTGTAGGTTGTTCATAACGGAATGCTTTCGTTGTACTTAGGCCCCTACAGAGAATTCATCCATCATAGGAGTGGATCGCTGTGTGGGAAGCGGGTTGTTACCGTTCAAAGCCAGTGACGGAAGGGTGCTATATCATGTAGTGTAGATGTTCAACAAACCGTGGAGAGCCAGCCCGGATAGCCTTGTGGATAAGGTGTTCGATTGACAGTCGTTTAATCCAACCCTAGTTCGAGTCCCCGTGGGGGCTCCATGGATGTGCACTGCTGATGATTCCCAACAAGGATGAAACAGCTGTACAGTGCTTCCATGCATTTTGATGGTGAGTTGAGCGTTCAAGCTGCATGATGAATCATATCATATACAAATCTAATCTCCTACAACTCAATTGCAAACAGTAACCAAGCTGTGTAGGTTGTTCATAACGGAATGCCTTCGTTGTACTTAGGCCCCTACAGAGAATTCATCCATCATATGAGTCGATTGCTGTGTGGGAGGCGGGTTGTTACCGTTCAAAGCCAGTGACGGAAGGGTGCTATATCATGTAGTGTAGATGTTCAACAAACCGTTGAGAGCCAGCCCGGATAGCCTTGTGGTTAAGGTGTTCGATTCACAATCGTTCAATCAAACCCTTGTTCGAGTCCCCTTGGAGGCTCCATGGATGTGCACTGCTGATGATTCCCAACAAGGATGAAACAGCTGTACAGTGCTTCCATGCTTTTCAATGGTGAGTTGAGCGTTCAAGCTGCATGATGAATCATATCATATACAAATCTAATCTCCTACAACTCAATTGCAAACAGTAACCAAGCTGTGTAGGTTGTTCATAACGGAATGCGTTCGTTGTACTTAGGCCCCTACAGAGAAGTCATCCATCATAGGAGTGGATCGCTGTGTGGGAAGCGGGTTGTTACCGTTCGAAGCCAGTGACGGAAGGGTGCTATATCATGTAGTGTAGATGTTGAACAAACCGTTGAGAGCCAGCCCGGATAGCCTTGTGGATAAGGTGTTCTATTGACAGTCGTTAAATCGAACCTTTGTTCGAGTCCCCGTGGGTGCTCCATGGATGTGCACTGCTGATGATTCCCAACAAGGATGAAACAGCTGTACAGTGCTTCCATGCTTTTCAATGGTTAGTTGAACGTTCAAGCTGCATGATGAATCATATCATATACAAATCTAATCTCCTACAACTCAATTGCAAACAGTAACCAAGCTGTGTAGGTTGTTCATAACGGAATGCTTTCGTTGTACTTAGGCCCCTACAGAGAATTCATCCATCATAGGAGTGGATCGCTGTGTGGGAAGCGGGTTGTTACCGTTCAAAGCCAGTGACGGAAGGGTGCTATATCATGTAGTGTAGATGTTCAACAAACCGTGGAGAGCCAGCCCGGATAGCCTTGTGGATAAGGTGTTCGATTGACAGTCGTTTAATCCAACCCTAGTTCGAGTCCCCGTGGGGGCTCCATGGATGTGCACTGCTGATGATTCCCAACAAGGATGAAACAGCTGTACAGTGCTTCCATGCATTTTGATGGTGAGTTGAGCGTTCAAGCTGCATGATGAATCATATCATATACAAATCTAATCTCCTACAACTCAATTGCAAACAGTAACCAAGCTGTGTAGGTTGTTCATAACGGAATGCCTTCGTTGTACTTAGGCCCCTACAGAGAATTCATCCATCATATGAGTCGATTGCTGTGTGGGAGGCGGGTTGTTACCGTTCAAAGCCAGTGACGGAAGGGTGCTATATCATGTAGTGTAGATGTTCAACAAACCGTTGAGAGCCAGCCCGGATAGCCTTGTGGTTAAGGTGTTCGATTCACAATCGTTCAATCAAACCCTTGTTCGAGTCCCCTTGGAGGCTCCATGGATGTGCACTGCTGATGATTCCCAACAAGGATGAAACAGCTGTACAGTGCTTCCATGCTTTTCAATGGTGAGTTGAGCGTTCAAGCTGCATGATGAATCATATCATATACAAATCTAATCTCCTACAACTCAATTGCAAACAGTAACCAAGCTGTGTAGGTTGTTCATAACGGAATGCGTTCGTTGTACTTAGGCCCCTACAGAGAAGTCATCCATCATAGGAGTGGATCGCTGTGTGGGAAGCGGGTTGTTACCGTTCGAAGCCAGTGACGGAAGGGTGCTATATCATGTAGTGTAGATGTTGAACAAACCGTTGAGAGCCAGCCCGGATAGCCTTGTGGATAAGGTGTTCTATTGACAGTCGTTAAATCGAACCTTTGTTCGAGTCCCCGTGGGTGCTCCATGGATGTGCACTGCTGATGATTCCCAACAAGGATGAAACAGCTGTACAGTGCTTCCATGCTTTTCAATGGTTAGTTGAACGTTCAAGCTGCATGATGAATCATATCATATACAAATCTAATCTCCTACAACTCAATTGCAAACAGTAACCAAGCTGTGTAGGTTGTTCATAACGGAATGCCTTCGTTGTACTTAGGCCCCTACAGAGAATTCATCCATCATAGGAGTGGATCGCTGTGTGGGAAGCGGGTTGTTACCGTTCAAAGCCAGTGACGGAAGGGTGCTATATCATGTAGTGTAGATGTTCAACAAACCGTTGAGAGCCAGCCCGGATAGCCTTGTGGTTAAGGGGTTCGATTCACAATCGTTCACCCCGGGTTCGAGTCCCCGTGGGTGCTCCATGGATGTGCACTGCTGATGATTCTCAACAAGGATGAAACAGCTGTACAGTGCTTCCATGCTTTTCAATGGTGAGTTGAGCGTTCAAGCTGCATGATGAATCATATCATATACAAATCTAATCTCCTACAACTCAATTGCAAACAGTAACCAAGCTGTGTAGGTTGTTCATAACGGAATGCGTTCGTTGTACTTAGGCCCCTACAGAGAAGTCATCCATCATAGGAGTGGATCGCTGTGTGGGAAGCGGGTTGTTACCGTTCAAAGCCAGTGACGGAAGGGTGCTATATCATGTAGTGTAGATGTTCAACAAACCGTTGAGAGCCAGCCCGGATAGCCTTGTGGTTAAAGTGTTCGATTCACAGTCGTTAAATCCAAAACTTGTTCGAGTCCCCGTGGGTGCTCCATGGATGTGCACTGCTGATGATTCCCAACAAGGATGAAACAGCTGTACAGTGCTTCCATGCTTTTCAATGGTGAGTTGAGCGTTCAAGCTGCATGATGAATCATATCATATACAAATCTAATCTCCTACAACTCAATTGCAAACAGTAACCAAGCTGTGTAGGTTGTTCATAACGGAATGCGTTCGTTGTACTTAGGCCCCTACAGAGAAGTCATCCATCATAGGAGTGGATCGCTGTGTGGGAAGCGGGTTGTTACCGTTCGAAGCCAGTGACGGAAGGGTGCTATATCATGTAGTGTAGATGTTCAACAAACCGTTGAGAGCCAGCCCGGATAGCCTTGTGGTTAAGGTGTTCGATTCACAATCGTTCAATCAACCCTTGTTCGAGTCCCCGTGGGTGCTCCATGGATGTGCACTGCTGATGATTCCCAACAAGGATGAAACAGCTGTGCAGTGCTTCCATGCTTTTCAATGGTGAGTTGAACGTTCAAGCTGCATGATGAATCATATCATATACAAATCTAATCTCCTACAACTCAATTGCAAACAGTAACCAAGCTGTGTAGGTTGTTCATAACGGAATGCCTTCGTTGTACTTAGGCCCCTACAGAGAAGTCATCCATCATAGGAGTGGATCGCTGTGTGGGAAGCGGGTTGTTACCGTTCGAAGCCAGTGACGGAAGGGTGCTATATCATGTAGTGTAGATGTTCAACAAACCGTTGAGAGCCAGCCCGGATAGCCTTGTGGTTAAGGTGTTCGATTCACAATCGTTCACCCCGGGTTAGAGTCCCCGTGGGTGCTCCATGGATGTGCACTGCTGATGATTCCCAACAAGGATGAAACAGCTGTACAGTGCTTCCATGCTTTTCAATGGTGAGTTGAGCGTTCAAGCTGCATGATGAATCATATCATATACAAATCTAATCTCCTACAACTCAATTGCAAACAGTAACCAAGCTGTGTAGGTTGTTCAAAACGGAATGCCTTCGTTGTACTTAGGCCCCTACAGAGAAGTCATCCATCATAGCAGTGGATCGCTGTGTGGGAAGCGGGTTGTTACCGTTCAAAGCCAGTGACGGATGGGTGCTATATCATGTAGTGTAGATGTTCAACAAACCGTTGAGAGCCAGCCCGGATAGCCTTGTGGTTAAGGTGTTCGATTCACAATCGTTCACCCCGGGTTCGAGACCCCGTGGAGGCTCCATGGATGTGCACTGCTGATGATTCCCAACAAGGATGAAACAGCTGTACAGTGCGTCCATGCTTTTCAATGGTGAGTTGAGCGTTCAAGCTGCATGATGAATCATATCATATACAAATCTAATCTCCTACAACTCAATTGCAAACAGTACCAAGCTGTGTAGGTTGTTCATAACGGAATGCTTTCGTTGTACTTAGGCCCCTACAGAGAATTCATCCATCATAGGAGTGGATCGCTGTGTGGGAAGCGGGTTGTTACCGTTCAAAGCCAGTGACGGAAGGGTGCTATATCATGTAGTGTAGATGTTCAACAAACCGTTGAGAGCCAGCCCGGATAGCCTTGTGGTTAAGGTGTTCGATTCACAATCGTTCACCCATGGTTCGAGTCCCCGTGGGGGCTCCATGGATGTGCACTGCTGATGATTCCCAACAAGGATGAAACAGCTGTACAGTGCTTCCATGCTTTTCAATGGTGAGTTGAGCGTTCAAGCTGCATGATGAATCATATCATATACAAATCTAATCTCCTACAACTCAATTGCAAACAGTAACCAAGCTGTGTAGGTTGTTCAAAACGGAATGCGTTCGTTGTACTTAGGCCCCTACAGAGAAGTCATCCATCATAGGAGTGGATCGCTGTGTGGGAAGCGGGTTGTTACCGTTCGAAGCCAGTGACGGAAGGGTGCTATATCATGTAGTGTAGATATTCAACAAACCGTTGAGAGCCAGCCCGGATAGCCTTGTGGTTAAGGTGTTTGACTCACAATAGTTCACCCCGGGTTCGAGTCCCCGTGGGGGCTCGGTGGATGTGCACTGCTGATGATTCCCAACAAGGATGAAACAGCTGTACAGTGCTTCCATGCTTTTCAATGGTGAGTTGAGCGTTCAAGCTGCATGATGAATCATATCATATACAAATCTAATCTCCTACAACTCAATTGCAAACAGTAACCAAGCTGTGTAGGTTGTTCAAAACGGAATGCGTTCGTTGTACTTAGGCCCCTACAGAGAATTCATCCATCATAGGAGTGGATCGCTGTTTGGGAAGCGTGTTGTTACCGTTCGAAGCCAGTGACGGATGGGTGCTATATCATGTAGTGTAGATATTCAACAAACCGTTGAGAGCCAGCCCGGATAGCCTTGTGGTTGAGGTGTTCGATTCACAATCGTTCACCCCGGGTTCGAGACCCCGTGGAGGCTCCATGGATGTGCACTGCTGATGATTCCCAACAAGGATGAAACAGCTGTACAGTGCGTCCATGCTTTTCAATGGTGAGTTGAGCGTTCAAGCTGCATGATGAATCATATCATATACAAATCTAATCTCCTACAACTCAATTGCAAACAGTAACCAAGCTGTGTAGGTTGTTCATAACGGAATGCTTTCGTTGTACTTAGGCCCCTACAGAGAATTCATCCATCATAGGAGTGGATCGCTGTGTGGGAAGCGGGTTGTTACCGTTCGAAGCCAGTGACGGAAGGGTGCTATATCATGTAGTGTAGATATTCAACAAACCGTTGAGAGCCAGCCCGGATAGCCTTGTGGTTAAGGTGTTCGATTCACAATCGTTCACCCATGGTTCAAGTCCCCGTGGGGGCTCCATGGATGTGCACTGCTGATGATTCCCAACAAGGATGAAACAGCTGTACAGTGCTTCCATGCTTTTCAATGGTGAGTTGAGCGTTCAAGCTGCATGATGAATCATATCATATACAAATCTAATCTCCTACAACTCAATTGCAAACAGTAACCAAGCTGTGTAGGTTGTTCAAAACGGAATGCGTTCGTTGTACTTAGGCCCCTACAGAGAAGTCATCCATCATAGGAGTGGATCGCTGTGTGGGAAGCGGGTTGTTACCGTTCGAAGCCAGTGACGGAAGGGTGCTATATCATGTAGTGTAGATATTCAACAAACCGTTGAGAGCCAGCCCGGATAGCCTTGTGGTTAAGGTGTTTGACTCACAATAGTTCACCCCGGGTTCGAGTCCCCGTGGGGGCTCGGTGGATGTGCACTGCTGATGATTCCCAACAAGGATGAAACAGCTGTACAGTGCTTCCATGCTTTTCAATGGTGAGTTGAGCGTTCAAGCTGCATGATGAATCATATCATATACAAATCTAATCTCCTACAACTCAATTGCAAACAGTAACCAAGCTGTGTAGGTTGTTCAAAACGGAATGCGTTCGTTGTACTTAGGCCCCTACAGAGAATTCATCCATCATAGGAGTGGATCGCTGTGTGGGAAGCGGGTTGTTACCGTTCGAAGCCAGTGACGGATGGGTGCTATATCATGTAGTGTAGATATTCAACAAACCGTTGAGAGCCAGCCCGGATAGCCTTGTGGTTAGGGTGTTTGATTCACAATCGTTCACCCCGGGTTCGAGACCCCGTGGGTGCTCCATGGATGTGCACTGCTGATGATTCCCAACAAGGATGAAACAGCTGTACAGTGCGTCCATGCTTTTCAATGGTGAGTTGAGCGTTCAAGCTGCATGATGAATCATATCATATACAAATCTAATCTCCTACAACTCAATTGCAAACAGTAACCAAGCTGTGTAGGTTGTTCATAACGGAATGCCTTCGTTGTACTTAGGCCCCTACAGAGAATTCATCCATCATAGGAGTGGATCGCTGTGTGGGAAGCGGGTTGTTACCGTTCGAAGCCAGTGACGGAAGGGTGCTATATCATGTAGTGTAGATGTTGAACAAACCGTTGAGAGCCAGCCCGGATAGCCTTGTGGTTAAGGGGTTCGATTCACAATCGTTCACCCCGGGTTCGAGTCCCCGTGGGGGCTCCATGGATGTGCACTGCTGATGATTCCCAACAAGGATGAAACAGCTGTACAGTGCTTCCATGCTTTTCAATGGTGAGTTGAGCGTTCAAGCTGCATGATGAATCATATCATATACAAATCTAATCTCCTACAACTCAATTGCAAACAGTAACCAAGCTGTGTAGGTTGTTCATAACGGAATGCGTTCGTTGTACTTAGGCCCCTACAGAGAAGTCATCCATCATAGGAGTGGATCGCTGTGTGGGAAGCGGGTTGTTACCGTTCGAAGCCAGTGACGGAAGGGTGCTATATCATGTAGTGTAGATATTCAACAAACCGTTGAGAGCCAGCCGGGATAGCCTTGTGGTTAAGGTGTTTGACTCACAATAGTTCACCCCGGGTTCGAGTCCCCGTGAGGGCTCGGTGGATGTGCACTGCTGATGATTCCCAACAAGGATGAAACAGCTGTACAGTGCTTCCATGCTTTTCAATGGTGAGTTGAGCGTTCAAGCTGCATGATGAATCATATCATATACAAATCTAATCTCCTACAACTCAATTGCAAACAGTAACCAAGCTGTGTAGGTTGTTCATAACGGAATGCCTTCGTTGTACTTAGGCCCCTACAGAGAATTCATCCATCATAGGAGTGGATCGCTGTGTGGGAAGCGGGTTGTTACCGTTCAAAGCCAGTGACGGAAGGGTGCTATATCATGTAGTGTAGATGTTCAACAAACCGTTGAGAGCCAGCCCGGATAGCCTTGTGGTTATGGTGTTCGATTCACAATCGTTCACCCCGGATTCGACTCCCCGTGGGTGCTCCATGGATGTGCACTGCTGATGATTCCCAACAAGGATGAAACAGCTGTACAGTGCTTCCATGCTTTTCAATGGTGAGTTGAGCGTTCAAGCTGCATGATGAATCATATCATATACAAATCTAATCTCCTACAACTCAATTGCAAACAGTAACCAAGCTGTGTAGGTTGTTCATAACGGAATGCCTTCGTTTATTTAGGCCATTAAGCAGAATTGGCCCATCATAGAAGTGGATCGCTGTGTGGGAAGCGGGTTGTTACCGTTCAAAGCCAGTGACGGAAGGGTGCTATATCATGTAGTGTAGATGTTCAACAAACCGTTGAGAGCCAGCCCGGATAGCCTTGTGGATAAGGTGTTCGATTCACAATTGTTCACCCCGGGTTCGAATCCCCGTGGGTGCTCCATGGGTGTGCACTGCTGATGATTCCCAACAAGGACGAAACAGCTGTACAGTGCTTCCATGCTTTTCAATGGTGAGTTGAGCGTTCAAGCTGCATGATGAATCATATCATATACAAATCTAATCTCCTACAACTCAATTGCAAACAGTAACCAAGCTGTGTAGGTTGTTCATAACGGAATGCCTTCGTTGTACTTAGGCCCCTACAGAGAATTCATCCATCATAGGAGTGCATCGCTGTGTGGGAAGCGTGTTGTTACCGTTCAAAGCCAGTGACGGAAGGGTGCTATATCATGTAGTGTAGATGTTCAACAAACCGTTGAGAGCCAGCCCGGATAGCCTTGTGGTTAGAATGTTGGACACAAAATCGTTCACCTCGGGTTCGAGTCCCCGTGGGTGCTCCATGGATGTGCACTGCTGATGATTCCCAACAAGGATGAAACAGCTGTACAGTGCTTCCATGCTTTTCAATGGTGAGTTGAGCGTTCAAGCTGCATGATGAATCATATCATATACAAATGTAATCTCCTACAACTCCATTGCAAACAGTAACCAAGCTGTGTAGGTTGTTCATAACGAAATGCGTTCGTTGTACTTAGGCCCCTACAGAGAAGTCATCCATCATAGGAGTGGATCGCTGTGTGGGAAGCGGGTTGTTACCGTTCAAAGCCAGTGACGGAAGGGTGCTATATCATGTAGTGTAGATGATGAACAAACCGTTGAGAGCCAGCCCGGATAGCCTTGTGGTTAAGGTGTTCGATTCACAATTGTTCACCCCGGGTTCGAGTTCCCGTGTGTGCTCCATGGATGTGCACTGCTGATGATTCCCAACAAGGATGAAACAGCTGTACAGTGCTTCCATGCTTTTCAATGGTGAGTTGAGCGTTCAAGCTGCATGATGAATCATATCATATACAAATCTAATCTCCTACAACTCAATTGCAAACAGTAACCAAGCTGTGTAGGTTGTTCAAAACGGAATGCGTTCGTTGTACTTAGGCCCCTACAGAGAAGTAATCCATCATAGGAGTGGATCGCTGTGTGGGAAGCGGGTTGTTACCGTTCGAAGCCAGTGACGGAAGGGTGCTATATCATGTAGTGTAGATGTTGAACAAACCGTTGAGAGCCAGCCCGGATAGCCTTGTGGTTAACGTGTTCGATTCACAATCGTTCACCCTGGGTTCGAGACCCCGTGGAGGCTCCATGGATGTGCACTGCTGATGATTCCCAACAAGGATGAAACAGCTGTACAGTGCGTCCATGCTTTTCAATGGTGAGTTGAGCGTTCAAGCTGCATGATGAATCATATCATATACAAATCTAATCTCCTACAACTCAATTGCAAACAGTAACCAAGCTGTGTAGGTTGTTCATAACGGAATGCGTTCGTTGTACTTAGGCCCCTACAGAGAAGTCATCCATCATAGGAGTGGATCGCTGTGTGGGAAGCGGGTTGTTACCGTTCGTAGCCAGTGACGGAAGGGTGCTTTATCAAGTAGTGTAGTTGTTGAACAAACCGTTGAGAGCCAGCCCGGATAGCCTTGTGGTTAAGGTGTTCGATTCACAATCGTTCACCCCGGGTTCGAGTCCCAGTGGGGGCTCCATGGATGTGCACTGCTGATGATTCCCAACAAGGATGAAACAGCTGTACAGTGCTTCCATGCTTTTCAATGGTGAGTTGAGCGTTCAAGCTGCATGATGAATCATATCATATACAAATCTAATCTCCTACAACTCAATTGCAAACAGTAACCAAGCTGTGTAGGTTGTTCAAAACGGAATGCCTTCGTTGTACTTAGGCTCCTACAGAGAAGTCATCCATCATAGGAGTGGATCGCTGTGTGGGAAGCGGGTTGTTACCGTTCGAAGCCAGTGACGGAAGGGTGCTATATCATGTAGTGTAGATATTCAACAAACCATTGAAAGCCAGCCCGGATAGCCTTGTGGTTAAGGTGTTCGATTCACAATAGTTCACCCCGGGTTCGAGTCCCCGTGGGTGCTCCAAGGATGCGCACTGCTGATGATTCCCAACAAGGATGAAACAGCTGTACAGTGCTTCCATGCTTTTCAATGGTGAGTTGAGCGTTCAAGCTGCATGATGAATCATATCATATACAAATCTAATCTCCTACAACTCAATTGCAAACATTAACCAAGCTGTGTAGGTTGTTCATAACGGAATGCGTTCGTTGTACTTAGGCCCCTACAGAGAAGTCATCCATCATAGGAGTGGATCGCTGTGTGGGAAGCGGGTTGTTACCGTTCGAAGCCAGTGACGGAAGGGTGCTATATCATGTAGTGTAGATGTTCAACAAACCGTTGAGAGCCAGCCCGGATAGCCTTGTGGTTAAGGTGTTTGATTCACAATCGTTCACCCCGGGTTCGAGTCCCCGTGGGGGCTCCATGGATGTGCACTGCTGATGATTCCCAACAAGGATGAAACAGCTGTACAGTGCTTCCATGCTTTTCAATGGTGAGTTGAGCGTTCAAGCTGCATGATGAATCATATCATACACAAATCTAATCTCCTACAACTCAATTGCAAACAGTAACCAAGCTGTGTAGGTTGTTCAGATTGGAATGCCTTAGTTGTACCTGGGCTATTAAGGAGAATTGGCCCATCATAGGAGTGGATCGCTGTGTGGGAAGCGGGTTGTTACCGTTCAAAGCCAGTGACGGAAGGGTGCTATATCATGTAGTGTAGATGTTCAACAAACCGTTGAGAGCTAGCCCGAAAAGCCTTGTGGTTAAGGTGTTCGATTCACAATCGTTCAATCAAACCCTTCTTCGAATCCCCGTGGGTGCTCCATGGGTGTGCACTGCTGATGATTCCCAACAAGGATGAAACAGCTGTACAGTGCTTCCATGCTTTTCAATGGTGAGTTGAGCGTTCAAGCTGCATGATGAATCATATCATATACAAATCTAATCTCCTACAACTCAATTGCAAACAGTAACCAAGCTGTGTAGGTTTTTCAAAACGGAATGCGTTCGTTGTACTTAGGCCCCTACAGAGAAGTCCTCCATCATAGGAGTGGATCGCTGTGTGGGAAGCGGGTTGTTACCGTTCGAAGCCAGTGACGGAAGGGTGCTATATCATGTAGTGTAGATGTTCAACAAACCGTTGAGAGCCAGCCCGGATAGCCTTGTGGTTAAGGTGTTCGATTCACAATCGTTCACCCCGGGTTCGAGTCCCCGTGGGTGCTCCATGGATGTGCACTGCTTATGATTCCCAACAAGGATGAAACAGCTGTACAGTGCGTCCATGCTTTTCAATGGTGAGTTGAGCGTTCAAGCTGCATGATGAATCATATCATATACAAATCTAATCTCCTACAACTCAATTGCAAACATTAACCAAGCTGTGTAGGTTGTTCATAACGGAATGCCTTCGTTGAACTCAGAATCCTACAGAGAAGTCATTCATCATAGGAGTGGATCGCTGTGTGGGAAGCGGGTTGTTACCGTTCGAAGCCAGTGACGGAAGGGTGCTATATCATGTAGTGTAGATGTTCAACAAACCGTTGAGAGCCAGCCCGGATAGCCTTGTGGTTAAGGTGTTCGATTCACAATCGTTCACCCCGGGTTCGAGTCCCCGTGGGTGCTCCATGGATGTGCACTGCTGATGATTCCCAACAAGGATGAAACAGCTGTACAGTGCTTCCATGCTTTTCAATGGTGAGTTGAGCGTTCAAGCTGCATGATGAATCATATCATATACAAATCTAATCTCCTACAACTCAATTGCAAACAGTAACCAAGCTGTGTAGGTTGTTCATATTGGAATGCCTTAGTTGTACCTGGGCTATTAAGGAGAATTGGCCCATCATAGGAGTGGATCGCTGTGTGGGAAGCGGGTTGTTACCGTTCAAAGCCAGTGACGGAAGGGTGCTATACCATGTAGTGTAGATGTTCAACAAACCGTTGAGAGCTAGCCCGAAAAGCCTTGTGGTTAAGGTGTTCGATTCACAATCGTTCAATCAAACCCTTCTTCGAATCCCCGTGGGTGCTCCATCGGTGTGCACTGCTGATGATTCCCAACAAGGATGAAACAGCTGTACAGTGCTTCCATGCTTTTCAATGGTGAGTTGAGCGTTCAAGCTCCATGATGAATCATATCATACACAAATCTAATCTCCTACAACTCCATTGCAAACAGTAACCAAGCTGTGTAGGTTGTTCATAACGGAATGCGTTCGTTGTACTTAGGCCCCTACAGAGAAGTCATCCATCATAGGAGTGGATCGCTGTGTGGGAAGCGGGTTGTTACCGTTCAAAGCCAGTGACGGAAGGGTGCTATATCATGTAGTGTAGATGTTGAACAAACCGTTGAGAGCCAGCCCGGATAGCCTTGTGGTTAAGGTGTTTGATTCACAATCGTTCACCCCGGGTTCGAGTCCTCGTGGGTGCTTCATGGATGTGCACTGCTGATGATTCCCAACAAGGATGAAACAGCTGTACAGTGCTTCCATGCTTTTCAATGGTGAGTTGAGCGTTCAAGCTGCATGATGAATCATATCATATACAAATCTAATCTCCTACAACTCAATTGCAAACAGTAACCAAGCTGTGTAGGTTGTTCATAACGGAATGCCTTCGTTGTACTTAGGCAATTAGGGATAATTGGTCCATCATAGGAGTGGATCGCTGTGTGGGAAGCGGGTTGTTACCGTTCAAAGCCAGTGACGGAAGGGTGCTATATCATGTAGTGTAGATGTTCAACAAACCGTTGAGAGCCAGCCCGGATAGCCTTGTGGTTAAGGTGTTCGATTCACAATCGTTCACCCCGGGTTCGAGTCCCCGTGGGGGCTCCATGGATGTGCACTGCTGATGATTCCCAACAAGGATGAAACAGCTGTACAGTGCTTCCATGCTTTTCAATGGTGAGTTGATCGTTCAAGCTGCATGATGAATCATATCATATACAAATCTAATCTCCTACAACTCAATTGCAAACAGTAACCAAGCTGTGTAGGTTGTTCATAACGGAATGCCTTCGTTGTATTTAGGCCATTAAGCAGAATTGGCCCATCATAGTAGTGGATCGCTGTGTGGGAAGCGGGTTGTTACCGTTCGAAGCCAGTGACGGAAGAGTGCTATATCATGTAGTGTAGATGTTCAACAAACCGTTGAGAGCCAGCCCGGATAGCCTTGTGGTTAAGGTGTTTGATTCACAATCGTTCACCCATGGTTCGAGTCCCCGTGGGGGCTCGATGGATGTGCACTGCTGATGATTCCCAACAAGGATAAAACAGCTGTACAGTGCTTCCATGCTTTTCAATGGTGAGTTGATCGTTCAAGCTGCATGATGAATCATATCATATACAAATCTAATCTCCTTCAACTCAATTGCAAACAGTAACCAAGCTGTGTAGGTTGTTCATAACGGAATGCGTTCGTTGTACTTAGGCCCCTACAGAGAAGTCATCCATCATAGGAGTGGATCGCTGTGTGGGAAGCGGGTTGTTACCGTCCAAAGCCAGTGACGGAAGGGTGCTATATCATGTAGTGTAGATGTTCAACAAACCGTTGAGAGCCAGCCCGGATAGCCTTGTGGTTAAGGTGTTCGATTCACAATCGTTCACCCCGGGTTCGAGTCCCCGTGGGTGCTCCATGGATGTGCACTGCTGATGATTCCAAACAAGGATGAAACAGCTGTACAGTGCTTCCATGCTTTTCAATGGTGAGTTCAGCGTTCAAGCTGCATGATGAATCATATCATACACAAATCTAATCTCCTACGACTCAATTGCAAACAGTAACCAAGCTGTGTAGGTTGTTCATATTGGAATGCCTTAGTTGTACCTGGGCTATTAAGGAGAATTGGCCCATCATAGGAGTGGATCGCTGTGTGGGAAGCGGGTTGTTACCGTTCAAAGCCAGTGACGGAAGGGTGCTATATCATGTAGTGTAGATGTTCAACAAACCGTTGAGAGCTAGCCCGGATAGCCTTGTGGTTAAGGTGTTCGATTCACAATCGTTCAATCAAACCCTTCTTCGAATCCCCGTGGGTGCTCCATGGGTGTGCACTGCTGATGATTCCCAACAAGGATGAAACAGCTGTACAGTGCTTCCATGCTTTTCAATGGTGAGTTGAGCGTTCAAGCTGCATGATGAATCATATCATACACAAATCTAATCTCCTACAACTCCATTGCAAACAGTAACCAAGCTGTGTAGGTTGTTCATAACGGAATGCGTTCGTTGTACTTAGGCCCCTACAGAGAAGTCATCCATCATAGGAGTGGATCGCTGTGTGGGAAGCGGGTTGTTACCGTTCAAAGCCAGTGACGGAAGGGTGCTATATCATGTAGTGTAGATGTTCAACAAACCGTTGAGAGCCAGCCCGGATAGCCTTGTGGTTAAGGTGTTCGATTCACAATCGTTCACCCCGGATTCGAGTCCCCGTGGGTGCTCCATGGATGTGCACTGCTGATGATTCCCAACAAGGATGAAACAGCTGTACAGTGCTTCCATGCTTTTCAATGGTGAGTTGAGCGTTCAAGCTGCATGATGAATCATATCATATACAAATCTAATCTCCTACAACTCAATTGCAAACAGTAACCAAGCTGTGTAGGTTGTTCATAACGGAATGCCTTCGTTGTACTTAGGCCCCTACAGAGAAGTCATTCATCATAGGAGTGGATCGCTGTGTGGGAAGCGGGTTGTTACCGTTCAAAGCCAGTGACGGAAGGGTGCTATATCATGTAGTGTAGATGTTCAACAAACCGTTGAGAGCCAGCCCGGATAGCCTTGTGGTTAAGGTGTTCGATTCACAAGTGTTCACCCCGGGTTCGAGTCCCCGTGGGTGCTCCATGGATGTGCACTGCTGATGATTCCCAACAAGGATGAAACAGCTGTACAGTGCTTCCATGCTTTTCAATGGTGAGTTGAGCGTTCAAGCTGCATGATGAATCATATCATATACAAATCTAATCTCCTACAACTCAATTGCAAACAGTAACCAAGCTGTGTAGGTTGTTCATATTGGAATGCCTTAGTTGTACCTGGGCTATTAAGGAGAATTGGCCCATCATAGGAGTGGATCGCTGTGTGGGAAGCGGGTTGTTACCGTTCAAAGCCAGTGACGGAAGGGTGCTATATCATGTAGTGTAGATGTTCAACAAACCGTTGAGAGCTAGCCCGGATAGCCTTGTGGTTAAGGTGTTCGATTCACAATCGTTCAATCAAACCCTTCTTCGAATCCCCGTGGGTGCTCCATCGGTGTGCACTGCTGATGATTCCCAACAAGGATGAAACAGCTGTACAGTGCTTCCATGCTTTTCAATGGTGAGTTGAGCGTTCAAGCTCCATGATGAATCATATCATATACAAATCTAATCTCCTACAACTCAATTGCAAACAGTAACCAAGCTGTGTAGGTTGTTCATAACGGAATGCCTTCGTTGTATTTAGGCCCCTACAGAGAAGTCATCCATCATAGGAGTGGATCGCTGTGTGGGAAGCGGGTTGTTACCGTTCAAAGCCAGTGACGGAAGGGTGCTATATCATGTAGTGTAGATGTTCAACAAACCGTTGAGAGCCAGCCCGGATAGCCTTGTGGTTAAGGTGTTTGATTCACAATCGTTCACCCCGGGTTCGAGTCCTCCTGGGTGCTCCATGGATGTGCACTGCTGATGATTCCCAACAAGGATGAAACAGCTGTACAGTGCTTCCATGCTTTTCAATGGTGAGTTGAGCGTTCAAGCTGCATGATGAATCATATCATATACAAATCTAATCTCCTACAACTCAATTGCAAACAGTAACCAAGCTGTGTAGGTTGTTCATAACGGAATGCCTTCGTTGTACTTAGGCAATTAGGGAAAATTGGTCCATCATAGGAGTGGATCGCTGTGTGGGAAGCGGGTTGTTACCGTTCAAAGCCAGTGACGGAAGGGTGCTATATCATGTAGTGTAGATGTTCAACAAACCGTTGAGAGCCAGCCCGGATAGCCTTGTGGTTAAGGTGTTCGATTCACAATCGTTCACCCCGGGTTCGAGTCCCAGTGGGGGCTCCATGGATGTGCACTGCTGATGATTCCCAACAAGGATGAAACAGCTGTACAGTGCTTCCATGCTTTTCAATGGTGAGTTGAGCGTTCAAGCTGCATGATGAATCATATCATATACAAATCTAATCTCCTACAACTCAATTGCAAACATTAACCAAGCTGTGTAGGTTGTTCATAACGGAATGCCTTCGTTGTACTTAGGCAATTAGGGATAATTGGTCCATCATAGGAGTGGATCGCTGTGTGGGAAGCGGGTTGTTACCGTTCAAAGCCAGTGACGGAAGGGTGCTATATCATGTAGTGTAGATGTTCAACAAACCGTTGAGAGCCAGCCCGGATAGCCTTGTGGTTAAGGTGTTCGATTCACAATCGTTCACCCCGGATTCGACTCCCCGTGGGTGCTCCATGGATGTGCACTGCTGATGATTCCCAACAAGGATGAAACAGCTGTACAGTGCTTCCATGCTTTTCAATGGTGAGTTGAGCGTTCAAGCTGCATGATGAATCATATCATATACAAATCTAATCTCCTACAACTCAATTGCAAACAGTAACCAAGCTGTGTAGGTTGTTCATAACGGAATGCCTTCGTTGTACTCAGGCCCCTACAGAGAAGTCATTCATCATAGGAGTGGATCGCTGTGTGGGAAGCGGGTTGTTACCGTTCGAAGCCAGTGACGGAAGGGTGCTATATCATGTAGTGTAGATGTTGAACAAACCGTTGAGAGCCAGCCCGGATAGCCTTGTGGTTGAGGTTTTCGATTCACAATCGTTCACCCCGGGTTCGAGTCCTCGTGGGGGCTCCATGGATGTGCACTGCTGATGATTCCCAACAAGGATGAAACAGCTGTACAGTGCTTCCATGCTTTTCAATGGTGAGTTGAGCGTTCAAGCTGCATGATGAATCATATCATACACAAATCTAATCTCCTACAACTCAATTGCAAACAGTAACCAAGCTGTGTAGGTTGTTCATAACGGAATGCCTTCGTTGTACCCGGGCTATTAAGGAGAATTGGCCCATCATAGTAGTGGATCGCTGTGTGGGAAGCGGGTTGTTACCGTTCAAAGCCAGTGACGGAAGGGTGCTATATCGTGTAGTGTAGATATTCAACAAACCATTGAGAGCCAGCCCGGATAGCCTTGTGGTTAAGGTGTTCGATTCACAATCGTTCAATCAAACCCTTCTTAGAATCCCCGTGGGTGCTCCATGGATGTGCACTGCTGATGATTCCCAACAAGGATGAAACAGCTGTACAGTGCTTCCATGCTTTTCAATGGTGAGTTGATCGTTCAAGCTGCATGATGAATCATATCATATACAAACCTAATCTCCTACAACTCAATTGCAAACAGTAACCAAGCTGTGTAGGTTGTTCATAACGGAATGCCTTCGTTGTATTTAGGCCATTAAGCAGAATTGGCCCATCATAGGAGTGGATCGCTGTGTGGGAAGCGGGTTGTTACCGTTCAAAGCCAGTGACGGAAGGGTGCTATATCATGTAGTGTAGATGTTCAACAAACCGTTGAGAGCCAGCCCGGATAGCCTTGTGGTTAAGGTGTTCGATTCACAATCGTTCACCCCGGATTCGAGTCCCCGTGGGTGCTCCATGGATGTGCACTGCTGATGATTCCCAACAAGGATGAAACAGCTGTACAGTGCTTCCATGCTTTTCAATGGTGAGTTGAGCGTTCAAGCTGCATGATGAATCATATCATATACAAATCTAATCTCCTACAACTCAATTGCAAACAGTAACCAAGCTGTGTAGGTTGTTCATAACGGAATGCCTTCGTTGTACTTAGGCCCCTACAGAGAAGTCATCCATCATAGGAGTGGATCGCTGTGTGGGAAGCGGGTTGTTACCGTTCGTAGCCAGTGACGGAAGGGTGCTTTATCAAGTAGTGTAGTTGTTGAACAAACCGTTGAGAGCCAGCCCGGATAGCCTTGTGGTTAAGGTGTTCGATTCACATGTGTTCACCCCGGGTTCGAGTCCCCGTGGGGGCTCCATGGATGTGCACTGCTGATGATTCCCAACAAGGATGAAACAGCTGTACAGTGCTTCCATGCTTTTCAATGGTGAGTTGAGCGTTCAAGCTGCATGATGAATCATATCATATACAAATCTAATCTCCTACAACTCAATTGCAAACAGTAACCAAGCTGTGTAGGTTGTTCATAACGGAATGCCTTCGTTGTACTTAGGCCCCTACAGAGAAGTCATCCATCATAGGAGTGGATCGCTGTGTGGGAAGCGGGTTGTTACCGTTCAAAGCCAGTGACGGAAGGGTGCTATATCATGTAGTGTAGATGTTCAACAAACCGTTGAGAGCCAGCCCGGATAGCCTTGTTGTTGAGGTTTTCGATTCACAAACGCTCACCCCGGGTTCGAGTCCCAGTGGGTGCTCCATGGATGTGCACTGCTGATGATTCCCAACAAGGATGAAACAGCTGTACAGTGCTTCCATGCTTTTCAATGGTGAGTTGAGCGTTCAAGCTGCATGATGAATCATATCATATACAAATCTAATCTCCTACAACTCAATTGCAAACAGTAACCAAGCTGTGTAGGTTGTTCATAACGGAATGCCATAGTTGTACCTGGGCTATTAAGGAGAATTGGCCCATCATAGGTGTGGATCGCTGTGTGGGAAGCGGGTTGTTACCGTTCAAAGCCAGTGACGGAAGGGTGCTATATCATGTAGTGTAGATGTTCAACAAACCGTTGAGAGCTAGCCCGGATAGCCTTGTGGTTAAGGTGTTCGATTCACAATCGTTCAATCAAACCCTTCTTCGAATCCCCGTGGGTGCTCCATGGATGTGCACTGCTGATGATTCCCAACAAGGATGAAACAGCTGTACAGTGCTTCCATGCTTTTCAATGGTGAGTTGAGCGTTCAAGCTGCATGATGAATCATATCATATACAAATCTAATCTCCTACAACTCAATTGCAAACAGTAACCAAGCTGTGTAGGTTGTTCATAACGGAATGCCTTCGTTGTACTCAGGCCCCTACAGAGAAGTCATTCATCATAGGAATCGATCGCTGTGTGGGAAGCGGGTTGTTACCGTTCGAAGCCAGTGACGGAAGGGTGCTATATCATGTAGTGTAGATGTTGAACAAACCGTTGAGAGCCAGCCCGGATAGCCTTGTGGTTAAGGTGTTCGATTCACAATCGTTCACCCCGGGTTCGAGTCCTCGTGGGTGCTCGATGGATGTGCACTGCTGATGATTCCCAACAAGGATGAAACAGCTGTACAGTGCTTCCATGCTTTTCAATGGTGAGTTGAGCGTTCAAGCTGCATGATGAATCATATCATATACAAATCTAATCTCCTACAACTCAATTGCAAACAGTAACCAAGCTGTGTAGGTTGTTCATAACGGAATGCCTTAGTTGTACCTGGGCTACTAAGGAGAATTGGCCCATCATAGTAGTGGATCGCTGTGTGGGAAGCGGGTTGTTACCGTTCAAAGCCAGTGACGGAAGGGTGCTATATCGTGTAGTGTAGATATTCAACAAACCATTGAGAGCCAGCCCGGATAGCCTTGTGGTTAAGGTGTTCGATTCACAATCGTTCAATCAAACCCTTCTTAGAATCCCCGTGGGTGCTCCATGGATGTGCACTGCTGATGATTCCCAACAAGGATGAAACAGCTGTACAGTGCTTCCATGCTTTTCAATGGTGAGTTGATCGTTCAAGCTGCATGATGAATCATATCATATACAAATCTAATCTCCTACAACTCAATTGCAAACAGTAACCAAGCTGTGTAGGTTGTTCATAACGGAATGCCTTCGTTGTATTTAGGCCATTAAGCAGAATTGGCCCATCATAGGAGTGGATCGCTGTGTGGGAAGCGGGTTGTTACCGTTCAAAGCCAGTGACGGAAGGGTGCTATATCATGTAGTGTAGATGTTCAACAAACCGTTGAGAGCCAGCCCGGATAGCCTTGTGGTTAAGGTGTTCGATTCACAATCGTTCACCCCGGATTCGAGTCCCCGTGGGTGCTCCATGGATGTGCACTGCTGATGATTCCCAACAAGGATGAAACAGCTGTACAGTGCTTCCATGCTTTTCAATGGTGAGTTGAACGTTCAAGCTGCATGATGAACCATATCATATACAAATCTAATCTCCTACAACTCAATTGCAAACAGTAACCAAGCTGTGTAGGTTGTTCATAACGGAATGCCTTCGTTGTACTTAGGCCCCTACAGAGAAGTCATCCATCATAGGAGTGGATCGCTGTGTGGGAAGCGGGTTGTTACCGTTCAAAGCCAGTGACGGAAGGGTGCTATATCATGTAGTGTAGATATTCAACAAACCATTGAAAGCCAGCCCGGATAGCCTTGTGGTTAAGGTGTTCGATTCACATGTGTTCACCCCGGGTTCGAGTCCCCGTGGGTGCTCCATGGATGTGCACTGCTGATGATTCCCAACAAGGATGAAACAGCTGTACAGTGCTTCCATGCTTTTCAATGGTGAGTTGAGCGTTCAAGCTGCATGATGAATCATATCATATACAAATCTAATCTCCTACAACTCAATTGCAAACAGTAACCAAGCTGTGTAGGTTGTTCATAACGGAATGCCTTCGTTGTACTTAGGCCCCTACAGAGAAGTCATCCATCATAGGAGTGGATCGCTGTGTGGGAAGCGGGTTGTTACCGTTCGAAGCCAGTGACGGAAGGGTGCTATATCATGTAGTGTAGATGTTCAACAAACCGTTGAGAGCCAGCCCGGATAGCCTTGTTGTTGAGGTTTTCGATTCACAAACGCTCACCCCGGGTTCGAGTCCCAGTGGGTGCTCCATGGATGTGCACTGCTGATGATTCCCAACAAGGATGAAACAGCTGTACAGTGCTTCCATGCTTTTCAATGGTGAGTTGAGCGTTCAAGCTGCATGATGAATCATATCATATACAAATCTAATCTCCTACAACTCAATTGCAAACAGTAACCAAGCTGTGTAGGTTGTTCATAACGGAATGCCATAGTTGTACCTGGGCTATTAAGGAGAATTGGCCCATCATAGGTGTGGATCGCTGTGTGGGAAGCGGGTTGTTACCGTTCAAAGCCAGTGACGGAAGGGTGCTATATCATGTAGTGTAGATGTTCAACAAACCGTTGAGAGCCAGCCCGGATAGCCTTGTGGTTAAGGTGTTCGATTCACAATCGTTCAATCAAACCCTTCTTCGAATCCCCGTGGGTGCTCCATGGATGTGCACTGCTGATGATTCCCAACAAGGATGAAACAGCTGTACAGTGCTTCCATGCTTTTCAATGGTGAGTTGAGCGTTCAAGCTGCATGATGAATCATATCATATACAAATCTAATCTCCTACAACTCAATTGCAAACAGTAACCAAGCTGTGTAGGTTGTTCATAACGGAATGCCTTCGTTTATTTAAGCCATTAAGCAGAATTGGCCCATCATAGGAGTGGATCGCTGTGTGGGAAGCGGGTTGTTACCGTTCAAATCCAGTGACGGAAGGGTGCTATATCATGTAGTGTAGATGTTGAACAAACCGTTGAGAGCCAGCCCGGATAGCCTTGTGGTTAAGGTGTTCGATTCACAATCGTTCACCCCGGGTGCGAGTCCTTGTGCGGGCTCCATGGATGTGCACTGCTGATGATTCCCAACAAGGATGAAACAGCTGTACAGTGCTTCCATGCTTTTCAATGGTGAGTTGAGCGTTCAAGCTGCATGATGAATCATATCATATACAAATCTAATCTCCTACAACTCAATTGCAAACAGTAACCAAGCTGTGTAGGTTGTTCATAACGGAATGCCTTCGTTTATTTAGGCCATTAAGCAGAATTGGCCCATCATAGAAGTGGATCGCTGTGTGGGAAGCGGGTTGTTACCGTCCAAAGCCAGTGACGGAAGGGTGCTATATCATGTAGTGTAGATGTTCAACAAACCGTTGAGAGCCAGCCCGGATAGCCTTGTGGTTAAGGTGTTCGATTCACAATCGTTCACCCCGGGTTCGAGTCCCAGTGGGGGCTCCATGGATGTGCACTGCTGATGATTCCCAACAAGGATGAAACAGCTGTACAGTGCTTCCATGCTTTTCAATGGTGAGTTGAGCGTTCAAGCTGCATGATGAATCATATCATATACAAATCTAATCTCCTACAACTCAATTGCAAACAGTAACCAAGCTGTGTAGGTTGTTCATAACGGAATGCCTTCGTTGTACTTAGGCCCCTACAGAGAAGTCATCCATCATAGGAGTGGATCGCTGTGTGGGAAGCGGGTTGTTACCGTTCAAAGCCAGTGACGGAAGGGTGCTATATCATGTAGTGTAGATGTTCAACAAACCGTTGAGAGCCAGCCCGGATAGCCTTGTGGTTAAGGTGTTCGATTCACAATCGTTCACCCCGGATTCGAGTCCCCGTGTGTGCTCCATGGATTAGCAATGCTGATGATTCCCAACAAGGATGAAACAGCTGTACAGTGCTTCCATGCTTTTCAATGGTGAGTTGAGCGTTCAAGCTGCATGATGAATCATATCATATACAAATCCAATCTCCTACAACTCAATTGCAAACAGTAACCAAGCTGTGTAGGTTGTTCATAACGGAATGCCTTCGTTGTACCCGGGCTATTAAGGAGAATTGGCCCATCATAGGAGTGGATCGCTGTGTGGGAAGCGGGTTGTTACCGTTCAAAGCCAGTGACGGAAGGGTGCTATATCATGTAGTGTAGATATTCAACAAACCGTTGAGAGCCAGCCCGGATAGCCTTGTGGTTAAGGTGTTCGATTCACAATCGTTCAATCAAACCCTTCTTCGAATCCCCGTGGGTGCTCCATGGATGTGCACTGCTGATGATTCCCAACAAGGATGAAACAGCTGTACAGTGCTTCCATGCTTTTCAATGGTGAGTTGAGCGTTCAAGCTGCATGATGAATCATATCATATACAAATCTAATCTCCTACAACTCAATTGCAAACAGTAACCAAGCTGTGTAGGTTGTTCATAACGGAATGCCTTCGTTTATTTAGGCCATTAAGCAGAATTGGCCCATCATAGAAGTGGATCGCTGTGTGGGAAGCGGGTTGTTACCGTTCAAAGCCAGTGACGGAAGGGTGCTATATCATGTAGTGTAGATGTTCAACAAACCGTTGAGAGCCAGCCCGGATAGCCTTGTGGTTAAGGTGTTCGATTCACAATCGTTCACCCCGGGTTCGAGTCCCAGTGGGGGCTCCATGGATGTGCACTGCTGATGATTCCCAACAAGGATGAAACAGCTGTACAGTGCTTCCATGCTTTTCAATGGTGAGTTGAGCGTTCAAGCTGCATGATGAATCATATCATATACAAATCTAATCTCCTACAACTCAATTGCAAACAGTAACCAAGCTGTGTAGGTTGTTCATAACGGAATGCCTTCGTTGTACTTAGGCCCCTACAGAGAAGTCATCCATCATAGGAGTGGATCGCTGTGTGGGAAGCGGGTTGTTACCGTTCAAAGCCAGTGACGGAAGGGTGCTATATCATGTAGTGTAGATGTTCAACAAACCGTTGAGAGCCAGCCCGGATAGCCTTGTGGTTAAGGTGTTCGATTCACAATCGTTCACCCCGGATTCGAGTCCCCGTGTGTGCTCCATGGATTAGCAATGCTGATGATTCCCAACAAGGATGAAACAGCTGTACAGTGCTTCCATGCTTTTCAATGGTGAGTTGAGCGTTCAAGCTGCATGATGAATCATATCATATACAAATCTAATCTCCTACAACTCAATTGCAAACAGTAACCAAGCTGTGTAGGTTGTTCATAACGGAATGCCTTCGTTGTACCCGGGCTATTAAGGAGAATTGGCCCATCATAGGAAAGGATCGCTGTGTGGGAAGCGGGTTGTTACCGTTCAAAGCCAGTGACGGAAGGGTGCTATATCATGTAGTGTAGATATTCAACAAACCGTTGAGAGCCAGCCCGGATAGCCTTGTGGTTAAGGTGTTCGATTCACAATCGTTCAATCAAACCCTTCTTCGAATCCCCGTGGGTGCTCCATGGATGTGCACTGCTGATGATTCCCAACAAGGATGAAACAGCTGTACAGTGCTTCCATGCTTTTCAATGGTGAGTTGAGCGTTCAAGCTGCATGATGAATCATATCATATACAAATCTAATCTCCTACAACTCAATTGCAAACAGTAACCAAGCTGTGTAGGTTGTTCATAACGGAATGCCTTCGTTTATTTAGGCCATTAAGCAGAATTGGCCCATCATAGAAGTGGATCGCTGTGTGGGAAGCGGGTTGTTACCGTTCAAAGCCAGTGACGGAAGGGTGCTATATCATGTAGTGTAGATGTTGAACAAACCGTTGAGAGCCAGCCCGGATAGCCTTGTGGTTAAGGTGTTCGATTCACAATCGTTCACCCCGGGTGCGAGTCCTTGTGCGGGCTCCATGGATGTGCACTGCTGATGATTCCCAACAAGGATGAAACAGCTGTACAGTGCTTCCATGCTTTTCAATGGTGAGTTGATCGTTCAAGCTGCATGATGAATCATATCATATACAAATCTAATCTCCTACAACTCAATTGCAAACAGTAACCAAGCTGTGTAGGTTGTTCATAACGGAATGCCTTCGTTTATTTAGGCCATTAAGCAGAATTGGCCCATCATAGAAGTGGATCGCTGTGTGGGAAGCGGGTTGTTACCGTTCAAAGCCAGTGACGGAAGGGTGCTATATCATGTAGTGTAGATGTTCAACAAACCGTTGAGAGCCAGCCCGGATAGCCTTGTGGTTAAGGTGTTCGATTCACAATCGTTCACCCCGGGTTCGAGTCCCAGTGGGGGCTCCATGGATGTGCACTGCTGATGATTCCCAACAAGGATGAAACAGCTGTACAGTGCTTCCATGCTTTTCAATGGTGAGTTGATCGTTCAAGCTGCATGATGAATCATATCATATACAAATCTAATCTCCTACAACTCAATTGCAAACAGTAACCAAGCTGTGTAGGTTGTTCATAACGGAATGCCTTCGTTGTACTTAGGCCCCTACAGAGAAGTCATCCATCATAGGAGTGGATCGCTGTGTGGGAAGCGGGTTGTTACCGTTCAAAGCCAGTGACGGTAGGGTGCTATATCATGTAGTGTAGATGTTCAACAAACCGTTGAGAGCCAGCCCGGATAGCCTTGTGGTTAAGGTGTTCGATTCACAATCGTTCACCCCGGATTCGAGTCCCCGTGTGTGCTCCATGGATTAGCAATGCTGATGATTCCCAACAAGGATGAAACAGCTGTACAGTGCTTCCATGCTTTTCAATGGTGAGTTGAGCGTTCAAGCTGCATGATGAATCATATCATATACAAATCTAATCTCCTACAACTCAATTGCAAACAGTAACCAAGCTGTGTAGGTTGTTCATAACGGAATGCCTTCGTTGTACTTAGGCCCCTACAGAGAAGTCATCCATCATAGGAGTGGATCGCTGTGTGGGAAGCGGGTTGTTACCGTTCAAAGCCAGTGACGGAAGGGTGCTATATCATGTAGTGTAGATGTTGAACAAACCGTTGAGAGCCAGCCCGGATAGCCTTGTGGTTAAGGTGTTCGATTCACAATCGTTCAATCAAACCCTTCTTCGAATCCCCGTGGGTGCTCCATGGATGTGCACTGCTGATGATTCCCAACAAGGATGAAACAGCTGTACAGTGCTTCCATGCTTTTCAATGGTGAGTTGAACGTTCAAGCTGCATGATGAATCATATCATATACAAATCTAATCTCCTACAACTCAATTGCAAACAGTAACCAAGCTGTGTAGGTTGTTCATAACGGAATGCCTTCGTTTATTTAGGCCATTAAGCAGAATTGGCCCATCATAGAAGTGGATCGCTGTGTGGGAAGCGGGTTGTTACCGTTCAAAGCCAGTGACGGAAGGGTGCTATATCATGTAGTGTAGATGTTCAACAAACCGTTGAGAGCCAGCCCGGATAGCCTTGTGGTTAAGGTGTTCGATTCACAATCGTTCACCCCGGGTTCGAGTCCCAGTGGGGGCTCCATGGATGTGCACTGCTGATGATTCCCAACAAGGATGAAACAGCTGTACAGTGCTTCCATGCTTTTCAATGGTGAGTTGAGCGTTCAAGCTGCATGATGAATCATATCATATACAAATCTAATCTCCTACAACTCAATTGCAAACAGTAACCAAGCTGTGTAGGTTGTTCATAACGGAATGCCTTCGTTGAATTTAGGCCATTAAGCAGAATTGGCCCATCATAGAAGTGGATCGCTGTGTGGGAAGCGGGTTGTTACCGTTCAAAGCCAGTGACGGAAGGGTGCTATATCATGTAGTGTAGATGTTCAACAAACCGTTGAGAGCCAGCCCAGATAGCCTTGTGGTTAAGGTGTTCGATTCACAATCGTTCACCCCGGATTCGAGTCCCCGTGTGTGCTCCATGGATTAGCACTGCTGATGATTCCCAACAAGGATGAAACAGCTGTACAGTGCTTCCATGCTTTTCAATGGTGAGTTCAGCGTTCAAGCTGCATGATGAATCATATCATACACAAATCTAATCTCCTACAACTCAATTGCAAACAGTAACCAAGCTGTGTAGGTTGTTCATAACGGAATGCCTTAGTTGTACCTGGGCTATTAAGGAGAATTGGCCCATCATAGGTGTGGATCGCTGTGTGGGAAGCGGGTTGTTACCGTTCAAAGCCAGTGACGGAAGGGTGCTATATCATGTAGTGTAGATATTCAACAAACCGTTGAGAGCCAGCCCGGATAGCCTTGTGGTTAAGGTGTTCGATTCACAATCGTTCACCCCGGGTTCGAGTCCCAGTGGGGGCTCCATGGATGTGCACTGCTGATGATTCCCAACAAGGATGAAACAGCTGTACAGTGCTTCCATGCTTTTCAATGGTGAGTTGAGCGTTCAAGCTGCATGATGAATCATATCATATACAAATCTAACCTCCTTCAACTCAATTGCAAACAGTAACCAAGCTGTGTAGGTTGTTCATAACGGAATGCCTTCGTTGTATTTAGGCCATTAAGCAGAATTGGCCCATCATAGTAGTGGATCGCTGTGTGGGAAGCGGGTTGTTACCGTTCAAAGCCAGTGACGGAAGGGTGCTATATCATGTAGTGTAGATGTTCAACAAACCGTTGAGAGCCAGCCCGGATAGCCTTGTGGTTAAGGTGTTCGATTCACAATCGTTCACCACGGGTTCGAGTCCCAGTGGTGTCTCCATGGATGTGCACTGCTGATGATTCCCAACAAGGATGAAACAGCTGTACAGTGCTTCCATGCTTTTCAATGGTGAGTTGAGCGTTCAAGCTGCATGATGAATCATATCATATACAAATCTAATCTCCTACAACTCAATTGCAAACAGTAACCAAGCTGTGTAGGTTGTTCATAACGGAATGCGTTCGTTGTACTTAGGCCCCTACAGAGAAGTCATTCATCATAGGAGTGGATCGCTGTGTGGGAAGCGGGTTGTTACCGTTCAAAGCCAGTGACGGAAGGGTGCTATATCATGTAGTGTAGATGTTCAACAAACCGTTGAGAGCCAGCCCGGATAGCCTTGTGGTTAAGGTGTTCGATTCACAATCGTTCACCCCGGATTCGAGTCCCCGTGTGTGTTCCATGGATTAGCACTGCTGATGATTCCCAACAAGGATGAAACAGCTGTACAGTGCTTCCATGCTTTTCAATGGTGAGTTGAGCGTTCAAGCTGCATGATGAATCATATCATACACAAATCTAATCTCCTACAACTCAATTGCAAACAGTAACCAAGCTGTGTAGGTTGTTCATAACGGAATGCCTTCGTTGTACTTAGGCCATTAAGGAGAATTGGCCCACCATAGGAGTGGATCGCTGTGTGGGAAGCGGGTTGTTACCGTTCAAAGCCAGTGACGGAAGGGTGCTATATCATGTAGTGTAGATATTCAACAAACCGTTGAGAGCCAGCCCGGATAGCCTTGTGGTTAAGGTGTTCGATTCACAATCGTTCACCCCGGGTTCGAGTCCCAATGGGGGCTCCATGGATGTGCACTGCTGATGATTCCCAACAAGGATGAAACAGCTGTACAGTGCTTCTATGCTTTTCAATGGTGAGTTGAGCGTTCAAGCTGCATGATGAATCATATCATATACAAATCTAATCTCCTACAACTCAATTGCAAACAGTAACCAAGCTGTGTAGGTTGTTCATAACGGAATGCCTTCGTTGTATTTAGGCCATTAAGCAGAATTGGCCCATCATAGTAGTGGATCGCTGTGTGGGAAGCGGGTTGTTACCGTTCAAAGCCAGTGACGGAAGGGTGCTATATCATGTAGTGTAGATGTTCAACAAACCGTTGAGAGCCAGCCCGGATAGCCTTGTGGTTAAGGTGTTCGATTCACAATCGTTCACCCCGGGTTCGATTCACCGTGGGTGCTCCATGGATGTTCACTGCTGATGATTCCCAACAAGGATGAAACAGCTGTACAGTGCTTCCATGCTTTTCAATGGTGAGTTGAGCGTTCAAGCTGCATGATGAATCATATCATATACAAATCTAATCTCCTACAACTCAATTGCAAACAGTAACCAAGCTGTGTAGGTTGTTCACAAAGGAATGCCTTTGTTGTACTTAGGCCCCTACAGAGAAGTCATCCATCATAGGAGTGGATCGCTGTGTGGGAAGCGGGTTGTTACCGTTCGAAGCCAGTGACGGAAGGGTGCTATATCATGTAGTGTAGATGTTCAACAAACCGTTGAGAGCCAGCCCGGATAGCCTTGTGGTTAAGGTGTTCGATTCTTAATCTTTCAACCAAACCCTTCTTCGAATCCCCGTGGGTGCTCCATGGGTGTGCACTGCTGATGATTCCCAACAAGGATGAAACAGCTGTACAGTGCTTCCATGCTTTTCAATGGTGAGTTGAGCGTTCAAGCTGCATGATGAATCATATCATATACAAATCTAATCTCCTACAACTCAATTGCAAACAGTAACCAAGCTGTGTAGGTTGTTCATAACGGAATGCCTTCGTTGTACTTAGGCCCCTACAGAGAAGTCATCCATCATAGGAGTGGATCGCTGTGTGGGAAGCGGGTTGTTACCGTTCAAATCCAGTGACGGAAGGGTGCTATATCATGTAGTGTAGATGTTCAACAAACCGTTGAGAGCCAGCCCGGGTAGCCTTGTGGTTAAGGTGTTCGATTCACAATCGTTCACCCAGGGTTCGAGTCCCCGTGGGTGCTCCATGGATGTGCACTGCTGATGATTCCCAACAAGGATGAAACAGCTGTACAGTGCTTCCATGCTTTTCAATGGTGAGTTGAGCGTTCAAGCTGCATGATGAATCATATCATATACAAATCTAATCTCCTACAACTCAATTGCAAACAGTAACCAAGCTGTGTAGGTTGTTCACAACGGAATGCCTTTGTTGTACTTAGGCACCTACAGAGAAGTCATTCATCATAGGAGTGGATCGCTGTGTGGGAAGCGGGTTGTTACCGTTCGAAGCCAGTGACGGAAGGGTGCTATATCATGTAGTGTAGATGTTCAACAAACCGTTGAGAGCCAGCCCGGATAGCCTTGTGGTTAAGGTGTTCGATTCTTAACCGTTCAATCAAACCCTTCTTCGAATCCCCGTGGGTGCTCCATGGATGTGCACTGCTGATGATTCCCAACAAGGATGAAACAGCTGTACAGTGCTTCCATGCTTTTCAATGGTGAGTTGATCGTTCAAGCTGCATGATGAATCATATCATATACAAATCTAATCTCCTACAACTCAATTGCAAACAGTAACCAAGCTGTGTAGGTTGTTCATAACGGAATGCCTTCGTTGTACTTAGGCCCCTACAGAGAAGTAATCCATCATAGGAGTGGATCGCTGTGTGGGAAGCGGGTTGTTACCGTTCAAAGCCAGTGACGGAAGGGTGCTATATCATGTAGTGTAGATGTTCAACAAACCGTTGAGAGCCAGCCCGGATAGCCTTGTGGTTAAGGTGTTCGATTCTTAACCGTTCAATCAAACCCTTCTTCGAATCCCCGTGTGTGCTCCATGGGTGTGCACTGCTGATGATTCCCAACAAGGATGAAACAGCTGTACAGTGCTTCCATGCTTTTCAATGGTGAGTTGAGCGTTCAAGCTGCATGATGAATCATATCATATACAAATCTAATCTCCTTCAACTCAATTGCAAACAGTAACCAAGCTGTGTAGGTTGTTCATAACGGAATGCCTTCGTTGTACTTAGGCCCCTACAGAGAAGTCATCCATCATAGAAGTGGATCGCTGTGTGGGAAGCGGGTTGTTACCGTTCAAAGCCAGTGACGGAAGGGTGCTATATCATGTAGTGTAGATATTCAACAAACCGTTGAGAGCCAGCCCGGGTAGCCTTGTGGTTAAGGTGTTCGATTCACAATCGTTCACCCAGGGTTCGAGTCCCCGTGGGTGCTCCATGGATGTGCACTGCTGATGATTCCCAACAAGGATGAAACAGCTGTACAGTGCTTCCATGCATTTTGATGGTGAGTTGAGCGTTCAAGCTGCATGATGAATCATATCATATACAAATCTAATCTCCTACAACTCAATTGCAAACAGTAACCAAGCTGTGTAGGTTGTTCACAACGGAATGCCTTTGTTGTACTTAGGCCCCTACAGAGAAGTCATTCATCATAGGAGTGGATCGCTGTGTGGGAAGCGGGTTGTTACCGTTCGAGCCCAGTGACGGAAGGGTGCTATATCATGTAGTGTAGATGTTCAACAAACCGTTGAGAGCCAGCCCGGATAGCCTTGTGGTTAAGGTGTTCGATTCTTAACCGTTCAATCAAAACCTTCTTCGAATCCCCGTGGGTGCTCCATGGATGTGCACTGCTGATGATTCCCAACAAGGATGAAACAGCTGTACAGTGCTTCCATGCTTTTCAATGGTGAGTTGAGCGTTCAAGCTGCATGATGAATCATATCATATACAAATCTAATCTCCTACAACTCAATTGCAAACAGTAACCAAGCTGTGTAGGTTGTTCATAACGGAATGCCTTCGTTGTACTTAGGCCCCTACAGAGAAGTCATCCATCATAGGAGTGGATCGCTGTGTGGGAAGCGGGTTGTTACCGTTCAAAGCCAGTGACGGAAGGGTGCTATATCATGTAGTGTAGATGTTCAACAAACCGTTGAGAGCCAGCCCGGATAGCCTTGTGGTTAAGGTGTTCGATTCACAATCGTTCACCCAGGGTTCGAGTCCCCGTGGGGGCTCCATGGATGTGCACTGCTGATGATTCCCAACAAGGATGAAACAGCTGTACAGTGCTTCCATGCTTTTCAATGGTGAGTTGAGCGTTCAAGCTGCATGATGAATCATATCATATACAAATCTAATCTCCTACAACTCAATTGCAAACAGTAACCAAGCTGTGTAGGTTGTTCACAACGGAATGCCTTTGTTGTACTTAGGCCCCTACAGAGAAGTCATTCATCATAGGAGTGGATCGCTGTGTGGGAAGCGGGTTGTTACCGTTCGAAGCCAGTGACGGAAGGGTGCTATATCATGTAGTGTAGATGTTCAACAAACCGTTGAGAGCCAGCCCGGATAGCCTTGTGGTTAAGGTGTTCGATTCTTAACCGTTCAATCAAAACCTTCTTCGAATCCCCGTGGGTGCTCCATGGATGTGCACTGCTGATGATTCCCAACAAGGATGAAACAGCTGTACAGTGCTTCCATGCTTTTCAATGGTGAGTTGAGCGTTCAAGCTGCATGATGAATCATATCATATACAAATCTAATCTCCTACAACTCAATTGCAAACAGTAACCAAGCTGTGTAGGTTGTTCATAACGGAATGCCTTCGTTGTACTTAGGCCCCTACAGAGAAGTCATCCATCATAGGAGTGGATCGCTGTGTGGGAAGCGGGTTGTTACCGTTCAAAGCCAGTGACGGAAGGGTGCTATATCATGTAGTGTAGATGTTCAACAAACCGTTGAGAGCCAGCCCGGATAGCCTTGTGGTTAAGGTGTTCGATTCACAATCGTTCACCCAGGGTTCGAGTCCCCGTGGGGGCTCCATGGATGTGCACTGCTGATGATTCCCAACAAGGATGAAACAGCTGTACAGTGCTTCCATGCTTTTCAATGGTGAGTTGAGCGTTCAAGCTGCATGATGAATCATATCATATACAAATCTAATCTCCTACAACTCAATTGCAAACAGTAACCAAGCTGTGTAGGTTGTTCACAACGGAATGCCTTTGTTGTACTTAGGCCCCTACAGAGAAGTCATTCATCATAGGAGTGGATCGCTGTGTGGGAAGCGGGTTGTTACCGTTCGAAGCCAGTGACGGAAGGGTGCTATATCATGTAGTGTAGATGTTCAACAAACCGTTGAGAGCCAGCCCGGATAGCCTTGTGGTTAAGGTGTTCGATTCTTAACCGTTCAATCAAAACCTTCTTCGAATCCCCGTGGGTGCTCCATGGATGTGCACTGCTGATGATTCCCAACAAGGATGAAACAGCTGTACAGTGCTTCCATGCTTTTCAATGGTGAGTTGAGCGTTCAAGCTGCATGATGAATCATATCATATACAAATCTAATCTCCTACAACTCAATTGCAAACAGTAACCAAGCTGTGTAGGTTGTTCATAACGGAATGCCTTCGTTGTACTTAGGCCCCTACAGAGAAGTCATCCATCATAGGAGTGGATCGCTGTGTGGGAAGCGGGTTGTTACCGTTCAAAGCCAGTGACGGAAGGGTGCTATATCATGTAGTGTAGATGTTCAACAAACCGTTGAGAGCCAGCCCGGATAGCCTTGTGGTTAAGGTGTTCGATTCACAATCGTTCACCCCGGGGTTCGAGTCCCCGTGGGTGCTCCATGGATGTGCACTGCTGATGATTCCCAACAAGGATGAAACAGCTGTACAGTGCTTCCATGCTTTTCAATGGTGAGTTGATCGTTCAAGCTGCATGATGAATCATATCATATACAAATCTAATCTCCTACAACTCAATTGCAAACAGTAACCAAGCTGTGTAGGTTGTTCATAACGGAATGCCTTCGTTGTACCCGGGCTATTAAGGAGAATTGGCCCATCAAAGGAGTGGATCGCTGTGTGGGAAACGGGTTGTTACCGTTCAAAGCCAGTGACGGAAGGGTGCTATATCATGTAGTGTAGATGTTCAACAAACCGTTGAGAGCCAGCCCGGATAGCCTTGTGGTTAAAGTGTTCGATTCACAATCGTTCACCCCGGGTGCGAGTCCTTGTGCGGGCTCCATGGATGTGCACTGCTGATGATTCCCAACAAGGATGAAACAGCTGTACAGTGCTTCCATGCTTTTCAATGGTGAGTTGAGCGTTCAAGCTGCATGATGAATCATATCATATACAAATCTAATCTCCTACAACTCAATTGCAAACAGTAACCAAGCTGTGTAGGTTGTTCATAACGGAATGCCTTCGTTGTACTTAGGCCCCTACAGAGAAGTCATCCATCATAGGAGTGGATCGCTGTGTGGGAAGCGGGTTGTTACCGTTCAAAGCCAGTGACGGAAGGGTGCTATATCATGTAGTGTAGATGTTCAACAAACCGTTGAGAGCTAGCCCGGATAGCCTTGTGGTTAAGGTGCTCGATTCACAATCGTTCACCCCGGGTTCGAGTCCCCGTGGGTGCTCCATGGATGTGCACTGCTGATGATTCCCAACAAGGATGAAACAGCTGTACAGTGCTTCCATGCTTTTCAATGGTGAGTTGAGCGTTCAAGCTGCATGATGAATCATATCATATACAAATCTAATCTCCTACAACTCAATTGCAAACAGTAACCAAGCTGTGTAGGTTGTTCATAACGGAATGCCTTCGTTGTACTTAGGCCCCTACAGAGAAGTCATCCATCATAGGAGTGGATCGCTGTGTGGGAAGCGGGTTGTTACCGTTCAAAGCCAGTGACGGAAGGGTGCTATATCATGTAGTGTAGATATTCAACAAACCATTGAAAGCCAGCCCGGGTAGCCTTGTGGTTAAGGTGTTCGATTCACAATCGTTCACCCCGGGTTCGAGTCCCCGTGGGTGCTCCATGGATGTGCACTGCTGATGATTCCCAACAAGGATGAAACAGCTGTACAGTGCGTCCATGCTTTTCAATGGTGAGTTGAGCGTTCAAGCTGCATGATGAATCATATCATACACAAATCTAATCTCCTACAACTCAATTGCAAACAGTAACCAAGCTGTGTAGGTTGTTCATAACGGAATGCCTTCGTTGTACCTGGGCTATTAAGGAGAATTGGCCCATCATAGGAGTGGATCGCTGTGTGGGAAACGGGTTGTTACCGTTCAAAGCCAGTGACGGAAGGGTGCTATATCATGTAGTGTAGATGTTCAACAAACCGTTGAGAGCCAGCCCGGATAGCCTTGTGGTTAAGGTGTTCGATTCACAATCGTTCAATCAAACCCTTCTTCGAATCCCCGTGGGTGCTCCATGGGTGTGCACTGCTGATGATTCCCAACAAGGATGAAACAGCTGTACAGTGCTTCCATGCTTTTCAATGGTGAGTTGAGCGTTCAAGCTGCATGATGAATCATATCATATACAAATCTAATCTCCTACAACTCAATTGCAAACAGTAACCAAGCTGTGTAGGTTGTTCATAACGGAATGCCTTCGTTGTACTTAGGCCCCTACAGAGAAGTCATTCATCATAGGAGTGGATCGCTGTGTGGGAAGCGGGTTGTTACCATTCAAAGCCAGTGACGGTAGGGTGCTATATCATGTAGTGTAGATGTTCAACAAACCGTTGAGAGCCAGCCCGGATAGCCTTGTGGTTAAGGTGTTCGATTCACATGTGTTCACCCCGGGTTCGAGTCCCCGTGGGGGCTCCATGGATGTGCACTGCTGATGATTCCCAACAAGGATGAAACAGCTGTACAGTGCTTCCATGCTTTTCAATGGTGAGTTGATCGTTCAAGCTGCATGATGAATCATATCATATACAAATCTAATCTCCTACAACTCAATTGCAAACAGTAACCAAGCTGTGTAGGTTGTTCATAACGGAATGCCTTCGTTGTACCCGGGCTATTAAGGAGAATTGGCCCATCATAGGAGTGGATCGCTGTGTGGGAAGCGGGTTGTTACCGTTCGAGCCCAGTGACGGAAGGGTGCTATATCATGTAGTGTAGATGTTCAACAAACCGTTGAGAGCCAGCCCGGATAGCCTTGTGGTTAAGGTGTTCGATTCACAATCGTTCACCCCGGGTGCGAGTCCTTGTGCGGGCTCCATGGATGTGCACTGCTGATGATTCCCAACAAGGATGAAACAGCTGTACAGTGCTTCCATGCATTTTGATGGTGAGTTGAGCGTTCAAGCTGCATGATGAATCATATCATATACAAATCTAATCTCCTACAACTCAATTGCAAACAGTAACCAAGCTGTGTAGGTTGTTCATAACGGAATGCCTTCGTTGTACTTAGGCCCCTACAGAGAAGTCATCCATCATAGGAGTGGATCGCTGTGTGGGAAGCGGGTTGTTACCGTTCAAAGCCAGTGACGGAAGGGTGCTATATCATGTAGTGTAGATGTTCAACAAACCGTTGAGAGCCAGCCCGGATAGCCTTGTGGTTAAGGTGTTCGATTCACAATCGTTCACCCAGGGTTCGAGTCCCCGTGAGTGCTCCATGGATGTGCACTGCTGATGATTCCCAACAAGGATGAAACAGCTGTACAGTGCTTCCATGCTTTTCAATGGTGAGTTGAGCGTTCAAGCTGCATGATGAATCATATCATATACAAATCTAATCTCCTACAACTCAATTGCAAACAGTAACCAAGCTGTGTAGGTTGTTCATAACGGAATGCCTTCGTTGTACTTAGGCCCCTACAGAGAAGTCATCCATCATAGGAGTGGATCGCTGTGTGGGAAGCGGGTTGTTACCGTTCAAAGCCAGTGACGGAAGGGTGCTATATCATGTAGTGTAGATATTCAACAAACCATTGAAAGCCAGCCCGGGTAGCCTTGTGGTTAAGGTGTTCGATTCACAATCGTTCACCCCGGGTTCGAGTCCCCGTGGGTGCTCCATGGATGTGCACTGCTGATGATTCCCAACAAGGATGAAACAGCTGTACAGTGCTTCCATGCTTTTCAATGGTGAGTTGAGCGTTCAAGCTGCATGATGAATCATATCATATACAAATCTAATCTCCTACAACTCAATTGCAAACAGTAACCAAGCTGTGTAGGTTGTTCATAACGGAATGCCTTCGTTGTACTTAGGCCCCTACAGAGAAGTCATCCATCATAGGAGTGGATCGCTGTGTGGGAAGCGGGTTGTTACCGTTCAAAGCCAGTGACGGAAGGGTGCTATATCATGTAGTGTAGATATTCAACAAACCATTGAAAGCCAGCCCGGATAGCCTTGTGGTTAAGGTGTTCGATTCACAATCGTTCACCCCGGGTTCGAGTCCCCGTGGGTGTTCCATGGATGTGCACTGCTGATGATTCCCAACAAGGATGAAACAGCTGTACAGTGCTTCCATGCTTTTCAATGGTGAGTTGAGCGTTCAAGCTGCATGATGAATCATATCATATACAAATCTAATCTCCTACAACTCAATTGCAAACAGTAACCAAGCTGTGTAGGTTGTTCATAACGGAATGCCTTCGTTGTACCCGGGCTATTAAGGAGAATTGGCCCATCATAGGAGTGGATCGCTGTGTGGGAAACGGGTTGTTACCGTTCAAAGCCAGTGACGGAAGGGTGCTATATCATGTAGTGTAGATGTTCAACAAACCATTGAGAGCCAGCCCGGATAGCCTTGTGGTTAAGGTGTTCGATTCACAATCGTTCACCCCGGGGTTCGAGTCCCCGTGGGTGCTCCATGGATGTGCACTGCTGATGATTCCCAACAAGAATGAAACAGCTGTACAGTGCTTCCATGCTTTTCAATGGTGAGTTGAGCGTTCAAGCTGCATGATGAATCATATCATATACAAATCTAATCTCCTACAACTCAATTGCAAACAGTAACCAAGCTGTGTAGGTTGTTCATAACGGAATGCCTTCGTTGTACTTAGGCCCCTACAGAGAAGTCATCCATGATAGGAGTGGATCGCTGTGTGGGAAGCGGGTTGTTACCGTTCAAAGCCAGTGACGGAAGGGTGCTATATCATGTAGTGTAGATGTTCAACAAACCGTTGAGAGCCAGCCCGGATAGCCTTGTGGTTAAGGTGTTCGATTCACAATCGTTCACCCCGGGTTCGAGTCCCAGTGGGGGCTCCATGGATGTGCACTGCTGATGATTCCCAACAAGGATGAAACAGCTGTACAGTGCTTCCATGCTTTTCAATGGTGAGTTGAGCGTTCAAGCTGCATGATGAATCATATCATATACAAATCTAATCTCCTACAACTCAATTGCAAACAGTAACCAAGCTGTGTAGGTTGTTCATAACGGAATGCCTTCGTTGTACTTAGGCCCCTACAGAGAAGTCATTCATCATAGGAGTGGATCGCTGTGTGGGAAGCGGGTTGTTACCGTTCAAAGCCAGTGACGGGAGGGTGCTATATCATGTAGTGTTGATATTCAACAATCCACTGAATGCCAGCCCGGGTAGCCTTGTGGTTAAGGTGTTTGATTCACAATCGTTCACCCAGGGTTCGAGTCCCCGTGGGTGCTCCATGGATGTGCACTGCTGATGATTCCCAACAAGGATGAAACAGCTGTACAGTGCTTCCATGCTTTTCAATGGTGAGTTGATCGTTCAAGCTGCATGATGAATCATATCATATACAAATCTAATCTCCTACAACTCAATTGCAAACAGTAACCAAGCTGTGTAGGTTGTTCATAACGGAATGCCTTCGTTGAATTTAGGCCATTAAGCAGAATTGGCCCATCATAGAATTGGATCGCTGTGTGGGAAACGGGTTGTTACCGTTCAAAGCCAGTGACGGAAGGGTGCTATATCATGTAGTGTAGATGTTCAACAAACCGTTGAGAGCCAGCCCGGATAGCCTTGTGGTTAAGGTGTTCGATTCACAATCGTTCACCCCGGGTTCGAGTCCCCGTGGGTGCTCCATGGATGTGCACTGCTGATGATTCCCAACAAGGATGAAACAGCTGTACAGTGCTTCCATGCTTTTCAATGGTGAGTTGAGCGTTCAAGCTGCATGATGAATCATATCATATACAAATCTAATCTCCTACAACTCAATTGCAAACAGTAACCAAGCTGTGTAGGTTGTTCATAACGGAATGCCTTCGTTGAATTTAGGCCATTAAGCAGAATTGGCCCATCATAGAATTGGATCGCTGTGTGGGAAGCGGGTTGTTACCGTTCAAAGCCAGTGACGGAAGGGTGCTATATCATGTAGTGTAGATGTTCAACAAACCGTTGAGAGCCAGCCCGGATAGCCTTGTGGTTAAGGTGTTCGATTCACAATCGTTCACCCCGGGTTCGAGTCCCAGTGGGGGCTCCATGGATGTGCACTGCTGATGATTCCCAACAAGGATGAAACAGCTGTACAGTGCTTCCATGCTTTTCAATGGTGAGTTGAGCGTTCAAGCCGCATGATGAATCATATCATACACAAATCTAATCTCTTACAACTCAATTGCAAACAGTAACCAAGCTGTGTAGGTTGTTCATAACGGAATGCCTTCGTTGTACTTAGGCCCCTACAGAGAAGTCATCCATCATAGGAGTGGATCGCTGTGTGGGAAGCGGGTTGTTACCGTTCGAAGCCAGTGACGGAAGGGTGCTATATCATGTAGTGTAGATGTTCAACAAACCGTTGAGAGCCAGCCCGGATAGCCTTGTGGTTAAGGTGTTCGATTCACAATCGTTCACCCAGGGTTCGAGTCCCCGTGGGTGCTCCATGGATGTGCACTGCTGATGATTCCCAACAAGGATGAAACAGCTGTACAGTGCTTCCATGCTTTTCAATGGTGAGTTGATCGTTCAAGCTGCATGATGAATCATATCATATACAAATCTAATCTCCTACAACTCAATTGCAAACAGTAACCAAGCTGTGTAGGTTGTTCATAACGGAATGCCTTCGTTGTACTTAGGCCCCTACAGAGAAGTCATCCATCATAGGAGTGGATCGCTGTGTGGGAAACGGGTTGTTACCGTTCAAAGCCAGTGACGGAAGGGTGCTATATCATGTAGTGTAGATATTCAACAAACCATTGAAAGCCAGCCCGGATAGCCTTGTGGTTAAGGTGTTCGATTCACAATCGTTCACCCAGGGTTCGAGTCCCCGTGGGTGCTCCATGGATGTGCACTGCTGATGATTCCCAACAAGGATGAAACAGCTGTACAGTGCTTCCATGCTTTTCAATGGTGAGTTGAGCGTTCAAGCTGCATGATGAATCATATCATATACAAATCTAATCTCCTACAACTCAATTGCAAACAGTAACCAAGCTGTGTAGGTTGTTCATAACGGAATGCCTTCGTTTATTTAGGCCATTAAGCAGAATTGGCCCATCATAGAAGTGGATCGCTGTGTGGGAAGCGGGTTGTTACCGTTCAAAGCCAGTGACGGAAGGGTGCTATATCATGTAGTGTAGATGTTCAACAAACCGTTGAGAGCCAGCCCGGATAGCCTTGTGGTTAAGGTGTTCGATTCACAATCGTTCACCCCGGGTTCAAGTCCCAGTGAGGGCTCCATGGATGTGCACTGCTGATGATTCCCAACAAGGATGAAACAGCTGTACAGTGCTTCCATGCTTTTCAATGGTGAGTTGATCGTTCAAGCTGCATGATGAATCATATCATATACAAATCTAATCTCCTACAACTCAATTGCAAACAGTAAACAAGCTGTGTAGGTTGTTCATAACGGAATGCCTTCGTTGTACTTAGGCCCCTACAGAGAAGTCATTCATCATAGGAGTGGATCGCTGTGTGGGAAGCGGGTTGTTACCGTTCAAAGCCAGTGACGGAAGGGTGCTATATCATGTAGTGTAGATGTTCAACAAACCGTTGAGAGCCAGCCCGGATAGCCTTGTGGTTAAGGTGTTCGATTCACAATCGTTCACCCCGGGTTCGAGTCCCCGTGGGTGCTCCATGGATGTGCACTGCTGATGATTCCCAACAAGGATGAAACAGCTGTACAGTGCTTCCATGCTTCTCAATGGTGAGTTGAGCGTTCAAGCTGCATGATGAATCATATCATACACAAATCTAATCTCCTACAACTCAATTGCAAACAGTAACCAAGCTGTGTAGGTTGTTCATAACGGAATGCCTTCGTTGTACTTAGGCCCCTACAGAGAAGTCATCCATCATAGGAGTGGATCGCTGTGTGGGAAGCGGGTTGTTACCGTTCAAAGCCAGTGACGGAAGGGTGCTATATCATGTAGTGTAGATGTTCAACAAACCGTTGAGAGCCAGCCCGGATAGCCTTGTGGTTAAGGTGTTCGATTCACAATCGTTCACCCCGGGTTCGAGTCCCCGTGTGTGCTCCATGGATGTGCACTGCTGATGATTCCCAACAAGGATGAAACAGCTGTACAATGCTTCCATGCTTTTCAATGGTGAGTTGAGCGTTCAAGCTGCATGATGAATCATATCATATACAAATCTAATCTCCTACAACTCAATTGCAAACAGTAACCAAGCTGTGTAGGTTGTTCATAACGGAATGCCTTCGTTGTACTTAGGCCCCTACAGAGAAGTCATTCATCATAGGAGTGGATCGCTGTGTGGGAAGCGGGTTGTTACCGTTCAAAGCCAGTGACGGAAGGGTGCTATATCATGTAGTGTAGATGTTCAACAAACCGTTGAGAGCCAGCCCGGATAGCCTTGTGGTTAAGGTGTTCGATTCACAATCGTTCACCCCGGATTCGAGTCCCCGTGGGTGCTCCATGGATGTGCACTGCTGATGATTCCCAACAAGGATGAAACAGCTGTACAGTGCTTCCATGCTTTTCAATGGTGAGTTGAGCGTTCAAGCTGCATGATGAATCATATCATATACAAATCTAATCTCCTACAACTCAATTGCAAACAGTAACCAAGCTGTGTAGGTTGTTCATAACGGAATGCCTTCGTTGTACTTAGGCCATTAAGCAGAATTGGCCCATCATAGAAGTGGATCGCTGTGTGGGAAGCGGGTTGTTACCGTTCAAAGCCAGTGACGGAAGGGTGCTATATCATGTAGTGTAGATGTTCAACAAACCGTTGAGAGCCAGCCCGGATAGCCTTGTGGTTAAGGTGTTCGATTCACAATCGTTCACCCCGGGTTCAAGTCCCAGTGAGGGCTCCATGGATGTGCACTGCTGATGATTCCCAACAAGGATGAAACAGCTGTACAGTGCTTCCATGCTTTGCAGTGGTGAGTTGATCGTTCAAGCTGCATGATGAATCATATCATATACAAATCTAATCTCCTACAACTCAATTGCAAACAGTAACCAAGCTGTGTAGGTTGTTCATAACGGAATGCCTTCGTTGTACTTAGGCCCCTACAGAGAAGTCATTCATCATAGGAGTGGATCGCCGTGTGGGAAACGGGTTGTTACCGTTCAAAGCCAGTGACGGAAGGGTGCTATATCATGTAGTGTAGATGTTGAACAAACCGTTGAGAGCCAGCCCGGATAGCCTTGTGGTTAAGGTGTTCGATTCACAATCGTTCACCCCGGGTTCGAGTCCCCGTCGGGGCTCCATGGATGTGCACTGCTGATGATTCCCAACAAGGATGAAACAGCTGTACAGTGCTTCCATGCTTTTCAATGGTGAGTTGAGCGTTCAAGCTGCATGATGAATCATATCATATACAAATCTAATCTCCTACAACTCAATTGCAAACAGTAACCAAGCTGTGTAGGTTGTTCATAACGGAATGCCTTCGTTGTACTTAGGCCCCTACAGAGAAGTCATCCATCATAGGAGTGGATCGCTGTGTGGGAAGCGGGTTGTTACCGTTCAAAGCCAGTGACGGAAGGGTGCTATATCATGTAGTGTAGATGTTCAACGAACCGTTGAGAGCCAGCCCGGATAGCCTTGTGGTTAAGGTGTTCGATTCACAATCGTTCACCCCGGATTCGAGTCCCCGTGGGGGCTCCATGGATTTGCACTGCTGATGATTCCCAACAAGGATGAAACAGCTGTACAGTGCTTCCATGCTTTTCAATGGTGAGTTGAGCGTTCAAGCTGCATGATGAATCATATCATACACAAATCTAATCTCCTACAACTCAATTGCAAACAGTAACCAAGCTGTGTAGGTTGTTCATAACGGAATGCCTTCGTTGTACTTAGGCCATTAAGCAGAATTGGCCCATCATAGGAGTGGATCGCTGTGTGGGAAGCGGGTTGTTACCGTTCAAAGCCAGTGACGGAAGGGTGCTATATCATGTAGTGTAGATATTCAACAAACCATTGAAAGCCAGCCCGGATAGCCTTGTGGTTAAGGTGTTTGATTCACAATCGTTCACCCCGGGTTCGAGTCCCCGTCGGGGCTCCATGGATGTGCACTGCTGATGATTCCCAACAAGGATGAAACAGCTGTACAGTGCTTCCATGCTTTTCAATGGTGAGTTGAGCGTTCAAGCTGCATGATGAATCATATCATATACAAATCTAATCTCCTACAACTCAATTGAAAACAGTAAACAAGCTGTGTAGGTTGTTCATAACGGAATGCCTTCGTTGTATTTAGGCCATTAGGCAGAATTGGCCCATCATAGGAGTGGATCGCTGTGTGGGAAGCGGGTTGTTACCGTTCAAAGCCAGTGACGGAAGGGTGCTATATCATGTAGTGTAGATGTTCAACAAACCGTTGAGAGCCAGCCCGGATAGCCTTGTGGTTAATGTGCTCGATTCACAATCGTTCACCCCGGATTCGAGTCCCCGTGGGGGCTCCATGGATGTGCACTGCTGATGATTCCCAACAAGGATGAAACAGCTGTACAGTGCTTCCATGCTTTTCAATGGTGAGTTGAGCGTTCAAGCTGCATGATGAATCATATCATATACAAATCTAATCTCCTACAACTCAATTGCAAACAGTAACCAAGCTGTGTAGGTTGTTCATAACGGAATGCCTTCGTTGTACTTAGGCCCCTACAGAGAAGTCATCCATCATAGGAGTGGATCGCTGTGTGGGAAGCGGGTTGTTACCGTTCAAAGCCAGTGACGGAAGGGTGCTATATCATGTAGTGTAGATATTCAACAAACCATTGAAAGCCAGCCCGGGTAGCCTTGTGGTTAAGGTGTTCGATTCACAATCGTTCACCCAGGGTTCGAGTCCCCGTGGGTGCTCCATGGATGTGCACTGCTGATGATTCCCAACAAGGATGAAACAGCTGTACAGTGCTTCCATGCTTTTCAATGGTGAGTTGAGCGTTCAAGCTGCATGATGAATCATATCATATACAAATCTAATCTCCTACAACTCAATTGCAAACAGTAACCAAGCTGTGTAGGTTGTTCATAACGGAATGCCTTCGTTGTATTTAGGCCATTAAGCAGAATTGGCCCATCATAGGAGTGGATCGCTGTGTGGGAAGCGGGTTGTTACCGTTCAAAGCCAGTGACGGAAGGGTGCTATATCATGTAGTGTAGATGTTCAACAAACCGTTGAGAGCCAGCCCGGATAGCCTTGTGGTTAAGGTGTTCGATTCACAATCGTTCACCCCGGATTCGAGTCCCCGTGGGGGCTCCATGGATTTGCACTGCTGATGATTCCCAACAAGGATGAAACAGCTGTACAGTGCTTCCATGCTTTTCAATGGTGAGTTGAGCGTTCAAGCTGCATGATGAATCATATCATACACAAATCTAATCTCCTACAACTCAATTGCAAACAGTAACCAAGCTGTGTAGGTTGTTCATAACGGAATGCCTTCGTTGTACTTAGGCCATTAAGCAGAATTGGCCCATCATAGGAGTGGATCGCTGTGTGGGAAGCGGGTTGTTACCGTTCAAAGCCAGTGACGGAAGGGTGCTATATCATGTAGTGTAGATATTCAACAAACCATTGAAAGCCAGCCCGGATAGCCTTGTGGTTAAGGTGTTTGATTCACAATCGTTCACCCCGGGTTCGAGTCCCCGTCGGGGCTCCATGGATGTGCACTGCTGATGATTCCCAACAAGGATGAAACAGCTGTACAGTGCTTCCATGCTTTTCAATGGTGAGTTGAGCGTTCAAGCTGCATGATGAATCATATCATATACAAATCTAATCTCCTACAACTCAATTGAAAACAGTAAACAAGCTGTGTAGGTTGTTCATAACGGAATGCCTTCGTTTATTTAGGCCATTAGGCAGAATTGGCCCATCATAGGAGTGGATCGCTGTGTGGGAAGCGGGTTGTTACCGTTCAAAGCCAGTGACGGAAGGGTGCTATATCATGTAGTGTAGATGTTCAACAAACCGTTGAGAGCCAGCCCGGATAGCCTTGTGGTTAATGTGCTCGATTCACAATCGTTCACCCCGGATTCGAGTCCCCGTGGGGGCTCCATGGATGTGCACTGCTGATGATTCCCAACAAGGATGAAACAGCTGTACAGTGCTTCCATGCTTTTCAATGGTGAGTTGAGCGTTCAAGCTGCATGATGAATCATATCATATACAAATCTAATCTCCTACAACTCAATTGCAAACAGTAACCAAGCTGTGTAGGTTGTTCATAACGGAATGCCTTCGTTGTACTTAGGCCCCTACAGAGAAGTCATCCATCATAGGAGTGGATCGCTGTGTGGGAAGCGGGTTGTTACCGTTCAAAGCCAGTGACGGAAGGGTGCTATATCATGTAGTGTAGATATTCAACAAACCATTGAAAGCCAGCCCGGGTAGCCTTGTGGTTAAGGTGTTCGATTCACAATCGTTCACCCAGGGTTCGAGTCCCCGTGGGTGCTCCATGGATGTGCACTGCTGATGATTCCCAACAAGGATGAAACAGCTGTACAGTGCTTCCATGCTTTTCAATGGTGAGTTGAGCGTTCAAGCTGCATGATGAATCATATCATATACAAATCTAATCTCCTACAACTCAATTGCAAACAGTAACCAAGCTGTGTAGGTTGTTCATAACGGAATGCCTTCGTTGTATTTAGGCCATTAAGCAGAATTGGCCCATCATAGGAGTGGATCGCTGTGTGGGAAGCGGGTTGTTACCGTTCAAAGCCAGTGACGGAAGGGTGCTATATCATGTAGTGTAGATGTTCAACAAACCGTTGAGAGCCAGCCCGGATAGCCTTGTGGTTAAGGTGTTCGATTCACAATCGTTCACCCCGGGTTCGAGTCCCAGTGGGGTCTCCATGGATGTGCACTGCTGATGATTCCCAACAAGGATGAAACAGCTGTACAGTGCTTCCATGCTTTTCAATGGTGAGTTGAGCGTTCAAGCTGCATGATGAATCATATCATATACAAATCTAATCTCCTACAACTCAATTGCAAACAGTAACCAAGCTGTGTAGGATGTTCATAACGGAATGCCTTCGTTGAACTTAGGCCCCTACAGAGAAGTCATCCATCATAGGAGTGGATCGCTGTGTGGGAAACGGGTTGTTACCGTTCAAAGCCAGTGACGGAAGGGTGCTATATCATGTAGTGTAGATGTTCAACAAACCGTTGAGAGCCAGCCCGGATAGCCTTGTGGTTAAGGTGTTCGATTCACAATCGTTCACCCCGGATTCGAGTCCCCGTGGGTGCTCCATGGATGTGCACTGCTGATGATTCCCAACAAGGATGAAACAGCTGTACAGTGCTTCCATGCTTTTCAATGGTGAGTTGAGCGTTCAAGCTGCATGATGAATCATATCATATACAAATCTAATCTCCTACAACTCAATTGCAAACAGTAACCAAGCTGTGTAGGTTGTTCATAACGGAATGCCTTCGTTGTACTTAGGCCCCTACAGAGAAGTCATCCATCATAGGAGTGGATCGCTGTGTGGGAAGCGGGTTGTTACCGTTCAAAGCCAGTGACGGAAGGGTGCTATATCATGTAGTGTAGATATTCAACAAACCATTGAAAGCCAGCCCGGGTAGCCTTGTGGTTAAGGTGTTCGATTCACAATCGTTCACCCAGGGTTCGAGTCCCCGTGGGTGCTCCATGGATGTGCACTGCTGATGATTCCCAACAAGGATGAAACAGCTGTACAGTGCTTCCATGCTTTTCAATGGTGAGTTGAGCGTTCAAGCTGCATGATGAATCATATCATATACAAATCTAATCTCCTACAACTCAATTGCAAACAGTAACCAAGCTGTGTAGGTTGTTCATAACGGAATGCCTTCGTTGTATTTAGGCCATTAAGCAGAATTGGCCCATCATAGGAGTGGATCGCTGTGTGGGAAGCGGGTTGTTACCGTTCAAAGCCAGTGACGGAAGGGTGCTATATCATGTAGTGTAGATGTTCAACAAACCGTTGAGAGCCAGCCCGGATAGCCTTGTGGTTAAGGTGTTCGATTCACAATCGTTCACCCCGGGTTCGAGTCCCAGTGGGGGCTCCATGGATGTGCACTGCTGATGATTCCCAACAAGGATGAAACAGCTGTACAGTGCTTCCATGCTTTTCAATGGTGAGTTGAGCGTTCAAGCTGCATGATGAATCATATCATATACAAATCTAATCTCCTACAACTCAATTGCAAACAGTAACCAAGCTGTGTAGGTTGTTCATAACGGAATGCCTTCGTTGAACTTAGGCCCCTACAGAGAAGTCATCCATCATAGGAGTGGATCGCTGTGTGGGAAGCGGGTTGTTACCGTTCAAAGCCAGTGACGGAAGGGTGCTATATCATGTAGTGTAGATGTTCAACAAACCGTTGAGAGCCAGCCCGGATAGCCTTGTGGTTAAGGTGTTCGATTCACAATCGTTCACCCCGGATTCGAGTCCCCGTGGGTGCTCCATGGATGTGCACTGCTGATGATTCCCAACAAGGATGAAACAGCTGTACAGTGCTTCCATGCTTTTCAATGGTGAGTTGAGCGTTCAAGCTGCATGATGAATCATATCATACACAAATCTAATCTCCTACAACTCAATTGCAAACAGTAACCAAGCTGTGTAGGTTGTTCATAACGGAATGCCTTCGTTGTACCCGGGCTATTAAGGAGAATTGGCCCATCATAGGAGTGGATCGCTGTGTGGGAAGCGGGTTGTTACCGTTCAAAGCCAGTGACGGAAGGGTGCTATATCATGTAGTGTAGATGTTCAACAAACCGTTGAGAGCCAGCCCGGATAGCCTTGTGGTTAAGGTGTTTGATTCACAATCGTTCACCCCGGGTTCGAGTCCCCGTGGGTGCTCCATGGATGTGCACTGCTGATGATTCCCAACAAGGATGAAACAGCTGTACAGTGCTTCCATGCTTTGCAGTGGTGATTTGAGCGTTCAAGCTGCATGATGAATCATATCATATACAAATCTAATCTCCTACAACTCAATTGCAAACAGTAACCAAGCTGTGTAGGTTGTTCATAACGGAATGCCTTCGTTGAACTTAGGCCCCTACAGAGAAGTCATCCATCATAGGAGTGGATCGCTGTGTGGGAAGCGGGTTGTTACCGTTCAAAGCCAGTGACGGAAGGGTGCTATATCATGTAGTGTAGATGTTCAACAAACCGTTGAGAGCCAGCCCGGATAGCCTTGTGGTTAAGGTGTTCGATTCACAATCGTTCACCCCGGGTTCGAGTCCCCGTGGGGGCTCCATGGATGTGCACTGCTGATGATTCCCAACAAGGATGAAACAGCTGTACAGTGCTTCCATGCTTTTCAATGGTGAGTTGAGCGTTCAAGCTGCATGATGAATCATATCATATACAAATCTAATCTCCTACAACTCAATTGCAAACAGTAACCAAGCTGTGTAGGTTGTTCATAACGGAATGCCTTCGTTGTACTTAGGCCCCTACAGAGAAGTCATCCATCATAGGAGTGGATCGCTGTGTGGGAAGCGGGTTGTTACCGTTCAAAGCCAGTGACGGAAGGGTGCTATATCATGTAGTGTAGATGTTCAACAAACCGTTGAGAGCCAGCCCGGATAGCCTTGTGGTTAAGGTGTTCGATTCACAATCGTTCACCCCGGGTTCGAGTCCCCGTGTGTGCTCCATGGATGTGCACTGCTGATGATTCCCAACAAGGATGAAACAGCTGTACAGTGCTTCCATGCATTTTGATGGTGAGTTGAGCGTTCAAGCTGCATGATGAATCATATCATATACAAATCTAATCTCCTACAACTCAATTGCAAACAGTAACCAAGCTGTGTAGGTTGATCATAACGGAATGCCTTCGTTGTACTTAGGCCCCTACAGAGAAGTCATCCATCATAGGAGTGGATCGCTGTGTGGGAAGCGGGTTGTTACCGTTCAAAGCCAGTGACGGAAGGGAGCTATATCATGTAGTGTAGATGTTCAAGAAACCGTTGAGAGCCAGCCCGGATAGCCTTGTGGTTAAGGTGTTCGATTCACAATCGTTCACCCCGGGTTCGAGTCCCCGTGTGTGCTCCATGGATGTGCACTGCTGATGATTTCCAACAAGGATGAAACAGCTGTACAGTGCTTCCATGCTTTTCAATGGTGAGTTGAGCGTTCAAGCTGCATGATGAATCATATCATATACAAATCTAATCTCCTACAACTCAATTGCAAACAGTAACCAAGCTGTGTAGGTTGTTCATAACGGAATGCGTTCGTTGTACTTAGGCCCCTACAGAGAAGTAATCCATCATAGGAGTGGATCGCTGTGTGGGAAGCGGGTTGTTACCGTTCAAAGCCAGTGACGGAAGGGTGCTATATCATGTAGTGTAGATGTTCAACAAACCGTTGAGAGCCAGCCCGGATAGCCTTGTGGTTAAGGTGTTCGATTCACAATCGTTCACCCCGGGTTCGAGTCCCCGTGTGTGCTCCATGGATGTGCACTGCTGATGATTTCCAACAAGGATGAAACAGCTGTACAGTGCTTCCATGCTTTTCAATGGTGAGTTGAGCGTTCAAGCTGCATGATGAATCATATCATATACAAATCTAATCTCCTACAACTCAATTGCAAACAGTAACCAAGCTGTGTAGGTTGTTCATAACGGAATGCCTTCGTTGTACTTAGGCCCCTACAGAGAAGTCATCCATCATAGGAGTGGATCGCTGTGTGGGAAGCGGGTTGTTACCGTTCAAAGCCAGTGACGGAAGGGTGCTATATCATGTAGTGTAGATGTTCAACAAACCGTTGAGAGCCAGCCCGGATAGCCTTGTGGTTAAGGTGTTCGATTCACAATCGTTCACCCAGGGTTCAAGTCCCCGTGGGGGCTCCATGGATGTGCACCGCTGATGATTCCCAACAAGGATGAAACAGCTGTACAGTGCTTCCATGCTTTTCAATGGTGAGTTGAGCGTTCAAGCTGCATGATGAATCATATCATATACAAATCTAATCTCCTACAACTCAATTGCAAACAGTAAACAAGCTGTGTAGGTTGTTCATAACGGAATGCCTTCGTTGTACTTAGGCCCCTACAGAGAATTCATCCATTATATGAGTCGATTGCTGTGTGGGAGGCGGGTTGTTACCGTTCAAAGCCAGTGACGGAAGGGTGCTATATCATGTAGTGTAGATGTTCAACAAACCGTTGAGAGCCAGCCCGGATAGCCTTGTGGTTAAGGTGCTCGATTCACAATCGTTCACCCAGGGTTCGATTCCCCGTGGGGGCTCCATGGATGTGCACTGCTGATGATTCCCAACAAGGATGAAACAGCTGTACGGTGCTTCCATGCTTTTCAATGGTGAGTTGAGCGTTCAGGCTGCATGATGAATCATATCATATACAAATCTAATCTCCTACAACTCAATTGCAAACAGTAACCAAGCTGTGTAGGTTGTTCATAACGGAATGCCTTCGTTGTACTTAGGCCCCTACAGAGAAGTCATCCATCATAGGAGTGGATCGCTGTGTGGGAAGCGGGTTGTTACCGTTCAAAGCCAGTGACGGAAGGGTGCTATATCATGTAGTGTAGATGTTCAACAAACCGTTGAGAGCCAGCCCGGATAGCCTTGTGGTTAAGGTGTTCGATTCACAATCGTTCACCCCGGGTTCGAGTCCTCGTGGGGGCTCCATGGATGTGCACCGCTGATGATTCCCAACAAGGATGAAACAGCTGTACAGTGCTTCCATGCTTTTCAATGGTGAGTTGAGCGTTCAAGCTGCATGATGAATCATATCATATACAAATCTAATCTCCTACAACTCAATTGCAAACAGTAACCAAGCTGTGTAGGTTGTTCATAACGGAATGCCTTCGTTGTACTTAGGCCCCTACAGAGAAGTCATCCATCATAGGAGTGGATCGCTGTGTGGGAAGCGGGTTGTTACCGTTCAAAGCCAGTGACGGAAGGGTGCTATATCATGTAGTGTAGATGTTCAACAAACCGTTGAGAGCCAGCCCGGATAGCCTTGTGGTTAAGGTGTTCGATTCACAATCGTTCACCCCGGGTTCGAGTCCCCGTGGGGGCTCGGTGGATGTGCACTGCTGATGATTCCCAACAAGGATGAAACAGCTGTACAGTGCTTCCATGCTTTTCAATGGTGAGTTGAGCGTTCAAGCTGCATGATGAATCATATCATATACAAATCTAATCTCCTACAACTCAATTGCAAACAGTAACCAAGCTGTGTAGGTTGTTCATAACGGAATGCCTTCGTTGTACTTAGGCCCCTACAGAGAAGTCATCCATCATAGGAGTGGATCGCTGTGTGGGAAGCGGGTTGTTACCGTTCAAAGCCAGTGACGGAAGGGTGCTATATCATGTAGTGTAGATGTTGAACAAACCGTTGAGAGCCAGCCCGGATAGCCTTGTGGTTAAGGTGTTCGATTCACAATCGTTCACCCCGGGTTCGAGTCCTTGTCGGGGCTCCATGGATTTGCACTGCTGATGATTCCCAACAAGGATGAAACAGCTGTACAGTGCTTCCATGCTTTTCAATGGTGAGTTGAGCGTTCAAGCTGCATGATGAATCATATCATATACAAATCTAATCTCCTACAACTCAATTGCAAACAGTAACCAAGCTGTGTAGGTTGTTCATAACGGAATGCCTTCGTTGAACTTAGGCCCCTACAGAGAAGTCATCCATCATAGGAGTGGATCGCTGTGTGGGAAGCGGGTTGTTACCGTTCAAAGCCAGTGACGGAAGGGTGCTATATCATGTAGTGTAGATGTTGAACAAACCGTTGAGAGCCAGCCCGGATAGCCTTGTGGTTAAGGTGTTTGATTCACAATCGTTCACCCCGGGTTCGAGTCCCCGTGGGGGCTCCATGGATGTGCACTGCTGATGATTCCCAACAAGGATGAAACAGCTGTACAGTGCTTCCATGCATTTTGATGGTGAGTTGAGCGTTCAAGCTGCATGATGAATCATATCATATACAAATCTAATCTCCTACAACTCAATTGCAAACAGTAACCAAGCTGTGTGGGTTGTTCATAACGGAATGCCTTCGTTGTACTTAGGCCCCTACAGAGAAGTCATCCATCATAGGAGTGGATCGCTGTGTGGGAAGCGGGTTGTTACCGTTCGAAGCCAGTGACGGAAGGGTGCTATATCATGTAGTGTAGATGTTCAACAAACCATTGAAAGCCAGCCCGGGTAGCCTTGTGGTTAAGGTGTTCGATTCACAATTGTTCACCCAGGGTTCGAGTCCCCGTGGGTGCTCCATGGATGTGCACTGCTGATGATTCCCAACAAGGATGAAACGGCTGTACAGTGCTTCCATGCTTTTCAATGGTGAGTTGAGCGTTCAGGCTGCATGATGAATCATATCATATACAAATCTAATCTCCTACAACTCAATTGCAAACAGTAACCAAGCTGTGTAGGTTGTTCATAACGGAATGCCTTCGTTGTACTTAGGCCCCTACAGAGAAGTCATCCATCATAGGAGTGGATCGCTGTGTGGGAAGCGGGTTGTTACCGTTCAAAGCCAGTGACGGAAGGGTGCTATATCATGTAGTGTAGATGTTCAACAAACCGTTGAGAGCCAACCCGGATAGCCTTGTGGTTAAGGTGTTCGATTCACAATCGTTCACCCCGGGTTCGAGTCCCCGTGTGTGCTCGGTGGATGTGCACAGCTGATGATTCCCAACAAGGATGAAACAGCTGTACAGTGCTTCCATGCTTTTCAATGGTGAGTTGAGCGTTCAAGCTGCATGATGAATCATATCATATACAAATCTAATCTCCTACAACTCAATTGCAAACAGTAACCAAGCTGTGTAGGTTGTTCATAACGGAATGCCTTCGTTGTACTTAGGCCCCTACAGAGAAGTCATCCATCATAGGAGTGGATCGCTGTGTGGGAAGCGGGTTGTTACCGTTCAAAGCCAGTGACGGAAGGGTGCTATATCATGTAGTGTAGATGTTGAACAAACCGTTGAGAGCCAGCCCGGATAGCCTTGTGGTTAAGGTGTTCGATTCACAATCGTTCACCCCGGGTTCGAGTCCTTGTCGGGGCTCCATGGATTTGCACTGCTGATGATTCCCAACAAGGATGAAACAGCTGTACAGTGCTTCCATGCTTTTCAATGGTGAGTTGAGCGTTCAAGCTGCATGATGAATCATATCATATACAAATCTAATCTCCTACAACTCAATTGCAAACAGTAACCAAGCTGTGTAGGTTGTTCATAACGGAATGCCTTCGTTGTACTTAGGCCCCTACAGAGAAGTCATCCATCATAGGAGTGGATCGCTGTGTGGGAAGCGGGTTGTTACCGTTCAAAGCCAGTGACGGAAGGGTGCTATATCATGTAGTGTAGATGTTGAACAAACCGTTGAGAGCCAGCCCGGATAGCCTTGTGGTTAAGGTGTTTGATTCACAATCGTTCACCCCGGGTTCGAGTCCCCGTCGGGGCTCCATGGATGTGCACTGCTGATGATTCCCAACAAGGATGAAACAGCTGTACAGTGCTTCCATGCATTTTGATGGTGAGTTGAGCGTTCAAGCTGCATGATGAATCATATCATATACAAATCTAATCTCCTACAACTCAATTGCAAACAGTAACCAAGCTGTGTGGGTTGTTCATAACGGAATGCCTTCGTTGTACTTAGGCCCCTACAGAGAAGTCATCCATCATAAGAGTGGATCGCTGTGTGGGAAGCGGGTTGTTACCGTTCGAAGCCAGTGACGGAAGGGTGCTATATCATGTAGTGTAGATGTTCAACAAACCGTTGAGAGCCAGCCCGGATAGCCTTGTGGTTAAGGTGTTTGATTCACAATCGTTCACCCCGGGTTCGAGTCCCCGTGGGTGCTCCATGGATGTGCACTGCTGATGATTCCCAACAAGGATGAAACGGCTGTACAGTGCTTCCATGCTTTTCAATGGTGAGTTGAGCGTTCAGGCTGCATGATGAATCATATCATATACAAATCTAATCTCCTACAACTCAATTGCAAACAGTAACCAAGCTGTGTAGGTTGTTCATAACGGAATGCCTTCGTTGTACTTAGGCCCCTACAGAGAAGTCATCCATCATAGGAGTGGATCGCTGTGTGGGAAGCGGGTTGTTACCGTTCAAAGCCAGTGACGGAAGGGTGCTATATCATGTAGTGTATATGTTGAACAAACCGTTGAGAGCCAACCCGGATAGCCTTGTGGTTAAGGTGTTCGATTCACAATCGTTCACCCAGGGTTCGAGTCCCCGTGTGTGCTCGGTGGATGTGCACTGCTGATGATTCCCAACAAGGATGAAACAGCTGTACAGTGCTTCCATGCTTTTCAATGGTGAGTTGAGCGTTCAAGCTGCATGATGAATCATATCATATACAAATCTAATCTCCTACAACTCAATTGCAAACAGTAACCAAGCTGTGTAGGTTGTTCATAACGGAATGCCTTCGTTGTACTTAGGCCCCTACAGAGAAGTCATCCATCATAGGAGTGGATCGCTGTGTGGGAAGCGGGTTGTTACCGTTCAAACCCGGTGACGGAAGGGTGCTATATCATGTAGTGTAGATGTTCAACAAACCGTTGAGAGCCAGCCCGGATAGCCTTGTGGTTAAGGTGTTCGATTCTTAACCGTTCAATCAAAACCTTCTCCGAATCCCCGTGGGTGCTCCATGGATGTGCACTGCTGATGATTCCCAACAAGGATGAAACAGCTGTACAGTGCTTCCATGCTTTTCAATGGTGAGTTGAGCGTTCAAGCTGCATGATGAATCATATCATATACAAATCTAATCTCCTACAACTCAATTGCAAACAGTAACCAAGCTGTGTAGGTTGTTCATAACGGAATGCCTTCGTTGTACTTAGGCCCCTACAGAGAAGTCATCCATCATAGGAGTGGATCGCTGTGTGGGAAGCGGGTTGTTACCGTTCAAAGCCAGTGACGGAAGGGTGCTATATCATGTAGTGTAGATGTTCAACAAACCGTTGAGAGCCAGCCCGGATAGCCTTGTGGTTAAGGTGTTCGATTCACAATCGTTCACCCCGGGTTCGAGTCCCCGTGGGTGCTCCATGGATGTGCACTGCTGATGATTCCCAACAAGGATGAAACAGCTGTACAGTGCTTCCATGCTTTTCAATGGTGAGTTGAGCGTTCAAGCTGCATGATGAATCATATCATATACAAATCTAATCTCCTACAACTCAATTGCAAACAGTAACCAAGCTGTGTAGGTTGTTCATAACGGAATGCCTTCGTTGTACTTAGGCCCCTACAGAGAAGTCATCCATCATAGGAGTGGATCGCTGTGTGGGAAGCGGGTTGTTACCGTTCAAAGCCAGTGACGGAAGGGTGCTATATCATGTAGTGTAGATGTTCAACAAACCGTTGAGAGCCAGCCCGGATAGCCTTGTGGTTAATGTTTTCGATTCACAATCGTTCACCCCGGATTCGAGTCCCCGTGGGGGCTCCATGGATGTGCACTGCTGATGATTCCCAACAAGGATGAAACAGCTGTACAGTGCTTCCATGCTTTTCAATGGTGAGTTGAGCGTTCAAGCTGCATGATGAATCATATCATATACAAATCTAATCTCCTACAACTCAATTGCAAACAGTAACCAAGCTGTGTAGGTTGTTCATAACGGAATGCCTTCGTTGTACTTAGGCCCCTACAGAGAAGTCATCCATCATAGGAGTGGATCGCTGTGTGGGAAGCGGATTGTTACCGTTCAAAGCCAGTGACGGAAGGGTGCTATATCATGTAGTGTAGATGTTCAACAAACCGTTGAGAGCCAGCCCGGATAGCCTTGTGGTTAGGGTGTTTGATTCACAATCGTTCACCCCGGGTTCGAGTCCCCGTGGGTGCTCCATGGATGTGCACTGCTGATGATTCCCAACAAGGATGAAACAGCTGTACAGTGCTTCCATGCTTTTCAATGGTGAGTTGAGCGTTCAAGCTGCATGATGAATCATATCATATACAAATCTAATCTCCTACAACTCAATTGCAAACAGTAACCAAGCTGTGTAGGTTGTTCATAACGGAATGCCTTCGTTGTACTTAGGCCCCTACAGAGAAGTCATCCATCATAGGAGTGGATCGCTGTGTGGGAAGCGGGTTGTTACCGTTCAAAGCCAGTGACGGAAGGGTGCTATATCATGTAGTGTAGATGTTCAACAAACCGTTGAGAGCCAGCCCGGATAGCCTTGTGGTTAAGGTGTTCGATTCACAATCGTTCACCCCGGGTTCGAGTCCCCGTCGGGGCTCCATGGATGTGCACCGCTGATGATTCCCAACAAGGATGAAACAGCTGTACAGTGCTTCCATGCTTTTCAATGGTGAGTTGAGCGTTCAAGCTCCATGATGAATCATATCATATACAAATCTAATCTCCTACAACTCAATTGCAAACAGTAACCAAGCTGTGTAGGTTGTTCATAACGGAATGCCTTCGTTGTACTTAAGCCCCTACAGAGAAGTCATCCATCATAGGAGTGGATCGCTGTGTGGGAAGCGGGTTGTTACCGTTCAAAGCCAGTGACGGAAGGGTGCTATATCATGTAGTGTAGATGTTCAACAAACCGTTGAGAGCCAGCCCGGATAGCCTTGTGGTTAAGGTGTTCGATTCACAATCGTTCACCCCGGGTTCGAGTCCCAGTGGGGGCTCCATGGATGTGCACTGCTGATGATTCCCAACAAGGATGAAACAGCTGTACAGTGCTTCCATGCTTTTCAATGGTGAGTTGAGCGTTCAAGCTGCATGATGAATCATATCATATACAAATCTAATCTCCTACAACTCAATTGCAAACAGTAACCAAGCTGTGTAGGTTGTTCATAACGGAATGCGTTCGTTGTACTTAGGCCCCTACAGAGAAGTCATCCATCATAGGAGTGGATCGCTGTGTGGGAAGCGGGTTGTTACCGTTCAAAGCCAGTGACGGAAGGGTGCTATATCATGTAGTGTAGATGTTCAACAAACCGTTGAGAGCCAGCCCGGATAGCCTTGTGGTTAAGGTGTTCGATTCACAATCGTTCACCCCGGGTTCGAGTCCCCGTGGGTGCTCCATGGATGTGCACAGCTGATGATTCCCAACAAGGATGAAACAGCTGTACAGTGCTTCCATGCTTTTCAATGGTGAGTTGAGCGTTCAAGCTGCATGATGAATCATATCATATACAAATCTAATCTCCTACAACTCAATTGCAAACAGTAACCAAGCTGTGTAGGTTGTTCATAACGGAATGCCTTCGTTGTACTTAGGCCCCTACAGAGAAGTCATCCATCATAGGAGTGGATCGCTGTGTGGGAAGCGGGTTGTTACCGTTCAAACCCGGTGACGGAAGGGTGCTATATCATGTAGTGTAGATGTTCAACAAACCGTTGAGAGCCAGCCCGGATAGCCTTGTGGTTAAGGTGTTCGATTCACAATCGTTCACCCCGGGTTCGAGTCCCCGTGTGTGCTCCATGGATGTGCACTGCTGATGATTTCCAACAAGGATGAAACAGCTGTACAGTGCTTCCATGCTTTTCAATGGTGAGTTGAGCGTTCAAGCTGCATGATGAATCATATCATATACAAATCTAATCTCCTACAACTCAATTGCAAACAGTAACCAAGCTGTGTAGGTTGTTCATAACGGAATGCCTTCGTTGTACTTAGGCCCCTACAGAGAAGTCATCCATCATAGGAGTGGATCGCTGTGTGGGAAGCGGGTTGTTACCGTTCAAACCCGGTGACGGAAGGGTGCTATATCATGTAGTGTAGATGTTCAACAAACCGTTGAGAGCCAGCCCGGATAGCCTTGTGGTTAAGGTGTTCGATTCACAATCGTTCACCCCGGGTTCGAGTCCCCGTGGGTGCTCCATGGATGTGCACTGCTGATGATTCCCAACAAGGATGAAACAGCTGTACAGTGCTTCCATGCTTTGCAGTGGTGATTTGAGCGTTCAAGCTGCATGATGAATCATATCATATACAAATCTAATCTCCTACAACTCAATTGCAAACAGTAACCAAGCTGTGTAGGTTGTTCATAACGGAATGCCTTCGTTGTACTTAGGCCCCTACAGAGAAGTCATCCATCATAGGAGTGGATCGCTGTGTGGGAAGCGGGTTGTTACCGTTCAAAGCCAGTGACGGAAGGGTGCTATATCATGTAGTGTAGATGTTCAACAAACCGTTGAGAGCCAGCCCGGATAGCCTTGTGGTTAAGGTGTTCGATTCACAATCGTTCACCCCGGGTTCGAGTCCCCGTGGGTGCTCCATGGATGTGCACAGCTGATGATTCCCAACAAGGATGAAACAGCTGTACAGTGCTTCCATGCTTTTCAATGGTGAGTTGAGCGTTCAAGCTGCATGATGAATCATATCATATACAAATCTAATCTCCTACAACTCAATTGCAAACAGTAACCAAGCTGTGTAGGTTGTTCATAACGGAATGCCTTCGTTGTACTTAGGCCCCTACAGAGAAGTCATCCATCATAGGAGTGGATCGCTGTGTGGGAAGCGGGTTGTTACCGTTCAAAGCCAGTGACGGAAGGGTGCTATATCATGTAGTGTAGATGTTCAACAAACCGTTGAGAGCCAGCCCGGATAGCCTTGTGGTTAAGGTGTTCGATTCACAATCGTTCACCCCGGGTTCGAGTCCCCGTGGGTGCTCCATGGATGTGCACTGCTGATGATTCCCAACAAGGATGAAACAGCTGTACAGTGCTTCCATGCTTTGCAGTGGTGATTTGAGCGTTCAAGCTGCATGATGAATCATATCATATACAAATCTAATCTCCTACAACTCAATTGCAAACAGTAACCAAGCTGTGTAGGTTGTTCATAACGGAATGCCTTCGTTGTACTTAGGCCCCTACAGAGAAGTCATCCATCATAGGAGTGGATCGCTGTGTGGGAAGCGGGTTGTTACCGTTCAAAGCCAGTGACGGAAGGGTGCTATATCATGTAGTGTAGATGTTCAACAAACCGTTGAGAGCCAGCCCGGATAGCCTTGTGGTTAAGGTGTTTGATTCACAATCGTTCACCCCGGGTTCGAGTCCCCGTGGGTGCTCCATGGATGTGCACTGCTGATGATTCCCAACAAGGATGAAACAGCTGTACAGTGCTTCCATGCTTTGCAGTGGTGATTTGAGCGTTCAAGCTGCATGATGAATCATATCATATACAAATCTAATCTCCTACAACTCAATTGCAAACAGTAACCAAGCTGTGTAGGTTGTTCATAACGGAATGCCTTCGTTGTACTTAGGCCCCTACAGAGAAGTCATCCATCATAGGAGTGGATCGCTGTGTGGGAAGCGGGTTGTTACCGTTCAAAGCCAGTGACGGAAGGGTGCTATATCATGTAGTGTAGATGTTCAACAAACCGTTGAGAGCCAACCCGGATAGCCTTGTGGTTAAGGTGTTCGATTCACAATCGTTCACCCCGGGTTCGAGTCCCCGTGGGTGCTCCATGGATGTGCACAGCTGATGATTCCCAACAAGGATGAAACAGCTGTACAGTGCTTCCATGCATTTTGATGGTGAGTTGAGCGTTCAAGCTGCATGATGAATCATATCATATACAAATCTAATCTCCTACAACTCAATTGCAAACAGTAACCAAGCTGTGTAGGTTGTTCATAACGGAATGCGTTTGTTGTACTTAGGCCCCTACAGAGAAGTCATCCATCATAGGAGTGGATCGCTGTGTGGGAAGCGGGTTGTTACCGTTCAAAGCCAGTGACGGAAGGGTGCTATATCATGTAGTGTAGATGTTGAACAAACCGTTGAGAGCCAGCCCGGATAGCCTTGTGGTTAACGTGCTCGATTCACAATCGTTCACCCCGTGTTCGAATAACCGTGTGTGCTCCATGGATGTGCACTGCTGATGATTCCCAACAAGGATGAAACAGCTGTACAGTGCTTCCATGCTTTGCAGTGGTGATTTGAGCGTTCAAGCTGCATGATGAATCATATCATATACAAATCTAATCTCCTACAACTCAATTGCAAACAGTAACCAAGCTGTGTAGGTTGTTCATAACGGAATGCCTTCGTTGTACTTAGGCCCCTACAGAGAAGTCATCCATCATAGGAGTGGATCGCTGTGTGGGAAGCGGGTTGTTACCGTTCAAAGCCAGTGACGGAAGGGTGCTATATCATGTAGTGTAGATGTTCAACAAACCGTTGAGAGCCAACCCGGATAGCCTTGTGGTTAAGGTGTTCGATTCACAATCGTTCACCCCGGGTTCGAGTCCCCGTGGGTGCTCCATGGATGTGCACTGCTGATGATTCCCAACAAGGATGAAACAGCTGTACAGTGCTTCCATGCATTTTGATGGTGAGTTGAGCGTTCAAGCTGCATGATGAATCATATCATATACAAATCTAATCTCCTACAACTCAATTGCAAACAGTAACCAAGCTGTGTAGGTTGTTCATAACGGAATGCCTTCGTTGTACTTAGGCCCCTACAGAGAAGTCATCCATCATAGGAGTGGATCGCTGTGTGGGAAGCGGGTTGTTACCGTTCAAACCCGGTGACGGAAGGGTGCTATATCATGTAGTGTAGATGTTGAACAAACCGTTGAGAGCCAGCCCGGATAGCCTTGTGGTTAAGGTGCTCGATTCACAATCGTTCACCCCGGGTTCGAGTCCCCGTGGGTGCTCCATGGATGTGCACTGCTGATGATTCCCAACAAGGATGAAACAGCTGTACAGTGCTTCCATGCTTTTCAATGGTGAGTTGAGCGTTCAAGCTGCATGATGAATCATATCATATACAAATCTAATCTCCTACAACTCAATTGCAAACAGTAACCAAGCTGTGTAGGTTGTTCATAACGGAATGCCTTCGTTGTACTTAGGCCCCTACAGAGAAGTCATCCATCATAGGAGTGGATCGCTGTGTGGGAAGCGGGTTGTTACCGTTCAAAGCCAGTGACGGAAGGGTGCTATATCATGTAGTGTAGATGTTCAACAAACCGTTGAGAGCCAGCCCGGATAGCCTTGTGGTTAAGGTGTTCGATTCACAATCGTTCACCCCGGGTTCGAGTCCCCGTGGGTGCTCCATGGATGTGCACTGCTGATGATTCCCAACAAGGATGAAACAGCTGTACAGTGCTTCCATGCATTTTGATGGTGAGTTGAGCGTTCAAGCTGCATGATGAATCATATCATATACAAATCTAATCTCCTACAACTCAATTGCAAACAGTAACCAAGCTGTGTAGGTTGTTCATAACGGAATGCCTTCGTTGTACTTAGGCCCCTACAGAGAAGTCATCCATCATAGGAGTGGATCGCTGTGTGGGAAGCGGGTTGTTACCGTTCAAACCCGGTGACGGAAGGGTGCTATATCATGTAGTGTAGATGTTGAACAAACCGTTGAGAGCCAGCCCGGATAGCCTTGTGGTTAAGGTGCTCGATTCACAATCGTTCACCCCGGGTTCGAGTCCCCGTGGGTGCTCCATGGATGTGCACTGCTGATGATTCCCAACAAGGATGAAACAGCTGTACAGTGCTTCCATGCTTTTCAATGGTGAGTTGAGCGTTCAAGCTGCATGATGAATCATATCATATACAAATCTAATCTCCTACAACTCAATTGCAAACAGTAAACAAGCTGTGTAGGTTGTTCATAACGGAATGCCTTCGTTGTACTTAGGCCCCTACAGAGAAGTCATCCATCATAGGAGTGGATCGCTGTGTGGGAAGCGGGTTGTTACCGTTCAAACCCGGTGACGGAAGGGTGCTATATCATGTAGTGTAGATGTTCAACAAACCGTTGAGAGCCAGCCCGGATAGCCTTGTGGTTAAGGTGTTCGATTCACAATCGTTCACCCCGGGTTCGAGTCCCCGTGTGTGCTCCATGGATGTGCACTGCTGATGATTTCCAACAAGGATGAAACAGCTGTACAGTGCTTCCATGCTTTTCAATGGTGAGTTGAGCGTTCAAGCTGCATGATGAATCATATCATATACAAATCTAATCTCCTACAACTCAATTGCAAACAGTAACCAAGCTGTGTAGGTTGTTCATAACGGAATGCCTTCGTTGTACTTAGGCCCCTACAGAGAAGTCATCCATCATAGGAGTGGATCGCTGTGTGGGAAGCGGGTTGTTACCGTTCAAAACCGGTGACGGAAGGGTGCTATATCATGTAGTGTAGATGTTCAACAAACCGTTGAGAGCCAGCCCGGATAGCCTTGTGGTTAAGGTGTTTGATTCACAATCCTTCACCCCGGGTTCGAGTCCCCGTGGGTGCTCCATGGATGTGCACTGCTGATGACTCCCAACAAGGATGAAACAGCTGTACAGTGCTTCCATGCTTTTCAATGGTGAGTTGAGCGTTCAAGCTGCATGATGAATCATATCATATACAAACCTAATCTCCTACAACTCAATTGCAAACAGTAACCAAGCTGTGTAGGTTGTTCATAACGGAATGCCTTCGTTGTACTTAGGCCCCTACAGAGAAGTCATCCATCATAGGAGTGGATCGCTGTGTGGGAAGCGGGTTGTTACCGTTCAAAGCCAGTGACGGAAGGGTGCTATATCATGTAGTGTAGATGTTCAACAAACCGTTGAGAGCCAGCCCGGATAGCCTTGTGGTTAAGGTGTTTGATTCACAATCGTTCACCCCGGGTTCGAGTCCCCGTGGGTGCTCCATGGATGTGCACTCTGCTGATGATTCCCAACAAGGATGAAACAGCTGTACAGTGCTTCCATGCTTTTCAATGGTGAGTTGAGCGTTCAAGCTGCATGATGAATCATATCATATACAAATCTAATCTCCTACAACTCAATTGCAAACAGTAACCAAGCTGTGTAGGTTGTTCATAACGGAATGCCTTCGTTGTACTTAGGCCCCTACAGAGAAGTCATTCATCATAGGAGTGGATCGCTGTGTGGGAAGCGGGTTGTTACCGTTCAAAGCCAGTGACGGAAGGGTGCTATATCATGTAGTGTAGATGTTCAACAAACCGTTGAGAGCCAACCCGGATAGCCTTGTGGTTAAGGTGTTCGATTCACAATCGTTCACCCCGGGTTCGAGTCCCCGTGTGTGCTCCATGGATGTGCACTGCTGATGATTCCCAACAAGGATGAAACAGCTGTACAGTGCTTCCATGCTTTTCAATGGTGAGTTGAGCGTTCAAGCTGCATGATGAATCATATCATATACAAATCTAATCTCCTACAACTCAATTGCAAACAGTAACCAAGCTGTGTAGGTTGTTCATAACGGAATGCCTTCGTTGTACTTAGGCCCCTACAGAGAAGTCATCCATCATAGGAGTGGATCGCTGTGTGGGAAGCGGGTTGTTACCGTTCAAAGCCAGTGACGGAAGGGTGCTATATCATGTAGTGTAGATGTTCAACAAACCGTTGAGAGCCAGCCCGGATAGCCTTGTGGTTAAGGTGTTCGATTCACAATCGTTCACCCCGGGTTCGAGTCCCCGTGGGTGCTCCATGGATGTGCACTGCTGATGATTCCCAACAAGGATGAAACAGCTGTACAGTGCTTCCATGCTTTTCAATGGTGAGTTGAGCGTTCAAGCTGCATGATGAATCATATCATATACAAATCTAATCTCCTACAACTCAATTGCAAACAGTAACCAAGCTGTGTAGGTTGTTCATAACGGAATGCCTTCGTTGTACTTAGGCCATTAAGCAGAATTGGCCCATCATAGGAGTGGATCGCTGTGTGGGAAGCGGGTTGTTACCGTTCAAAGCCAGTGACGGAAGGGTGCTATATCATGTAGTGTAGATGTTCAACAAACCGTTGAGAGCCAGCCCGGATAGCCTTGTGGTTAACGTGCTCGATTCACAATCGTTCACCCCGTGTTCGAATAACCGTGTGTGCTCCATGGATGTGCACTGCTGATGATTCCCAACAAGGATGAAACAGCTGTACAGTGCTTCCATGCTTTTCAATGGTGAGTTGAGCGTTCAAGCTGCATGATGAATCATATCATATACAAATCTAATCTCCTACAACTCAATTGCAAACAGTAACCAAGCTGTGTAGGTTGTTCATAACGGAATGCCTTCGTTGTACTTAGGCCCCTACAGAGAAGTCATCCATCATAGGAGTGGATCGCTGTGTGGGAAGCGGGTTGTTACCGTTCAAAGCCAGTGACGGAAGGGTGCTATATCATGTAGTGTAGATGTTGAACAAACCGTTGAGAGCCAGCCCGGATAGCCTTGTGGTTAAGGTGTTCGATTCACAATCGTTCACCCCGGGTTCGAGTCCCCGTGGGTGCTCCATGGATGTGCACTGCTGATGATTCCCAACAAGGATGAAACAGCTGTACAGTGCTTCCATGCTTTTCAATGGTGAGTTGAGCGTTCAAGCTGCATGATGAATCATATCATATACAAATCTAATCTCCTACAACTCAATTGCAAACAGTAACCAAGCTGTGTAGGTTGTTCATAACGGAATGCCTTCGTTGTATTTAGGCCATTAAGCAGAATTGGCCCATCATAGGAGTGGATCGCTGTGTGGGAAGCGGGTTGTTACCGTTCAAAGCCAGTGACGGAAGGGTGCTATATCATGTAGTGTAGATGTTCAACAAACCGTTGAGAGCCAGCCCGGATAGCCTTGTGGTTAACGTGCTCGATTCACAATCGTTCACCCCGTGTTCGAATAACCGTGTGTGCTCCATGGATGTGCACTGCTGATGATTCCCAACAAGGATGAAACAGCTGTACAGTGCTTCCATGCTTTTCAATGGTGAGTTGAGCGTTCAAGCTGCATGATGAATCATATCATATACAAATCTAATCTCCTACAACTCAATTGCAAACAGTAACCAAGCTGTGTAGGTTGTTCATAACGGAATGCCTTCGTTGTACTTAGGCCCCTACAGAGAAGTCATCCATCATAGGAGTGGATCGCTGTGTGGGAAGCGGGTTGTTACCGTTCAAACCCGGTGACGGAAGGGTGCTATATCATGTAGTGTAGATGTTCAACAAACCGTTGAGAGCCAGCCCGGATAGCCTTGTGGTTAAGGTGTTTGATTCACAATCGTTCACCCCGGGTTCGAGTCCCCGTGGGTGCTCCATGGATGTGCACTCTGCTGATGATTCCCAACAAGGATGAAACAGCTGTACAGTGCTTCCATGCTTTGCAGTGGTGATTTGAGCGTTCAAGCTGCATGATGAATCATATCATATACAAATCTAATCTCCTACAACTCAATTGCAAACAGTAACCAAGCTGTGTAGGTTGTTCATAACGGAATGCCTTCGTTGTACTTAGGCCCCTACAGAGAAGTCATCCATCATAGGAGTGGATCGCTGTGTGGGAAGCGGGTTGTTACCGTTCAAAGCCAGTGACGGAAGGGTGCTATATCATGTAGTGTAGATGTTCAACAAACCGTTGAGAGCCAACCCGGATAGCCTTGTGGTTAAGGTGTTCGATTCACAATCGTTCACCCCGGGTTCGAGTCCCCGTGTGTGCTCCATGGATGTGCACTGCTGATGATTCCCAACAAGGATGAAACAGCTGTACAGTGCTTCCATGCTTTTCAATGGTGAGTTGAGCGTTCAAGCTGCATGATGAATCATATCATATACAAATCTAATCTCCTACAACTCAATTGCAAACAGTAACCAAGCTGTGTAGGTTGTTCATAACGGAATGCCTTCGTTGTACTTAGGCCCCTACAGAGAAGTCATCCATCATAGGAGTGGATCGCTGTGTGGGAAGCGGGTTGTTACCGTTCAAAGCCAGTGACGGAAGGGTGCTATATCATGTAGTGTAGATGTTCAACAAACCGTTGAGAGCCAGCCCGGATAGCCTTGTGGTTAAGGTGTTCGATTCACAATCGTTCACCCCGGGTTCGAGTCCCCGTGGGTGCTCCATGGATGTGCACTGCTGATGATTCCCAACAAGGATGAAACAGCTGTACAGTGCTTCCATGCTTTTCAATGGTGAGTTGAGCGTTCAAGCTGCATGATGAATCATATCATATACAAATCTAATCTCCTACAACTCAATTGCAAACAGTAACCAAGCTGTGTAGGTTGTTCATAACGGAATGCCTTCGTTGTATTTAGGCCATTAAGCAGAATTGGCCCATCATAGGAGTGGATCGCTGTGTGGGAAGCGGGTTGTTACCGTTCAAAGCCAGTGACGGAAGGGTGCTATATCATGTAGTGTAGATGTTCAACAAACCGTTGAGAGCCAGCCCGGATAGCCTTGTGGTTAACGTGCTCGATTCACAATCGTTCACCCCGTGTTCGAATAACCGTGTGTGCTCCATGGATGTGCACTGCTGATGATTCCCAACAAGGATGAAACAGCTGTACAGTGCTTCCATGCTTTTCAATGGTGAGTTGAGCGTTCAAGCTGCATGATGAATCATATCATATACAAATCTAATCTCCTACAACTCAATTGCAAACAGTAACCAAGCTGTGTAGGTTGTTCATAACGGAATGCCTTCGTTGTACTTAGGCCCCTACAGAGAAGTCATCCATCATAGGAGTGGATCGCTGTGTGGGAAGCGGGTTGTTACCGTTCAAACCCGGTGACGGAAGGGTGCTATATCATGTAGTGTAGATGTTCAACAAACCGTTGAGAGCCAGCCCGGATAGCCTTGTGGTTAAGGTGTTCGATTCACAATCGTTCACCCCGGGTTCGAGTCCCCGTGTGTGCTCCATGGATGTGCACTGCTGATGATTTCCAACAAGGATGAAACAGCTGTACAGTGCTTCCATGCTTTTCAATGGTGAGTTGAGCGTTCAAGCTGCATGATGAATCATATCATATACAAATCTAATCTCCTACAACTCAATTGCAAACAGTAACCAAGCTGTGTAGGTTGTTCATAACGGAATGCCTTCGTTGTACTTAGGCCCCTACAGAGAAGTCATCCATCATAGGAGTGGATCGCTGTGTGGGAAGCGGATTGTTACCGTTCAAAGCCAGTGACGGAAGGGTGCTATATCATGTAGTGTAGATGTTCAACAAACCGTTGAGAGCCAGCCCGGATAGCCTTGTGGTTAAGGTGTTTGATTCACAATCGTTCACCCCGGGTTCGATTCCCCGTGGGTGCTCCATGGATGTGCACTGCTGATGATTCCCAACAAGGATGAAACAGCTGTACAGTGCTTCCATGCTTTGCAGTGGTGATTTGAGCGTTCAAGCTGCATGATGAATCATATCATATACAAATCTAATCTCCTACAACTCAATTGCAAACAGTAACCAAGCTGTGTAGGTTGTTCATAACGGAATGCCTTCGTTGTACTTAGGCCCCTACAGAGAAGTCATCCATCATAGGAGTGGATCGCTGTGTGGGAAGCGGGTTGTTACCGTTCAAAGCCAGTGACGGAAGGGTGCTATATCATGTAGTGTAGATGTTGAACAAACCGTTGAGAGCCAGCCCGGATAGCCTTGTGGTTAAGGTGTTCGATTCACAATCGTTCACCCAGGGTTCGAGTCCCCGTGTGTGCTCCATGGATGTGCACTGCTGATGATTCCCAACAAGGATGAAACAGCTGTACAGTGCTTCCATGCTTTTCAATGGTGAGTTGAGCGTTCAAGCTGCATGATGAATCATATCATATACAAATCTAATCTCCTACAACTCAATTGCAAACAGTAACCAAGCTGTGTAGGTTGTTCATAACGGAATGCCTTCGTTGTACTTAGGCCCCTACAGAGAAGTCATCCATCATAGGAGTGGATCGCTGTGTGGGAAGCGGGTTGTTACCGTTCAAAGCCAGTGACGGAAGGGTGCTATATCATGTAGTGTAGATGTTGAACAAACCGTTGAGAGCCAGCCCGGATAGCCTTGTGGTTAAGGTGTTCGATTCACAATCGTTCACCCCGGGTTCGAGTCCCCGTGTGTGCTCCATGGATGTGCACCGCTGATGATTCCCAACAAGGATGAAACAGCTGTACAGTGCTTCCATGCTTTTCAATGGTGAGTTGAGCGTTCAAGCTGCATGATGAATCATATCATATACAAATCTAATCTCCTACAACTCAATTGCAAACAGTAACCAAGCTGTGTAGGTTGTTCATAACGGAATGCCTTCGTTGTACTTAGGCCCCTACAGAGAAGTCATCCATCATAGGAGTGGATCGCTGTGTGGGAAGCGGGTTGTTACCGTTCAAAGCCAGTGACGGAAGGGTGCTATATCATGTAGTGTAGATGTTCAACAAACCGTTGAGAGCCAGCCCGGATAGCCTTGTGGTTAAGGTGTTCGATTCACAATCGTTCACCCCGGGTTCGAGTCCCCGTGTGTGCTCCATGGATGTGCACCGCTGATGATTCCCAACAAGGATGAAACAGCTGTACAGTGCTTCCATGCTTTTCAATGGTGAGTTGAGCGTTCAAGCTGCATGATGAATCATATCATATACAAATCTAATCTCCTACAACTCAAATGCAAACAGTAACCAAGCTGTGTAGGTTGTTCATAACGGAATGCCTTCGTTGTACTTAGGCCCCTACAGAGAAGTCATCCATCATTGGAGTGGATCGCTGTGTGGGAAGCGGAATGTTACCGTTCAAAGCCAGTGACGGAAGGGTGCTATATCATGTAGTGTAGATGTTCAACAAACCGTTGAGAGCCAGCCCGGATAGCCTTGTGGTTAAGGTGTTCGATTCACAATCGTTCACCCCGGGTTCGAGTCCCCGTGGGTGCTCCATGGATGTGCACTGCTGATGATTCCCAACAAGGATGAATCAGCTGTACAGTGCTTCCATGCTTTTCAATGGTGAGTTGAGCGTTCAAGCTGCATGATGAATCATATCATATACAAATCTAATCTCCTACAACTCAATTGCAAACAGTAACCAAGCTGTGTAGGTTGTTCATAACGGAATGCCTTCGTTGTACTTAGGCCCCTACAGAGAAGTCATCCATCATAGGAGTGGATCGCTGTGTGGGAAGCGGGTTGTTAACGTTCAAACCCGGTGACGGAAGGGTGCTATATCATGTAGTGTAGATGTTGAACAAACCGTTGAGAGCCAGCCCGGATAGCCTTGTGGTTAAGGTGTTCGATTCACAATCGTTCACCCCGGGTTCGAGTCCTCGTGGGGGCTCCATGGATGTGCACCGCTGATGATTCCCAACAAGGATGAAACAGCTGTACAGTGCTTCCATGCTTTTCAATGGTGAGTTGAGCGTTCAAGCTGCATGATGAATCATATCATATACAAATCTAATCTCCTACAACTCAATTGCAAACAGTAACCAAGCTGTGTAGGTTGTTCATAACGGAATGCCTTCGTTGTACTTAGGCCCCTACAGAGAAGTCATCCATCATAGGAGTGGATCGCTGTGTGGGAAGCGGGTTGTTACCGTTCAAACCCGGTGACGGAAGGGTGCTATATCATGTAGTGTAGATGTTCAACAAACCGTTGAGAGCCAGCCCGGATAGCCTTGTGGTTAACGTGCTCGATTCACAATCGTTCACCCAGGGTTCGAGTCTCCGTGGGTGCTCCATGGATGTGCACTGCTGATGATTCCCAACAAGGATGAAACAGCTGTACAGTGCTTCCATGCTTTTCAATGGTGAGTTGAGCGTTCAAGCTGCATGATGAATCATATCATATACAAATCTAATCTCCTACAACTCAAATGCAAACAGTAACCAATCTGTGTAGGTTGTTCATAACGGAATGCCTTCGTTGTACTTAGGCCCCTACAGAGGAGTCATCCATCATTGGAGTGGATCGCTGTGTGGGAAGCGGAATGTTACCGTTCAAAGCCAGTGACGGAAGGGTGCTATATCATGTAGTGTAGATGTTCAACAAACCGTTGAGAGCCAGCCCGGATAGCCTTGTGGTTAAGGTGTTCGATTCACAATCGTTCACCCCGGGTTCGAGTCCCCGTGGGTGCTCCATGGATGTGCACCGCTGATGATTCCCAACAAGGATGAATCAGCTGTACAGTGCTTCCATGCATTTTGATGGTGAGTTGAGCGTTCAAGCTGCATGATGAATCATATCATATACAAATCTAATCTCCTACAACTCAATTGCAAACAGTAACCAAGCTGTGTAGGTTGTTCATAACGGAATGCCTTCGTTGTACTTAGGCCCCTACAGAGAAGTCATCCATCATAGGAGTGGATCGCTGTGTGGGAAGCGGGTTGTTACCGTTCAAAGCCAGTGACGGAAGGGTGCTATATCATGTAGTGTAGATGTTCAACAAACCGTTGAGAGCCAGCCCGGATAGCCTTGTGGTTAAGGTGTTTGATTCACAATCGTTCACCCAGGGTTCGAGTCTCCGTGGGTGCTCCATGGATGTGCACTGCTGATGATTCCCAACAAGGATGAAACAGCTGTACAGTGCTTCCATGCTTTTCAATGGTGAGTTGAGCGTTCAAGCTGCATGATGAATCATATCATATACAAATCTAATCTCCTACAACTCAATTGCAAACAGTAACCAAGCTGTGTAGGTTGTTCATAACGGAATGCCTTCGTTGTACTTAGGCCCCTACAGAGAAGTCATCCATCATAGGAGTGGATCGCTGTGTGGGAAGCGGGTTGTTACCGTTCAAAGCCAGTGACGGAAGGGTGCTATATCATGTAGTGTAGATGTTCAACAAACCGTTGAGAGCCAGCCCGGATAGCCTTGTGGTTAAGGTGTTCGATTCACAATCGTTCACCCCGGGTTCGAGTCCCCGTGTGTGCTCCATGGATGTGCACTGCTGATGATTCCCAACAAGGATGAAACAGCTGTACAGTGCTTCCATGCTTTTCAATGGTGAGTTGAGCGTTCAAGCTGCATGATGAATCATATCATATACAAATCTAATCTCCTACAACTCAATTGCAAACAGTAACCAAGCTGTGTAGGTTGTTCATAACGGAATGCCTTCGTTGTACTTAGGCCCCTACAGAGAAGTCATCCATCATAGGAGTGGATCGCTGTGTGGGAAGCGGGTTGTTACCGTTCAAAGCCAGTGACGGAAGGGTGCTATATCATGTAGTGTAGATGTTCAACAAACCGTTGAGAGCCAGCCCGGATAGCCTTGTGGTTAAGGCGTTTGATTCACAATCGTTCACCCAGGGTTCGATTCCCCGTGGGGGCTCCATGGATGTGCACTGCTGATGATTCCCAACAAGGATGAAACAGCTGTACAGTGCTTCCGTGCTTTGCAGTGGTGAGTTGAGCGTTCAAGCTGCATGATGAATCATATCATATACAAATCTAATCTCCTACAACTCAATTGCAAACAGTAACCAAGCTGTGTAGGTTGTTCATAACGGAATGCCTTCGTTGTACTTAGGCCCCTACAGAGAAGTCATCCATCATAGGAGTGGATCGCTGTGTGGGAAGCGGGTTGTTACCGTTCAAAGCCAGTGACGGAAGGGTGCTATATCATGTAGTGTAGATGTTCAACAAACCGTTGAGAGCCAGCCCGGATAGCCTTGTGGTTAAGGTGTTCGATTCACAATCGTTCACCCAGGGTTCGAGTCCCCGTGTGTGCTCCATGGATGTGCACCGCTGATGATTCCCAACAAGGATGAAACAGTTGTACAGTGCTTCCATGCTTTTCAATGGTGAGTTGAGCGTTCAAGCTGCATGATGAATCATATCATATACAAATCTAATCTCCTACAACTCAATTGCAAACAGTAACCAAGCTGTGTAGGTTGTTCATAACGGAATGCCTTCGTTGTACTTAGGCCCCTACAGAGAAGTAATCCATCATAGGAGTGGATCGCTGTGTGGGAAGCGGGTTGTTACCGTTCAAAGCCAGTGACGGAAGGGTGCTATATCATGTAGTGTAGATGTTGAACAAATCGTTGCGAGCCAGCCCGGATAGCCTTGTGGTTAAGGTGTTCGATTCACAATCGTTCGCCCCGGGTTCGAGTCCCCGTGGGTGCTCCATGGATGTGCACTGCTGATGATTCCCAACAAGGATGAAACAGCTGTACAGTGCTTCCATGCTTTTCAATGGTGAGTTGAGCGTTCAAGCTGCATGATGAATCATATCATATACAAATCTAATCTCCTACAACTCAATTGCAAACAGTAACCAAGCTGTGTAGGTTGTTCATAACGGAATGCCTTCGTTGTACTTAGGCCCCTACAGAGAAGTCATCCATCATAGGAGTGGATCGCTGTGTGGGAAGCGGGTTGTTACCGTTCAAAGCCAGTGACGGAAGGGTGCTATATCATGTAGTGTAGATGTTCAACAAACCGTTGAGAGCCAGCCCGGATAGCCTTGTGGTTAAGGTGTTCGATTCACATTCGTTCACCCCGGGTTCGAGTCCCCGTGGAGGCTCCATGGATGTGCATTGCTGATGATTCCCAACACGGATGAAACAGCTGTACAGTGCTTCCATGCTTTTCAATGGTGAGTTGAGCGTTCAAGCTGCATGATGAATCATATCATATACAAATCTAATCTCCTACAACTCAATTGCAAACAGTAACCAAGCTGTGTAGGTTGTTCATAACGGAATGCCTTCGTTGTACTTAGGCCCCTACAGAGAAGTCATCCATCATAGGAGTGGATCGCTGTGTGGGAAGCGGGTTGTTACCGTTCAAAGCCAGTGACGGAAGGGTGCTATATCATGTAGTGTAGATGTTGAACAAACCGTTGAGAGCCAGCCCGGAAAGCCTTGTGGTTAAGGTGTTCGATTCACAATCGTTCACCCCGGGTTCGAGTCCCAGTGGGGGCTCGGTGGATGTGCACCGCTGATGATTCCCAACAAGGATGAAACAGCTGTACAGTGCTTCCATGCTTTTCAATGGTGAGTTGAGCGTTCAAGCTGCATGATGAATCATATCATATACAAATCTAATCTCCTACAACTCAATTGCAAACAGTAACCAAGCTGTGTAGGTTGTTCATAACGGAATGCCTTCGTTGTACTTAGGCCCCTACAGGGAAGTCATCCATCATAGGAGTGGATCGCTGTGTGGGAAGCGGGTTGTTACCGTTCAAACCCGGTGACGGAAGGGTGCTATATCATGTAGTGTAGATGTTCAACAAACCGTTGAGAGCCAGCCCGGATAGCCTTGTGGTTAAGGTGTTCGATTCACAATCGTTCACCCAGGGTTCGAGTCCCCGTGGGGGCTCCATGGATGTGCACTGCTGATGATTCCCAACAAGGATGAAACAGCTGTACAGTGCTTCCATGCTTTTCAATGGTGAGTTGATCGTTCAAACTGCATGATGAATCATATCATATACAAATCTAATCTCCTACAACTCAATTGCAAACAGTAACCAAGCTGTGAAGGTTGTTCATAACGGAATGCCTTCGTTGTACTTAGGCCCCTACAGAGAAGTCATCCATCATAGGAGTGGATCGCTGTGTGGGAAGCGGGTTGTTACCGTTCAAAGCCAGTGACGGAAGGGTGCTATATCATGTAGTGTAGATGTTCAACAAACCGTTGAGAGCCAGCCCGGATAGCCTTGTGGTTAAGGTGTTCGATTCACAATCGTTCACCCCGGGTTCGAGTCCCCGTGTGTGCTCCATGGATGTGCACTGCTGATGATTCCCAACAAGGATGAAACAGCTGTACAGTGCTTCCATGCTTTGCAGTGGTGATTTGAGCGTTCAAGCTGCATGATGAATCATATCATATACAAATCTAATCTCCTACAACTCAATTGCAAACAGTAACCAAGCTGTGTAGGTTGTTCATAACGGAATGCCTTCGTTGTACTTAGGCCCCTACAGAGAAGTCATCCATCATAGGAGTGGATCGCTGTGTGGGAAGCGGGTTGTTACCGTTCAAAGCCAGTGACGGAAGGGTGCTATATCATGTAGTGTAGATGTTGAACAAACCGTTGAGAGCCAGCCCGGAAAGCCTTGTGGTTAAGGTGTTCGATTCACAATCGTTCACCCCGGGTTCGAGTCCCCGTGGGGGCTCCATGGATGTGCACTGCTGATGATTCCCAACAAGGATGAAACAGCTGTACAGTGCTTCCATGCTTTTCAATGGTGAGTTGAGCGTTCAAGCTGCATGATGAATCATATCATATACAAATCTAATCTCCTACAACTCAATTGCAAACAGTAACCAAGCTGTGTAGGTTGTTCATAACGGAATGCCTTCGTTGTACTTAGGCCCCTACAGAGAAGTCATCCATCGTAGGAGTGGATCGCTGTGTGGGAAGCGGGTTGTTAACGTTCAAAGCCAGTGACGGAAGGGTGCTATATCATGTAGTGTAGATGTTCAACAAACCGTTGAGAGCCAGCCCGGATAGCCTTGTGGTTAAGGTGTTTGATTCACAATCGTTCACCCAGGGTTCGAGTCCCCGTGTGTGCTCGGTGGATGTGCACTGCTGATGATTCCCAACAAGGATGAAACAGCTGTACAGTGCTTCCATGCTTTTCAATGGTGAGTTGAGCGTTCAAGCTGCATGATGACTCGTATCATATAGTTAGTAGATCTTATTTCATTGCAACAACCTTTACCTGTTCGTCGATTGCGCCAGCATACCGTTTCCTACTTCCCAGAATCAACCCAAGCCTAATATCTAGTCGATCATCGGGATTGTTATTTAGGAGCATGCTCTAAATAATCGTTTCATTTTTGGCTGTTGAATTGCGCAACTAAAAGTGACACTTTTCACGTCAAACAATCGTCTTTCTGCATGTGATCATCGGGTAATTGGATCTATGAGTCGTGTCGCCCTCTTGCTTGCTTGCTTTTGTGCGACTATTTCCTGTGACAGGATAAGTCGTCTTCTTGAGCATTTCTGGTGGTAGCTGTCTACGCTTCCCGGTCTGAAGCGAGGTCTGCACACTGGGGAATCCAGTTTCTGCGCCAGTCGCGCACTCAGAAGACCAACTGGAGGGCTAGGCAATCCATGTTTGCTTCAATAGTGCTAACCCGCGTCTTCAGTTTGCCACCAACCCAATCTGAGAAAGGTGGTGGTGGTAGGCTCCTCCTCGCAAGTTCCGTTTAGAGTCGTCGCAAGACATGGCCAGACCACTGCAGGTGACGCTGTCGGAGGAAGGAAGGAAGTCGTTCTGTGTTTGCACAGTGACGGCTTACAGAGGAGTATGTGATGCGATCGTGCCACTTGATTTTGGCCATGTAGCGGGGGCGCCATTGGTCGAAGCTTTCTAGCCTTCTCGTGTCGTCTACTCTCCGCGGTCAAGTTTCGCAGATGTGCGTAAGAACTGGGTGGACGGCAGCGCTGTACATGCGCAGATTTGTGTGAAGGCTTGCTTCGCTGCGGGACCACAATGATTTGCAGGGCTGCAAGAAAGCGCTTTCTGTGCGGTCCACATGGGGCTCGACCTCGTACCCGACCTGACCGTTTGGCCGGATAGCAGAACCGAGGTACTTGAATTGGTGTACCTCCTCCAGATGTTGGCTTATAAGGTGTGTTGAGCCTCACGGAGTTATGAAGCCTTTCGTTTTTGTAGTGCTCGCTTCCAGACTGAAGGCCCTAGCTTCTTATACAATAGGGTCGAGAACCGGATGCAGGGTTGCGGGATCCCCTCCTAGAATGACAGTATTGTCGGCGGATTCGCGGTGTGTACCTGAGAGCCGCAGCCAAGTTATATTCCTCGGAATTTGCTGCGGGCACGACTCACTGCCCAGTCGATATCTTAGTTAAATAGGACTAGGGAGACAGAACATCTCTGGAAGAAGCCACAGTCTATTGGAAACTCGAAACTTTTTGCCGTAGGCGCGGTTTCGCACCCGTATTACCAAGTGGTATGATCACATCAATCTGATGTGTTTTTCGAGCATTCCGTAGCTTTGCAATACACTCCACAGTGACATTCTGTCAATGGAGTAAAATGTTGCCCGAAAGTCAGCAAAGCACGCTGTGACGGGTTGTCGCAACTCATAGCGATGTTCTAGGGCTCCACGTGGCCCGGAGATCTCGTCAACACGGCCTCTTCCACGGCGAAAACCACACTGGTTGGAGCATGTTCGCGCATCCCAAATAGCAGCAAAAGCGATCGGGCACAATGGCAGCAATTCAACCACTATATACATGAGGCTGAGACACCTGTAAGCTGCGCAGACAGCCCCGTCCCCATTTTGGCGTAGAGGAAAGGATAGAGATTTACCAACCTTTTGGAAACATTTCGGCGAACTAGGCATGACGGAAGAGCGTGCTTGATGGGTCCAACAGAATTGGCAAACAGGATTTGAAGATCTCAGGTGATATGCCATCCTCTTCCGGTGACATTTTGTTTCCCATGGTTTGATCTGTAGGGACGGCTCGTGGTTTGTTCCGAGGCTCGAGGTCGGTCACATATCGTTCAATGTCACCCGCTGTCGTTATAAGGATGGACTGGATTGGAGGACGACTAAGCAGCTGACTGAATTGTTCGACCAACCTTTGGAGCTTCTGGTCGCATTCCAATTTGGGGTGGCCCTTATCGTCGCATATCGTGGGAGAATGAGGATGGGCCTTCCTCGAAGAGGAGCGCATGAGTCGGAAAAGCCTCCTGAAGTCCCTCAAGAGCGGCTGCTGTCTCCATCCGGCCTGTGATTTCAGACCAATATCGTTTACAGTTGCGCCTCGCTGAGCGTGTAGCTTTGCGGCTAAGGTTATGGTAATCGGGAGTCTCACTCCCCCAAACCATGGCGCAGCGAGTAACCTCTCAGTTTGCCTCAATGAATGGACACTGTTCCAGGCCGAAACAGGTTACAAGCGCTGTTATACAGGGCAGCTTTCTTAGCCCTCTGCTTTTCCTCATGTACATTAACGGCATATTCCTCTCAGTGAGTCAAGGCTCCCCGTTTCTTTTTCCTGATGACAGTAAGGTGACCTACTAGTTCAAGCCTGGTTTCCCAGCTTTGGCTATCTTAAACTTTTCTAAAGACATATATGCGCACTTGACAGAAAGTGCTCAACTCGGCAGATGAATTTTTCAGCTGACAAGCTTGAGGTACTCACATATAAATGCAACTTACCTCTTGGGTCTCTTGCCGTTTGTAGTCCATCCATTACTAGAAAACATGTTGCTCGGGACATTGGCTTGAGCTATTCCTGCACACTTGATTTTTCAGATTATTGGGCCTCGCAAGTCGCTAGGCTGAGGAAGTGCCAAAGCCTAATATTTTGCTCCTTCCGACTTCGAGACTGCATTCACCGGCTCTATAGATCTCACTCCAGGCCCCTATCAGAATACTACCCGTTGATCCTTTCTCGCATGTGCAAATCAGACAGAACTGGTATCGAATCATTCCAAAGTGGCCTTACTAAACGGCTGACTGGAGAGAGTTCAACCCTCACTTATAAAGAATGCTGCATATTTTCTAAACTGGACCCTTTACGTCTTCGTCTTTTTAAGCTGAACCTTATCTTTCTATATAACGTCTCCGACAGCCGGACATATACCGCTAATCCATTGTGCTCTCAGCCTGTTTCTAGCTATCCAAAGCTTTCTGAAAGTCTTATCCTTTGAACCCCTTTCACCAACACTAAGGGAAGTTCACACCTCTTTATCACAGTTTACCCTGAATTATGTAATGAATTACCATTACGTGTACGCATTTCTACTTCCAGCCATCAGTCTGGAATTGCGCTGGATAAGTTCCTCACCGTTGCCCGAACCTTACTGCGCCTCAACGTAAACATACACTATGACCACGTCTATGGGAAGGGTATGGGCCTTCGAGTCGTGCAGACACCGGCAGTCCATGACGGAGGAATATGAGTAGAAATTCTTAGTTTATCTGCCTTCCACATATGAAAAACTGGTCCCAGAGAGTAATTGTCCACTGATGTTGCCTGTTTATGTCAATTACCATTTAACCTCAGCTGGGGGCATCTCAGACTGCGTTTCCTTACTTTTTCTCTATTTCCAGACAACATTCTTGTGTACTTCTCTCTCGATGACTTTTAATACTCTGGAGACCACGTTGGTCACTAACCTGGCCTATGCACCCACTTGACGGTCAGCTATTCACAAGCTACCCAACCGACGCTCCCTTGGTTACTTTCCTGGATCCACTGAAGCGTGGTCACCTGATTGCGGACTATCTGATACCTACGGCCTTTTTGCCCCAACAGGGAGACTCATGTCAATCCCAACAGTGCGGGGAGCGGTCAGATCCACCTCTTTGGCCGGAGCACACCGGTCGTGCAGGTCGTCCGCAACGATGTGCGGGCTCAACTAGGCTGACATGTCGCACCCCCCGTCACCAGAAGCGTTATTCAGCTTCGGTGTCCAGAGCACGGCCAGCCCAACCCATTAGAACCAGTAGTGGATGAAAAAACAAAGTCACCTGTATCGTATTGCTGCCACCCGTCGCTTCCTCCAAAGTTCCTGAAAATCATCTGCCATACACCCGGTCAGGTCCCTAATCGATACGTGCACACATCAGTTCGGCTCAGAAATGGGCCCTACTATTTGATACCACTGAGATTTATCTCCACCGGCTTGCCTTCTATCTACCTGAATCCATCCCACGTTTACAACCATTCTAACCCGTCTAGTTACCGGATCTGTACCCCGAAACAAGGAACGGTTTCACTTTAAGATATCTTTATTATGCACATCACAATTTCCGATAAACTTTTGAAGTGACAATTCTTCCACTGGGCGATTTTTTCGTCACCACTTCATTCGTCTGAGCAAAATCTCCATTTAAGTATCGTTTCTAACCTGCAAACAATGTCACAAAACACGAACTGACCCCCCTCCCAGCGCCTCACCTGTGTGACACCAGCTCTCTGATCCATTGCATCTCTCTCCTGCATCTCCCGCCATTCAGTCATTTGCATTTCCTCACAGTCGCATTGGCAATGAATTATCCACAATCCACGATGTTACTCATTCGATTACTTCCTCAGTGCCCCATGTTAGAATATCCAGCTGTGCAGTCCCCTGCACTTCCTGAGAGATGTTCATATGAATTCTTACACGACTCTGCCAGTCCACCAGATGTCCACCTCCTACCAACGTTTGATGCTCCCATGCTACTCACCGATATACCCAAGCAAATCGACGATTGTATCGCACTTCACTGATCTATGAACCTCTGTCGCTGTTCTACGAAATTATCATAATCTTCCACATACGGCTCAACCAACTGACAGCTTTTTCTATATCTCCAGCTGAAAATCAACTACCAGTAGTTTGGGCTGCGGTCATTCCGTTTGCCCTCCCAGAGTCACAGGTTAAATTCTCCTTAACACGCCCAGTCACACAATTATCCGCGCTTTTTGACGGTTTCAGCAATGTATTACTTCTGGCTGATTCTGTCATATATAAAACATATATGCCGCTATTATGCTCACTTTGTTGTAAATCTGTATTCCTTATCTGTCACTCTTGGAGTCACCTCCGATGAACCCATGGTTGAATACAGTTTCACTCATCTTTTACCTACTGCAAACTTTTCCAATAATTTCCCACTATTGGGCATCTACACCAAATACCACTTTGGAGGCCGCCTCTCTGAGACTTCGCTGGAAATGAACTAGACGTATGCCGATTTACTGACCGTCCGGTAGTTTCTCGAAAGTCCCATGTCAATCTCTCATCAGCATATCCCGTAAAGCTGAAGTCTGCATGTTTTGACGGTACCACTTATGCACCATTCCCATATGACATCATAAGATCATGGAACATCACCTCCTCCGCCTACCCTGCTGTCAACTTGTGTTCACTGATTACCCTAAAACAAACCCTTTACTTGGATCGTATTTGATCCACCTGTCAACTTTTGTTACTTCGGTTCACCAAACTTCCAGGCTCAGGCATCCAAATACACCCCTACGTGAGTAAGTCTTCCACGACCTCTTGATGAATAGTAAGTACTTATTCTGTGGCAAATCGAACTCTGTTTCGTTTGCACAATTCTCCTTCTCAGTAAACGCCTTGCAGCGAATTTTGGCATTATATTTTTGCTATTTTGCAGGTCATTTGAGCCATTGGCTCAAGTTCATATCCGTCACCAAGAATTTTTCAATTTTTCGTCGGCGTCATTTCGAAAACTTTTCCGCCAGTATGCTCCCCTCTGCCATTGTATATCGATACCGTCCGAATTTTCGAGCGTTTTTACTCCATCCCTGCTTTATTTGATTGAGTATCTTGACCGCGGAGCCCATTTCACTCAATACTGGGTGATGTGTCCATTTGAACCTCAAAAGTCAGTTTCCCAGGACATTCATCCATGCGACCACAAAACCTCTACACTCTTTTGCGCAGCATTCACTCGGCCGAATATCCTAGAATCCCTTATGTGATCTTACATTTACCATGCGATCATGTCACCAAGCATGCTTCGGGTGTCCCCGAAACAAACCATTATAATTAGTGGTTTTTTATTTCATCCTCATATGCCAAGTTGCGTCTATGTCTAGCAACGGCCGTAAGCCAGTTCCATTTTGAAAATATCCCTAGGTGTCCCTGGACTATGACTGCTGACCTTCGGCCCGTTTTCACGCGCGTGAAGCTGGCTTTGAAGCACACCCCTGGCAGGCGGGTGCATTCGTTGCTTGTCGATAATTGATCTCCCTTCGCGTGACATTGCTGCTCTGATACGCTGGGTAATGTTCAACAACTGTTCTCAAGCAGCCATGAAGGACGAAGATGTCCATAGCTTTTCCGCCAAAATCATTCGGAATATAGCGGCTTATCAGAAGGACAGTTATGGCTCGTGAAAAACAGAAAAACGCAGCAGCTGCCAAAGTGACTGTTTGGGAAAAGTGGCCCTGTTATGAGTGCAGCCATTTCCAACTCGAGGCTTCCACTCATCTTAACCCCACAGAAGCAAGAAACCAGCCATCGGTTTTATGGACGGCATCCTTTACAAGTTAGTGCCGCATTGAATTTCAGCAGCACACCGATCGCAGCTTCGAATACAGAAGCGAATTTCGAAGATCCCCTTGAATACATCCGTCTCAAGGGGTTTCAGACGCTTTTCTTCCCCCAAGTTGTTCTGTCCGTAAAGATCAAAAACTCTGTTAAGCAGCCCTGACCAGTGCAAACACCTTGGAAGCCCCTGCTCTGATCGCGCCTTTCTTCCACGTTGGTCTGGATACTATCGATATCACAAAAGGTTTGACGGGAAAGCCCCGCACTGTGAAGCCGGTTGCTCATTCTCAGGTGTAAAACAGAAAAACTAATATCGCAACGAGTCCCGCCGCTAACGCGGTGGGCTGCCATAATGGCGGTTGTCTGCCGCGAGCATCAGATGTGCTTTCTAATGAACCGTTCTCTCTCGACACCGGAGCAGCTGCTGACGTCATTCCAAATGAAGCAGTTGGCTTAACCACTACATCAACGTTCACTATGTATGCAGCCCAGGACACTACCATTGAAACCTACGGACTTGGGCCCCTTACACAGTTCAGGCGTGCTTTGCAATTTCCACTGGGTGCTTATAGTAGCAAATGTCCCCACACCAGGTATCGATTTCCGTTTGATGGAAGATGTTGGAGAGCTGTCGATCGACGTGCTTTACCTTCCGTAACTGTTTCACATTCCTCCGTGAATCACGTGGTTCCTCTGAACACGAAACCTCAGGCCCAACACCCGTACGCAGGATTTCCTTCATTGTATTAGGCAAAACTCAGGCACTCTAGTCTCAAACTCGCGGCGAATGCCGCTGTCAACCACTACGCGGTCACCGAGGCTGCCCAGCTCTTAGACGACCCTGTTGCTTGGCACCAGACAACCTCTGCATAACACAGGCTGAGTTGGAGCACATGATGACATTGGGCACAGTACGCCCGGCCGGTGATCCTCGGACCTAGCCTCTTCAAATAATTTCCGAATCTGGTGGCGACTGGCTTCCACGTAGTGAACAGTGGGCCAGGAATTTTTCCACGATCTCAGGAAGGCCTCCGTTCCACGCACTGAAGTTCCATCTTCGTCTCTATCCGGTTGTTCTGCTTTCAGTGGCGTCGACCTAGTAAGAGTCCACCATCAAACCCCGATGACCATGGCTGACATATCTTAAACGGCTGTCACAACTTTATCCAGACTATTCCAGTTTAGCGCCTGCATCTCGGGCTCGGCAAAGCGGCCCAAAACTTCCAAAGGTATATGAATGGAGCAACAAGCCATCTGGAAGTGTTTACTTTTACCTGGACGCTGATTTCGTTGCAACTCCTCAGGGGCAAGAAAAAATGCTACACGTGCAAGCTCCTTCCCACCGCCCCAGCCAAAACGGTGAAAAATAAGCCATACCAAATGAGAACAAGGTACGCGCACCATCACATGCCTGGGTCACGACTTTTCAGTCTCGTAGGTACAACCCCTGCCCGACAAAGTAACAATAATTCGCGAATGTAGTGAACCTCAATCTTACCTGCCGTTGCGGCAGACGTTTGGCTTGGTTAAACTCAGTTGTCGCCTTATTATTCGCTTCAGCGATAAAAGCAGATTTGCATTAGCCTTCTGCTTTGAGGTGGGAGGCAGTTCACATTTTTCGGCGCGGCTTAGGCATTATTTGCTTTGATGAAAGAATCTATCTTCTACATGGCACCCATTGCTTACCCCGACTCTTTCGCTCCTCCCGCAATAGGACCAGACACTTCGGACATGGCTGTTGGGGCAGCGTTGAAGCAATTAGTCGATAGCACTAGGCGAACAATAGCTTTCTTTCCCAACCGTTTGGAACCTTACGAATCCAAGCAGTGCACATTGAGCGGAGAAATACCTGCATTTTGTTCGGGCATCCGACATTTCTGACACATAATCGAGGGACGAACGGCACTGGCGGAAGAAAAGCCCCGGGGTGATTTGGAGAACCGGACAAAGACTACATGTTGGTTTTGCATGCTGATGACAGATGTGGCTATTGAGGATATTCGGTTAAGCCGGCGAGTTCTAACATGGAAATTATGCCTGGGTACGGACGGGGATGATGGGTATTGACGTGGTGTATGAGAAGGAAAGAGAACGGAGGCTTGAAAATAGGATATATAGTGGGGTTATAATAATGTTTTCAGTGATCTGTGTGGTGTAACGGTGGTAAAAGCAGATACATGACGTGCAGTGAGTGAGGAAGACCGTGGTAGGGAAGTGAATATTTCTGGGCGTGGGCGGAGTGAGTGAGTAGGGAGATAATGAAATCGTACAGCGTGAGTCACGTGATTAGAAACCGTAGGGGTGGGGAAGAAATGAGTAGGTTTGCATGCTGTGACAGCCCCACTAAGATGGTTAGCGATAAGGGCAATGACAATAAAGATAGGTCATCATACGATGGCAGAACAAAGAAGGTAGGAGCACTCGAGCCATCGCCTGCTGTATTTGATTCGGGAGTCCGAGGGGAGTTGGAGCACGCTATCCGCAACCGGTGCTAATGGGTGAAACTGACCGCAAGCTTGCCACCTAACCTGGGAAAAGCTTCATAAAGTGACCGACGGAAAAGTGATTCAGCGGCCCCAACGAGCCCTACACTGCTACGGATGGCGTGCGCATCCGATGTAGGCCGGCCAAAGTAGTGGACCTGATCGCGCCATGCACAGTTCAGATTGACAATAGTGATACTAGATAATTATTCGAGGGGGCATAGTAACCCCGACAATGGCATGTAGTCCGTGACCTGCTGGCCAGGTTGCAAGAGGCCTCGAGGAACGGAACCAATAAGAACAGAGACTGGTGGACGACCGTGCGGCACTGTTACCCAGATGCGCCTGACCAGTAGAGTGTCTGAAGTGTTTGACGGCCTTTGAGGTTGAATGAAAAAGGAAACCCTTTGGGCCTGGGTGGGCCTCAGCTGGGGAATAACGGTTACCGGAGAAGAAAACCGAAAAATAAACCAAGGGCTTGCCCCTGCCGTGGGTCCCTGTAACAAGTTGGGAGACAGCTGGAAAAGTAAATGACCATAACCTGTTGGATTCCCCTGGGTACACACAGTGGGCAACTGTGATAAGCTATCGCACCGAGGGTAGGGGATAAACTGGCAGCTGATCAGGGGTAGCAACGGCTATAGTTCGAGGTAATAAGGAGATGGAATGGGCTGGGTACGGGACATGGTATTGGCTCCTGGAGCATAGATAGCAAGGTTACAGGGTGAGGCCTCTTCCGAAGGCCAGGTAGGTGGAGACGCTCAACAGTTAGCAATATAGCATTGCTGACACTTAAGTCGGAAGGAATGGTGCTCCGAATAGCGTACTGCTAAGAGGCAGCACTTACACTGAGGGGAAGCTCGTCCTGGATTTTGGAATAAGCCGACAGGAGGAATCGAGACCTCAAATAGGGATCAGATAGAGGCACGGGGAGAAAAAGCACACACCGTGACGAAGAGGGCAGAAGCAAGGATCAGTGAATGGGACAAAGTAGGAAGTTTATGCTTGGTTAATGACTGTATATTTCGGATGAGCCCTAAGCGTGCTAGGGTGCAGGATCAGATGGTTCGAGTGAAGTCAGGATCGGAATTTTCAAAAGGGTACAACGTGTTTGCACAGATTATTAAGAAGAGTGGTCAAGTGGACCAAGACGATGATAATGCCCGGCAAATGTTTAGTTCACGGTCAAATGGCCGGTTTGGTTGGTGGTGGTTGGAGTCAGTTTTAAAGGAGGAGTATATGCATAAATAGCACTGTAAATAATCAAGACACTTGAAATTCCAGCAAAAACAAGGGATATTTGTTAAAAGAAGAGCTTACCAGGGGAAATTCAAAGAGCCGTTTGCACACCGCAGGGTGTGAAAAGTATATGGAGAGAAAACTCGGCGACGTAAAAGAATGGATACTCCGGGATGAAATGCCATGGAGAAACTGCAAGTAAAGTGGTAAACGTTTGACGGTGAGAAGCCAACGGAGTCAATCACAAGGAAAGAGGACAACAAATCGGCTGAATAGAGGGGGATTTCAGGGGCGGAGATAGGAGGAATAGCCAGAGGAAAGCTGTTGAGTGATCAACAAATTAATTACATCCATATAGGTATGTCACAAAGTATCAGCAAGGAGATGGAATCACAGCAGTGAATCAAGTTGGCGTGCATTTTATGGCGATTGCAGAGGCAAACAGCTTGTAGAAGCCATAATAGTGTAGAGAGTAGATAAGTGGCCTGATGACCGTTGTGATACGGGGATTACATTATAACGATAAGGAGACGATTACGGGACCATTCAGTCCGATACGAAAATCAGGAACGGTAGGTGGGATTCAGAATAATAAAAAACGGTCGACATAGGTAGCAGTAGAAATTGGTGGATGAATACTGGTGGGGTCGGTTGTATAGTGAACGAGCGACACCTCTGGAGGTATAGGGAGACCACCAAAGTGGTGATAAAGGAAAGGCCGGAAGAAAACAGGGTCAGGCAAATTGCTTGCCTATATTGGGTTTGTAGGGAGGCACCGTGTGAAAGAGGAAGATAAACCAATATTGGGTGAGCACAGCTACGGCGATTACAAAGGCCAATAGTTCGCTGAAGAGCCGACAGAGTGAATGGCAGGTAAGTGCGAAGCAGTTAGTGAACATTGTATCACGCGTACTGTGCAACAATGACGGGCAAATAGAGCTGCGTGACGGGCGGCTGAGAAGGTGGGGGTGTAACAACACCTACAGCATTAAATAATTCAAGCGTCGGGGATAGTGTTAGAAATGGGTGCTGGTTACTCACGGAGTTATATATATATATACTGGTAATGGTAATAATGATAATGGTTTATTTCAGATAACCCCGAGGCGTGCTGCAACGCAAGATCAAACGGTACAATTGGACGTAGAGTCCGAATTCCGAGGGGATGATTCAGGTATGTACACTCGATGTTGCACAGGAAAAAGTATTTAAGTTACTCTTTAAGACGGCGCCCGGCAAATTTGAACTCAAGGTCGGGAGGCCAACCCGGTCAAGTCAGGGTGGAGCAGGTCGGAGGTAGTAGACTCTTCCTGAAATAGTACAAAAAGAGGGGCTATGCAACGACGGAGTCAAACAGAATTAACGAAATTTTTGTTCACCTTGAGGAAAAAGAAGTTTTCAAGTGAGACATGAACCAGCTATAGCTCTCCGCGGAGTATGGCACGGCTTTAGATTGGAAATGAGACGATCAAAGGGATGAATTAGTGGACAAAGAACAAGAGAAATCTTTCGAAGATTACCCTTGTAACGTTCAGTGACCGGATATCGGCTGGGCCAGCCAAATACCCAGTGAAGAACTCATTTGTGGAGAGACATTGCCTAGGTGATGGTGGAAGAAGTGGCCGGATGTAAACATGTGATCTTTGCGCACATTGTTTATTTTCAGGAAGGTGGAGTGTGATGCACCAAAATGGAAATGGGAGCTGGGCGACAAATCAACTTGCGGAGCGTAGCCATGATAGTCGCAGATACACGGTTTGCAAAGTAGATGAGTATGCAGATGACACGTAAGCATTTACGTAATGATTATCGTTATCTAAGGGCTGAACAGACCAGCTTAAATAAAAAAGCAGGTTGAGCCCCATACGGCGAATCCGCAGCGGGTCGGTTTGTAGAGGCTAACAGAATTTGGCGATGTGCAAAGGCTACGGATATACCCAAGAACCTTTTGGTGGAGAAACAACGGAGGTTTTTAAAGGGTATAAGAAAGGAACGCGGCCATCGAGGGGAAGCATTTGGGCAGTATTCCAAGGGTTTTCTTACAGGTGAGAGATACAAAGAAAGGCCACAGGTTGGTGGTAAGAAAAATCCGTGAATCGGGCCTAGAGCTAGCCGAGCCTTGGCCATTTAAAAGGGCTCCCGTTACGGTAAGTTAGAATATCGGGAACACGGCATGCCAAGGTCAGAAACGGCGGGGTGGACAGGGCTGAAAAGATCTTCCATAATGGTTTGACCAGGCGGTGTGGCTTGCTTGTAGGGAATTGGGGGGCTTTATCCCCCGACGAGAATTTCACGAAACAAGGCAGTGCAAATACCAGGGGTAAGAAAGAAGTCGTCTCCATTTTGGGAGAGTATTACATCTGGTACGAGTGGCCAGTTGTATGAACGGTAAAAGTGAGGACAGGGTGTTTTTTGGATTGGGACTGCAAAGGCAGCTAAATTCAAGCAAATTATACGGTGGCCACTACCAGGGAGTAAGTCAGTGACTGCGTCGGTGATAACAGAATTAAAGACGAAGAATACTAGGTCCACGTAGTTGTTCCCCAGTGTGGGGAGGAAATATGTTGGCTCCTCTCCTCGAGATGGGGACAGAAAAGGAAGGTGAAAGAAGTGGGATGGCTCATATGAGAATCAGCAGAAATGAAGACGGCTGAAGCCATCTGCAACAATTTTCACACTGAAAGGGTAGACAAGGGCAGCTCTAAAATCATCCAGTACAGAGTCTTTCTGGGGGGGGTCCGAAGCCGGAGGAAGTAGAAGCAGCTAGAGAGGAGGTTTTCGTGTGGGAATGAATAGATAACCGTAGTGGATCTTCAATAAAGACAAGAGGTTGTTGGTCAATAAAGCGAGCGCAGATAGTGCTTTCGACAGGGACAAGGCACCCCTCACCGTGCGTAATCCGGCAAGCGCTGCAGAAGCAATGATATCCATCTTTGCGAACAGGTCATAATGAGGTGTCTTGGGTGAGCCTTGGTTCAGTTACTAGTAATGTGGCGAGACTTGAGGTGTGCTAAGGATCGCAGATGCGATATTTTCCCAATCAGTGATCGAGCTATGATAAGAACAGGTAGAAACGAGTTCGGAGCCCAGGTGCTCGACTTACTAACGTCAGGTGATGGACAGCTGGTATTGCTATGGATATGGGCATTTGATCTGGTCAGGGATGGGGCCACGTCAAAAGTGGTAGAGGGGACGACTTTGAGAGGGTGACGATGAATGATCGAAGCGTTAGAAGGATTCCTTGACAGTCTTTGTTGGTGATGAAAAGTCGGGCCTGCAAAGATTCTGAAGACGTTGAACACAGGCTGGCTAGCCATAGGACCGGGAGTTTGGTGGGCACCGGTCCAGAAAGTAGTGTTTGTTGGCGGCGGAAAACGTACCCGTTGGGCAGTACCAGTATAGAAGGGTAGGAGGGCTTAGTGGTGAAGGTGTGTGAGTAACACTGGAATAGTGAGGGTTGGGGTTAGAACAGGGATGGCCAGTTGCCATAAAGGCCGGAAGCTCATGAGGGTTTAGGAACCTCTGCGTGGAAAAGGGAGATAATGGGAGTGGAAGAGCACGATTCAGGTCCGCATCTGGAACTGTTGGTAGGACGCTCATGCGTAGTTAAAGATATGGCGAGAAATGGGAGGAGAGGGCTGGGGCGAGCAACTGGGTCGTACTGGGACGGCATTGCTGAGGCTAGGGTCGGGTGGAGAGGAGATATATGTTGAAGATTTAGATGGATGGTTTTGACGCTGCACTTTGTCTGAAGAGGAGCAAAAATAAGGAGGTGATAAGGGGAAATTGAAGGGGTTGGTGGCACGGGATTGGCTGAGAAGGCTGTCTAGGCAATCATGTTCGGAGGCGTCAAATGGAATTGGAGGATAGGGTAACTGCTTGGTTCCCACGAGGACGGAGAGTAGGATTTCGAGGGAACTCAGCGGGGAGCGAAGGGTAATGATCTGGATGAATCGCCGGAGAGGCCTCGACACTCTAGATCAAACCAGCGTTGACGGTTTTTTAAAGGAGTTAAGGTACCCACCCATAGCAGTAACCCTCTCAAGCAACGGTACGGAAGGGTGCCCTCCACTGCTCACGTCGGCCTCGAATCTGCCTCACCTGCCTATTCCAAACCATGCCATCTTACCAAGGTTCTTGTTGGTTCCATCATGTTTTCAGACCAGCCAACGGAAAGGGCAGACAGCCGTGTTCGTACATGGGGGAAATGTCCCTGCCAGCGAGACAAATTGGCCGTACTCACCAACCATCAGTCTCAGGTTAATCGTTTGCTTTGCGCTCATAATTCGTGCACCAAGGCTAGGTTACTAGTTGATACTGGGGCCCAGGTTTCTTTCTTGTCGATCAGTAAAGACGAGCTAAGAGCTTTTTTGCATTGGCTGTCAGCAGCGAGTGGTTCATCCATTCCTACCTACGGCCGAGACTGCTTACGGTCGATCTCGGACTACGACGACGGTGTCAGCGGACGTCCATTCTTGCCGACGTTCCCACGGCAAAATAGCAAGCGATTTTCTGCAGCACTATGAATCATTTGTTGGTTCACATAGGCTGCGGCTTATCGGTCCTTCGTCGGACACTCAATTTATGGATCTCGCTGCTCAAAAAGATGTACATCGAATCACAGACTTATTTCCTAACATTCCTCACGATTTTCAGCCTTTGTTTATCAAATTTCCCGTTTTTGCTGAATCATTTGAAGAGATAGATGCAGTGACTGATCTTGTGGTGCTCTACGTGTTTTACTAACGGACCACCGGTCCGGCATGACCTCGCCGACCGGCACTGGACGAGCCGGCTTTCGCCGAAGGTGAGTTTGACGGTTTACTTTTTAAAGGTATCTTTTGCCCTTCTCACAGTCCATGGGCCTCCCCTCTACAAATGGTTCCTAAAAGATGGCACTGGCCGGTGACCTTGTGGATACTATAGCGCGATAAACTCGGTTACCATTTATGACAACTATCCGCTACTCTACATATACTGCTTCGCGGCATCGCCTCACGGCACGGCTGCCGTTTCTAAGATCGATTAGGCACGAGCTTATCACCAGACTTCAGTCGCTACTGAAGATCTCGAGACAACCTCTGTCACGGCTTTTTTTGGTTTGTTTGAGTTCCTACGTATACCTTTCGGCTTGAGAAATGCTGCCCAGATATTCCAGAGGTTTATCGATGCCATTAAACGAGATTGGGAATTTATTATTGATGGCTTGCTGATCGCACCGTCGAGTGTAGATGAATATTTCCAACATCTGGGGCTACTATCTCAAAGTTTGTCCGAACACCGAGCAGAAGTCAGTCCCGGTGAATGTGAACTTGGCAAACCGGAACTTGTGTTTCTTGTGCCTAAAATCACTCGAGAGGACATTGCGCCTTGCGAGGATGAAGTTCGTGCTATGCTGGATTGCGCCGTGCCGTCCTCGATCAAGGAGCTAAAGGCATTTTTGGGGTAAGTTAACTTTTGTCTTCTCACACCCCATGCCGCTGAGGTTTTGCCACCGTCAACTGACCTACTTCGGGGCAATCAACATAAGTTGTTGTTTAGGGACGTCGCACGAATAGAGTTCTCGGGGAATAAAGCCATATTAGCTCAGGCCACGCTTCTTATGCACCCATTTCCGTCCGCCAAGCCTAGCATAGCGGGGAGGGGAGCATCCGACTTTGCCATTGGAGCTGTCGCGTATCAGTCTACTTCTAGGATTTGGCAACCATCAAAAGTTTGCTCTCTGCCCCTCAATCGCATGGAAACGAAGTATAGTGATTTCGGTCCCAAAATTCCGGCTGCGTATAGTGCCGTCGACCACTTTCGTCACAAAGTCTAAGGTCGATATTGTATCCCCTATACCAACCACATGCCTCTGACGTTTGCATTACATCCCCACGAGAAATCAGACATTTGTATCATATTTCTCAGTTCACGGCTGACCTACGGCATGTCGAAGGTGAGTCAAACAGCTTTGCAGATGCGTTCCCGCTTACTCAACTTATCGTTATTAAATTTCCAGTTTTAGGCGCCTCTAACATGGCTGCAGCACAGGCACAGGATACCTCATGTATGGAAGCTGCTCAGTCACCGTTGATACAGTATCAGCCTTTACCCCTGGCCACCAGTGCTGAAACTACACTCTGAGACATGTCTATCGGCCTGCCTCGTCCAGTCGTACCTTCTTCATATTGGCCTCTCGTGTTCGATACCCACATGGACTTTTGCATCCAGGCTTCGCAGCCAGTCCGCAACCAGTAGCAACGCCATACGTCTAGAGATCCATGGATAATGATGTTCGTATGCAGGCAAAATTGTGTTTACTGTGTCAATGATCCAAAGTACATAGGTTAAAGGCTTCATCTATCGGTACCTTTGTTGCGCCTGATGCTCGCTTCAATCATATTCACGTAGGCATTGCAGGTCCATTGACCCCATCACCCGAGTATGCCTATATAATGCCGCGCATCGATGAATTTGTCAGGTGACCTGGAGTTATTCCTAGTTCTACTGTCGCGGCCGAATCAGTGGCTTGCTAACTGATAGAACGACGGATATCCTTATACGGTTGTCCTTCGACAGTCCCTACTGACTGAGGACAACAACTTGGATCCGACTTGTCCGCTTCATTGACTCACAAGCTGGGTACTGAAAGCATTCCCTCGACCGCGTACCATCTGGCATCGAGTGGCTTAGCCAAACGTTTCTTTCGTAAACTAAAAGCGGCCCTTAATGAACACGAGATCCCCGACCGGTACGAAACGCTACCACTAGTTGTGCTTCGTATCGGTAGTCGCTCAAGGGCAGGTGTCCCATGTTCCGCCGCAGAACCTGTCTACCGCACGGCAGTACGACTGCCCCAGGCATTCTTCACAATACGAAGTACATGTTCATTCGCCGTATAGACTTGCCTTCATTGCTGGTCTACGTACATGCAAAATCTCCCCCCGGCAGAGACTCGAATGCGGTGGCAACGGGTTTTCTTTCCGGCCGAACTCGAATGACGTTCGCATGTATTCATTCGTGTTAATTTCGTATGCAGGCCTTTACTGCAGCTTTAAGAAGGTCCATTTCACATGATTTCCGGTCACAGTAAGACCCTCAAGGTTGCCTGGCTCGGTCACGTCGATATTTTCAGCGTCAATCGTCTTATAGCCGCGTACTTTGACGATGGCGTGTCGCCCTATGACATGAGATTCGGTGTTAATCCCGAACCACCCGCTGATGACGCTTCCGTGTCATTTCAAGGTCTAAAGTTAACATTGCCTGCCACGACTTCCAATGATACTATCAGCTCACTTTCAAATCAGCAGCCCATTGGCTCTGCTACGTCTTCGAATGGGGTTGTGGTGTCATGTTCAATTTGGCAGCGCACGCCTACAAACCCGTCCGTGAATGAGACTTCGGTCCCAAGCTCCGGCCGGAAATTCTTTTACGCAGGTCGTTTTTGCGAAAAGGTCAAACAAGATGGTAATCATTGCACTTCGCAGTATTAACTTTCTTGTTTATCGTTTCGACACAATTTACCATACATCATTATTTATAACTGTATGCGAGTGAACTCCATTGCGAATGCAACACCGGTTTTCCCCCTCCTTCTTTCCATGGTACCTCGCCTTATGCCACTTTTAGCTGGCCCCGCAAAATTCGGAGAATTTTGGCAACAAAGTTTGCCTTCTGGTTCGGCCCTATCCCAACGGATCCTTGTCACTGACGAACCTACCAACCTGGCTCCCGGATATCATATTGGCTAACAATTGCCCAAAGCTAGACATTATTGATGTGGCATATCTAGCTGACGATTCATGCACTCGATGTCATCGGCAACGAATCTGATTTACGCTGGACCATCATTCTACAGTTTCTGCGTACCACGGATCGTGCCCATCAGCATCCTACAGCACAGCTACATTCATTTATTTTGCGTGCTTTCACGTGCACTGATATCGTTTAAATGCGTTCACCTCTCTGACATTTTTCAAAAGCTTTGCAGGCTTCCCGGCGGATGTCTGCTGTAGTGACCTCGATCGCTCTGAAAATACGACCATTTTATGGGCACCGTTTTGGACTTATTCTCTGTACGACCTTTTCTGAAGTTTGTTATCGTTCTCACTGTTTTTTTTTGGGTGCGTACGTTTACCTGGACTGACTTCTTCGAGGTTTCTGTCGATCTCATCTTGAATCACTTTCGTTTTCAGTTTTTGCTGACTGTAGGCGCTCGCGGTTCGTTTTCGGCCCAGCCGTTGCGTTCTTTTTTATTCGGTTTACTTCCCGTATCGGTGCTGTTTTGTGTCACGGTATACGGATTACACATTTGAAGCTTTCAACCAACTTGCGTCTTCTCGATTCATCCGATAGAGAGAATTATTTTTGTATTTCGCCGTGAGACCGGATAGAAAAGGTGCTCATTTGCAGCCCTCCAAGGCCTCCTATAAGTTGGCCAGAAGAACGTTATGCATGTGGAGTCCTGAACTGCTTCTTGTGTTGGATCAGAGAGAGGAGTGGTGAGCAAGCTGTTCTCAGTGTGGATAACGCAGCCTCTTCCAAGACGACGATCGCTTATGAAGGTTTAAAAGCCAGCAGCGGAAACTTCGTCAGTTGGGACAGGGCTATTTAGCCAGTTCACGGTCGTGACAATGATGTCGAAGTCGGATGACATTGTCACATTATGAGGAGTGTGCGGTTTATCCAATAGTGAGCGAGCAGTAACAAGGAGCATGGTAAGTGCGGCCGCATCTTGGTGGCGCTGTGTCGGATACACCGTCGTTGGGTGCTGAAGGCAAGCATAAAAAGACGGTAAACACGGCCAGTGGACACACGACGTCTGGGTTTTCATGCATAGGATCGAGGGGGTTTTAGTGGGAGTTAGAATTGGGGATCCGGCAGTGTGGAGTGAGAATTGTTGATAAGCAGGCAAGGCCGTGTTGGGGGGGTTGCTGTCAAGAAAAATGTGGTTATTTGTGGAGGTGAGACTTCCGGAGTGGGCGGAGCAAACTTGTTGGGAATTGGGTGTTGAGGCAACGGGTAAGGGCAGGTGAGATGCTGGAGTGAAGCGGTGACTGGGTTCAGCGGGATGCACAATGGGCCGGTAGTTATCGCTTGACTGGGGTCGACGGAATAATTGCAGTTGGTTGGGCTGGCCCGTCGTTTGTTTGGAAAAAAGCATGGAGTTCGCCAATCTTAACCGTTGATATTCATTCAGCCCGGGGGGTTATCCAATCTTATCACTGAAAGGGAAGGTAACTGATTATGAGGGCTTGCCTGGGGGTTTTGCACACTGCTGTTTAGTGGGACAACTATTTTGGCACGCTAATGCAGTCAGAAGAAGTTGGCTGCTTCAGGGTGACGCAGGGTTTTGTTTGGATTACTGGTAAGCGAGGATCATTTTGGGTATGCCTGAAGTGCTTTGTCGAGATTCTAGATGGGGCCCTGAGAAGAGTTTTGGATGATTACGAGAGTGGCCGGAGTAGCCAAAAGCTGAGGTGGACACAGAATTCTGTCGGTTAACGAGCCGCTTTTCTATGCGGTAGATCGCTGCTTTTATGGACGACTTGTTTCCGCGAGCCGGTGAGAGAAGAGTTGGGAAGGGGCGGACTGCTGTCGACAGACTTTCGGTGTTGAGAAAGTAGGCCGTAGGTTGGCGTAAGCTGCAGCATCGTCGAATGCACTGGGCTAACAGTGGATTGGGCTTGGATATCGTTTCCATTTGTGGAAGCGAGGGCTGATGGTTGAAGGCAGCATTGTTTACTTGAATGTGCTAGAGAAGGTGCAATAGTCAGGTCCAGGTCAAACGGCATAGTGCAGGCAACTGAGAAGTTTTCTGTTGGGGGTCTCCTCAACAGGCGGCGAGGCAGCGGGGTGACTGGCACTTCAGATACGGGTCGCGCTGGTAAAGCTGAGATATTTTCCGGTGATCATATCAACTCCATTTAGAGGGGCTCTTCATCCAGTAATATTCTGATTCTCCTGAATGGGGCTGCTTTAGCAATGACTTGTCAACTGCTTGAGACCCACTTAGATATTATTTCTTTGGTGAATTGGAACCTCAAAGGACAGTCATTGCGCTGTAACCTTTTGCGCAGCCGGGTGCAAGAGCACTCGTGATGTGCCATGCTGCACGCCTTCAGTACGGTGAGTACGGTTGAGAGCAGAGGCATTCGGTCAGTAATGTTGACATTCACAGCGTTTTTGGCGCTGGCTATACAAGTATGAAGTTCGGTTTCAACTAAGTCCACGAAACGGCCCTCCATGACTGGGCTTCGGCTATTAGCTACAGCAACGGGTTCCATTATGCTAGATACCGGGGATATTCTTATTAGAATTTCATCGATCGACTGGAACTGGTTGTTCAGGTACACCGCTTTTTGACCTACTTCGTTGATCTCCCCCGTTGACTGCATCAGAAACGTCGACAAGAGCTACTGAGCATGGGTTGAAGGTAGACTGAGGTTGAACCTTCCTGGTTTGTCTGGGCCGGAAATTACCAGTTGCCTCACTCGCACCCGGAACCTAAGCATGTTTACGGGGGATCTTCGGGGCTTCCACGGGTAGCTCCGGAGACAAAGTGACGAAGGTGGAAGGAATGTGGGTCAGTAAGTTGGACAATTCGAGAGTGCGAAACTGCGTAAAAAATCACAGATATTTTTTACAGTCTTTCTAGCAGGGTTACTGACCGTTATAAGCCTTATAAACCTGAAACCCAGGTGTAATCTAGAAAGAATAGGGTCTTGGTGTAGAGCAGCCCCACTATCTTTGTGGCTAATAGAGTCTGACCCATAAAAAACCGCACATCAGGCAACCAGTGTCGATATGTGTCGACCAATCGGAATAAAGCAGGTGTTGCGCCTAGAGGTGCTTTCAGTGAGCTGATGCCTGAAGTTAAATTTTGGGTTTACTGTCCAAGCTTTCAAAGCCGATGAGAAAAAGATCACCCACCCGTGCCAACACCTATGTTTGCATCGCCCGGGGAAAGACCAGAAGTGGGAGGAATTCGTTTTGCAACCATTTGTGACCACACTATTCCGCTCTCCGGTGGTCTCAAGTTGAGCTTCTCGGCTTGGATTGAACTGAAGCTTGGCTCCGTCGGTTCATCGACTCCTTTCTTGTGGCGGGGCTTGGATGACGATTTACCGGCCGTTTGAGGCCTTTCAGAGTGTAGGGGCCGTGCTATGCTCCACTTACGGTAATCAGAATAGGTCAGCATTGGTATTGTGGTAGGAATCTGAAGTCTATGAACTGAAACCTGTCAGAGGCAACAAATGTTCCGAAGCCCTTAAGATCCACCGGACCTGAGACTTGATATACTCAGGGAGCCGTGTGCCTGTGTCAGACAGTCTAACGGATGAGCTGTTGCTCACACCCCCTCCAGATTGCAAGGCCACTGAACTGATTGTAAAGCGTCTTCAAGAGGCAAGCGGTCTCACATTTTGGCATCAACCAGAAGGGTGTGGAAGATCCTGAATGTTATGATAGTTGTAAGTCAAACGCTCGGAAAATGCTTTCGATGTCGAGAGTTGCGTCCGCAACAAGGTGAATAGGTTGTGGCTCCGCTACCCTTGCATAATGTGCTGGATGGTCGACCTATAATGTTTTGTGGGGTTAATTACTTTAGTCCATTTTATAGCAAAAATGGTAGAGGTACGACAAAGATATGAAATTTGCTCACTTGTATGCAAATGAGAGCCGTGCACATAGAAGTGACCCATAGCCTAGCAATGGAAGCACTTCTAATACTTCCTTCTAGATCCATCTCTAGAAGGAGGCCAACTGAGGCCATGTTTAGCGATGGCGGCCCTTATACCTTTGAGGTTGAAAAAAGGTCAAAAAGACAGATATTGTTGCTGGATAGCGAAAGGATAGTGGATAAACCCTCAAAGGGTATCACCGACTGGCTACTTCAAACACCCGAAGTGAGTCACCGCGGTGGCATAAGGGAAATAATGATTCTCTTCGTTGGGCGAATAATGAAACCGCGTTAGTAGGTCATGTTCTCGAGGACGAATCACTGTTGACCTTTTCCGTTGAGACCCAAAGGGTCATCGACGGCAGGCTAATAATTCCAGTCTACATTAACCTTTATTACCGGGAGCTATGGGACCAAGTGATTTAGAGCCTTTCCGTCTGTCATGAAAGAAAATCGATACACCTTGTTCACCTTGTGAAATTCTGAACCACGCCTCGGTGGGCATACATTCATCGCTCTTTAATTTACCTCCCTTAGGTTTCCCATATATTTGTTTACCTTATCAGGAAATATTCGACCACAGTATCATTTGCAACGTTTGATCATGCACCTGGCGTGCTTTGAGCTTCCCCAAAATAAACAATTGTTGTTTTCGAGGCCGAATTCCGTAGTGTTCAGTTGTATCTAAGGCGGACCGCGAAAGCTTGGCGTAGATACTCGGCTACTTTGCACTCTGAAACACTGCGTATAACCGAAAATGAAACCAGAATGTTGGCGACGCGAAGTCGGTTTCAGCCGGACGCCAATAATAGGGACGAAAGCTGGGCAATATTTGTCGAACAAGAAACATCCTCATGGATACGCACAGGTGGTTCTCTGGCGCTCTCGAGAGACAATAGCAGGCCATACAATGAGACGGGAGAAACCCCAGGTATTTCTTTGAAGAGCTTCACAATTGTCAAGCAAGGTGTGGCCTCGAAGGTCCGGAAAAATGTGGGCCAGGCGGCTTGTAGAGAAAAAGCGTGACCTCCACTCGGACGTTAATCCCTAGAATACTATGACCCTAATCAGCGCGACCAAATCAGCCGACTGTGCAGAGGATGCAACCATACGGCACACAAAATTCTGTAGCTCAGAAGGTAAATTGGGGGAACTACTGGCTGGCATGAATGGATTGGTGGTGATTGCCATCAAGGAGGCAAAACCGAAAAAAGACCAAAAGTTTGGCTTCCGGGTGCCAGACCAAGTTCCAGTTGCGCGTCGTTGAACATCAATGATCTTTGTTCACTTCTACAGTCTTGCTGGTCGGTACGACAATAGGCCAGTTGCAATAAAAAATTTGTCCTACCTGAGTATTCAGCCAACGGTCAAAACACCGTCATACAGTTTTGAATCATGAAGCATTTTACGGCGCGGTACTGCACAATTTACAGTTCATAAATATAGTATAGTATAGTATATTTCTTGACCGTGGTCAATACACGTGCACAAGGCAAGATCAGAGTATACAGCAGTACATGTCAATGTGAGGTATTCACAGATTCTAAATTTATAAATCACACAGCAACCGAAATACACCAGTAAAGTCATGTAGTGTTTCAGTGAACAAAAGTGGTTATGGTTGAGGCGGGAATTCCAAATCGGTTTCGAAATCGCTGGAGGGCGGTGTGGATGGCTGAACAGTCGTGTGGTTGCTGATATAAGCGACAAATGAACGGTCACTAACGAGTAACCGGGCGGAAGAGATGCCAAAGAACATTGTTAGAGGTAAAGCAAGCGTGGGGCTTTCAAAGTGCAGTCAGAGATACCAGCGGAATATTGGACACTGATCCAGCATTGGGTAACTAATTGTGGAGGAGGCATGTGAAATAAAGGCAAGTGAGTCAAAGGTGATAATAAAACAGACCTTTTGTGCAGGTGATTACAGTGTCATATGGAAATTCAAATGAAGGTGAAAAGCTTCGCAGGGACTTAAGTGAACTTAGCATGGACATATAACGGACTTTTAAAGAAAAGAAAAGCCGTCAATGAAACGGATTAGTGGAGACAAAACGTCAATGGTTCGGCTAGGCAGAAGTTGGAAGAGTGTAATTTTTTGTTTTTGTTTGTGAAAGAAAATTGTTAACCAAATTATGGTTGGCTGCAGATAGCTGGTATTCTGTTTCTTAAAGACCTTGGTTGCAGGTGGTGGCAGGTAGAATGTTGAGGGAAGCAGGTAAAACAAGGGCTGGTTTGACGAAGTTGACAGCTGCGAAGGCTGGGTTCCGGCCATTGGTTTCGTACTGCAACACGGGAAGAATGTGAACTGTTGGGTTGGATTATTTGGGAATATACGTTGAGCGGATGTGTTGATGGTTGGTGTCAGGAATCACCTCTGCGATCCGGTGAGACTTTCATGAGGTTTTGTTAAACCGTGTACGGTGCCCCATGTAACGTCAGCGGGCGAGAGAATAGGTTTAAACCATTGATCAAATCGTCCAGTCCTTACGGTAATCAGGAATAAACGTCGATTCGGCCGATGGCTACCCAAGTAACCAATGCAATCTGGAAGAGATCAGGAGTGCGGCAGTCTGGAGAGTGTTCCAGCTGTGGGTTATGATTATCGTTTTTATGGAAGCATGAAAATGAAAGTTTTGTTATCCGAACAGTTAGTTATCGTTTGGCTAGTGGACCGGTCTATTAGGGATCCCTAAACGGAGACTGGTAGCTTTCTAGGGTAGTTGGGTGATAGTAGAGATTTGGGGCGATATCAGGTAGGCGGTGGATGAGGAGAGGGTGTCCGCTAGGGAACCAGGAATAAAACAATAGTAGATGGTCTGGTCTGGAAGAAGAATGAGAAAATAGGAAGATAACAGTCTGGTCAGTTCACCAGCTGTGGTCGAGGACGGCAAACAGTAAAACGAAGAAAAACACTAACCTCAATAGTGATTCATTTGGTCCGGCAATCTAACAGTCAAACTGTAAAATGGAGTAGAGTCAACAGATAACAGTCACCTTCCAGCCGTTAAAGTCAGGAAATGATGAACAACATGGAGCGGTGAAGCTATTCGTGAATTAGTCCATCACATTTCGTGCGAAAATGACAAGGAAGTTTTTGAAACTGTATCCATTGATCACCCGACCAACAAAGAGGAACAAATTCAACACCAGTCCCCCAGACAAGCACGGGTTTCCACAAAGCACCAAAAAATTGATTGTTAACCTAATGAGAAGTTTGCCTACTTTGGAAAATGGAGTTAAGATTATTCATCATCAATAATATTATGCATATTTCTTGATTTTGGTCGAGATGCACGCGTGGAGGCATGATCAGATTGTACGACGCTAATGAAGAAGACATAGCCTTCATAAGTCTTCAACGGAGGGTTAGTAAAATTAAGCATCCGTGTGGTGAAACTGAACGAAGCCTAAATGAGGTAAAGTGATGCAGATTTTATCGGTTAATATAAATCAGTTTCGGTTTCGGGTATGAGCAGCATTAAGGACTCAACGGCAAGCAAATATAATGGATAGAGCTTCATTTCGGAAGGCAGGAGAGTCAACACATGCAAGAATGATGCAGACAATGTCCGCAGGATGACTTCCGGTGATCACTATATAATACTGTCAGCAAAGTCAGAAAATCGATAAAGCATCCGAAAAGAAGTCGTTACGAGCTGTGGGGGTAAGCGGGACATATCATAACACTCACCATGAACAATTAAAATTGAGCCCGTGGGTGAAACGGATATTGAAATGGCGTTGTTTACAGCTGAGTAGCTACGTACGGAACTGCATCCACGGGCTGGCAGTTTTCAGTACTTATGCAAGCAGAAGAGGAGAAAGATTGCGGAGAAAGTTGTTTAGGAAAATGTCCCGATGTGTTCAGGCAGTTTGACATTTTTATTTTATTTGTGAGCTGGTGAAAGATAGTGAGGCCAGAAGATCATGCATGTTTGTAAATACGGTGGAGGCGGAGCTGTTAGCTTGCACCGTGTGAGAAATCCCCCGGGGTCATGGTAAGTTGATGGCATCACATTATAGTTTGCGGATGCAGTCAGGTTTTACGTCCCCGTGTGCCGAATAGGGTATGGACTGCCAGTCGGTTCAATTCAGGATTGGTAGACGTGCAAGGTATTTGGTATGAGGGTGGACTGGGGAAAGCCGTGAGAGATAGTGCCAACCAAGGCCAACCACAGCTGACTGCAAAAGACAGGAGCCAACGGAGTAGAATTCATCCTAAAACCAACCCTAGATCAACCTATTCGAGGCTTTATTGGTAGGATTCGGTCAGCTGATCCGGAGGGTTACGACGGAGCAACTGGTGCGCGGAATTAATAGACAGGCCTGGAGTTTGGAAGTGGTTCTAGCTGTGAGCTATAGTGTTAAATGACGGGCACATATGATGATCTATGTGTATCTGAACGAATACGGTCAAAGTAAGTCTTCGTTCTAGCCTTCTACGGCACCTAAATGTGTACTTAACTGGACTTTGAACTTAAAAGTTTTACTGACAGAAGCCAAACGGGAGAAACTTGACGGGGGCAAGCTACAGCGTTTGTAGTATATGCACGGCAGCAAGCTGGAAATTTAGCAGACATCGGATGGGTACCGCGTGTATGCAATCGAAAATATGATTTGTGAGTGTGATATGATGATGTGCAACTTATGGCATGACAATGCGTCTTGCATGTGTCAGGAATAGTTATGGCAGGAGATAAGGTTGCGGTGGATAAGCAAGTTACTGAGGTATGAATAAGGAGCTGCAGAGGAATGTAAGACCTTTCCCTAGACCGAAGAGACAGATGAGTCGTATTTAGATCATCACCCATGGGTATTTGCTAGACAGCGAGCATGATGTTATAGGATAATTCCGGATTGTACACTCTAGCAGGATTTTTATTAGTTTCATTTGGAGAAGTGTTGATAAGGCACATGTACAGGAGTAAGTGAGATGTCACATGAAAAGATTGCTAGGTTTAGACATGTTATGATACCGATCTTTTCGAGGACGGGTCTTGAGTACCTCGTTTACCTAAACATCCGCTCTCCCTTGAGAATGGGAGCCAAATAAATGCTCGGCCTTGCCCCGGTCGTCAGTGGCTAGAGTCAGAGGTGAGGCTGTTTATATTATCGATGCAAATAGCACGGACGTTTTACTCCTCGAGCAGTTTGAAGACGCTTAGAAGATGAGGCCTGAAGTTACCTTCTGAGATGATTTCGTGTACACTTAATTTATGCTCCAAGAGAACAAGGTAAGTGCGTAGAAACCTAGGTGGACGACAACTGCTTTTTGGCCACGGACTGTTTATGGGCAAATATCTGTGGTTTACCTAAGAAAGATTCAGTCTCCATGTTCTTCTTGAGCTTAGTCAGGTGCTGGTGACGATGATGCATGCATCAACGGGAATGTTATGAACACAGAGGACGTCACTTAATTAAGCTTTAAAGGACTTATAGGCAACGGGATGTGGAGTCAGCTAGTTGGTCGGATTTGGAGTGAGGCCCCCAAGATGGTTTGTACTGCGTGGGCTGGGGTAGGTTTATATGCACAGAACTGGATCGGCACGATCTCACTACGCAAAAGGTTAGGCAGAAGTGCGGAGGGCTTGTTTCAAATGTTGTCTTGTACGGGATGCCTCACAAGCAATGTCAAGTGGGGACCTTAAGGGGGAATTCATCCGTTCTCAAAGGGGCTTGGAAAACAAAAACAATGCCTTCTCAACCAGAAGTTTTTTCACTACTTCAATGACTTTTTCATTTCAGAAGAACTGGAAAACACGCTTACATAGTGGATAATAATCCCGGTTTCAGTTTCGCCCGCCGTATTTTAGGCGTGACCCTTAGGGTCCGCCACTTCTAGGGTTAGCTGTTTTCTTCCTAATAAAAGACAACCACAGATTGGACGCCATTTTCCCTTCGGTGGCGTCGCGGCCCTGGGCTGGGAGAGAAAGCGCAGGAAGCAAACCTGGAAGGTTTCGAAGCCTCGAGGAATGCATGCTTGACCTCTGGCTTCTAATAGTGGCAGGGGCTGAAAACCTCCCGTTTGTGTCGGCCGGCAGCTTTTTGCGAAACTTGTGGTGATACATAGTGACAACACGGAGGTAGCTGATAGTTTTGGTGACGGTAATAAAGAATCTACGGTGGCCGACCTCAGAAGGACATGGTGGTGTTGTATGGACGGGTGACCAGTATTTTATAGAATCTAGCAACTTAGTCTCATGATGGGCAGGTAATAGTTAGGTGATGTGTACATAACGTTTTGATTAGGCGGGACCACCAGGCGGAAGTTGAGGAATCCGGTAGGTGATACTATCTGGATGAGGGACAGGGAGGCTAAAGTTAAGTTAGCAGCGGTGCTGGGAGTGTCCTAAGAACTCCTATCTTTCATCCAATGTTACAGGGTACGTCCGAGGACGATCTCAAAAGAACCGGCTTCAGTAGCACTAGCAACAGCCAAAAGTTGGTACTTGCAAACCGATAAGTTTGTGCTCAGGTAGGAACACCAACTGTTATTGGTGAGGCTTAATCTAGTGATTATCGATGGTTCAAATTAGTATCAAACAATTCTCTCGTGGGCTTTATCAATAATTTTGCAGGGATTTAGAAGAAAGGTCATTTTTTGGGCATCCAGCCTTGACTTTACTCGGGATTCGAACTTGGATAGGTAATCATCAGAACGAACCCCTGCTGCCAGCTGAACCCCCAAACTCCCAAACGAGGGTACCGCTCCGGCTCCACTGATGATGCCTGCAAAGTCCACTCGTTTCACCTGCACACCTTTAGGCAATCTGTTGACTAGCCCCACGAAGTTGTTTGCACAGTTCAGCTCAGCTGCAATACTCAACCGTGTTACGGTTGCCAAACATTATTTCCTTTTCCTAGCTAGACAACTGAGATAGTCAACGTTTCCGTGACCAAGTTGGGGCTTATCTTATAGGCCCGTACTCGCAGCTCGAACGATGTCAGGGGATCGGCCAAACTTCTGTGTGAAGATATAGTGGTAAGCCCGACGAACTGAACTAATAGGACGCATCGGAATTGCATCCTGCCTGAACTGAGTGGATGAAGGTAGCGAGAAGACCAAGGCTGCGGAATAGCACGTTAGCTGTATTGCAAAACTGGCTTGTATGAATTTTGCATCAGAAAAGATAATTGTTAGACTGGAAGTTGACCAATCACAGGGAGCTTTCGTCGTACCTGGCTGCAGCGACCCTGGTTGTTCGAGGCTCATCCGCTTGCGTGGCTAGGAAGACAAACCCGGCATTATCACGTACGGCAGCTGCTCAAACACCACTACCTTCCTCCCTCAAGAGTTCCTCGTCAACTTGGCTCGCCTGTCGTAATGATCTTTGGACTGAAGCTGGTGACTGTGACTCGGCCGCTGCCCCAGTAGCCTGAGAGTGTGGAATAGGTGTATCGCAGCCATTAACGCGGTCACCGTCTAGATCCTCGGTAGTCTCAACCGTGCCACCGGTTATATCGCCGGTCGCTGCTCTGAAATGGACTTGGTTGTGGTGGCGCCTATGAGCCGATGCATCATCCATGTCCGTGGTCTCGACCACAGGTTGACCAATTTGTCCGATGATGATTCTTCGGGTTGGCTGGAGCTCATTGCCGAGTAAGCGTGAGGTGGCTGGAATCAAGGCATATTGGCGACGGCCGTAGTCTTCTGCACTCGAAGAAGTTGGCTGGAATCCCATTGGTAGTTGTCTGCACTGCTTTTCCGCTCCGAACAAGAAATTGTCGAGGAGGGCTTCCAAGTCGGGCTGATTTTACTGCAATTTCAAAGGAAGGCACCAAGTTCTCTGCTGCGCCCTTAGAACACGGTTGGTTTAGTACCGTAAAAAGATGCCGACATCCGATTCTATCAAGCCAGCTTTTCAGCTCGGCAGCTCAGAATTGCAATCCGGTGTCGGCTACCAGTGCCTGGGGCCCTTTTATCTCGGCTAAAGTGTTTCCCTGGCGCATGAAGTAAAAACAAGGTGGTAGGTGAACTCATCAAGAACACCTTCAGCAATTTATGGTAAGATTTCATCTGCACAAAGGCGTGGCACCTGTTCAAGAATGGGCCACGGAATTCTACATGAATTCTCTGCCATGAATTACAGCCTTTGGGTCACGGGCTCCGGCCGCTTGCCCTGAAATGAACTTTGTGCGCACATGCATCACAGTTTTTTACCTTGGTGCGAATATCCGCCAAAATTCCTGCCACCAACACACTTGTCTGGCCAGCGGATTCATTTTGTCCAGGTCCGGTGATCTTCATGCAGTCCCTCCAAAACCGACTTGCGCAATGTAGACAGAATGACAAGCCGATCACCTCTACAAAGGAAGCCGTCGGGCTGGTTGCAGAATTGTTCTGGCAGCACGAAAAACTGGGGAATCTTCCGCCTCACAGTGGGCTGCCGTATCCTACTGATCGCCGAAGTCAGGAATGAGAAATCGCCTTTTGTCTGCTCCAAGCCTTTCAGCAAAACGTAGCCGAATTTGAAGGAATCCCAAAACCGAAAAGCGATAGATCTGTGAATTCTACGACATTGGGTTATTAAGTGAACAATAACGTAAAACACACGAAATTCAGTTGTGCGATCCCACAGACTCAGAAAACGAGAGCCAAGTTGCGGCGTGCGAGAGACAAGCACGTGCATTACGCGAGTCCGAGATAGGAAATGACAGAGTAGCGCGTTGGACGCGAACAAACAAAGGTTGGTTAATAGAAACATAAATTGTATGGAAAACACGAAAGTAGTGTATGTGAGCAAGTGATATCGAAGGGACGCGAAATAGTAATGTCTTCGGAGGATTTTCCACAGTCGGTCGTTACACCGCCCACTAAAATCCTCCCGAATTCTAGCAAAGTCAAAGGTTTGGAATAAGGGTACTGATTCTCCCTGCCTACCTGAACCTTGCTGCCAGTGCGCGCAACTAATGCTTCTGAAGTCAGCGCTCTAATCACGATCACACTTGATCCGGTGGTCAGGCTGACGCGTTGCTACCCTGCATGGTCCACTAGAAATGCTGCCCTACTGCGGGCGGGAAGGGAGTAAGTCATCTTTACTACCGCCCGCTGGAAAAGTCTTCCATAATGTCAATGACAAACGAGGAACGATGAGCACTGCGACGTATCTTGATTGAGGGTATGGAGCAGGTATCAAAAGCAACAATCGCAGTTTGTAAGATGTTTCCGTAGGTGGCACACAATGGTTGGGCTTCCTGGGGCCTTAACTGGTCTACCAGGGCTCTGTGGCGTCGACTGGTCCGCCTTCACCTTCGAGGAGGCTAACACCGCTCGCGTCGAGTCAGCATTCCTTTAGCGGTCTTCACTTTGATCGTTTCTGTCAGCTCTTCAGTGCTGTTGACAGCGCCCGAAGACCAGGTGCTGACATGAGCTTGTTCGTCGGAAATCAGCACTACCTCACCAACCTTGAATGGTCTTGCCCTGGTCGGCCACCTCTGCTGAGCTTGCAGAGCCGGTAGGTGGTCTCGCAGCCATTGCCTCCAAAAAACCTTGGCAAGATAACTTGCCTGCTTCTGTCTACGTAGGTGGCTATCACGAAGTTATGTTGGCCTTTGGAAACCCACTCTCGACCTTGGAGTGATTGGGTCTTTCGGCGTGAGCTTCTGATGGATGGGGTAGCCGATAGATACCGCAACTAGGGGACAGTTTTTCAGAATTCTCTGGACCACGGCCAAGACGGTGCTCTATGTCTCACTGTTGGGCCGCTATCGTTCGATTATTGACAACAATATTCGCCTGATGAGCCTGATTAGGCGTTCCCACAAGCCCTCACTTTGGCTGGCCAGCGGAAAGTTGAAGTGCCATCGTATACCATAAGCCACGGTTCGATTCTGCGGGAAGTCTCTGTTTATGTTTTGGTGCCAACGTTGCAGTTCCAGTTTGGAGCCCGCAAAATCTGATCCACTGTCAGAGTGAATACCTGCTGGTATGCCCCTTCGGTAGATAAAGCGTTGCGTGGCCCGGAGGAGGGAATAAGTTGTCGTCGAATGCCTAACTTCCAAGCGTACTGCACGTGACTTCGCGCGCGTCATGATGCACCCGTATCGTTTTCCAGTTTTTTTTCACACTTGACCTATAATAGCTCGAAGCAGTCCAGTCCGTTTTCAATGAACGACCATCACCCCAGGGTTGCTCTACGTTCTATCAGCGGTGCCAAGTGTTTTTTGCCAGCCACAGCAGAGCGTCTCCTATAGTTTACACAACGTTGAATTACGCGTTTCAGAGCCACCCTTGTTATCAGTAACCAAAAACGCTTGGGAATGACGCTTGTCACGTGGCTTTCACCGGCTTTTTCCTGTACGACAAGTGTATGTTGAGCCATCAATTCTATCACACGTTTTTGGGCCGGTAGTAGCATGGGGTTCCTCTTGCCAAGACTCGGGTGGGAGATGGTCAGTCCGCCACCTACCGAGTTCAGTACCTGGAAGCTTCAAGTTGGTTTTTGGAAGGGATGTTCTTTTGTCGGCTGGTCCCTATCCTCCTGCATTCTCGAGTCCTCGGAGGAACACCCCACTACGTATCATCTTGAATAAACTGTGTTCTGCCGAGGGTAGTTCATCGAAGTTGATTTGGCCCACTCGTACACGGATGGATGGATGACCCCCTTTACGACTAGCAAACGTCCCTTAATCCTAGCTAACCACACTAGTGACCGAATAGCCTTCATCCAGGAGGATAACCTGGCCCACCGTGACAAAAGGAATGTCGACCTGGCGATTTTCACCTTCTTTACCGTGCCTTTGGTCTCCACTTCCAATTCCAGAAGGGGCTTCAGTTTTTCTAAGGGCCAGTCTTGTTGAGGCATTTGCAGGAATTTCGGCCGTCCAGCCCACGTGTCCAGTTGTCGGAAGTTCGTTGCACCTCGGGAGCACAGATCGACCCGGCTATCGGCAGACTCGACATGTCTCTACTGGTTCATAGCAGTTTCGTCGTGGATGAACGTGAACCAGTTAGCAACGAAAGTACTAAAACGGCTCCACACGTTGTTATTGTAGCACAGCACTATCGTAGAGTCGGCCTAAAACCAAGCTGATGAACTACAGAAGCCGAAACATCTCTTTACCGCTTGTGCAGCCCTTAATGCTAACACGACTGCACTCGGCTCGGGGCGCGGGATGGAAACCGATTCCAGCGTATCGAAGCAATCTTTGGCTAACATGACCCTCGTAGCCTATTGTTCATCTCCCGTGCTCCATCGTCCATACACCAAGGCCCCATATCCGACTCCGGATGAGTCAGAAAAGACTAGAAAATCTCCTGTCTGTGTTATGTGACCAAAAGGCAAGCACCGTGGAATCCGTGTCTCCTGGGTTCTTTAATATGATCAGGAATTCTTCCCATCCCAGCGGATCCTCTCAGTCCATTTGCTGGTCCAGATTGAATTCCTTACGACGGAGCAACCGCAGCAGGATCTTTCCGGGTAGCAACCAGGGAGAGGCAAAACCGAGCGAATGGAACAGACTAGAGACAGGTGACAGTATACCACGACGCAGTGGATGTTCATTTTGAAAGCAAAGTCGTCTGTTCCCGCATTCCACTGTACTCCCATGGTGCTTTCGATGGGGAGGGGGTAAAGAATCGTCCACATCTCGAACCATTTCGACCTTTTTCGTGATACGGAATGATTCCGAGCTCTTCAGACGTGTTCAACATCAGTTCTGTGGGATAAAAGCCGCCATTCTCTATCAATCTTCCTAGGCCCCTGAATTGAGCCAGGGCCAAGTCTACATCACCGAAAGACTCAAGGTGGTCGTCGAAGTAGGCATTTCCTTTGACGATTTCTACTACCGACCGGTGGACCAGAGCTCCATACCTGTTCACCGTTTCTCGAAGGGCGTAGTTCACGCAAAACAATCATATTGCGCAGAGGGCTGGACAGTCACTATAATTTATCATCGATTTGTTCATATCGTTCTCGCTCCACCATAGGAATCGCAGAGCATCTCGCCCTCCTACCGGCATTTTCGCCTGGAGAAACATTTCCACGATGTTGGCTACCAAGGCCACTTTACCCACCCTGAAACGATAAAACGCTTCAGTCAGAGGCGCGGTTTAATCGGGCCCCTGTAACAAGTGATCATTCAACGACTTGCTTCGGAACTCGGCTGCACAATCGAAGAGAAGCCGTAGCTTCTCGGGTTTCTTGAGTTAGAGAGCCGGGTGGTGAGGTGGATACCGCATTATCTTCCCACCGTCGGTGGTTGCAGGCTCCTTTTTAACTTAGCCAAGCTTTTCTTTTGCACCAATACTTCTGGGTACCTTTTACGAAACTCCTTATCCAGTCGAAGGTTTTTTTCAAGCCCAGTCGTTTTTGGGGAGCGTAAATGCACCCTAGGGGCCGGCTTGTGTGCGTCATGGGAGGGGAACCTGCAACTGATTTTAAGGCCTCTGGTTCCTCGTCGCGCTGTCAGATGCGCAATTTGGTCCTCCTGAGACAAAGACGGCCTTTCGTCTCCAATGTCGTGAAACTCTCTCCCATAAAGTCACTGCAATTTGTAACCTGTGCGGTCAGTTTTGGCTGATACGTAATTTATAGAACCGGATCCACCGGCTGGACCACATAATGCTCAACCTAATGTTGTGCGAACGGCACAGGGTGCCTGTCGGTCGCCCACTCAACGATTCAGCACCCAAAGTGCTTCTGGCACGTAGCAGCCAATGAGAGGGTCTACTTCGTTGTCCTCCCAGACTACGATGGTTACTTGTTGCAAGTGGGGCCTTCTGGTCAAAATTGCGCACACAGAATGTAGTGTTCGCCTGGAGAGGTCGGCCACTGTGAAGGCCTCCGTTGATTCGACGTGCTGGTTGGTATCTAGGGGGATAAGCTGCAACCTAAACTGACCTGCAGTTGTTACAAGCTTTCCACCGACCGTGCTGACAGCTGGCGACCTCGTGCTTTGAGCCAGCCGGCTTTTATCGGTGAGTCGCTCCTCCACCAGGGTAGTGTCCGATCCACTGTCGAAGAAAGGCAACGCTTTGGTCAGCCCACTGAAGGCCATCACTGTTACGGCAACTACTCCTGAACTTATTGGTTAACTGGCAGACCATGATGTTGAGAAAATCACACTGGGCTTTGCGTTTGCATCCGGCGCAGCTTTCTTCATCTGATGTAGCAATCAGCGGTGTCTGCCCAGGCAACCTTCGTGATCACCTATAGTTTTTGTTCGACAAGCTGCCGCTCGGTGTATGGTGCTGGGGCAGATAAAACAAGCTCCTTTCGTCCAAGCCATTACTCAACATCTGTCTGTTGTTGCTTTGATGAGCTTCGGACATTCTAGTAACCCATGACTGGGGTGGCGGGTCCTGCAACTTGGGTGAGCCATAGCCTCGCGTGAAATGGCGTGCGAATTGGTCCAAGGCTGATATTTTCAGGGTTTCCGCGCAGAGCTCTGAGCTGGGCTGTTGCTATGCCTGTTTTCCCGGTTGCTATCACGAACGGGTCGATTGAATCTGCTGTAGGCTACTCTGGTTTGCGAGCCTAAGTTTTCGGTCGGTTCCTGGAAACCGGCCCCAGGGTCGCTCCTTCTTATGCTTTCCGCTTCTTCCACACACCGACCCTGCAGCTCGGAAGAGAGGCGGCGGACTTTACTCTCCAATATGTGCATGGCCTCAGGATCAGCCCTGTATCCCAGGTGATCGAGGGCTACCGAACAGTTCTGCAGCTTGATTACGAGGTGGGCCATTGAGTAGGCGTCGCCCCTTGTTTGCTTGGCCTCTGACATCACGTCTTCTATTAGGCTGCGCGCAACCTGGAATGGCTGGCCCAACAGGTCTTCCAAAATCTTCCTTGACCGTGCTTAGCCTTGGTCCGGAGTGAGCATGGTACTTCCATCGGTAGCTTTTCTGGCTCGGCCTGGACGATACTGAGTCGAACAGAGTAGCCTTTGCCCGGGGTTGGTTATCGTATTTTCGAAGAACGTTCCGAATTACCTGACGAACTTGCGGTACTGCTCAGTTCGTCCGCCGAAAACCGTCAGTTCTACTCTTGACAAGTCGATCGTCGGTTGTGTTGGTGTTTTGTGTTCGACGGCCGGCGCAGAGTTTACTAATTTCGTTTACCCTGATCTCACGAATAGATCTTTGTGGCCAGCTTTATGCTCGCAATCGCTCTGCCTACACTCTTCCTCTGCCTCCTGGGCCTGCTGCCTAGCTGATAATAGTTGCCGTTCTTGATCTAACATCCTCAATTCAAATATTAAGTCAGCATTTTTGCAATCTATAAAACCCTCGGTAATATATGATCCATCACTGGGAGGGCTAGGTTATCTGGCATAAGCTATGAAATCAAAAGTACTCACACCCTCTCCAGTGACTTGTCCCTATACTTCCTGTTGAGATTCAAATTTTTTCGATCATTTTCTGGGCGTGCTGCGTGTTTTCTCTCTCCACTTTTATCTGATTGAGTACTGTAACACGCTTTTAAGCAATAAGTAGCCGAATGTGAAAGAATCCCAAAACCGAAAAGCGATAGATCTGTGAATTCTACGACATTGGGTTATTAAGTGAACAATAACGTAAAACACACGAAATTCAGTTGTGCGATCCCACAGACTCAGAAAACGAGAGCCAAGTTGCGGCGTGCGAGAGACAAGCACGTGCATTACGCGAGTCCGAGATAGGAAATGACAGAGTAGCGCGTTGGACGCGAACAAACAAAGGTTGGTTAATAGAAACATAAATTGTATGGAAAACACGAAAGTAGTGTATGTGAGCAAGTGATATCGAAGGGACGCGAAATAGTAATGTCTTCAGAGGATTTTTCACAACCTATCCTTGCATTTTCTGCTCGCTCCATTCTTCCCTCGACAAAGGCGCAGCAGGTGACGTGGTCAGCGGCTGCAAGTTTTGATTATTGATGCAGCAGTTCTGCTTGCGAGATTGTATTGCCGGGTCGATGGGAGATAAAGTTATTTTCTTGCGATTTCCTTAGCCTCCTTGTCCCAACAATGGATCCCAGAAGTTTAGTCGACAATAGGGAAGGCCGGTAGAGTTCGATGAGTTAAATTGTCAGCTCAAGTGAACTGACAGAACTAAGGGCGCTAGCTAGCTAGGGTCAAAATAGTGGGTCGTTGTTGAGCCACGATTCCAGAGCGAGCAAAATGAGCTCCGTTCATGAACGATAGCCGGAATACATCAGATTTACTTAGACAAGCACCACTGAAACAGTTAGCTTGTGGCTTAGGGTAGATGTCGTTGATGTTGAGAAAGTGTACGGGGTCATCGATCAGTCCTAACTAATCCGCGAAGTGTGTTACAGCGTGTCTGATGAAAGTCACCTAAACGAGTTCGGCATTGCGCGAAGAAACTGCTTGTGACTTAACTGTGCTGGTGAATGATTTGTGTCTGATCCTAAGCCATTTCCGAAATCAGGTACCACACAGTGATCCTAGTCGTGGTAAGGTCACGAAAGTTACTGGTAACTGATTACCTGATTCTGAATCTAGATGAGCTCCTGGGGAGCCTCTAAATTCCCAGCGCACTCAGGACTCAAGGGCCAAAGCAAATGATCTACTGGTTTTGTTTTTTGTGCCTCCAAGGAGCCGCCGATAAAGGCAGTTCAAGCGACGCTCCATTGTTGAATCATAACTGCTGTGGATTTGGTGACGGATTTGTCCGTATTATGTAGGGACTAAAGAGCTTGATGGCTGGTGACAAACGTAATCTCTTGTCTAAATGGTTATGTGTATATTCTGAGCACCACTCAGAAAACGATCAAAGCCTCCTTCTGCGCCCGAGAATAACCTCCCCCTGTAGTATTGAGAAGACGCGAGATGCTGATGATTGGACATCCTTTTTTTCCAGAACCGCTCCTTCCCCCACTTTGGATGCATCAGCGACCAGCGCGGTCTGCTTAGATGGTGCAAACTGAGCTAGTGTTGGCAGGTTGACAACTTTTTGAATAAGACCGCGCAGTGTCTTTCCTCGCTGTTTGTTCTGCTGCCACTCATCGGACGACTGAGCCAGAAACAACGGTTAAGCTCCCGTTTGCACAGTCCGGAATAAAATTGTAACTGTGTAGCAGGCATCCAGGAATTGTTCGCAAGCGAGCCTGATGTTTTGGTAACTCGATGCTAATCGGGAGTATGAAACGATCTGGATCGGGTAGCCGTCATCTTGCGTTGATAGTAAAATCTAGAAAATCAAATTTGTTGACGCCGATTTCGTGTTTGGACTTCTCGATCGATACATTTCTCTTCTCGAATCTCTTCCAAACTTTCGCAACCGGTAAACGTATTCTTTCTCTATGGGTCCGAAAATAAGCGTCATCTGATACGCATTTACCCCTTCGATATAATGGATCACCCCGCCCAAAGCAGCTTAGAATATCCCGGATGACACATACAGAACAAAAGGCAAGAAATTACATTGGAACATGTCCCATGGTGTGGCAATGGTCGCTAGTGGTTTGGACTCCACGGGCAGCCGAAAGTGCAAGTACGCATCAGCCAGTTCAGGTTTTGAGAAAACATTTCTACCGGACGTGGGTTTTGTAAGGTCCTCCAGTTCCGCCTTAGTCGCCTCTCATTTCCGTGACCAGGATTCAAGGCCAATCGGTAATCACCCCGAATCCGGGGTGCCTGTCCGTCTCCCTTCATTTCCAACAAAATCGGAGTCTCGCAATTGGATGAAGTCACGTGCTCAGTGACACCATCTTGCTCCATTTTGGTAAGTACCTCCAGAATTCCCTCTCTCTAGCAGCACGGCAACATTCGGAGCTTCAGGAATACCAGACCACTGTCCACTCCTAACTTCGGGGGCCCAGCGGCCATACCACCTCTGTTGTTGTAGCACTGTACGATCAACGGCTAGGAACCAGTTGATTAACCGGACTTCTGGAAGTCATTCTGAGGGTTACCAGTTGCTCCAAGGAACACAGGGCTTCCAAACCCAGGGTGAATGGGCCGTCTATGGAAGTCGGCAGTCGTATCGGGGAGTAATCACCCTCCAGCAGGAACTTCAGTGTGGTCTCGCCCAGCAGGGAAAGTCGATGTCCTGTAGCACCACGAATGCGCAAGTCAGTGGACTGTATTGGTACACCGGGCTGGATCGTGTCAAGTACCGATTAAGGAATGTTGGACTCACCCCCCCTGTAACACCAATGGATAGACGCCCCAAGCCGCATTGAAAGTGGATTTATTTTTGCACAAACTGGTCGAATTTACTCGAAACCTTCAGCGTGTGTACCAGATCGTCATCCTTTTTCGAATCCTTGGGGGTTGCACCCATAATGCTCCACTTGAAATGGCGGCGTACCCCGCGACTACGACAAAGATTTCCGCAGAAATGGCGGGCCGCACTACGAGAGCGTCAGGTGGAACGCAGGTGGAATTCACCGTACGAGAAGCAACAATTCGGTTGTACTGGTTTGTGCTCATGAATCATCTTTGCAGGCTTCGGTTGAAGCGTTTGCCTTGAAAGGGCTGGCTTACGGGGACGGATGTGTCGATGGTGCACTACGGAGCTTACAGCTGTTGCATCGGGTAAGTCAACGAACTGTTTGCATGTTGACCGGGCCTCAGAGGAATTAAAGTTGGCCTGCAGCGATAGCTTCTTTCGCAGTCCCGGATGATTTATACCAGCACTGAGGCTGGCAAGCATCTGCGTCTCCGGCCAACCACCGAAACTACGTTTTGCAGCCTCCGTTTGCAGTGCCGGGGTGAATCCACGGGCATTTCTGTTGCAGCCACGAACCAGCAAATAAAATTTGGCACTTTTGGTAGCCTGGAAGCGGTCCCTCACCACGTGGCCTAGCAGCGGGGCCTTCAACTTGTCGAATGGAACCACAAAGGGGGTTCTAGTATGCGCACGAATTTTCATCTGCTAGTGCCACGAACGGCCGCCAGCTGTCAAGAAGAGCGCAATCTAGTTATCCTTCTTCATATCCTTTTGTATGCTGCATCATAACTTGAAACGTTCAACCCAGTCTGCAGTTTCAGACGCACCGGCATACAAGTTCATCTGTTTGGAACTGAATAGTCCCTTGGAGTGACGCTAAGTGCAGTAATCATAATGAAGTGAATTGATAAGACCCATTGAAATTGTCTTCCCCCCCCCAAACTAAGTAGACGAAAGTGGCGAGCAGATCAAGAAGATCAAAACTAGCTTGTGTGAATTTTATATCTGAAAAAATAATTGTTAGACTGGAAGTTGACCAATCACAGGGAACTTTCGTCGTACCTGGCCACGACGACCCTGGTTGTTCGAGGCTCCCCTGCGTGCTTGGCTAAGAAGCTATACCTGGCATTATCACGTGTGACAGCTGCTGAATGAACATGTGTTCATTGCCTCTTCAGAACCCTCTTCCCTGGGCCGTAGGAGCAATGCCCGGCTGCTCTCCTGGCATAACCTTTACAATATTACAAAGGGCAAGGTCGAAGTTCCGTGGGGACCCGTAAAATAGTGAACTTCATTCGTTGGTTGGGCCAATCCGGTGTTCAGAGATCACACTAAAAACCCTGATTCAAGTGTTGCTTCTCCCGTCAGATAGTTGGTTTCTTGGTCGCTTGGTCGGCGAAAGTACAATACTCATCTTCATACGGGGTCACTTGAGCACGTGCTAGGCCCCTTTCACACTCTAACCGTTTCAAGCGCAAACTGAACTCGTCCTCTTCCAGTGGCGCTTCTTACCCACACCAGTCAATCCTCTCTTCAGTCCTACCCACGCCAGCCTTAGGAGCGAGCTTATTCTAAACGTTTGGGTTATTTGCCTTACTCGCACGATAAGGTCCCGTGCCAGTCAAGAATCCTACACTCATTACGGCACGTGGACCGTTAGGCAACCGCGCAACCACAGAATGCGACCGCCCAGTATTGAGAGAACAACAAAGATTAGAATCACAAGAAGTGCAAATAGATTAGCGGTTCCCAGTAACGGCGACTGTCAACTGCTTATATGTGCACGGAGTCTTTGTTTCTTCTTTCGAAAACCGGTGCATAGTTTTTCTTTGGAAGTAAAATTTGCCCGCGTTGCCCGCTTCTCAGGTCTACTTGGAAATATGAAGTTCACTCCCGAAAAAGGGATAATCGTACTATGGATTCCGGGTTATAAAATCAAGTTCAATTTGCGTATCGTTAAGTCCCAAAGGTCATTGTTCACTTATTCGGCCTCTCTGGTCAGTAAAACAATACGCCAGTTGCGATCAAGAATTTGCCCAACCCAAGTATTTAGCCGACCGTCAAAATATCGTCGTAGGGTTTAAAATCATCAAGTGGTTCACAGCACGGTACTGCACAATTTACAGTACATAAATATATGAAACCAACCACAATAGTGCTCCCTTTAGTCAAACCATCCGCACGGTACTTATCCTTGAATCTCTCAAGATGTCAGGTACTGACCGCCAAGGGGGACGAAACGAGCAACATTTGGTTATGATGAGAGATGGTGATGAGAGACTCGGGTGTGACGGACGTACGTGATTTACGGCACTCGAGACCAGGCCAGATAGCAGCAAACGGGCCAGATAGGTATTCGCTGGGACGGGTACTGCGGTCACATGCAAAAACCAGAAGTCTGATTTCCGTTTTACAAGGTTTTGGTGCGACCTCTTCCGAGACATCTCGTGCAGATATGGACCCCCCACCCCGTGGGTACAAAAGAGCCTGCAAGAGCTCATCGACTTGCAACTAGAATAGTCGCAGATCAGAGAGATCAATGCCACACACGACTTCTAGATCTTAGTACCTTTACTCAAATTCGTCGTAGGTCCGGGTGACCCAAGAGGAGTGTCCAAGATTATGGGGGTCCATCGATTACAGACCCAGGGGATTATTAAGTTTCTGCCCCTGAGTGCGGGATCGCTGGACTCAGCTTAGGCCACGAAGGCTTGCTCGGGGATGGAAGCAGAAGCTGCCCTTCGTGAATAGAATTGTGCCTCCGTGAAACAGACGGTCGGATAATTCTGTTATTCTGCACCGATGGGCCAGCTTTAATGAAGCTTCGGATCCAAGCCGGAGCACGATGTTATCGGAGCTGGTTCTATGATGAAATGTGGTGGGGTAGCTTGCTCTTGGTGTCTTTGCCACCGAACGTACCCATGAAGATGATTCTGCCTCGCAAATTCTGCCTCCCAGGCAAACATTGGATGGGCAGTGTTGGGAGCCAAGGAAACTCGCTGAAAACACAAATCAACCGGACGCACGATTGATGTCGGTCGCGCTCGGCCTTAGCAAACTAAACAAAAGGCGTAAAAAAGCAGATTGTTGTTGGCCCTCGCATAAGACGCAGAAATATCACCCAAGAGGTTATACTATGTAAGGTCCATGGGGACAGCGAGGCCGGCACGTGGAAACTTGCGAACAGTGTCAGGTATTCACATTGTCACTCCACAGCAGAAGTCTGAAACCATCCTGGCGTGCTTTCGATCGGTCTAAGTCGAAGACCCGGGCTGACCCTCATCATCCGGAGGTACCGACCATGTCAGAATCCGCCATCAGTCCTGGGGAAGTGAAATAAGTTTTGGCTCCTAATTAGGGGCAAAGCCGCGAAAACTGATAGGATTCATCTTGTCACGGCAAAAGCCCCATTTGAGGTCACTGCACATTAGTTAGCAGCGTTTTCCAACTTTTCCGTTGAAGAGTAAGATATCAAATGACTGGTGGGTGGCACAGACTATCCCAATTAGCCGGATCGGACTAAAGGACCTGACCTCAAACTACCACCCCAAGAATCTTCCACCGGTTGTTTTAAAGATCATGGAGCATGAGGGACGCAATTCCTAGTCACACGAATAACTGTGGGTTCGTCAGGAGTAATTCACGCCCCACGAACATTTTGTCCTTCCCAGAGAAAGAGACAGAATATCTAGGTAAGGGTGACCGGATCAACGTGCGTCAAGTGGACTTCCAGAAGGCATCGATGTTGCAATCCACCGTCTCCCAGCCTTAAGTCTGACGGTGTTACAAACAGCATCTTCAGCGGTGGCACGGTAGAGTGATAACTGCCAAGCCGAAAATTCTACGTCAGGGAAGAAGGCATCACCTTATCGCTTGCGAAAGCTTGCAGTAGGGATTCAACAGAGGCCCTTCTTAGGGCAACCGTTGTTCCTTATTTTCATAAATAACCCAATGATGAAGCTAATACTCCCAGCAACTTGTTAGTAGACTGCTGAGACACTCGGAAACACGAATGAAAATGATGTACAGTCTGACCTAAACACGGCCCGTACGCGATCAGCAACCCGGGATCTACGGCTTAACAGTAACAAGTGTAGACAACTACTGGCCATCGGTCCTCCAGCCCCGCGATACCTGGACTCAGGTGATCCTAACGGGATCGCACGAGCCTCCGCCGTGAATGAGTTAGGGATGTTTATCCATGAGCCCTTTAAACCGTCAGTCTAATGCACCGCGGTAGCCAGCAGGTCTAGTGCGGCTCTATCAACTACGAGGGACAGTTGATTCCATAAGTCACGGGTCTGACCCTAATGTACACAGCTATAGTTCGGCATCACCCAGAATACACAGTGCAGACACTGGCTCACTCAGTGTAAGGCGCTTTTGAGCAATACGTAGCCAAATCCGAAACGGATCCCGAGGCTAGAACGTGATTAGCTGTGAAATTCTGCGATACTAGATCATCAAATGAACAGTGATATAAAACAGATACGAGCCTGAACTATGCAGCCACAGGGACTCAGAAACGAGGGCCAAATTGTGGCATGCGAGAAAGGTGCACGTGCGTCACGCAGGCCCAGAATAGGATATGACAGAGTAGCCCATTAGGCGCGACCAAACAAACGTTGGTTCATGAAAACACAGTGCATGAGAGAACGTGGGTGATGTATATGAGCAACTGAGGTCAATGAAATGAAATTGCGGTGCTCCTGGGGGGAGTTTCTACAACCGGTAGTTGCTCTCGTTGGGTAGGGACCAATAGGTTCTGAAGACTGTGAAACGGAGGTTATTAAGGACCATACTGGTCTACGGAATCTACCGTGCACATAAGGATTATCAATGTCAAGACTTTTCTCCGTTTACCAGGTGTGGATGAGAAGGGGCTTTAAAAGTTTAAGCAGCTAGAAGGGACCTGAGCGACTAATCCACCTCACTTAGGATGAGATGAGAGTTCAGCCATGAGGGGACACAGACTGAGGCTGAAGAAGCCCAGAGCACTGCAAAGTATCAGGAATAATTTCATCTCTTTTGGAGTAGATCACATGTGGAATAAACTTCAGTTCAAGGCTAACTCGGACAGAGCTTGGCCATCAGTGCTCCCAGCCCTTCTTTAAAATCCAAATTATATGCGTCCCTCTTCATTTAAACCTATCGCAATTCTCCTCACACACCCCGGTTTCACTCTTTCCCCCAAGCGGTTTCCAACTCTTGCTCCTCAAAGTATTCATTTATTTTTCTGTTTCTTGTTCTACAAGTGGTATTCATTTCGCCAGTAAGTCTCACGGGACAGACCTTTTTCCGCCAGCCTAAACTCGCTGTTTTGGCTTTCAGCCTGTTTAAAATTTGAGCCCCTGCTTCTTCCGGAGGCTAGCTCAGTTTTACGCTCTGAAATTCAAAGCATCAACCCCAAGGTGCCTAGAATATATTAATGTGGTTGCAGCACGGATAAGGCTCGCCCACACGAAAATCAGGACCCTCTTGGTCAAATCACAAGTCCCGTGATCCAGCCATGGAGGATGGGCTAGGTCCAGAAAACACTGAAGAGCAAATAGAGGCTTGAGTGTGATACAGACATGCGGTAGCCACCGGCGCTTCGTGCAGCGCAAGGATGCAAGGGCCAGGTCTGAGGCAACCCAGAAGAAGTTTCGGCCTAAGTATGAGAAGCTGGAATGAGACGCCAGAGCCAACCCGGAAGTGTACGTCAATTACGTGTAGTGCAGCTCTGGGGGTGACAGTCGGGAACTTCACGGAAGGCCAAGGCAAGCACACCACAACCAATAAGGCAAAGTCGAACGCGCCGAAGCTTCTCTTCAGGCAGGTCCACAGGACAGGGTATGGCGCGCCGGGTCAACCTCAGAAAGCCAGATTAACGTCCTAGCTATGGTGAAGTCGGAGTGAGGAGAGTAGGAGATGGTCGAAGCGGCTTGAAAGTCGATGGGAATCAAAACTTCAAGATCTGATGGCGTTCATCGGGCCCTGCAAGACCACTGGCTTGTGTAGTTTGGGGCAGCTGACCGCGCCTTCCAACAAATCTTTGGCAGAGGGGGCCACCCCGGACGACTGGGTAAAATCCAGGGTCAAGCTAATAAGGATGGAGGCAGGGAAAATTGCTGCAACTATCACCCGGTCTGTCTGACTCCGGTAGTATTGAAGGTCGCGGAGAGAGTTTTGAGGGACAAGATGGTGGCTCACCAGGGGGTAAGTAACTTGGTGATAGTCAGTCAGCACGGCTCCGGTAAACAAAGTGATGAACCTGTCGACTTACCTTGGCGGGGTAACACGCCGGCTGGTCAGAAGGGACAGAATGGAGCCGTGCTACCTAGAATTCCATGACTTTCGACTCCGTATACCATCACTTCTAACCTACCCAGCCAGTAGCTTTTGGGTTGCCATCAAAAACTACAGAGTGGATCCGAAACTCCGTAATGGGAGAAGTTTTCAGGTCAGGGTAAAACAGAATGTCCCGTGGGTGGGTTTCCTGCCCAGCGGTGTAACCCAGAGATCAGAGCTTGAGCCTCTTCCCGTGGGGCTAGAACACCTTATTATCTTCTTCGCGGATGATGCAAAGCTGTTTGCCTCGGCATTAGATGACTCCATTCAGTGGGATCTGGATGGGGTTTTCTAGGTGGTTTATAGATCGAGGTCTGTCGCTGAACTCCAGCCAGTGTCAGCACTCACTGAACAACAAGGGGCCGATTCTTGGGAGGTGGTTGGGGTCACCGGGGCAGGAAGTTGCGACTTTCCAGATGCATAAGGTTAAACACCTAAACGTTGTGGTCTTGATGAAAGTCCAATAAAGGAAGCAGTTTTTATTGCCGTTCGGAAAGCCCCCAGAGATCTAGCTGCTCGAACGAGCTGCATCGACCAGAAAGCCTGGGATTATTGCACAAGATATTAGTCCGTCCTCACCCAGGGTATTGCCACCAGGCATGGCGGCAGTTTGTGGTAAAGGAAATTTATCCCTCGGATCAAGCACTACGCCGTTTCACCGGGTAGGGCTCAGATACAACCAGCATCTGGAACGGCTGAAGCTGTTCTACCTGTAGAGAAGACACAAGGTCAATCTAGCCGAAACCTTCAAGGAAACGGAAAGTATTGTCGATGTAAGTGGTGGCCTCAAGGCAAAGCTAGGCCAAGAAGAGGCTTGGCTGTTCTACGGCATGGTCTGAAGTTGGTAAGAGGACTTTTTTCTCACCGGGTTGGTGAATGATCGTGAAACTTTTCCGGCAACGTCGTAGGTGCCTTGTCAGTGGTGGCTTTTAAAAAAGAAGCCACACGGGGAAAGAGAAGAGTGTTTGGGGAAAGGGCGTAGCAGAGAGATTAAAAAAACCCTTACTTTTGCTAACGTTTCTCATAACGACGGACTCCGGTTCGTTTGCGTGAACTATTACTGCCGGAGTCCTGATTCTTTGTTTTATGGTAGCAATTCACTAAAACTTTTGTCACCAATCAGACTTACAAGTTTTCCTTAGGGTAGTATGGTGAGCAGGCCGTAGTGGTGAATGGATCTTAGAAGCACATTTAAGTGTGCGCGGTCGCTAAGCGGATTCACGGATACGGTGTCGGTTGGGTTTTTGAAGCCCGAATAGACCCTCGTCAGTCTCACGCGGTATTTCTGAAATTCTCGTTTTGAAGAATTATTTTAGGCGTAAATAATTCTGGCAATGGGCTGAATTTAGCTCATACATTTTGGATCATGAACCGGTATGTGTGGATATACACATAGTTGTAGGTATGTGTACATATATGTAATATGGCAAGTAATACTTTTATATTTGTGCACTATATTATGCCTATTTACATATATGCATGCAGGTATAATATATGTTATATATATATTGTATGGAGAAGTCAAGGCGTACGCTGAGTTGTAAACAGTTATTGTCACGTTTTGGTCCAAACTACTGGTATGTGTTCCTATGTATGTCAACGCACAACTTTGAGCGTGCACATGCATGCATGTACATATAAGCATGTGCTTGAGTACAATGAAACATATATGCATAATATGAAGTATGTGCAATCCGCGAGTTATATACTACGTGTATATATGTGTGGATATTTAGTACCACGTCTACCAGGTACTTACCAGACCCCGAGACTGGCCTATGGAACAGGCCACAAGCCAAAAGTTCCGGAGCATGCCAACAGAAGGTAAAAGGCGGTGGAATAGGTGAAAGACCTTTTGTATTGAAACAGTGTCGTTCACGTTTGCAAAAAGGAGCAAGACCGGACGCGATACTAGCTAAGGGAGCTAAGGGTTCAACAGTCTGCAATCAGAGCAGTCACAAATGTGCTTTTCAATTGGCGGAAGCCAACTGTCCCCGCAGTAAGCAGACAAACAAGGCACAGCCCTGTGGCATCGAACAAAATACAAACTGCCTTGAGCTAAGTGGCAGTGGGTTACGTTCGTCTAAAGTAATTTTTGGCCATGAATTTACACATTCAAACTCGGTCATCTCCAGGTCGCTACAGATATGCGCTTATACACATATACCTTTACGTGAACGTATATATATATACGTATATGCATGTAATTATATATGGTACATATACGTACCACATAATACTTGTTGACGCATGCATACACAGACAGTCACGGTGCACGCACTAGTGCACTAGTTGTTCATTATTTTCTCTTCCTTGACTGTCGATAGGACGTCAGTGGAATCGGAGGCATCATTTCCTTTCCAGATGATGCTTCCGTAAACCTTTGGCTGTGCTTCTAAGACGTATACCTAGCCAGCGAAATGGACCACACTATAGAGATACGAATTTGTATTGTGAATGAACCATATTTAATCCACTTATTGAACATGGAAACAATTCGTGAGATCATTATGAACCTATGAAATTTCAATGTATTTGTTAGGGAAACTGAATGATAACACTTTCGAGAGCGAACGTGCACATATAGATGTATAAATATATATATCAGTGTGCACATATATTTACCTTATAAGGATGCATGGTGTGGTATAACAAGCTGTGCATATTAGCTATTGCTAATACGCAGTCATTTCTATGAACCACGGCGATATTTCCGCCACAAGTTAAGAGCCGATAAATTCTATTAGTAAAATGGGATAAGCACGCCATCCACGGAGCAAGAAATTGTGGACTCTTTGGGCGTTGAATAAATTTGAACTGTCTATTCATGCAATGCTGTCATATCATTCCCAGTTCCATAACTCCGTTAAGGTGCTTTTTAGTTTCACGGATCCTGAGTGGCCCTAAATGGAGTAGACAGTAGGACTTGCTTGCAAGGCAAGTCCCGCTAAAGTAGAAATGGCAGTCACAAGTGACACTTTCAACATTTTACCTTGTGCTGTGCAACGGTTATTCCGGTAGTGAGAAACGCGTAGCTTTAACGGTGAATCCCAAAGTCAAGACAAAACTGATTCACTGATTCTGCGGAAATTAATTAATAAATTGTGTAAAAACCTCAACTGTACAGCCACAATGTTGAGCAACGAAGACCAGAGCTCAGCAAAGGCTACTCTCAGGTATCACCTCCACGGCAGTCCAGGCTGGAATCAAAAATATGCTGCGGCACGAGGGCAAAACATAAACAAACTTTCAGGTCCAGTGATTGACGCTTTTTGTACTCTTTTGAGGGTCAATAAGATGAAGAGCTTGTCTCAGCCATGCAAATACGTGACAACGGCTGGGGAGAATTTCCATAGAAGCACGCTACAAGCTGTGTACGACTGTGAGCACCTACCAGGTAACACTTCATCCTTACAGGTTCTACCATCGCTAGTTTCGGAACAGGATCTTATCCGTTTTAGGGCATCTATGGACAAACAACAGGCCGCAGTACGAGAGAATGGAAACCTCTTCATATCTCCTTAATCTGCCTCTTCGCGACTGGTTGTGAAGTTGCCTAGCAGTGGGCTTTTACGCAAACAACATCCGGCCCAAAAAAGCTAACAAGGTGGCCAGAGACAAAGCTTCTACATTTGCCTTCCCTACAGCTACTAGGAAAATCGGATAACATCGATACCTTAGAGAGTACAATAATATTCATCCAAGGGTACACATATAATCTCTTTTTCAGTTGCAGGCAATGCAACCAGTAACGCCCGTGTGAAGTCCAGCCAATGGGACGTTCGAGCGACGCGTATCAACCAATTTCGACCCTACTCAAAATAAAGCCCATTCTAAATAGCTACGGTATTGTATACAACAAATTAAGCAATTTCACGACAACCAAACCTCAGTAGTGTTCCTTCCTACACTCCAAATTGAACAACAAATCAACGACTGCAGCTGAAATAAAGTAAAAGGTTAGAAACAGATGAGATTGCCGAATACATTCGCAACAAATCTTAAGCTGAGCGACTCACTCCCGAGGCAGCTGTGAGAGTCCGCTTTGGGACAAGGATTTAGAACAATAAAATAATGAGAGTTCCGGCAAAGGTAATACATACAAATGAAAAAAGTTGTTCGTAATATGGATGCCGATGAATGGAACAGAGTTTTCTAAACTCCTCTACAACCTGTTTCATGTCATCAAGTACACAAGAGTCGAATAGCTAAGTGAGAGCTACAGTGTACCTTCTTGGTTGCCAACAAAGGGCACGCAGGACACATACTTGACCGATGAGTCATCACGAGCTATCAGGTGCCTGCTGCGCTTAACAAGCCAAACATCGACCTGGTCGCCTCCACGAGTGGGGTATCCCGTTTTCATCCACCAATCAAATGAGACTGCTGAGAGCCCATCGTTCCACCCCCTTATATCCCGACAGTGCTAACGGTAACAGCTTTTCCGAATCGAAACCAAAGGCAAAGCCGACCGATTTTCTCGTTGGTATTTAGTGGGAAATTAAGATGAAAGTTTGTACATCCATATTAGTGATATCCTGTGGTTTAGCGATTTCTCCGGTGCAGATTATTCACCATTGATAGTTGAGATTTACTGACGATATTGTCTCACATCTTGATTTCGTTAGCCGTACCACGCACCTGTCCCCATACTGTGCTTCGTAACTTTATAGGCCGTGCCTAAATAGCGCAGCCTGGCGAAATCAAATTCTAGTTTCGGATACCCGACACGGCTGGAATCAGTCTCGGGCAAACACTGAAGCTACCTCGCTGATCGGCTACCTTTCCGGCGATGGTGAACGTCACGTTAAGTCCCGCAATCCTCTCGAAGACCGTCAGAACACTGTGTGCCTCGCACCTTAGCTTCAACGAGTATCAGGGAATATATATGTAAAACGACGCGTATGTTGCAGCCGTAAAACCAGACCCCATCGCACCAGCGAATACCAGCGAAAACAACAACCGACTGAACTAGATGGCCCGAGCATCAACATTAGTTATGGCCTGCGAACCACTCAGGTTAAAATAAGGTGACCAATAACAGGCAATGCTAACTACGACGGCGGTCGCTGTAGAATTTGTAAACAGATTTTTCTCCTAAGTAAAGTAATATGGAATTTATGCACGGCATTTGCTACATGACCGTGACAGAGATGACCAAAATAAACTGGCACCTGCTGATAATAGCTGCACAACAACCAGGGAACCATGCCTGCAGCAGCACACCCGATTATGAGATACATTCCTCACTGCCGTGAGCAAGCTGTTGGCAGCCATATTGGTGGTCGATTATTGTAAGTGAAAAATCCTTACGAAGCTGTAACCCATTGGCAGACACCACCGTTCCCATTCTCTGATGTAAGTACTGGCACCTGCTGGTACAGCTACTGGGCGTCAGCTAATCGGGTTTTCGTTCCTTCTATTCCTTTGCAGATAGTGTGTTTGCAACCTCCAACGAAGACCAACGCATCAGGCACATCTGTCAGCATCGCTTGTAAGACACGTTTGAGCAAAGCGTAGCCAAATTCACAACGAATCCCAAAATCAAAAGGCGATTATCCATGATATTCTACGATACTAGATTATTGAATGAACAATGACACCAAAAAGATACAAACATCAATAATGAGATTACAAGGACTCAACAAACGAGAAACCGAATTGCGGCGTGCGAGCAAGGAGCACATGCGTCACGCAGGTCCAGAACAAGGATATGATAAAGTAGCGCTCTGGGAGCGAACTAATATTAATTGGTCCATAAAAACACACGATTCGTAAAGACACGTCAATAGTGTAAGCAAGTGAGTGATGTTAAGAAGAACACGGAACTGCAAAGGTTTTAGGGGGATTTCCCACGACTGGTCGTTGCACCGCCCACTAAAGTTCTCCCAAATCCTTAGCAGAGTCAAGTGTTTGGTATAAAAGTACTGATTCTTCCTACCCAACCATGCTTTACTGTCAGCGCGCGTTTAATGCTTGTCGTCAACGTTCTACTCATGGTGGCACCTAATCCGCTGGCCACATAGACTCGAGGCAATTCTACATCTTCCACGAGAACAACTGACCGATGGCGGGCGTGAAGGGGAAGCCTAGATGCTGTCCTTGGGAAAGCCATCCTGCTCTGGCTGTATGTGTTTGCGTGAGTGTGTGTGTGTGTATGACGTCATCGCCGCTACCTCCACATATGCAAAAAACGTTTCAGTAACGCCAATAAAAAAATTGCGAACACCGTCACATGTTTGATAGGGGTTACGGGGCATAGGGTGCATCGGGAATGTGTGCATGTGTCTGGATGTACAGTGGAATAGTATTTATCACCATATATCGGAAAAACCTTCTGTAACGTCAACCGAAGACTGTGAGCACTGTAACATGTTTGACGGAGACCATGTGGTATAACGAGTTTAATGTAGGTGAGTGTGCGTCGGGGTGTATGATGGTTCGATACGCCAGTGTGTTGTGATTGCTTCCAGCTATGGGGTTTTTCTACCCACGTCGAAGACGAATGCGAAATAGTCCACTGGGCTTCAGCGTTATCAGCTTCTCCGCCTTTACTCTAGAGTAGGCCAATACAGTGCATGTCACGAATGAGCGCTCCCTTAGCTGTCCTCACCTTCACCGTTCTTATCACTCCGTCGGTGCTTTTGATGGTTTCCATAAATACTCCCAAGGACCACGTGCTGAAATGTGTGCGTTGGTCTGCGATCATCACCATATCCCCAACCTTGAATGGTCTTGTTTTGACCAGCCACTTCTGTCGAGTCTGCAGAGCCGGTAGGTACTCCCGGAGCGTAACGACCTGCCGTGAAAAATCCCCCTAAAACCTTTGCATTTCCGTGTTCTTCTTAACATCACTCACTTGCTTACACTATTGACGTGTCTTTACGAATCGTGTGTTTTTATGGACCAATTAATATTAGTTCGCTCCCAGAGCGCTACTTTATCATATCCTTGTTCTGGACCTGCGTGACGCATGTGCTCCTTGCTCGCACGCCGCAATTCGGTTTCTCGTTTGTTGAGTCCTTGTAATCTCATTATTGATGTTTGTATCTTTTTGGTGTCATTGTTCATTCAATAATCTAGTATCGTAGAATATCATGGATAATCGCCTTTTGATTTTGGGATCCGTTGTGAATTTGGCTACGCTTTGCTCAAATACGTGTTATAATACTCAGTAGATAAATTTGGAACGAGAAAAACACGCAAAATGCCAAGAAAAGGGTCGAAAACATTGGAATCTAGACAGGAAGTAATACGGCAAATCACTGGGGGGGGGGGTTTGGTACTTTTGGTTCTTTAGCTAATTCTAGATCACCTGGTCCTGTCAGTGCTAGCTCATGCATTACTGAGGCTAACATGGATTGTAAGAATATCAATCTACATAGACTGAGGATATTAGACCTAGAACAACAACTGTTTTCGGCCAGAAAACCCGCCCACGAAGCAGAACAGAAATGTAGACATAAAGGGCGTGAGCATGAGACCAACGACTACGACACTTCCGATAAATCAGGATGCAATAAGATAGGGAGCCCCACGCCGGTCGCCGACTATAAAACACTGAGGATCGATTTGCTAAGAGTAGAACTGACGGTTTTCGACGAGCGATCCGAACACTACTGCAAGTTCGTCAAGCAGTTCGAAACGTTCGTCTAAAATAAGGTAACCGACCTCGGGCAAAGGCTCCTCTATCTGACTCACTGCTGTCGATGCCGAGCAAGAGAAGCTGTCGACGGGTGTGCTATGCTCAACCTGGAACAAGGCTACACCCGATCAAGGAAGATTCTAAGGGACTTGTTTGGCCAACCTTTCAAAGTAGCCCACAACCTAATTGAGGGCGTGACGGTAGAGGAAAGGAGAACCAAGGGCGATGCCTACACAATGGCCGACCTGGTGATCGAGATGCAGAACTGCTCAATAGCCCTCGACCATTTAGGTTACAAGGCTGACCTAGGCGCAGTGCACACTTTGGAAGGCACAGTCCGTCACCTCTCTCCCGAACTACAGGGTCGGTGGGCGGAAGAAGCTGAGCGGATAAGCCGAGGTGACAGAGAAGCCAACTTCGAAGACCTGACTGAATACTTAGACAGGCAGACGAAGATAGCTGACAGCAGATTCGGCCGACTCATCCGGGACAGCAACCGAGCAAACAAGCCCGGTACTAGCCAAGTCCAAACCCCTGTACGAGAATATCCAAAGTACCAGCCTTGGACCAACACCCACGTCATTTCACGAGATGCTACGGCGAAACCAAATTGCAGATCCTGTGGTACTAGCCATGGCCTACCAGAGTGCCCCAAGTTCGGCAACGCCACAATAGACGAACGGTGGGGAATGGCGAGGATGGCAGGAGCATGTTTCATCTGTCTCAACACCACGCACCGGGCAGCAGCCTGTAGAACAAGGAATCGATGTGGTCACGAGGGCTGCACGGGCAGACACCATCGGCTGCTGCATCAGGCGAGAGTAACCATATCCGAGGCGAGTGCCAAGCCCAGCGTGATTTGTTCAACTTCACAATCTGCCAGTAAACCGGTACGTTTAGGCGTAGTGGCCGTGGGAGTAGTGACTCCGACTGGGATAGTCAAGGCGTTGGCTTTCGTTGATAGTGGATCCGACACCACTTTAGTGAAAGAGCGGTTTGCCGACAAACACCAACTGGCTAAAGGTGCGACGTCGTTAGCAGTGAGCACGGTGGGCGGAACACAGGTAATGACTGCCGGTAGATTGAGGCTGCAACTCATCTCTTTGAACACTAACGAGCAAATCGAATCAACGGAGGCATTCACTTTAGCTGATCTCCTCATGCGAGCACCAAGGTCGATCAACGCAATCCTTACTAGGTGGCCCCACCTGCAGGATGTAACCGTTGTAGACTGGGAAGACGATGAAGTGGATCTCCTCATCGGCTGCCACGTGCCAGAGTCGCATTGGGTACTTGACCAGAGAGTGAGCGGCCGCCAGGCACCTTATGCCGTACGCACGGCTCTAAGATGGATGTTATACGGTCCAGTAGGGGTACGTGGCTCCGTGAATTATTTATCCGCCGAAACGGACCGCATAGAGTATCATCTGCAGCGGCTGCATGAAAAGGAGTTTCAAGACATGGGAGACGAAAGACCATCGTTGCCTCAAGAGGATCACTTCACTTTACAAACGGTACGGCAAGGCACTAAAGGCCTTAAAAACAGTTCGAGGTTCCCCTCCCATGGCGCACATCTGCCGACCCGTGGACTGACAACGGAAATTATGTTCCCCAACGGTTTAACGACTGAAAGAACGCTTCGTTCAAGACCAGGATCTGTGGGAACGATACACAAAAATTAATGAAGCGAAACGAAGCCCTCGGCTACGTTGAAAGGTGCCTGCCAACACCGACGGCAAAAAGGGTATCTGGTATCTACCTCACTACCCGGTCATCAACCCCAAGAAACCCAAAAATCTGCGAGTGGTTTTCGACCGTGCAGCCAAGTTCCAGGGCAAGTCGTCAAACGATCGCTTTCTACAGGGGCCTGACTGGACCACACCACTAATCAAAGTTTTGTGCCGTTTCAGAGTGGGTAGAGTGGCCTTGTCCGCCGATATTAGGGAAATGTTTTATCAAGTGAAAATTCCGGTGGGAGAACGAGATGCGTTGCGTTTCCTTTGGTGGGAAGAGAGCGACCGGGACAACGCAGTGATGAATTATAGGAGGACCGTCCACCCCTTCGGAGCCATATCGTCACCATTTTGTAAGAATTACGCCCTTCGAGAATCAGCGAACAAACATGGAGAAAGAATGAGCTCTAGCGCAGTTCAGAGGCCTCACAAGATTGCTAGAAGGGGGCGGCTTCCAGCTAACAAAATGGATGTCGAAAGCTCCAGAAATGCTCGAGGTCATTCCATATCACGAGAAGGCCGAAAAAGTTAGCGATTTGGACGGCCCTCCACCCCCTTCCAAACGCACTTTAGGAATACAATGGGACGCGGAAACGGACGATTTTGTTTTCGAACTAAATGTTCCCGAGTTGACTGTAACCCGTCGAGGCGTACTATCCGCTGTCTCTAGTCTGTTCGACCCGCCCGGTTTCGTCTCTCCACGGCTGCTACCCGGAAAGATCTTGCTGCAGCGGCTGTGCCGTAAGAAAGTTGACTGGGACCAGTCACTGGACCGAGAGGGCCGGTTGGACTGGGAAGAATTTTAAATAACTTGAAGAAATTAGGGTAAAAAGATTCCACGATATTTGACTCCTGACCATACAACGCGGACTGGAGAACTACATGCCTTTTCCGATGCATCCGAATTCGGTTGTGGAGCCGTGGTGTACGGACGATGGTGCACAGGAGATGGGCAATATACCACGAGGATCCTGTTCGCTAAATCCCGCGTCGCTCCACTGAAGTCGGTCTCGATCCCACGCTTTGAACTCAGCGCAGCCGTGTTGACAGTCAGGGTGGTACAAGCTGTGAAGATATGTTTTGACTTCTACATTTGGTCGGCTAGCTTTTGGAAGGACTCAGCGATAGCACTTTACTATATTAACAACGTCCGGAGCCGGTTTAGTACTTTCGTTGCCAACCGACTCACGACTATCCACGATGAATCAGCCATGAACCAATGGAAGCACGTCAGGTCTGGCGATAATCCAGCCGATCCGGGCTCCCAAGGTGCCACCAACTTCAGGCAACTAGACACGTGGACGAGAGGGCCAAACTTTCTGCAAGTGTTCGAATTAAAAACCCCTACGGAAGTAGAACTGGAGATCAAAGGCGTAGTGATAGCGGCCAACTTCGTTGAAGCGACATCCATTCTATCGCGATTGGCCAGGTTTTCTTCCTGGAGAAAGACACCTCGTGCGTTAGTTTGTTTGGCCAGGTTCAAGAGACATTTACTAGTCATGGAAGAGCTACGCCCCTCAGGCCGGATACGGGTCGGCCCGATAGGTCCCGATGAGCTACAAGTTGCAGAATACGATATTTTCTGAGTGATACAACGAGGGGGTTCGCCCGAGAACTTGAGAGGGCGAAAGAAGTGGGACTAATAACAAAGAAATATCATCTCCAAGAGACTAATTGAAGCGTTTAAACCCCAAACTTATTGACGGGCTGCTGCGGGTGGATGGTAGGCTGACCAACGCCCATCTGAGCTTCGACACAAAGTACCGTATACTGCTGCCTGCAAGGCGACCTGTAGTAAAGCTAACGATCCAACACGTCCACGCAGTGGAGGGATATGCCGGGGAAAGTCACGTGACGAGCGTCATCCGAAAGTGCCTTTGGTTGCTGAGAGAAAGAGCGACTGTAAAACGCGTAATCCGACGTTGTGTGCAACGTAGGAGACGCAGTGCCACGGCGGGCAATCAACACATGGCCCCACTACTAGAATGCAGGGTGACTGTGGGCTGATGGCCGTTCAGCGACACCGGGCTGGACTATTTCGGGCCCTTGTGGATCAAGTGCGGGAAAAGATTAGAAAAGCGATACGGATGTATCATGACGTGCATGAAGTCACGCGCGGTACACCTAGAAGTCACACACTGGATGACGACCAATTCTTTCCTACGGGCCTTGAGATGCTTTATCGGTCGAATATGCGTACCGGCCGATATATAATCAGATAATGGATCGAACTTTGTAGGCCCTCACCAGGGGATTGCAGCGTTGGCATAAGAAAACAAACAGGGACGAACTGCAGGATCGAACCGTGGCCCACGGCATACGATGGCATTTCAAACCCTAGCAGGCCAGCCACCGAGGCGGCGTGTAGGAAAGCATGATCCGGTCCGCCAGACGGATATTTCTGTCGATCGAGGAGCAACAGCCGCCCGACGACGAGACGCTGAACACCTTCATGACTGAGGTAGAGAGGATTCTGAACAACCGCCCCTTGGTTCCAGTAATAAACGGCGACCCCACCAACCTGGCGCTCACCCCGAACGACTTATTGACATTAATGTCGAACGAGGGTTTCCAAGGGCCGGTGAAGCTTCGTGGAAGCTACCTCCAAGGATGGAAGCAAGCGAATTATCTGGCCAAGGTTTTCTGGAGGCGCTGGCTCCGTGTAACACATGTTTGAGCAATGCGTAGCCAAATTCACAACGGATCCCAAAATCAAAAGGCGATTATCCATGATATTCTACGATACTAGATTATTGAATGAACAATGACACCAAAAAGATACAAACATCAATAATGAGATTACAAGGACTCAACAAACGAGAAACCGAATTGCGGCGTGCGAGCAAGGAGCACATGCGTCACGCAGGTCCAGAACAAGGATATGATAAAGTAGCGCTCTGGGAGCGAACTAATATTAATTGGTCCATAAAAACACACGATTCGTAAAGACACGTCAATAGTGTAAGCAAGTGAGTGATGTTAAGAAGAACACGGAACTGCAAAGGTTTTAGGGGGATTTTCCACGACCTGTCGTTGCACTGCTCGCCTGCTTCCGGGTCCAACTGCGGTCGTTGTCGTTGTTGATTTGACGTCGTCGTTTCCGTTGTGTTGTAGGCGCGTTGGTTGACGTGTTACAACGCACTTACTAAGCCTTTGCGCTCATGAAGTTCTCGATTTATGCCGTTTTGAGATGGAACACAAGCAACGTATTTGGAGGTACACTGACCCTTGCACACTACGGTAAAGTTCTGCGGTCCAACAATGGGCCATTTAAAATGTTGCGGTCGGTTTGAGGGTGTGCGCCGTAAATGGTACGCATGTGAGTGAAAAGTAGAGCCTGAAGCCCAATGACACAACTTATGCTGCATCATTCTGAAACGGAAAATTATTTCACGTAGGCATTTGTTAACTCATACGTCCACAGGTTCGTTTCTAAAACCACTTGATAGTTCCAAAACCTTTAGGGATAGTAATGACAGCTAATTGCGCGGTGCTTCTCGGTCGGTAGAAAGCATACAGGTCACTGATATATAGATTTGTGGTCTGAATTTTAATTTAAGACACAGCGGTCAAATTTAAATTAAGCTTTCTCACAAGTTGCCAGTAATCTTCGTTTTCTACGGTTTAAATACCTGTAGCGTGTTACAGAAAGTTGCACAGAAAATCTGGTGATGGAGGCATTTAGAACGGAACATCTTTTTCGTGAAATCTGGCTCGTAATTATAGCAACGCATTTCCGCGACGAGACACGCCAAACACCTTCACTACTCAGCCGCTGCTTAGTGTAATAGAAACTTCGGGAAGGTCGCACGAGTATGGCGAATTGAAGTAACGGATTTTCTCTTCCATTTCAGTTGGTCGCATCAACCTTGCACAAGCAAAGTGAAAACTGGACGAAGGTGAAGAACGCACCAATCTGGAAGGCGGGGCAACAATCCAAGAGGACTGATTCGTAATGCGTTTATATTTGTATTTTTACATTATTGACAGTGTGCCACATATTTTAGATAAATCCTTCCATTGCTGAAGTTCGTCTTTTCGCCCTTGGTTGACTGTTACAAATTTCGTGCCGCGACCCGGGAACGAGGATGCCGAAAAAGCAAGCCGAACCGGAAAATCGAGAACAAGGGACAGCTTGCTCGCCACTCAAGGACCAGCTCGGGAGTCCATGTGTCCAAGAACTTTCACGTGCGTTGACTGAGTGTAAAATAGTCCGAACTCAGCAGATCCCTACCCCGGGAGCCCCTGAGAAATTTCGCATTATTGGAATTTACAATCGATGGGAGAGCTAAGTGCGGCGTTACCTTCGATGGTTCGCTGAGGAGAGACAAGAGGATATTATCATGGGGCTGCTGGATGTAGAAGCCTATGACATTGTCGATGAAGCAGACGTTTTTAGCAGTGGTGACTTGGATTCTGCCTTCAAGCAGATTCGAAGACTTTTGGACGCCCCGGAGGCACCCTTCACAATACCGGCAGGAGTTCCACGCGAGAAGCCAGCGATAGGATGAAGACGTACGATCATTCGGTCGCGTACTTCAACCGCTGAGTCGGCGGGCTTACCCTGACGAGACCAAGGAAGAGCGGGATCGCCGGGTGCTAGGACAATCATTGACGGCACCTCGAGCCCAGCTGTGAAGCGGGCGCTGTTGCGAGGGAAGTTCGGGAATTTGGCACAAGCATTGTCTGCAGGGGAAGCAGAGGAGCGCGTAGAACGGGTGGTCGCGGGGGTGGCAGTTAGAGACGAGTTCTGCGTCTTAAATGAGTGGCCACCGAGGACTCAACATCCAAGCCATCATCACCCTAACGGGAGACGAAACTGGTATCGAGGAAGGCACGCTGGAGCACGTCAGTCGTCTTATAACAAGATTCAAGGCTTCAGCGCCAACCGGTGGTATGCTGGTCCCCGCAACAGCTCTCCCGGTACCTGGCACTCACAGCCAGTCGAAAGCGGTCTGCCCTTGTTCGGAACGAGGTCAAAAACTCAGAAACAAGGTAGGTCCATCGTTCCTGCCGTTTCCATATGTTCCGCCCGCACTGAATCACTATCTATTCGAGTGAAGGTTAATGGAATCGTTTTGTGTGGGCTGGCTGATACGGGGGCCACGTGTAATTTAATCAGTGCAAAACTGATGGCGAAAGTCGGAAGCGCTGAGTCAGCCTCGTGCAGTATAGTCTTAACGGCAGTGAACGGGGAGAAGTTAGACGTCAGAGAGATCATGACGCCGAGGTTGGAACTGGGCGGCGTCGTTAAGAAGCAGCCCCTAATAGTAGTCGGGGGGATCCCCTAGGACGTGATCATTGGAAAAGATGTCTTAGTGAATTTCGGTTGCGTGACTGACATTCCACAGAAAAGGTTATACCTGAGAACGGAAACAGTGAAGCCCTCGGCCGGAACGGGATCAGCATATGCAGCTGTGCAAAGATACCGGCGATGAAAGACCACGTAACACGGTTCGACGCGCTCCCAGATGCTAATGACACAGCCAAAAGTAATAAACCGTTGTTGAATCTCCTCGAGAAATTCTACGATACGTTCTTATAACGAGACGAGAGATTGGGCCGGACGGATTTAGTTAAACACCGAATTAACACGGGAGACGCCAAACCCATGAAAATAGCCTACAGACGGATTCCAATTCATTATCAAGCAGAAGTACAGCATATAATCGAGGAAATGCTGAAGAACGACGTTATTCAACCATCCCACTCCCCTTGGTCGTCTCCAGTGGTGTTAGTTAAGAAGAAGGGTGGAAAACTTCGTTTGTGCGTAGACTACAGGAAACTCAATGCCATCACCAAAAGGGATTCATTCCCACTGCCTGTCATGGAAGACTTGTTCGACGCCTTAGGAGGTAGCCGGTACTTCAGTACCCTAGACTTGGCGTCTGGGTATTGGGAGGTTGAACTTGCAGCGGAAGACCGGGAGAAGTCCGCGTTCACGATTCCATCCGGGCTTTATGAGTTTCAGACTATGCTTTTTGGGCAAACCAACGCACCTGCTACGCTCCAACCCTTAATGAATCACATTTTGGAGGGCCTGATTCCTTCGAGATGCATTGTATACATCGATGATGTACTGATTCGTGGGAGAACGAAAGAGGAACATTTAGAAAACTTGGAGTTAGTTCTGGGTAGAATTAGAGACGCGGGACTTAAACTAAAGCCATCCAAGCTCAAATTTCTGTCCAAAGAAGTGAATTTCTTAGGCCACATTGTTTCGGACCAGGGAATAAGAACTGACGCGGAAAAAGTCGAACAAGTCTTAAATTGGCCAACTCCTAACAACGTTACGGAAGTAGGGAGTTTCCTAGGATTGGCTTCGTATTACCGTCGCTTCATCAAGGGTCTTACAGAATGGGGGCGGCACCACTGAATGCTCTTCTGCGCAAAGACAACGGCTTTAGTTGGGACGAACGATGTGAGTAGTCCTTCAAAGACTTACGTTCGGCTCTTTGCACGGCACCCGTGCTAGCACTGCCCGATCTGGCGGAAGGAGCTAGTGAGTTTATCCTAGATACAGACGCGAGTGACGGGGCTGTTGTGTCTGGTTAGGGTCTCGCACACTACGCGGACAACCGATCAATATTCCTCTCATGAATGGACATACTCTCAGTTTGCCTTGATCGTTAACCATGCTTTAGCGCCAGCAGTGTTGACCTATCGATTTTGCTGTGTACTGATTGGTCTTCCTCTGCTGCGCGTGACGGCACAAGTAGTTTATTTCTTTATGCCAACTCACTGGCTTGTTTGCAGCTCAGTCGCCGGCTACGGCCGGGTTTTGTGTTCACAATGGCATAAATAAATGCAACGCCACCATTACGTGTTCTGCTACCGATTGTGGACACAACAGGGGCCATTGGAGGTGTGTTATCACAGATCGGGAGAGATGGATTAGAGCACGTCATCGCCTGTGGTGGTAAAACGTTATGTAAACGGGAGATAAGCTACTGCACGATACGAAAAGAAATGCTAGCCCTGGTCACACTCGTAAAAAGTTTAAACAGTACCTAATCGGTCGAAAATTTCCAATTCGTACGGACTATCAAGCCCTTCTGTGGTTACAAAACTTTAAAGACCCCCAGGGACAGACAGCCCGGTGGCAGGAGCAGTTGCAGGAGTTTGATTTCGTGATTGAACACCGTCCAGGTAGCCGGCATTCGAATGCGGACGCATTATCTAGTAGGCCAGTCCGAAACCACGGAGATTGCCCGTCCTGCCCCGTCGGTTATGTGGCACAGGTCAGTCTACAGGAGGATACTGCGGAACATTGGGGCTCGATCCAGTCCAGCGATAGCGACACAAGCCTCGTATACGTTAAGTTGAATGCAGAAAGTGAGAAGCCTAGTCAGCGAGAGATGGCGGGGAGTGGTTTGTGGACCAAGCATCTCTGGAGTCTCTGAGATCATTTGAGCATTGTGGATAACGTTTTAGTTTTCCAGTTTGGTCCCAATTGTCCAACCAAAGTCGTCGTCCCTCGGTCCATGGTACAAAAGTTCCTTACGACATTGTACACTGAGCTGGGCCATGCGGGTGTCAACAAACTAGAGCATGCGGCAAGGACTCGGTTCTGGTGGCCTTACCAACGAAGAGATGTATTGGATTTCTGTAGGACGTGCGAACGTTGTGGCCGCTTTAAGAATCCCAGAACTGCACCGTGTGCTCCGTTACAACCCATAGTAGTGGGGTTTCCCAATGAAGTAGTTGGTATGGATTTATTCGGACCCCTACCACTTACGCAACATGGAAATAAATACTTATTGGTGCTCGTCGACTATTTTACTAAATGGTGCGAAGCGATACCGTTGAACTCCGGAGATGCCAAAACCGTTGCAAATACGATCCTTAAGCACTGGATTTGTCAGTGGGGTGCACCGGGCCGACTACACTCGGATAAGGGTACGAGTTTCGAAAGCTGTCTCATACAGGAGCTTTGTTAATCTCTTGGTATCAACAAAGTGCGCACTACCTCCCACCACCAACAAGGGAATGGATTAGTTGAGCGTACTAATCCGACACTTATCAACCTTCTCAAAGCCTTCGTCCAGCACGGTACTAATTGGGACACGAAAGTACACTTCTGCTTGCTAGCGTATCGCGGTTCGGTGCATGCGTCAACAAACCAGACTCCAAGCTTCCTTTGGACAGGAAGAGAAATTCGGCCTCCGTCTGATTTTCAATTGCCCACAATTAGCAATCAAGACACTACGGTAGTGGAACACGTCAGCAAACTGCGGGACACAATAAGAAGTTGTGAACATCTTGCTGGAGCCCATCGTCTGACGGCACAGAGGCGGCAAAAAGAGTATTATGACAGAAAGGTGTTTGGCGCCCCATTACAAGCTGGCGATTTCGTGTGGCTTCATACGTCAGTACACACCGGGGGGCACCAACTAAATTTTCCGGGGGCTGGAAGGGACCCTTTCGTGTTGAAAGGGTTGTGTCAGATGCAACCTGTGTCATTCGGAACGCGTCGCCGAATAGTAGTAACCCATCATTCGTTGTTCATTTCAATAAGCTGAAGCCCTTCGAGCAAGTACCTCAGGGAATCAACCCAACCAGTGGGATTTCGCCGACCGAAGACCAAGGCGCAGTGCCACCAGTACAGTTAGAGCTAGAGGTGCCGATAGAAGGGGGAAGGGCTGTGGCCCCGGGGACGGAGCCTTCTGGAGGAGAGAGCTGTGTAATAGAAACTTCGGGAAGGTCGCACGAGTATGGCGAATTGAAGTAACGGATTTTCTCTTCCATTTCGGTTGGTCGCATCAACCTTGTACAAGCAAAGTGAAAACTGGACGAAGGTGAAGAACGCACCAATCTGGAAGGCGGGGCAACAATCCAAGAGGACTGATTCGTAATGCGTTTATATTTGTATTTTTACATTATTGACAGTGTGCCACATATTTTAGATAAATCCTTCCATTGCTGAAGTTCGTCTTTTCGCCCTTGGTTGACTGTTACATTAGCAATAAGAAACGTCCTTGGGAGTTGCCCCGCAGCTTGAACCGCACCTGTCAAGGATGGAAGGGGGGTAAGTTCCGACCTGGATATTTTTGAATTGGCGCGTAATCCTGGAATTCTGGGGCGCCAATTTTGAAAAAAAAGAAATTGATCTGCCAAGCTTATTTTGAAATACGAGTTACTTGCTTGGTTTTAAGTGACTTACTTAGCGTATTTATGAAGAGAAAAAATGGGCGATTTTTCCTTGGTAGAAACATCTCGATCAACGAAATGGTCATCATTGTTGTATAGCTGACTCTAAAATTGAAGTGGGATGTCGATTCGTATATGGCATCGGCAAGAAAAGGGTGAAATATTTTGAAAACGTTGGACTGTCTCTTAATTATTATTTGGGAAAGCGGTCCTCACTTGTCATTGTCCCAAAATCTCTATTTTGTGTGAAAAACCTGCCCCTAGTGGGGGTGCGCTTTCCGAAGGACCACTGGGCGATGTGATCTGACCCAGTGAAGTTTGGCTGAAAGAATAACTGCCAGAATACCTAAACTGCGTTTTTCTACCTGCGTGTACACTATTGGCGTAATGAGTTTCGTAAGTGATGGGTGTTTCGTGTTCACCGTAACCGAAGGATTATATATATATATATATATATATATATATATATATATATATTAGTTATATAGTTATGTCCACTGTACGAGCTCTCTTCCATGTATCTAGCAACACAGTTTCACTGAACTAACTAGCTGATCCTCTTGTCTGAACATAGTAGATAACTGCGCTCCTGCTACCAATGCTTTCAGTACTGTAACTTACGTGATATGGGTAATGGATTGAATCGAATGCTAATTTAGGATTTATCTCAGTTAAGTCAGGACCTGCTCCCGTATAGAGTCTATAGCCCGTGGTCCTCGGTATGTGACACGATAGCGAATATACTCGGCAGCGCGCAAAGCAGAACTCAAAACGCTGGAGCGGGACAACGTGTGTATTGGAGGAGCGCAACGGCGTGCAGACGACGAACACAGGCGGAGCAAGTGGCGCCACCAAAAACGGTCATTGTTCAAATAAACAAATTTGTTAGTCTTCGTCATCGAGTGCTTTATTGGTAGCACTACACTAATTTCTTCCCATCTTCTGAAGCTGTTAAACGTCAGTCGATCTTCACGAAATGTTTAACAAAGCGCGGATTTTTCTATATACCACGCCCAAACTCGCAAATGATCGCCCCCTATATGAAGCTAGTATTCCCAGGCTTGCGCACGTGAAACGAGACTCACATGCAAGAGAAATGAAAAGGCAACAACAAAACGGCTTCAGAGAAGCAACACGGTAATGAAAATGTGGTGGCCCCATAGGGACCATGTTAACAGTCACGTAGTCCTCCACGTTCGTCATCGAGCCAGACAGTGTACGCATTCCTCCCGAGCCGGTGAAGCCATTCCTCTTGCTCGCCAATCGTATACGTAAAAACTGGTTGGTTGGAATTCCAGAAAATCGAACGCAAATTAAGGAACTGGGCCGGATCTCTCATTGCACACCGAATAGCCGGTAACCGCGTCGCAGGGAACGGCAAGTGGGGACTGAACTTCGTGCAACAGGTTATACATGACCACTAACCCAATCAACAACCAGCAACGGCTAAGCCAATGACTGGAGAGCTAATTACCGAGATTTGACTGAGAAAAAAAAGATTCACCAAAAATAAAGAATATATGTTTATAAAAGCCACTCCCATTAGGCACACTTTCAAGACATTTTCGTTCCATTTTAATTCAGAAGCCTTTCTGTCAGCTGTATGATGTCTGCATTACATTAGGCCAGGTCGGAACACCCACTCTCGACAAGGATTGAACTACGGTACACCAGCGGTGCGGTCGTCTCCCTCGGTGAGTGTAGCTGTTTTTGAAATTTTTAGAACACACAGCTCGTCCTCCTCCATTTAAGTTTATCTTTATCTGTGCTGACTGGATCCTGAATAATGTCAATGCCCCCCACCATTGATATAACCGCTTGCTCAGATGAGGCTACTTTCCCCATGAGGCAGTGCGATTCCCCCTCCGTGGCCAATGCCTCACTCCTCAATCCGGACGAAACGGTCCTTCATAATGCGCTGGCAACGGATGCACTAAAATGTGCAGTCCAAAGTCAGGCTGCAGAGATAGCCGAGTTAAGGGCCACCGTCCACACCCTTAAGGATGAGCTGTCCAGCCTGAGGAGTTTGGTAATCAAATCCCTCCCGGTGTCCCAGGCAGACGATCAGGTTTGTAGAGTTTCTGAGCAGCAAATTCTTGACGCCGCCAAAATTTTACAAGATACCGAGAATTGCTCCAAGCGAGTCATCCTTTGGGGCCGCTTCCTCAGTTCAGATCACCCTCATGACACCTACGCCCAGGTGTTTAACCGCCTTAAGCTCCCTTTCCCACTTAAAGGTCGGTCCACTTGGTTGGTAACCAAACGCACCAACCGGGTTCACGGTATTCTCATTGTAATGGGTTCCACAGATGCAGCCAAACGAATTGTTTCCTTGGCCGCAAAGCTCAAGGAAGAAATTAAAGGGCTCAAGGGCGTATCCATTGATAAGCCACTTCATCTGAGGCTCCGCAGTGAGAAGGCTAAGCCAAAAATCCCACAAAAAGCTGATCCTAAGCTCAGAGTGCTGCCAGTTGTCCAGGTAACTCGCCTTGAGGACCGAGCTGCATGCCCACCATCCCTCGCTTCCCTACTGACACCATTTCCCATCGCCGAAAGTACTCCCAGTAGTAGGCCTAGTGCCACTAAACATCTGTCGCCTACGAAAAGCATCCCAGGCCCCATCATAGCCAACAAGACTGTTTCAACGGACGAGACTCACTCATCCTTGAGCCTAGACATGAACCTGCAATCTGTTTCTACTGAAAGAAGCAGTGAGGAGGTTAAAGCACCAGATAATATATCTGGTGCTGTCATGAAAAATAAGCTCTTCAACAAGAGAACTCAGAATAGGGCATCAAGCAGTGCGCAGAAGGGCAAACCACAAAAGGCAGCCCACCCTTTTCGGAGACCGAAGGATGTAGGCCGTCCACCTGGATTGATACCCCCCAGGTTACTAGACATCAAAACCTACCGGTCCCCCCAGCATTCTGCTTACCCTCTAGCCCCCCAATATATTCAGCCCCCGACTCTCCCAGGACCTTTCCATCCTCAAATCCCCCTCTTTCCCCCTCCTCAAACCCAAAACCAGCTGCCTCTGGCGATTCTGCAACAACTCCTGAGCATGTGCTCAAGTGTTTTTACAGCAATTGCCTGAGTGTGTTGAATAAGATCCCGGAGCTTCGGCAGCTTGCAGTGGATAAGGAGCCTCAGATCATAGCCCTCACAGAAACCTGGCTCACCCCTGACATACTTGATGCCGAAATATCCATTCCGGGATACTTCACAGTAAGGCGGGACTCCAGTAGAGGTCGTGCCGGCGGGGTAATCATATACTACGATAATTCGATCCCTCCTCCCACCTTACTGACAACACCAACCTTTTCATGTATTGATTGTCTGTGGGCCGTGTTTAACCTCTCTAGGACAGATACCCTATTGCTCGGTGTTGTCTACCGTCCTCCCGCATGCAATTCAACTGACAGCATAGGTCTCATAGACTTATTAGGCTCCCTGAACAGCTATACAGACTTCACCCATCTGTTAGTCACTGGTGACTTCAACTCTCCCAGTACAAACTGGCAAAGAGCTGATGCCCCGGATATCACTTTCGGTAAACCCCTCCTTGATCTCGTACTGAAAAACTCATGGGTGCAGAACGTAAGAGATCCGACTAGATATCGCACAGGCCACGCCCCGTCCCTACTAGACCTGGTCATCACCAATGATCGGTTCCTAATAGATGTGGTGCATTACTTGCCGCCCCTCGGCAAAAGTGATCACATTCTCATTGGATTCGATTATATCGTGAAATGGCCTCCTCTTCCGTCAGAAACTAAGGTTTTGAGATCCTTCAAAAGGACCAACTTTGACCAAGTCTGTGCATTTCTTCGCTCCCAGCTAAATTTAACTAACCCAGGTAACTCTGCGGATGAAATGGCAGAGAATCTCAGAGAGTTAATCTCCTTAGCTGATAGGCTTTTTGTCCCCAGAATTCGTCGCCCACAGACCGCTAAGCGACCACTCCCTCGCCCCATTAGGCGCATTCTAGACGAACGCGCACGCCTCTTTGCTAGATATAAAGTCACAGGCCTTGCCCGTGATGCAGAAGATTTCAGGATCATAAGGAACATATGCAAAGTCAAGATTAGGTCCTATCAGAATGCAGTCCAGCGATCTGTACTTGATCGAGCACGGACCAATAAGGCATTTTTCTTTCAGTACATGCGCCGTCTAAGGGGCACAACTCCGACGCCATTAGCTCTCAAAGATAGTGCCGGATCTCCAATCACTTCCCCTAGCCAAGTAGCCGAGGCATTCAGCTCCTACTTCCGTACAATTTTTAGCTCCTTTCCCATATCATCCCACCCTACTATGCACCCGTTATCTCTGACCACTACCCTTAACCGAGTAACTATTCCCATTGGTGCAGTCGCTCAAGGTTTCCGACGGCTCAACCAATATTGCTCCATGGGTCCTGACCTTATCCACCCCCGTATTCTCAAGGAAGCCGCGGATACATTAGCTGCTCCTTATGCCTCGCTTTTTCAGCGATGTGTTGACGATGGAGTTTTCCCCCGTAACTGGAAAAAAGCAGTGATCGCACCCATCTATAAGAAGGGTAGTAGACACCTTGCTTCTAGTTACAGACCCATAAGCCTCACTAGCATCCCTAGCAAAATTTTTGAGGGAATTCTTAAGAGTGAGATTCTTTCCCATCTTCATAGAAATAAGATCCTCTCCCCGTCCCAACATGGGTTTCTTCCTGGCAGGTCATGCATCACCAATATGCTTACTGTCATGGATAGTCTAACGAAAGCCTATGATGATGGCCAGCTCTCACACGCTGTATTCATCGATTTTGCTAAGGCCTTCGATAAGGTCCCACATGCCCCTCTTCTTTATAAGCTGCAGACGTACGGGATCACAGGCTCCATGTTGGCCATCCTACGTAGCTTCCTTACCGACCGCACCTTTGTGGTTAAAGTCGGGAATGTTTTGTCTCAACCCTCCCCAGTAACAACTGGGGTCCCCCAAGGGTCGGTCTTAGGTCCTCTTCTTTTCCTGATCTATATAAACGACCTACCGACAGCCCTTCCTGCGAACATTGCCATGTACGCAGATGATGTAACCCTCTGGAGTTCAAGCGTTAAAGACCTGCAAATTGCAGTTTATGAAACAAAACGCTGGTCCGAGGATTGGAACCTCCCAGTTAATGATGACAAATGCGTGAGCATGTCTTTCGGCAGAGAGACTGGTCACACGTTTTCCATTAATGGAGCAGCCACTCTGCCAAGGGTTGACCGACACAAGGTGCTCGGTTTCTGGTTAGATTGTAACCTATCCTTCTCTCATCATCACGAACTTGCGAGCAAGTCTGCCTTTCGAGTTCTAAACATGATTCGAAGGTCCTTCCCGCGCATATTTAAGGATGATTTCCCCATAATTTTCGGCACTTATATCCGACCTCTGCTGGAGTACGGTAGTCAGATAGTGCACTCTGGTCTTGTCCGAGACCGTGAGATCCTAGAAAGGGTTCAGCGGGCCTCCACCAAGGCAGTAAGTGGTCTATCCCATCTACCTTATCCCGTCCGCCTCTCACTCCTCAACCTCTATCCCCTTGACGTAAGACGCGTAAGAGGTGATCTGTTTTTGACGTTTCACCTTTTTGAAACAGGTCAAAGCGATTACTTCTTCTCCGTCTGTCCAGCCTCCTCTCTCCGTGGTCACAGCAGGAAAGTTTTCAAACCGAGGCCACGCACTTCACTAAGGATTAACTTTTTTAGCTATAGGGTTATTACGATGTGGAATGCACTTTCGGAAGATATTGTTCTGTCGCAGGACAAAACTATCTTCAAGAAAAAGCTAGACATCTACCTGGGTCTCTCCCAATAATTCCCTTTGTCAAAAAAACAAACAAAATAGTTGTCTTTTATCGCATATATGTTCATGAATGCCGCACCCCCACTCAGCTTAAGGCACTGTCCACAGTGTGACACTGAATGAGGTTATATGTATCTTGTTTTCGCTGCCACCCCCGCCCCCCCCGCTTCTTTTTACTCTCGTTTCAGCTCGGTGAATCCGACAGAAGATCAAAGATTTCCTAAAGAACCGGGACAATTGGGCTTAAAGCCTCGAACCCGTGTAGTACTTCAAGACTTCAAGACTACCATCCACAATCTGAAGGGGAAAAAAGAATTAGCTAATCCTTGGAAATTCTTCAAGGGATTGAATGTTTTCGAACTTCAATCAAAATTTTTGGGTGACAGATTTGCCATCAAACTACTCTCAGAAGCATATATCGCCCAAGTAAGGGTCTTTCCCAGTATTTTACTGGTCTTTTATTGCGAAGGTCACCCATTTTTCAGCTAAAATTCTTGGCGCAAAAACAGTTCAAACATGAATGTGGTAGTTTCATTCATCCTTACCGTGTATTAGCAATAGACGTGGTGCAACCAAGTATCTTGTAAAATTGTCTTACCATTTACTCACCGCATATCCTGTCTCCCCTCCACTACTTCCATATGTCAAGGAAATACAACCGAACACCCCTAAACATGTATCTGGGCACTAGTGTGAGACTCCGAAAATATCATCCCCTTCCTTGAACGCTTGAGGCCCATGTTTGCGATAGATCGATACACTTTTGCCAACTACACGTGCGTGCTCGGTTTCCTTGTTCTTTCCGTGTGTGAGCTGCAGAGAACGGTGTGTTGGACGTCTGCCCAGTGTTTGTTTATCAAATACTAACACCGAGTCTATCTCGGGTCGCCTTTTCACCCAGATCCGCCTTGCCCGTCACAACTGTCCTCATTTGTTTGCTCGGGTAGTGAAGTAACAAGTTATTTTACAAAAATTACGTACTGCAATTTTTACTGAAGTACGCTTTTTGTTCGGAGAATTTTTAACTCTGATTGGTTCGTTTTTGGTAAAATGCTGTCTTTTTGGAAATTTTTATTCGTTGTGCGCTTGATAATTGTGTTTCTTCACACAGTTATCACAACCGTCCAGTGTTTTTGGTATACGCTGTTAACGTTTCCTCCTGGTTTACACGTTTTTGGTCCCTCTGATAGCATGACGACCATTTGCAGTGGAAATTCATGTGGGGTTAGTAGTTGCAAAGGGTGTGTTGGGGCAGGTATACGGTGTGATAGATGCATTGAGTAGTACTACCAGAGATACTCTGCCGTGTCCAAGAAAACTATGAGCTGCTCAGGTAATACGAATCTTTCAAATAAATGTGTTCGCTGTATTGCTCTGGCAGAGGAATGCACTCGTATGCTAGGGGGATCGCCAGATAGGAAAAACGGGGCCACAGCAGGAAGCTTAGGGAAAGAGTTACAACAGAGCCCGGTAATAGCAACGCGCACAGTTACTAGGAAAAACGGCAGCAGGCAAAAAAGGGCAAGTCGGACAGTCGGACACAGAACAAGCCCAGGGAAGCGGTAGGGTTAGAGGTGCTTAAACAGAGGATAAAGAGACTCGGAGAAGAGCTCAAAAAAATAAAGGTCGTCACCGAGGGACTTGTTGGAAAGAGCAAGCGTGCTGTGCATAATTGTGCAGAACCGGTGATTAAGGAGGGGCGGATCAGAAGTGAAGCCGAACACGAGCACGTTGTAAATGTACTAAGAATGGCGGGGCTACCCACTGACTTGACGTATGCAAAGTGCCATAAAGTGGGGCTTTGAAAGGCAAACAACGCGCTAAAGCCGAGGCTACGGTTAGCTGCAGTTATTGACTCACCGTTCAGTTTTGGAGCGTAAGAGCCCAGAAGGAACACTATTGAGGTTTGGTTATTGTAAAACTACTTAATTTGTTGTGTACAGTACCGTAGCTGTTTGGAATAGGCTGTTTTTAATTGTGTCAGAATTATTCGCTACGCGTCACTGAAATGTTCAAGTGGCTGAATTTTACAGGTATACTGCATGTTTACCTTTCACCTCGTACCCTTTTGCTTGCTTTTTCTTTGCCATTTTATAGCTCTGTCCTCTTTCGATCTAAAACCACTGCACATCCCACCCATTTCACGTATTCACTCTTAACCACTCCGCTGATTTCGTAATCTTTTTAACCCGTGGACCTATTGGTGACTAGCTACTTGCAGCGAGGAGCCCGTTCATCCTTTGAATTGGGGTAAAGCAGGAAACTGAAAGCAACGGGGCTTAAAGACTCGACCCCGGATAAAGTGCTGGAGGCAGTATGGGCTACTGTAGAGCTGACGTTAAAGAGGATGTGTCTTGTAGGCTTAATCTACGAGCCTTCAAAGTGCGCTTAACCTACAGACTTTCAGGTACTGGGAGCACGGCAGTACGCGTAGTCACTAAACATGACTAGGTGCTTTTGATGGGTGACATCAATCTACCTGGCCGAACGTTGCAATCATCGTGTTACATGTTGCTTGTACTGTGAACCAAGATGGTTTAAAGCGGCGATTTTTGGGTGAAGGGATTACACTGATCTCGGCACCGATATCGATGATTAAGCGGAGTCCGCTGTATCGATCAGCGATGTAAAATAGGCGGCTTTTATGTGTAGGGCCAGCCGCAGTCGTCACCTTTTCCAGCTGGTTTGGTCGTTTGACTGTTTGATGAAAGCACGGAAAGAACATGGAGGATCACAGCGACGGGTTTGAGAGCCGAATGTGCGATGGTGACAACACCGTGTTTGCGACCGGCGATTTGGGGACCGTGATCTAGGTCGACGAGGCACTTCTTCCGACGCATTTCTGCGAGTAGCCAATACGTTGCATATTGTGCTGACCTGGTGCCACAACGTGCAAACAGTCTCTTTGAGGTCCGCAATATCGTTATCAACGCGTGGTTGACAAGATGGAAGGTGAGGATTGAGAAATTGCGTGATTGTTGTCTGGGACGGGTTTCGCTGATATCACCGTAGAATCTCGCGTTGGGGCAGTTTCGGCGGACGTTGTAATGCGGGTTGAGGCGGGCGGTGTCATGTAAACACGCGATCTGTCAGTCGGGTAGCATTTCATTGTTCTATCGGGATGCTAGGCCAACCTGTCTGGGGCGCAGTGGGCTTTAGCACTGATGACACTTGTTGCATCGGGAGAAGTAGCTTGTCAATCCTTATCTCTTAGAAAGTGGTGTCGTCCATTTAGCTTCCAGCCAGCAAGGACAGCATGTAACGCATAAGCTGAGACGGTGTTTAATCTCCGAGTTCAACTTAATTAAACGGCTCCCGAAGCATTTTCCAGGTCGATTTCTCAGTGCACTAAATCACTGCTTCCTTGAGCTTGATGTAGGGGCCTCCGATGAAACGGGACCGATGAAGTTTTCCACGTCGACGGCTACGTCAAAAGGGAGCTCTTGACCAACGTGAGAATACTTGACGCGTTCGTCTGTCATACGTCGAGTGGCAGATATAGCCTTCATTTGTCTGAGCCACTCGTGGATTAGACGGAGCAAAAACAGGTAGCTTGAGGAAAACAGTAAATATTGATGGATTCGTTGTGAGGCATGGTTAAACGTGTAAAAATAGACCTAAATAGTTAAAATTAGTATCGCGGAAGGCATAAAAGACTGCACTCACTAATTTTGTAGCGTTTTACTCAGTCTATGTGATACATCAAGTCACTGTCAAACCCGTATAAAGTGACGCTAGCAGGCTGGAGTAAGCGGAAGAGTGTGCTTAAATGATTAAACAAAAAAATATGCTCAAGAGATAGAAGACAGCCAGACAGCATGGAACGAACTTATAACAGTCCATCGATCACGTTCAGATCTCCGGTTAAACAAGTTCCAGAACGATCCCAAATCGGGAAGCCAAGCTGCGTCAGATAGTGTTTTATCCGAAGATTATTTGATGTCGCACCGCGTGATCAAATATATATATATATATATATATATATATATATATATATATATAATATATATAATATGAATTCCTTGAACAGTCCCATGGTCACATTAAAAAACAACACTGGAGAGCAAACAAATGTCTTCAGTGATTCCTAATCTTGCTCTTACACATCTTATAGGTGACAGTTATGCATTTGATTGGCCGTTGGTTGGGTTGAAGGACGTTTTAACAGTAGGTATGTGGTGTGTGGGGGGGAGGGGGGGGGGGAGATTGTGTGGTGTGGTGTTTGTCAGTTAGTGTGTGGTGATGCTGAATCGACCACTGTTAGTGGGTTTTCAGAGGTCGTTTGTCGTTTCGGATGCTCCGTCTTTGGCCAAGGCAACTGAAGTGCCTGAACTAGTCGCTTTTGCGCGCACAGATCCGGGCTTAGTAGACGTACGGCGATCGCTTCAGCCGTGGCCAGGGTCCGCAGTCGGGCTGCCTTTGATCGGTTCGGGGGAACACGATACACAACACTGAATGAGTCATTCGGGTCGATCCTATGACCACTATCGATTAGATGACTAAGAATAGAACTGTTGATTGTGCCCGTCTTCCCGTGACTCAGCCATCTCGGGTGATACTCCTTGATGCGTTGAGACAGGCGCCTGGCCGTGCGACCTATGTAGGATGCGCCACATGCACACTTGAACGAATACATAATCATGGATGAGGTCAGCTCAGGTAACCGGTCTTTCACTCGCATTCGGATCATCGGCGAAGTGGAAAACACAATTCAGTTTTGCAGCTGGGAATGTTGAGTTCACAATTGCTCCAAGAGATCTTGTTAATCGTTCTGTATGCGTATCTCCTTTGAATGGTACTTTCACGAAAAGTTCCTTCTCTGGGACGCAAGAAAATCGTTCTGCGGGTGTAGTTGGTTCAGTATTTTTCAAGATTAACTTCTCTGGATACCCGTTCTCCTGCAGTACCTGTTTTATGAGTTTTAGTTCCTCTTCCAGAGTATCCTGCGAACATATGCTACGGGCCCTGCAGGCTAGACATTGGACTAGGTTCCTCTTATAGCGCAATGGCACAAAGCTATGAAAGTTTGTGTATTGGCCGTTCCATGTTTTCTTTCTGTGGACTCGTCGTTCGATGGTTCCATTTTCCCGTCTGGTGATCAACACATCAAGGAAAGGTAGTTTGTTTTCGGCTTCTTTTTCCATTGTGAAATCGAGAGAGCTATGAGCACGCTTGAAGTCTTCTAGAATAGCTGAAACATTACGATCGTCGTCCACTATACAGAAAATATCATCCATGTATCGAATGTAATAATCCAAAGTTTCTATTGTTTTCTCAAGTTTCCCGCTTTCTAATTTCGCCATAAATATGTCCGCTAGCACGGGACCCAGTGGGGAACCCATGGTGATGCCGTCTCGCTGGCGGTAGAAGCAGTCATTAAACAGAAATTGGACATTGAGAGTGCAACGTAGTAGCAGTTCCTTCAATCCTTCTACTGGAATGCCTATTTGTGTGTTGGATGTTCTAATGTATTCACATAGAAAGCCCACGGTTTCTAGTAATGGCACATTTGTAAATAACGACACCCCATCAAGCGACATCATGGTTTTCTTGTGTAAGTTTACATTCTGTGTGATGGACACAAACTGAAAACTATCTCGCAGACTATGTTTAGCGAGTCTTATGCGAATGGGTTCCAAGAGTTCTACCAGCCATTGTGCTATTGCTTGGTACGGAGAATTCGTCATTGACACAATCGGTCGGATTGAAATACCATCTTTGTGGGTTTTCGGAAGTCCATAGAGGCGTGGAATGGTAGACCCATTTGGTTTTAGTTTTTCGTATGTAGCATTGTTTATACAGCCCTGATCTATCAGTCGTCTTAGGCATCCGGCTAGTTATCTCACCATCTTTTCGGTTTCGTCTTTTCCTTTGTGACAGACAGAAAACTTTATCTGGTCTTCCACCAATCTGGATAGTTTTTCAATGAATTCTCGTTTATCCATGAGGACAACACCGGAACCTTTATCTGGTCTCAATAATATTACGTCCTTGTTCTTACGCAGCTCCTTCAGCGCGTCCAGGTGTTGTCTGGTGATCAGTCCACGCTTGATTAGTGGTAATAATCCCCTAAAACCACCAGTCGCCTTTCCGAGCAATCCAGATAGGCTTGTACGCAATTACTCCAGTATCACTCTAAGTCCAATTTTGATGGAGGCTCTTTCTTTGGAATGGAAGTCCTGCTGTCCTGTTAGAAGAGACGTTAGACCTGATTTGGAGTTACAACTTGAAAATTTATTGAGTCAAACTAAGGACCCGACACCCAGAACGGATATCGATTTAGAACGATTCAAAAGTGTGCTTGTGGCGAGCTGCTACAGCTATCGTAAAATTCAGATACAAAGTCGTGGACTGATCACCGGACAACACCTGGACGCGCTGAAGGAGCTGCGTAAGAACAAGGACGTAGTATTATTGAGACCAGATAAAGGTTCCGGTGTTGTCCTTATGGATAAACGAGAACTCATTGAAAAACTATCCAGATTGGTGGAAGACCAGATAAAGTTTTCTGTCTGTCACAAAGGAAAAGACGAAACCGAAAAGATGGTGAGATAACTAGCCGGATGCCTAAGACGACTGATAGATCAGGGCTGTATAAACAATGCTACATACGAAAAACTAAAACCAAATGGGTCTACCATTCCACGCCTCTATGGACTTCCGAAAACCCACAAAGATGGTATTCCAATCCGACCGATTGTGTCAATGACGAATTCTCCGTACCAAGCAATAGCACAATGGCTGGTAGAACTCTTGGAACCCATTCGCATAAGACTCGCTAAACATAGTCTGCGAGATAGTTTTCAGTTTGTGTCCATCACACAGAATGTAAACTTACACAAGAAAACCATGATGTCGCTTGATGGGGTGTCGTTATTTACAAATGTGCCATTACTAGAAACCGTGGGCTTTCTATGTGAATACATTAGAACATCCAACACACAAATAGGCATTCCAGTAGAAGGATTGAAGGAACTGCTACTACGTTGCACTCTCAATGTCCAATTTCTGTTTAATGACTGCTTCTACCGCCAGCGAGACGGCATCACCATGGGTTCCCCACTGGGTCCCGTGCTAGCGGACATATTTATGGCGAAATTAGAAAGCGGGAAACTTGAGAAAACAATAGAAACTTTGGATTATTACATTCGATACATGGATGATATTTTCTGTATAGTGGACGACGATCGTAATGTTTCAGCTATTCTAGAAGACTTCAAGCGTGCTCATAGCTCTCTCGATTTCACAATGGAAAAAGAAGCCGAAAACAAACTACCTTTCCTTGATGTGTTGATCACCAGACGGGAAAATGGAACCATCGAACGACGAGTCCACAGAAAGAAAACATGGAACGGCCAATACACAAACTTTCATAGCTTTGTGCCATTGCGCTATAAGAGGAACCTAGTCCAATGTCTAGCCTGCAGGGCCCGTAGCATATGTTCGCAGGATACTCTGGAAGAGGAACTAAAACTCATAAAACAGGTACTGCAGGAGAACGGGTATCCAGAGAAGTTAATCTTGAAAAATACTGAACCAACTACACCCGCAGAACGATTTTCTTGCGTCCCAGAGAAGGAACTTTTCGTGAAAGTACCATTCAAAGGAGATACGCATACAGAACGATTAACAAGATCTCTTGGAGCAATTGTGAACTCAACATTCCCAGCTGCAAAACTGAATTGTGTTTTCCACTTCGCCGATGATCCGAATGCGAGTGAAAGACCGGTTACCTGAGCTGACCTCATCCATGATTATGTATTCGTTCAAGTGTGCATGTGGCGCATCCTACATAGGTCGCACGGCCAGGCGCCTGTCTCAACGCATCAAGGAGTATCACCCGAGATGGCTGAGTCACGGGAAGACGGGCACAATCAACAGTTCTATTCTTAGTCATCTAATCGATAGTGGTCATAGGATCGACCCGAATGACTCATTCAGTGTTGTGTATCGTGTTCCCCCGAACCGATCAAAGGCAGCCCGACTGCGGACCCTGGCCACGGCTGAAGCGATCGCCGTACGTCTACTAAGCCCGGATCTGTGCGCGCAAAAGCGACTAGTTCAGGCACTTCAGTTGCCTTGGCCAAAGACGGAGCATCCGAAACGACAAACGACCTCTGAAAACCCACTAACAGTGGTCGATTCAGCATCACCACACACTAACTGACAAACACCACACCACACAATCTCCCCCCCCCCTCCCCCCCACACACCACATACCTACTGTTAAAACGTCCTTCAACCCAACCAACGGCCAATCAAATGCATAACTGTCACCTATAAGATGTGTAAGAGCAAGATTAGGAATCATTGAAAAGAATTGGTCTCTCTCCGATGTTCTTTTCAATGTTTATATAACTTTTCTTATTATTCACATTCGAACGTCTGTACATCAGAGGGGTGCCGTGTCGAAGGGCACAGTAAACGTGAAAAAGTGTGATATGTGCAGATACCTGTATATGGCATTGGTTCCCAACTTGGTGGTTTAAAGCGGATTTTCTAGTAGAAGACAGTTTGCATGATACGGTTCAGTTAAGGCCCTCCAATATTTGACCCCTCCGAATGGCGTCCGCAAGTAAATTGTATGCAAAGGGTGTCTGAATTGTTTTCGTGGAATGAGCTGTATTCTGGGTAAACTGTAAGGCGAGTGCTGGCGAGAGACTTATTAGCTAGCCAAGGAATTGACGATAGTCAGTGCGTGTGCATCTGGGTACCGTCTCCACTCATAGATATAGCTAGAAATGAGTGAAGTCCCGGTTTATAACACTGAGATTGTTGCACGCTGTACCTGCGAGCGGAGTCCTCACTGCTTCTTGACCCTGTTTCTTCTACAGATTTCTAAGAACACAAGAGAAAGCACAGAAGTCTCAGCCAAACGTGGATACTAGACCGTATAGAATTGGCACCAGACCTCAAGCATATATAGCGAATTCCGACTTCCTGTCCAACACAGCAGTAAACCTAACGACGGAACCCGGGCCACCCGAAAACCACGGTTACCAGACCCGTCAATCTTCGTGAATCCTCGTGGACTGACCTGATCGACCTTAGCTGGACTGTCTGCGCTACAGCGTGTCGTGGTCCTGCTGTAGTGGGCAGGCTGTTGGAAGCCATATTGAATTTTGACTGACGTAAGTGTAGGTTCCCTGTAGTGCACTTACTGAGCATTTGAGCTCACAGAGTTTTGTGTTTTTAACGTTTCAGATCGAACATAAATTTTTCCGGAATAAACAAAGAAAGGCTACGGGAACTCGCACTCCAGGTGAAGTGGCTAGTGCCAAGAGGGGAAGACTATTTGGAGACAGTGGCGGCACGTCAGGGGAAAACTTAGAAATCACCAATGAGGTAGCTCTTTTAGAGAAAGTGAAGAAGAAGGGCACCCCGCCATGGTGAATCAGTAGTGTAAAAAAGGCTATCAAGCGAAAGCAGGCGGTTCGGCAAAAGTACCCAGTCTTCCTGCAATACAAAAAGGCCATAAGAAGGGCCTCAAGAATACAACTAGAATGTAGGTAGAACTACGAAAACAAGATTGCTGCAAACGTCAAGATAAATCACAAAGTGCACTACAATTACGTACAGTCAAAGGCCACCTTGCGAAGAACAGAAGGGACGTTAAATATGAAAACGAGACAAGGATGTGCATGGATCAAGAAAAGACAGAGTCTACTGCGATTCCTCCAGGGGGTAAACAGACCGGATCAAGGAACGCACGGAAAACCCATTAGACCAAACACGCACATCCCGGAGATGGTAGACACTAAAGTACACGAGAATCTAAGGCTCCTGTCATCGTGTAAGGCGGCGGGACCCGATGGAATTCATCCAGCAGTAGTGAAACCGTTAGCTGATCTGTTAACCAAACCGCTCACGCTTCTGTTCAACGCATCGTTGGGAGAAGGTGGAGTACCACAGGATTGGCTTACATCCACCATCACTCCAATCCATAAATGGGGCGATAGGAAGGCATGTGCGAATTGTCGACCAGTAAACTTGACGTCAGTAATACTGTAGGTCATGGAAAGGTTAACCCGGGGTCGCATAATTAAGCACCTGGAAAGCCACCGATTAATAACATCCCACCACCGCGGATTCATTCGCCGGAAGTCATGCTTGTCTAATGCGACACTACTGAGACGAAGTACCTAGGAAACTAGACAAAGGAAAGAGTTAAAGTCTGCTATTTGGATTTACAGAAGGCATTTGACTCGGAAAACCACAGGCTGTTGGCGAGTAAGCTGAAAGAGTTCAGGTTGAGTCCGTTGGTCGAGAGACGGATCATCAGTGGACTCACTGGAAGTCAGTTTCAAGTGAGGGTGGAGGGAGTCTTTTCCAGCATGGGAAGATTGCACCGCAGTGCGCCGCAGGAATCTGTTCTGGCCCCCTGCTGTTCGTCTTGTTCACTAAAGACCTAGCAAATGAACCGGAGAGTAACTGGTACAAATTTGAGGACAATGTTAAACTGTTTGGAAAGCTTGCAGATGGCATAGCACAGAGAGATCTGGATTGCGTGCATGCGTGGTCGGTGGCTCGGGATCTCCCTGTCAACGTAAACAATGCCAAAATCTCATTGATAAGAGAGAAGCACGACTCAATCTACTCATGGGCCCACGAGGCTACCAGACGGCGCCTGCTCAGACAGTGGAGGTAAGGGATCTGGGAGTGGTAATAAGAGCGGACTTTTCACCACGTAGGCAATGTAAAAGGGCCACGAAAAAACTTCAGTTTCAGTATCAGTTTATTCAACCATCAACCTCGCAGTTCTGTGCTCCGGCTTCAGTTGCTACCTTACAGCATCGTCCAGTAAAGGACGTAAAGCATAGAAGCACGGTGGTAAAGATCCAAAAACTCAAAGTATTAAGCGGAAATCAAGAGAACAAGAAAAGAGTCTGAATGCAACGACGCCACTGACCGTAACACCTAGCCATATCACTTATTGTCTTCAACCATTTAGTAGGCAGATCACGTGGACCCCAACCTGGAAGTCTAACATGTCCTACTCGGCCAAGTCCACTGGTCAAGGTTCTCATACCCTTTTGCCATGTCATGGACTGACCACCTCGACCTATCTCCAGTCACCACCTGCCTCAAAGAACAGCTTAGGCTGAGGGAGTGTATCGGTGGGCATGCGTAACACATGTCCTAACCACATTAACCTGATTAGACTCAGCACTTGATCCAGAGACTGACCTCTGGTTCCGAACACCTTACGCTGAACCTCAGCATTGCTGATACGGTGTTCCCACCATACTCGGGCAATACTACGGAGACATCGATGCTCGAATACGGACTGTTTTCGTCGACCTTTTCCCCTCAACGACCATGTTTCGGGACCGTATAGAAGAACGGACCTAACCACAGCAGTATACACTCTACCCTTAACAAACAATCCCATGTCACGCCGATGCCACAGATGACGGAGGTTGGCAAAAGCCAAACGCGCCTTCTGTATACGCGATGACACTTCATCCGATATCTGAACACCTGGTGAAATATAACCACCTGGGTAACAAAACTTATCTACTTCAGCTAGAGCTTCCCCTGCCAAGAAGAGGTTTTGTGTCCAGTCCTGCGGCAGCATTTTACACTTTGAAGGTGCAAAACGCATCCCGAACATTGCTACGCTCTTGTTTAAGCTACCTAAGGCTTGCAATTTATCTGGATCTCCACTCAAAAGAACGATTTCGTCCGCGTATTCCAAGTCAGACAGCTTACTGCCTGGGCCAAGATCGATGCCGCCATTCTCACACGAAGATAGAGTTACCTCAGAAATCAATTCAATCACAAAATTGGAGAGGAAGGGCAAAAGGGGTAAACTCTGACGAACATCACCTCTTGTGGTCAACTCAGGTGAAAGATCACCGTAAGCACGAACTTGGTTTCGGATGTCTGCATACAAGCATGGGAAGAGAGAAATAAACTTCTGTGGCACACCCTTCAGTGAGAAGCGGCACTACAGAACTGTGCGATCGAGTGAATTAAAGGTCGCTTTCAGATCAAGAAAAACAGATTATGAGCCTACGGAACATTAGTCTGTGCTCTAAGGCTTGCCGAAGAGTAAATATGTGATTGATACAACTGCGACCGGGTCTGAAACCGGCTTGATACTCACGCGTACACATTTCACGGGCACTGGATAATCAGTGGAGAATAAGACCGGTAAGCAGTTTAGACGTGATACTTACCAACCTAATTCCTCTGTGGTTTTCACAAGAGGGCCTGTCACCTTTCTTTTAAATCAACCTAGTCACCAACTCATACCAGTCCCTGGGGACCAGTTCATTATCCCAATTAACCCTGAGGAGTTTTGTTAACTCCGAAACCAAAGCTTCGCCTCCATCCTTGCAAAAAGATGGAGACAACTCATCCGGCCCAACGGCTTTACACCTTTTCAAGTAACCTATCTTTCCCATAGCCTTCATTTCTGATGGGGGGGGGGGGGGGGTGATATCCACCTGCATTCTTTCTCTGGCAGGTATATTCGGGATGTCCACTGTAGGAGTGGGCCAAGTGAATTGTTCCTTGAAGTGCTCCGCCCAACGGTTCAGTCGACATCCCTAAGAGTGATTCAGTGACCCGTCGGATTCCTTGAATAACTCACTTAAACCTGGCTTCCGTGGACCGGTATCTCTAAACGGTAGAGGTTCAGAGTATTACCAACAGACACAGCCTCTTCGACTTCCGTGCATTTCGCAATTCGCCACCGATTATGGTCTATCCTCATGCTCCTTATCAATTGGCATCTCAGGGATTAAGCACTTCATCCGGAGAGACAGATCTGCGAGCATCGAACAGAGCAACTGATGTCGAAGATATCCATCGTTTGTAAGACCGACTTGAACCAGAGTTCTGGGTATCATTCGAAGCGGCATACAAGACTTCCTTGACCTGTTGCCAGCGTTCACTTGGGTCCTGAACATCTGGCTGCATCGATAACTGCGTAGACAACTTCGTCTGGAGACTGTCGTTGGTTATCATCCAGAAGCAACTGCGCGGGACGTGTGACATTTACGTTCGTTCGACCACGGACGAGACGTAAACGGAAGCGATCACGCACCAAGGCGTGATCTGAGTCCACAGGCGTAGACCAAAATAAACGACAATCTTCAACTGATCCACGCCACCGGTGACCAATCACAATATGGTCAATTTGAGTCCAACGTTGTGACGACGAAGGAGGACGCCAAGTGAGTCTATACCGCTTCTTATGGCAGAAGTTCATACTTGCCAAAAGTAATCCGTGGCCAGAACACAGCTGAATGAGACGTTCCCCGTTAACGGTACGATTGGCTGGGATAGCAAATGGGCCTTCGAAGTGCCTTTTGGAATCTTCCAAACGGCCGATTTGCGTCGAAATCCCCAGCAATGTCCACCACGTCCGTTGAACGTGCGCTTCGAAGTAGCTAAGACAAATTCTGATAAAAGTCGTCCTTGGCCTCAGAGGAGCTGCACTCAGACGGCGCATACACAAACACGACAAAAAAACATCGGCTCTTCAGTTTGTTGTTGTTGTCACAAACAGAGCCGTCCAGTCGAACTTACTTTGAATTTGACTTTTACGCGACTATCTGCTGCGAGAGGATAAGCCGGCTCCATGGATATCACGGACTATTGCTGACGACGCGCGGCGGTCGGAGGCGAGCTCCGTACAGATCCTGATCCAGTCCTTTTTCCTTCGCCGGGCTCCATAGACTGACCAAAGGCCTAGAAGCTCTACATCTTTCTCCATTGTACTGGTCCACGTTTTGAGCTGTCCACCAAGGCGACAACGCCAACAATGGCAGGGAGTAGGGCAGAGTGTTTGCTCGGTTATCTCTGACTCGAGTAGCCGAAGCGTTTGGCTGAACCACTGAAGTCGTCGATGTTGGAGAAGGACGGAGAGCGCATCGATATAAGAGCATCGTCTCCTTATCTCGTCGTTAGGCACCCTGTCGCGCCACTTGACTTTAAGAATTTGCCGCATGCACCAGTGGTCGAAAACCTCCAGCCTTTTGGTATCCTCGTAATGGACAGGTTTCGTAGCCATAGATGAGTACGGACCGGATGGCAGCACGGTAAACACGAACTTTGGTTCTTAAGCTGATTTCGCTGCGAGTCCACAGCGTTCGTTTTAGCCGAAGGAAGACTTTCCTGGCGCTGTTGATCTGTAGTACCACATCATCTTTTGCCTGGCCGTTCGGAAGCAGAGTTGAGCCTAGATATTTGAATGAAGAAACGTATTCGACTGGTTGGTCATTGATGGACAGTTGTTGAATTGTCGGGCCTAGATGGATTGTAAAAGCTTTTGTCTTGGTCGAATTTACTTCGAGTCCTATTGACCTCGCGAAGTAATTGATTCGGTCGAGGATAGGCTTTAGCGTAGCGGAGGAGTATCCTAGTACGACAATATCATCCGCGAACACCAGGTCCGAGATGTACATTTCCTGGCTGAGCTGAACGCCAAGGTAGTTGTTTAATGCCTGTCGCATTGTCCAATCGATGGCGTAGTTGAACAGCACCGGTGAGAGGAGACAGCCCTGCCTAACTCCGGTAGTGAGTGTGAACTCGCGGGACTCTTCACCGTACATACGAACCCTAGCACCGGTTGTCGAGTAGTATCCCCTTAACAGCCTTAAAAGCTTATCGGGTATCCCATCGGATTGGATTATGGTCCAAAGAGACTCGCGGTTCACCGAATCAAAAGCTGCCCGGAAGTCGATGAAACAGGCTACCGTCGGCTGCTGAAACTTATAGCGGTGCTCCAGTATTCGGCGCATTGTGAAGATTTGATCCACACAGCCTCTGCCACGGCGGAAACCCCCTTGGTTCGGACGAGTGCGCTGGTCTCTTGCCTCGGAGAAACGGGCTAGTAACAACACACCAAAGATCTTTGCGGCCACATCGGTCAGGTTGATTCCTCGGTAGTTCTCGGAATGGGCAGCAGTATGGATATTCCCTAGTCAGGCGGAAATTTTTCCTCTCTCCAAATGGAGCCAAAAAGTGTACATAGCCTGTCAATCAATGACGATGAACATGCTTTACACACTTCTGGAGAGATGCCATCTTCCCCGGCAGCCTTTCTGTCCTTCAGTTTGTTTATCATTTCCGTGATTTCCGTGGTGATGGGCGGTACTGGACTGGAGGGGGTAATATTGGCTGGTCCGTAGGCCGGTTGAGCAGCTGACCAAAGTGTTCCACCCATCGGTCCATTTTCTCACTCTGTTCGGGTATTAGGTTTCCTGCCATGTCACGAAGAAGGGAATTTGGTTTGTAGAACCTATTAGAGGCGTTGCGAATAAGGCGGAAAAGTTTACCGAAGTCACCAGTTCCGGACGCGGTCTCCGTTGTTTCATCTATTTCTATCCAGTATCTTTTGCGATCAGCCTTGTCGGAGCGTGGCCTCTCGTTGCAGTCTGCAGCGTTCGTCACTACCTGCCAGTCGGGCTTTGTGTGCTTTGGTTGACAACTGGAGCGTGTTCTCGGAGATCCAATCTTTTGTCCGCCTTTTTGTTCTCCCGAGTACTGTCCAAGTAGCTTCCTTGATTGTCTTCGTCATTCAAGTCCACTGCCCTCACACAGAAACTTCATCTGCTTGTGCGTTGGTTGCGTTGGTTTGTCGGGTTGTGATTGCTCACGACAATGCTTCTCACTTCTCTGGATTTTCTAGGGCAGCAACGTTTATCTGGGAGAGTGCACACACCTTAGCACGTGTAGACAGATGAACCTTGAAACACGCGCGTAGGAGGACAAGGTCAGTGCCGTTTGTATTGCCCCTTTTTGCACCTCGGTACGCTCGTCAATCCTCAACAGACAAAGCCCAACGGAATCTCACCAAGATGTGGTCGAGTTGGTGTGCAGTGTGACTGTCATTGGAGTATCATGTGACTAAGTGCTTCTTGGGGTGTTGAAACCAAGTGCTGCAGACAACCATTCTGTTCATGTCAGCCAAACCAGTCAGTCAGCCACTGTTCTCGCAGCGTTGACCAAGGCCACATTTCCCAAGAATATGGTGAGTGGATTCGTCTCCCGTACCTGTGCGAGCGTTCCAATCTCCTGCGATGAAAAGTACATCGCGCCTCGAAACCCGTTTGATTACCTCCTGCAAGTTATTGTAGAATTCGTCTTTGGTTTCGTTATCAGCCGAATCGGTTGGAGCATAGATCGCAATCACCGTCAAGTCGTGCGGGGAGCATTTAAGAAGTACCAAGGCGAGTCCGGATGAGACTGGTTCCTAAGAGATCATTGCATCATTAGCTGCTTTGTTCAGAGCAGAGACAGGAGTTGTCTTTTGGGTCATTGTAATAGAGCCAATAAGATGTATCCACTCCCGGGACCTTTATTTGTCTGCTACTTGAGTTGGGCAGGCGGACTTCCGAGAGGCAAGCAATATCTACGTCAACGTCATGTAGAGTCTGCATTGTGATGCACTGACTGCCGACGTCTAGAAACGTCCTGACATTCCAACAGGCTATGTGTGATCTTTTCCCGCAGCGAATAATCCCAGCCTGTTGTCTTATCACCTCGACCGCCGGGATGCGAGGCGCGTCGCTTACCGGGGACGCCGTAGCATGATGAGAGCTTGAGGTTCCGTGAATAACCACAGAGAGTCGCGGGAGTATGGTACGGAGCGGTGCCCCCAGCACCGTTCGGACTTTTTGTTCGAGGTTGCACCTCTAGCCCTTGCACACTCAGGTGCAGAATGCAAGGTAACAGGGTGTTTCCAGAGGAGCCAGTGACCTGCTGTACGGTTTGTTCGCCTCTGGAATGCCGGATCAGGCAGTTGAGCAGTCCTCCTTTGTGACCGTTGGATCAGTAGATCTCTTCCGCCCATTCAGAAGGATCTGTCTTCACATGCCGAACACCGTCTCGCCGGGCACAGGCTCCAGCTCGTAAAATACCGAGTAAAAACAGGGATTTGGAGTCAGTCGTTCGCTGTGAGGTCTGTCAACGAGTGGAAAAGACTAAGGGGGGATATAATTGAAGCAATTTCAGTGGATGCCTTTAAACACCGACTGGACAAGGCCTAGGAAGCATTGTTTGGTGAGAGTAGCGATTAGAACCCTGTCTGTCACAATTCCGTCCCTCTCCTTTTGTCTGTCTTTAATCTTTTCCTCACGAGACGATCGGTCAATCCGAGTTGATGACTAACAGCTTGATTCTAGACTCAAGCCGGAATGGAACACTGCGGCAGGTCTAATCCGAGATTTACTGTTCCACCGTTCCCAGACGCGCCTACGAAGAAAAGACGACTCTTCATAACATCGAAGCAGCTAGAGATCAAAGAGCTCACTAGTACAAGAAACTGGACGATCTGGCAGACTGCCGTCAAGTCCTGAAAACCACTGAACAAACCCCCCGTGGAGAAACACTGATCGTTGCATACTACTGCGTTGTGGTTGTGTAGAGAGGTAGCACGGAACCAGTCTAGCAGTCGCTTGAAAGATGCCGCCGTTTAAAGGGCATGAAACTAATCCGATAGTGTTATTTTTGTTGAATATACTTAAATGAATAGTTGATATCATGGGGAATGATAGCGAGTATTGTTAACAGCAGATGTGCTAATTAATAAAAATTTCGGTGTTCTGTAGTAGTTTATCCTGATGTTTAATTAATAGACATTGATTTCACGAAATAATATCATTCACCGGTGCTGAATAGGACGAACAAATGGCTCAAAATACATAGATTTACTTATATTCCCCATATTACGTTATACGTCCCATCAGTTGACCCATGCGGTGCTTCAAAACTTCTACACCGGCAAGTCGTTCGGAGTGCTACTTGGAATTATATTTTTCTGTAATTGTGTCAATCTGTGGACCATCATTTAACCACAGCGCCCGAAAACAAGTCAAAAATGTTGCATCATATGCCTAGTTTGTTCAAAGGTTGCTCGCCCCCGAGACAAATCTTTCAGTATGATGGATGTGACAGTTGGAACCACCTTGAGTGCTCCATAATAAACAACGGCCTCTACGAAGCTCTCGAGGAATGTGTGCAGTTGCTCAAAGTGCTGTGCATCAAATTCACTAAGCTATCGATACCTGTAGGGCCTGCAAAGAAGTCAGTTAAGACGGCGCCTGGTTTCACAGGTAATACGGAGTCATCGTTGTCGTTATCATCATCGTCATCCTCATCATCACCAACGTTGTCGTCATCACCAGTGGCAGCAGCAGTGATATCATCACCCTCACCCACATCGTCATCGCCGACAAAGGAGAAGACTTTCGCTAAGGTCGTGGCTCCAAACACCATATTGATCTCCTGCGTCTCCACCGAATCCGGTGGTACTGGGGTCAAGGTTGTAGAGATTAATTAGTATGTTCGTCCAGAAGCCGGTTGGCGGACTCAACGCAAGCAGATTGCAGTAGTTAATGTACCAGTTTGCGCCCCCACAGCTCCGCTGAAGCACGCTTCCGCCGTTGTCAACGCATCTGGACGTGTGAATCCATCTTCGGAAAACTTGAGCGGCCCATGAAACAAGGTGTAATCTCGTAAACACAAGGTACTCCCAGATAGGGCTCTGTTTTCCGCTGGTAAGCCTGCTAGAAGCTTCCGTCGCTGAGTCTCGAGGCAGACTAGACCATGATCTTTCACTAATGCGATCATACTTGTCACGGATTTTCGCGAGCGGAGAGGAAGCGGCGGCTAACCAGCTTTCGAGTAACTGTGACTTTCTGTCTTGGAAAGCAACAGACGCCTGATAGTCAACCACAACTCCCCAAGGTCATCCTGAGTACCGTTAATGCAGCCCGCGCGGTTCTGCATCGTGCCCACAAGCAAAAAAGTGAATTCATGCGTATCCTACGTGACCTTTCTCCAGAGCAGCGACAGCAGCAAAAATTGGCTACTATGAAATTACACGAACGTCCGTCAAGGGGTGAAATTAACCCCGTTTATCGGGTTTTTCGGGTCCGAAAGTTGAGACTGCCACTGCGTTTTACGCCCCTGGTTTTATCAACAACACTTGTTTGTTTTGGAGATTCCGAAAGGCACTCCGCAGCATAGGTTATTCGAAAGCAAAACTAATAGAATGAAGAAAAGTAAACTAGGATATTTTATGAGCAAAAACCCTGTAGGTCGTTGCAAGTTTTTAATGTAACTTTGTCGCGGGCCACGGCCACTAGCCATGCCACGTATTGTCTCCAACCATATGACGAGCGCATCTTATCGACCTAAACCCGAAAGCTCAACACTTCGTACGGGCAGTCCATGTATACTTGATAATTAAGACGCCGATAAGTATAAGAACAGTAAACACCCAGAAAGTACGCCTTAGTTCACGTTGTGCGTTCTACCTCCATTTCTGGCATCCAGTATTTACAAGAATCCCCGTCGGGCTTGGTCGGCCAAGTCAAACAATTCCATTTGTCATGTGGGGCCCTCCGGATGGGCTCCAAGGGATCCGTCCACTCAGTGGTTAAAAATCATGGTATGATATGGGAGTATGTTGCAGTCAGCAACCTCCTTGAGCCCACCCTTCATCTACATGGTGCTGTTGGCGTAACGAAAAAGGCAAGACGGGTGGGGAACACCTGTATTTGACCAGCCAAACGAGTCAAGTTGGTGAGAGATGTACGTTCGTTTATATAGACCCTCTTCCCAACCGCGCTGCAGCAACATTGTTTTTCCGGCTGTCTGAGTATTTCGGCAGCGTTCTGGTCAGTTGTCTATGGCCATTAGCTCGATTCTGTTACACACTATTTCCGTTCGGCTGGTCCGATTTTTCCGGTTAACGGCTTGATCGGCAGCCCCTCACCGGGGCTATCTTGCTGGTTGCCTGAGGTCCCGTTGCATCTCATCTAGTCCATATGCCTCTTTTTATCTGCTGCGGGGTGCTTCCGGCATACTAACTCTGTTTTTTGGTCCGTGGATCTCGATTCGTTGGCTCGATGGGCTTCGTATTCGCATCGTTCTGTTGCTGCACTATTCTCATCTACATAAGCGTCAGTTTTTCCCGTGCTTTTGCGCATTGTTGGTTGTTTAAATTTCCAAATGAGGTTCTTCCTGGGATTGCAACAGTAATCGTCGCACTCAGTACGTGGCAACCGGTCGTGCGAACTGAACTGAACGCTAATAAGACTTTGCTTTTGACGATGCAGTCAAGCGCTGTACGCATTGATGCGATTGCAGTGTCTGTTACTACTGAAGATGTGGGACTGGATAAGAAATTTTTCCCTTTATTTGCCAGAACAACAGTGAGATGGAAGCATTTCTTTCGGCATTCAAACGAAAACCGGAAGCCCGTGTAAAGCGGTTGAGCAAATCCGCTCAAGTGCCTTGGGTAGAAAAATAGTAAGTTATGCTCTTTTAATCCAACCAGTTCGAAATCGCAGTCGTCCTAAAACTATCGATGAAGTGGCTTATCAAACGGAAGTTGTGTCTGTTCTACGAAAATGTACTGAAGGCGCTGATGTGAGATAATTTAATAATTCCATGACCGTAATAGTTACCCAACTTACTTTTCTACGGCCCACCTGGAACTGGGAAGACTTCACTCATTCTGGCGGTGGCGCGGCAACTTTTTGGGTAAGACTTGAATACCCCCCACCCTGCTCTGTTCCTTTTCTTCCAGCTCGTTTTCAGGTATGAAAAATACACGGTGAACATCGCGGCCGTTGTGAAATGAAATGTCATCTCGTCCCCGCTATGTCCATCTCCCGTTTGGAAACCTACAGGTTTCCACAACACAGTACAATTTAGCACCATTTTTGACTCAGACATTGTGTGCTCAAACGTCAAGGGTATATCAATGTACTGCTGACGAAAAAACTAGAAAATAATCTATTGTCGTCTCCACTGTTTGTCTCAGGGTCTGGTTGCCGGTCATCACTAATAGTGCAGTAGTCCTTGGTGGCGACGGGGTGTATATCTCTTCAACTGCACTCATGCGCAAGCATGTAATAATAAAAGAAACTGTTCCTGGGAAATATGCGATTCCTCACTCCCCCTATTGAACATTGTGTTTGGATCAGTTGTATTCCGTAAACAGAGAAAGAAGTTTTCGTGGATTTCTTATTTTGGTGTCAGCATAAGTATGTGAAAACAAATACTGGCGCGCGACAGCCGTCTCAGACAAGCAGGACTGTTCGACTTTTGAGGACAGTAGGACTGGAGGCTGGTTTCTTGTTCGTGGGATTGAATATGACCAAATCGTGACTAAACTTAACGCTTTTTTTTCGCTTGCCTATTAGTACGCGTGTTTGCGTATGCTTGAACGAGACATGAATCGACCGGTGGTGGTTAACTGGGTATGTCTGCACATGCAGTAAGCCGTCGTATTTAAGCAATAGGGACATTTAGGAAAATCGTTATTTTTAGTAGCCATCGGTCGTGGATTATTTTTTTATATTGAACTCATTATGTACCGTTCATTTCACTATATGAAGAAAAGTGCCTCGACGGTTCATTTTTATGCCTTACTTAAATAGACCGTTGTACAAAGAACGTGTATTGGAGCTAAATGCCAGTGACGAACGAGGCATTGAGGTTATCCGTCAAAAAGTAAAAAGTTTTGCTCACCTAGTGGTGTCCGGAGGCAATATCGGGACTAATGGTTCAATACCACCTCCACCTTACAAGCTTATTGTACTGGATGAGGCTGATTCAATGACAGCTCCTGCCCAGGTAAAACTATTCACATACTTACCCTTTTCCGTATTGTATCCGGTTCGGCTTAGTGCTATCATTTCCTAGTCCAAGGCATGGTTTTGTCGTATCTCTTCTGTGATAAGTTTCAAATCTTCGTATAGACCATGATATAAATTTTAGGATACTACTAAGCTGATAAGATGTGCCGCGTGACTTCCGGCTACTTTAATGTCCCGGTTAGCTGTCTTTTTTGTCACAAAGTTATTTTCACTGTGTTAAAAATTCAATGCCGATCGATGTTTGTCGTCGCCACCAAACTATCGGACAGCCACCAGTTATTGTTTCATACTGTCCCAAAGATGGCACAAGCTGTGTTTATGAAAACACAGGATCGGTTGGATGTCGGTTTAAATGAACTGAATCTCAGCATATGGTCGCTTGTATTTGCTGAAGCTTCTAGGTCTAAAATACAAGCCACCGGACATCAGGCCGAGTGCAGACATACGGCTAATCGTCGTCCTGCTTCGCAGTTTGAAGTCGTGTGCGTCAGGGGTGTCCACTCTCAACCTTCCTATTCGACTTTCGAGATCGATGACATTCTAATAGAGGCACGAAACAATCAAAGTGATGGGGGCATTGGGCTATTTGCCCGGTGACAAACTATGCAGACGACGTGTTTGTCTGCCACGACGTTACTGAGACACGGTTCGTCCTGAAAAGCCTCACGTTATATATCTCGCGGTACAAAATGTGCTTTTCACCTTCAGTGCACTTCTACAACATTGGCACGGATTCGGCAAACACATTGTTTGTCGTGGTGATGGCCAATCTGACTTACCGGACCGTTTCCTACTTTCGTTCGACGCTGTCTATTCCATAGTGCTGCTTGTGTCTCGTTTGATCACGAAACCTTATCTTACATACGCAATTGAGAAGATGGAAATAAATGTTTGCATCTCGCAGTCTGTGTCTTCAATTTGTATGATGAATTTCTAACCTATCAGTGCAGAGGTTTGGTGCGGGGATGGGCTTCTGTTAGTCTTGCAGAAGTACTTTACACTCGAATGGTCTAAAGCACATTCCGTACCGCAGTGCAGACGACACTAGGTTGTCTAGAACGCACTGTGCCACAGTACTTTCATCGCAAACCAGTGCGATATCATTTACATAGTCTAAGTCCAAAAGTCTATTACCAGATAAAAGCACAGCACATTCGTTCGTTTGACTTCCTTGTGCCTCTCTCAGGATGTCATCGATCCCAAAATTGAACAGGAAAAGTGAGAGTGGGCAGCCCTAACGCATGCCACTTCCAACTGGAAAGTAAGGTGATAACAAGCCATATGCTTGTACTGGGCCTGAAGTCTGACGGTACTGCGCTTCCGTAAGTTTGACTTACTTATCGGGCGCTTCCTGTTTGTCGAGACAATCCCAGAGGGCTGTCCTATCAGCAGAATCGGGGTTACTCGGATATCCAAGACTATGATTATCACCGGTCTACGATATGTGTGGCGGAGCTCAAGTGTCTGACGGTTGATGAGAATTTGGTCGATGCATCCGCGGATGGGACGAAACCCAGACTGTTTTTCACGGATATCTTGTTCACGCATTGAGGAAAATCTATGGAGGATTGTAAGGCTAACATCTTCGACGCGACTAAGATCAAACTTATCCCTCGATGATTGGAGCAGACGATTCTAGCCTCTTGTATTCAAAAAGGATAGATGCACAGTTTCAACTTCGTGGGACGCATTCGTGGAGCCAGATCTCGGTAAAGAGGCTGGTGTTCGCTTTGAAGAAGGGCGTACCACCATCTTTGAAGAGAGTCAGAGAGAGTACTTTAAGGCCGGGGGCTTTATTGCGCCTCAGGAAATGGAGCGCACGATCGACTTCGGTGAATGGGACAGTACAGACCGTCCATGGAGCGTGAACTGGTTCGAACGAACCACCATGTGGAGGCTGGCTCTGAAGGTTAATGAAACTGTTTCTCAAAGTGCTCTACCTACCGATCCATGCGCCGTAAAAGCTGATGGATTGGTTGGTCATTTAACTCGCAGATCATCTCGCTCACTCCAGGCTTCTTGTGCCCTGTGGATCGGATGAGTTAGAAAAGTCTCCGAGTATTTGTCGGTGGTAGCAGCTTGTTCCATTTCGGCCGCGAATTCAGACCACTGATTCTCCCGGCGCAAGCTTGTAATCAGTTTTATTCGTAGTTGGAGACGGGCACCATGGTTTTCGCTTCTGGCGGCTGTCGAATATTTCCAGGGAACTGGATGAGATCCGGTGCATAGCTACATGCCGTGTGTCTAATCCACACGATGTAGTACTCGCTACTTTTGTAGCGCTGCGGATATGTTGCCAGTGGTCTGAAAAGTCATCGTGTGTGTGTGTGTTTGTTCACTTAACTAGGCAGTGAGCTCATTCTGATATTTCTTGTACTGAGGTCCCGCAAAGTTGATCCTCGTCTACTCGTTTGTCGGTGAACATTCGACTTGGTGGAAAACCGTAATATGAAGTCGACACACACGAGAGCGTGATCAGAATCTAGATATGTACTCCAGTACGACCTACCAGACTCGGTCGTGTCACGCCAATGGTAGCTTTTGGCTGTGCAGTTTATTTGTGTCCAGGACTGATTGGGAGATGGCGGTTGCCATGTGACTGTGCGACGAAAGCTGCGCCGGGAGTTCGTGACCGACAAGAATAGGCAATGGTCTGTTATCCGTGCGTCGATGGCTGGCGCCACTTTGGCCTCCAACCAGTCGCTTACCTGGGCCTAGATGACTAATCAGGGCGTTCAGATCTCCATCCGGTATCAATATGTGTGTATGAGATGCCTTTCGAAGAAGTTCGTGAAGTCGCTGGTTGAATATATCTGACCGTATCTGGACTACAGTCAGCAGGAGCGTAGGCAGCGATAACAAACAAGCAACGGTTGCCATCGCGACCGTTTTTAACCCTGAACGGGTCCTCTGTGCGAATCGCACACAGTCTGCTGTTGATTGGGATCCAGTCACAAGGTGCAGTTTCAGCTCTAATACTCAAAGCGATTCCCGCACATGCATGACCAGATGCAGAATTGGCGGCATCTCCGGATAAGCGCAGAGTGTAAGCATGTCCCGAGGGCGTATTCAGACGGACTATGCCAGTGGAGTCGTGGATGTGGCTCTTGGCAAGCAGCAAACTTCAATGGCCAATGTCTCTAGGGTGCGCGCTAAAGCTGTTTGTTGGCCTATTTGCTTTAGAGTGCGTAGGTTGGTTTTCGTGAACTACATATAGCAGAAAGAGAAATCCCATTTTTATGCCCAGCGTCTTCGTCAAGGGCGGCCTGAGAAGCACTTGGAATAATAGTGTTAATATTGTTGTGTAAAAGGGTGGGTGAAAAAGGGAGGTGTCGTAATAGGTGGTAGTTGGTTCTGTCCGACCATCAGCATCTCAGTCATATCTTAAGTAGCTTGGATGAGTGAGTAAAGTTGGGCGTGCGAGTAAACGATCATATATACATGATGGGATTCATCATGCAGCATCAGCACACAACTCACCATTGAAAACCATGGAAACACTGTACACGTGTTTCATCCTTGTTAGGACAAATCCACCTAGCTCCAACTGTAGCTCGGACTCGGGGTGAACGATGTCCGTCCCGTTCAAAGGTAGGGAATGCGACGAAATTCAGGTACGGTGAGCGCCTCCTGGTTTGAATTTAATGATTCGTCTGCTAGATGGACAAACGTCTACTTCCCCGCTTGGGTCCATTCAGTATAACCATATTGTACTCCAAACGACGTTTACAGAGCTGAAATTACTTCATGCAGACAAGTCAGGCGACAAGATCTGTGATCTAGGACTTGATAAAGCCTTCTTGTTCCAAGAACTCATTTGTTCAATTAACACGTTGATTTCAACAAATGCTATGTTACCCTGATAGAAGTGGAAATATTGACGGAAGGGTAACAGCATCACTATCAGTTCCAGTGAATTATTCGCGAATTCGTGTTCGACAACGAGTTCCAGTTCCCATCGAGAATTTACAACGAATGCTCTGCAAATTAACGCTGATGCTTGGATAGTATATTTTAGGTGGTAGTATCGGTAAAAATAATTTATTCGATAGAGAGTCTGTGCAGTTTTATGTTTTTGTCCAATTTATTGATACCAATCGGTCCACTGATTGCATGTAGATGTTTGTGGGATGTTCTTCTGTAGATAAATTTGGAATAGTGGTCTAGTTAAATGCCATCGACTTACCTGTCTGGAGTTTCTCAATCTTACTAATAACTTGTGATGTAAGCGTGTATATTAACTTTCGCTTGTCATTAGGCTGCTTTGCGCCGCACTATGGAAACGGAGACGCGCACTACGCGGTTCTGTCTGACGTGTAACTACGTGACCCGTATAATCGATCCAATCACTAGCCGTTGTGCCAAGTTTCGCTTTCGCCCTTTGGACAACGAGATCGCACGAGCTCGTCTCCGGCACATTGCTGATTCGGAGGCTCTCAATGTGTCTGATGAAGTGAGTACTCCTCCATCATGCTTTTGTGCCAGACCGTCACCGCAAATTCATCGACCAAGCGATGCGAAATTTTCATGATGACTTCTACTTTGTTTTATGTATTTAACCAACCTATATCTATCCATTCGTGATTACGTTACTTTTATTTTCAAATCTAATCCGACTTTTCGATGTAAAAATGCATGGGGATCTTCCATTAAATACGATTCAGACTCCTCGTGTCAATACATTTTCTGAAAAAATCTAATAGACTTGTGACTATCTGTCAAGTCCAAAGTGTATACGGCAGCAGGGAGGCCAGTTTCACTACATGCCTCTGTAAGTTAAATTTCGGGAGTGGAAGGAAGTGCAAAGTTCGGTGTCCACTCGACAAATTTTAGGATGCCACTCAACGTGTCTGTTAGATCCACGAGCCAAATTCTAACGCGATAGGGTACGTCGAGTGTCCAGACCAGTATAGAAGTTACGCGCAGCGTCAGAAGACTAAGCCCAACCCAAGGTAAGGTTTATGTACGTATTTATGTGGTACTTTATAAAAACGGTTATTACAATTCTTATTGTGTAAACATCAGTTCGTGGCGTCCTCCAGAGAGTTCACAGAACAACCAATATCCTGGAAACAGTGCGAAAACAAGCCAGCTTTAAGGAGACGTTGTTTATCAATGGAAAGATGTGTTATTTAAACATTTAAGGTCGAATAGCACATCGGTGCATTTTAGGACGTTGAGGTAAAGAGAAAGGGAAATGAACCGTTAACAAAGTTCATTCACTGTTTTGAAGAGCATCCGAACTTCCGTTTTCGTTATAAAGGCATCGAAGTACGACATCATCTGTGCACTTACAGCCAATGGGATCAAGGGGAATGGGGAGTTTACTAAAATAAAGAGAGAAATAAAGGAAATAGAATGGTACGCTGAGAAACACCAGAGATAGATTGAGGAAAAGAACAGTGCCATGAGAAGAATATTGGGCGATTAGGAAAATAGTCAAATGTAGTTCAATGTACGACCCAAGATGTCTGGCCTCATCCGAAGGGCATATGAACTGAGCAATCGGCCACTGGCCCCCAGTGGGCTACGGACTCCCCGTTTCGTCCCACTGCTTTGTAGATGAAGCTTTGGCTAGCTAAAGCCTTCGGTTGTGGACGCCTAAGAAAACCATCTGCTTTGGTCCGGGTAACCTAGCAATATTACGCCCAGAAACAAAAGAAATCATGGAATGTGACTCCATGTACCTCTTTTGTGCTGTTTTGTTTAGCACACAGCTTAAAACCAGGCAAGTGTGGATATATAATATAATACTGCTCTTCAACTTTGGTAGTTGACAGAACTTCGCTTTCGCTCGGACCGTTATCGTACCGGATTTGCTGATGGTTTTTGCATTTATCTTCTCCCGGTCTCGGGGTTTCTTGATTATCGCTTCTCCCTATAGTGATGAGAATACCTGTCAGGAAGTCGCAATATTCTCTCTGAAACAAGGAGGCTGGTTCGAAGTGGGTGTGTGATGTGCGGTCGCCCAACCCATCCTCATCCACACCACATATTCGCTCAAGTCGAACACAATCGGTCATGCATAGCCAGTCCAGTAAATTGGGCGAAGTTCAACTTATCATGTGATCACATGGGTCTGGCAAGGAGGCAATCCAAGTATATTCCGAAAGAATGTGTAGTCAGTTAATCAGTCAATGGCATATGAATGCAACGAACGAGAACGCACTCATCCAAATATAGATATTAAACGTCTGAGATTCATAGATATTTATTGTTGTGCGATGCAACAGTTGTTCTGAGATGACACCCATGGATACCGACATATCCTCTGGCAGGAGATAGTCGTCTAAAAAGGAAAAGAAGACGCAGAGGCCGAGCGTTTACTGTTCGGTTTAGTGACGAAATAAAGCAGCTGAGCTGAGAGGTACAGAGACGGGGTGCTTTGGGATGCTGCGGTCCTTAGAAAAATGAAGAGGGGCTTTTACCCAAGCCGTCTTGTCCCGATCTGGCTATTAGTTTGAGAGCATATTTGAGAAGGAAAAAATACTCGTTACAGTTTTTGCATATTTTATGTGGTCGTTTCTTTCAAAAAATCCTGCTTGTCTATGGAAATAACGTTTTTTGTTTCTCTTCCCGCCTTTGCTTTCAGGTGCTAGATCATGTGCTATGTTTGTCGCATGGTGATCTTCGTCGGGGTATTACCATGCTTCAAAGTGTGTGTCAGCTGATGAACCCGGCGGCTGTGGACCCCACTTCTGTATGGGCCCCTACCGCGGATCAGTTGGATGAAGTTGCAGCGGTTGTACCAAATTCCATACTAGATTATGTGCTCCAGTCTGCGAGAACCGGGCGCTTTGATGAGGTGCAGTCCAACATTAAGGTCAGGACGTTCTCCGCATTGTTCTTATCAGAATGTTCAATGAGCTGGGAAGTTGTTTTAGGGCCGATCGTTTTTCGTACTTTGTTTTTACGCGATGTTGACTAAATAGAAAAGCGTTTAATGTGATGGTTCATCATGATACAGTTTCGTTTCACAGAAGCTTGCTTGTGTCCCGAATTGCCCCTTCCCGCAAGCGGTGTGTAGTAGAACGGCTCATGAAAAATTCTAAGAACTAGGTACTAAGTGCCGTCTCCAACGTCGCTCAGCTATTTGCTCGAAGTAGCAACTCTAGCTCATGCACAACCAAGTGCTACCTGTCGGCAACAGGTTTCTGGGTTGGGAGCCAGTGACTGAACGATCGGTTCACACGCCTTTTGGAAAGCGGTCTGCCAATCGACGATGTCCAACGCGTCCTAGTGAATTTTGCCCCACTCAAGATAGCTCAGTAAGGGGTGAGATGCAATGGCCTCATTTAGTGGTGAACGAAATTCGTGCATGTCACGCTGCTGTCCATAGGTTTCTGTGCCTTTTATGTAAAGTTCGCAGCCAAGCGAAAAATCCAACACGTACCCAAACAACGCCACGTCGCTTTTGTCTGGCTACTCAACCTCGGCTTGTTCGATGTGAGTCAGGAGTGACCCAGACACGAATGATTACCAGGAGTTACAGCTATGATTCATTTGTGGACTCTTCAAGAAGAGTATTCATTCACACTCCAGATGATTCAAAATGAATCCCAGCAACGATATATATATATATATATATATATATATATATATATATATATATATATATATATATATATACCTATTCGCTACAGAGTTAGCCTGTGCCGTTGGCCACTGGTGCCGGTGCTACACTCTGTGACATATGTACCGACGTACCTCGATCAGTAGTATCCTCTTCTTGTCTACTTCTCGTGTTCGATACTCTACATGGACTTGCACATCCAGGCATCACAGCCGCTCTTTGACTAGTCACTGCACGATGCATCTATCCGTCCTTGACTAAAGATGTTCGTATTTGGTCAAAACAATATTTACAGTGCCAGTGATCTAAAATGTATAGGCATGTAGCTTCGCCTATTAGTACTTTCGCTACGCCTGAGGCTCACATTGATGACATTAACGCAGACATTGTGGGTCCATTGAGTCCGTCACGGGTACACCGTGTGTGCATCGACAGATTAACCAGGGGACCCGAAGCTTCATATTAGATTCGATCTCGAAAAAACCTCCTGAAGCTCCTACCACCATGTTGCATTTTATGCTTCCAGAACCTCTTCTCTTTATTTCTTCGAAACCTCATTCATTTCCCCCTTATTTATCCTTTGATTCAACTGCGCTACATTCCGTAGATTCTGTCTTTTCACTTGGTTTACCAATAACTTCTTCCATATCTCAGCTCATCTCGTTTGCTGCGCACAAACTTGGTTTGCTGTCTAACGTCAGGCGCGTCTTCTCAACAACTTATTTTCTGCACTAAAAAGCTGAAATCCATCCCGCACTTGAATGCCGCAGTAACGTTTGGGATGGGGCTTCCTCTACCGCTATTTCTCATCTTGATCGGGTTCAACTAAACGCCATTCCACTGATAGACGATCCTTTTTAACCTCCAATCTGTAGTCACTAGCCCATCGTCGGTCGGTTACCTCGTTGTCCCCCTTCTACCGGTACTATTTTAGATTTTGTTCTTCTGAGCTTGCTCCGTCAATTCTTCCCAAAGTGTTTTCCCAAGTAGCTAGTCATCTTTAGTAGGTTTCTGTCCCTGGATTTTGTACTTTTACCTTTCAGTCTTCTTTTTCCCCCGGACCGTTGAACCATGGAACAACCTCTCTTTTTGTGTTCCCAGCCACTTAAAACCTCTCTCTCATTAAAAGCAGGGTCAATAAACTGGTTCTTACGTGAAGGTTCCCCCACAACCTACATTAACAGTATGTCTTTTGATTACGAGGTCTGTCCCTTATGCCGTAATTCACTTTGCGCATAATAAAAAAGACCTCTGCCTCCCTCCTTGAAAATTGTCAGTAATAACCCATCGGGTTCAGCAGCTTTGCATTTTTTTAAATTACGTACTTCCCGGATAACCTCTGTTTCTAACCAAAGTGTGATATCTGCCTGTATCGTTTTCCTTAGTAAGAATAAACGGAAGGTATAGCGTGGAACGGAGCCAAATACATTGATCTTCAACGTTCCGGACGACGTTTGTGATGGTGAATCAGCCTTTCGTCGTATTCTTTGGTTACTTCATTTACACCTGGGTTCGATAACCCGGTACTTCACATCAAAATGTTGCCAATAGCTGTAGTCTTTTCCATTTCCATACATTTCACAATCCAACACTTTCTGTTCGTTTCTGAAACTCCTAGTAAGTTGATGCCTGAGTAATTTGCACTGTTCACTGACTGTGGTTTCCGGAGGGATAGGACTGCACACATCTAACAAAATGATTGATGTTGAAGGTATTCATCGTTTGTGAGGCCTACTTGAACTGGAGTCTTGCGTGGCACTGAATCTGTTGTCATTGTTCACCTGGGTTCTAGGCATCTAGTTGCATCGATAACCGCATAGAAAGCTCTGTCTCGAAAACATGACGGCGGTTATCTTTTAGAAACGACTGTGCGCTACAGGTAGCTTTGCGCGCTTTAATTCTTCTTTGCTTTTCAGGAGTAGACGAATAAGGATCTGGCAAGTCATTTCAACAGTCACCAGGGTCTCGTTGATATGTCGGTTTCTAGTGTTTGAAGGTAAATTACACCCCCTACTTATGACGTGTCACTCTTACTTTTCCGTCGGAATCTAAGGCTGGCTTCGGATGTACGAAGTGTAGCTTGAACCGAAAAATACTCCGGAGGTACACACCGGGACACGATAAGTATCCTCGATCCCTTTCGCGATATCCCTATGTACCAATCTTTAAATGTAAAGTACCGTAGTTTCCTTAGATCCTGAACGGTCTGCACAATGAACGTAATCAAAAGTGGTTTCTTTTTTGTTGTATCATTTTACGTGAAGCTTCTTGTGTTCATTCGGCTATGTTCCTTATTTTCTTCTATGTTAACTCGTGGTTAAACGCAATATTCCATGGGTGGTCAGCTCAATTTAGGTTCATCACCAATGGATTCTACGGGTAGTAGGACGGTTTTGAATGTCGTAGCTCAGCTAATTCAACTGTAAAGTAAATGCTTCAGAATACGCGAAATACAAACACAGTCAAGTGAATGAAAAATATGAATACATTCGTTTCATTAGCTGAAACGTTTGGCCATTCCTCAGAAATCGAGTTGTTAAATTTCGGGAACTCTAACTCTACAGGTACTTTGAGTCAAATTGATCATATCGCCGTAAGTTACCGGTGACGCAGTTCTGTTCAGAACTGTAGATCATACTGGTCCACGTACGTAAAGTCGGACCATGCATTAGTTTTGATGCGATTATCACTCCAGCTCCATGGTCATCGTCGCAAACCGCAAACCGGATTAGCCGTGCAACGTAAGTCTGATCCAGAAGTACGCACCTGGTATGAGCAGAAGCTAGCACATGAGCTAGGATCCACGACGAACAGTGATGTAAATGAGCATTGGGCTCATATCAAACAGGCGATGCACTTTGCAGCAGGTTTTGCCTGTGGTCCTAGATCCGTTGTCCATCAAACACACTGGATCTCGCAAGAGTCGCTGAGTACAATGGAGCGAAAGCGTCAGCTCTCGAACCGTAGGGAGATAAATAAGATGCGGAGAAAGCTACAAAGGCAAGTTACGCAAAGCCTTAAGAATGATCGCGAAAATTGGTTGATCAAGGTAGCCGAAGAAATGGAAATAGCATCTGCTTCAGGTGACAGTCAAAGACTGTTCAAACTTATTCGTGACACCGGTGAACGGCGCATCCAGGTCAGTGGACCGATTTGCGATAGAAATGGAGAACCCATTTGTGGCTGAGAGCAAAGACTTGGCCGTTGGGCTGAATACTTCAAGAAACGGTTTAACTGGCCGCGGGCTAGTGTAGTTAACCCTGTGTTAACAACTGCGATTCCTTAGGTGGTATCACTTGAGCCCTCGTCGGAAGTGAAGGTGGAGTCATGCATTCGATTACTAGAGCGAGGGAAAGCGGCAGGTCCCGACGAACTTTCCCCAGTTCTTTTCAAACTGGGTGGGAAGGTTTTGATAAAATCACTTACCGCTTTGCTCCTTGACATTTAGAACGAGGGGCGTATTCCGTTAATATGGAGCGAGTCATTGATTGTTCCCATCTTCAACAAGGGAATACGCAATGACTGTGGTGATCATCGTGGGATTAGCTTAATTCCGATAGTCACCAAAGTATTAGCTTCGATTCTGCTGCACCGTCTTACGCCCACTCGCGAGAGGAATGCCCGCGAACAGCAGGCTGGATTCCGCCCAGGTCGAGGGTGCATGGACCAGATTTTTACTCTACGCCGACTACTTGAAACGCGTCACGCACATCGCCGACCGACAATAATGATTTTCTTAGACTTGAAAGACGCTTTCGATTCAGTTGATCGAACAGCGCTTTTCAGTGTTCTTCATCGGAAAGGTATGTCCCGGAAGTTCGTGAACCTACTGAGACTATTGTATTCTCATACTTCTGGCCGCGTTAGAGTTTACGGTGATCTATCCGGTCGGTTCGAAACGACCAGTGGTGTTCGACAAGGATGTCCTATGTCTCCATTCCTGTTCAACTTCGTCATGGACGAGATAATGGACAGTGCGCTGCAAAATCTTCAGGATGTAGGCGTCGAACTAGGGAATCGTGGAAAGCTGTGATCTAGATTACGCGGACGACGTTGTCTGTTTGTTCGAATCCACGGAACATGCTCAACGTGCACTAGATAAACTTGGGAGAGCTGTAGTTCTATCCAGCATGCGCTTTGCACCTTCAAAGTGTAAAGTGATGTTACAAGACTGGACGCCAACGATTCCGAGCTTGATACTCGATGGGGAGGTGCTATCAGTCGTCGATCACTTCACCTACCTCGGCAGCAGCGTGACGAAGGATGGGAGCACAGTAGTAGAGGTTAGCACGCGTATATCTAAGACTCGAGAAGCGTACACAGGACTGAAGCACTTGTGGCGTCGATCTGATATTTCACTGAAGTTGAAAGGTCGTGTATGCTGTGCCGCAGTGCGTTCAGTTTTGTTGTATGGTTGCGAAACTTGGAGTCTGTGTGCAGAAGATATTCGTCGTCTTGAGGTTTTCGACCATCGATGTTTACGTAGTATCGCTAAGATCGGATGGAATAGCCGAGTAAGTAATGCTGAGGTCAGAAATCGAGTATTGGGTACTAGTTCAGAGAATATTCTATCACAGCGTGTCTAGCTTAGTAGACTTTGTTGGTTGGGGCATGTGTTACGTATGTCAAACACGTCTGCTGTACCGTGTCCTATTCTCCGTTCCTCCTAGGGAGTGGAAGAGACCACGTGGAGGTCAACAGATGACGTGGCAGCGAGGAATGAGAAAATGTACGGCAGACTTAGGAAAAGTAGGTGCTTCATGTCTTCGTGGTTGGGGTCCAAAAGATCCGTCAACCAGTTGGCTGGAGACACTGAAGGATATGGCTGCGAACCGCGAACAGTGACGATCGTGTGGTCACTTTCTATCGGATCAGAATGACTGATCGATGTGCGTTTGTATCGTTAGACTGTGTAGTCTGAGTGTTGGCTACTAGGGCATTTTTTCCTTTTTCGACCCATGTAGGTCCACTCCCTATCCATCTTGTATATTCATACTTTCTTATTCAGCGTGCAATATGGTGAAAAAGACAGTGATCAATGGGGCTTGCCCTACTGTTTAACGCTGTACGATGATGATGATGATGATGGGAACTCTATCAGGGAGTAGTTAATCTTTTCACATCTAAGCGATAAAATATGTCAACATTTAGACCGTTTGAATGAAGAAATATAGTGACTAACCTTGTTTATGGACCCCAATTTATTGCGGAATAACAGAATCTGTTGGTGGAAGGACATTCAGCGCATCAAGCTATTGATCAGTTTCAAGAATTGATTCTTGCGGATGAGAACATGCCTGATATTCGGAAAAGTGAAGTGCTGGAAACATTGGCGGTATGTTCATACGGCTTTTGGTCTTTTATCGAGTTGTTTCACGTAACCCGCTGTAAAATGTGCATGTAAGTAGTAGAGTCGGCAACAGTGAAGAATCGGAGGGTGGATGACTTTTGTCTTTCATGTATCAGCAGGAAGTAGTACGTAAAAGAGTGGGTAAACGTTTCCCCCAGAAGGGTACGACTTTTTTCAGGGCTATTGCCACTCACCAGGTATGTGAATGCGCTACTTATGCCCACTCATCTTTCTAGTTGTACACCTGGTTTATATATATATATATATATATATATATATATATATATATATATATATATATATATATATATATATGTTGCTATCTGGCAAAAAATGCCCTGGATTGTATGCTTGAGGTGTTGATCACCGGTACCGAGATTCGCTAATTAAAACTTCAAAAACAGGCTCATTTTAGCGCGGAGTGATCGCACAAAGCTACCGACGTGCTCCTATCGTACTGTCGGCGACATATCCACCAATATGGACGCGCCCATCGCTTATAAACCGGTCATGTTGGATTGGTTTTAAAGGGCTTGCATGGAAAATCTGAGTGAAACAGCAGCTTAAGTAATATTCGCTCCACAGTATGTCATCCATTGCCACAGTATTTATCGCTAACTTGTTCATGGTTCAGTCGGGTATACTCACATTGGTCTCCTGAATTAGCGAGTATTTAGTAAATCTTAGCCCGTTGTGACAACCACTAACAGTTCATTCATTGCAGTGGTTCACTGATTTCTACTTCTCAACAGCAGTCTAACTCAAATATCAAAACAATCATCAGGATTGAGAATCAGGTGGAAACCTGCAAGTAATAGTATCATTTTGGCTCCCAAGTTGTGCAAATGTAAGTGTCACTTTTCATGTCACGTAGTCATATCTTCCTGCATGTAATCACTGATTAAATAGATCACGTGGTCGTGTAACCCACTGTGGAAACCCGATGCGCTCTAAATGGCCAAGTGCACTGGTTCGGCTTTTAATACTTTCCTTCCATGTTACGGGCGGACTATTCAATGACTTTTATCCTATCAAAGTGATTTCCATCCATCTCTATCTGACATCTAGATAAAGTCTTTAAGTGAAATTATTGCCATCGTAAGACCACGCACTTTAGAGATCTAACCCGTCGTCGGATTGGTGCTTGCTTTGGCTTATTTATCTTTTGTCGTAGACTGTATTGAACTTATTGATTACAGTGCCCTATTTCAACTAACTTAGTCTATTAAGCTTGCGTCTGATCTTATAGGATGTCACATGTGACATGTAAAATCGTGCTTTCTTGAAAACAGCGTCTTCTGTTGGACGTAAAAGCAACACATGCTACTTTAGTATTTATGATTTACGATTCCATTTCGATGTTTCCAGGAACATGGTTAAATTAAGATTTCTCTAACGAAGATTTGATAATGATTAAAGACTCGTGCTCATAAGTCGCGAACAAAGTTTCCAATCAGTTGGGAATGCCATTACCAAATCGATCTACTGTTGCTTCGTTCGATTTAGAACTGCGTCGTGAACAAAATTTCTGCACGAGTGATCTTCTGTTGTATGTGCAGTCAAATATTCCTAAAAAGGCGCTTTAGAAAAGTAACATCTACGGTAAAATGATGCAAACTGTCAAGAACGGGGTTGGAGAAATCTCAGCTGCGCTAGGAGGAGCTGGTAAAACGTTCCTAATTGGATTGATTCCAGCAGCAATTCGATCCTAAATTGACATGGCCGAAGCTCTTGTGTCGTCTGAATCAGCCGCGACATTGCTACCAGAGAGAAGAACTGCTTATTCCGCTTTGAAATTTCCAATGAACATACAGTCCGTTGCACCTTTCACGTGCAACATTTCCAAAGCATCCGGCATGGAAAAAGACAAAGTGTGAAATGTACCTTCCCATTTGTAATTTCATTTGAACGAAGAGATGAGAACGTGTATAAAGACGAAGCAAGTTGCAACAAGCGGAAGACCATCGATCCGATTGCGATTTGCTGCGAAAGACCCAAGCGGATTTTTCATAACCTAAATACTAGTGATTTATTTCGTTACTATGCCATAGTAGGCAGTTTGTCCAGTAAGTTTGAAAACACTTGGTTTCAGTCGAATGCTAGTTCTTACTACTGATAAAAACGTCAGTAGCCAAAACTCAAGTATGTCCCCATGGCCTGGAGGGAAAAGCCCATGGAGTGTACCCGTGACACTGACACCTTTGTTTACTATTTTGAATGCCACAACCGTCTCCCAAATGGACAAACAGATATGCCGAGATGTTTATACTATCGCTTGGCACTTCCATTGGTTGCGAACTGCTTTGGATACGAGAACCCACTAACGCGTCATACAGCAACTTAATATCTCATCCGCGACTGCATGATTTCGAATTACGCCGATTGCTTCACCAATTGTTGCTCTTGTCGTTTTCGTCCACCAGTCTCTAGTTTTGTTGGGTGATTCCTCTCTACGAGCCGTATGAATTACCAATTATTTGGATAACATCGTGGGGATTGATGATGTGGGGTGCTAATAATAAATTATGTCATTTCGTTTTGCATCGTGCCAAAAAAGACGAAAGTTTTAGCTTTTTCTGGGAACGATTTCCCGGTTCTTTATCAACCCCCATCGATTTTTTCCTTCGAATGCAAAAAATACGTACGCCCACTACTAAAAGGTTAACCAAATGGAAATGTCATGTATTCTATCTGTTCATTCTAACCGTGAATTATCAAGAAACTGGTAAATCAGTCGGGTGCATATTTCACGATTACGTTTCGACCTTTACCTTCATTCCAAAACCACTGTTGATAAAGAAACCTCGTTCCTTTAGTTACCCACCTGAATTCATCACGAAAAGCCTGCACCCTAACGTGATGAAATGGCTTGCGTGCCTCGATGACCCAAAGAGGTTCCTTAAGCCGGGGATGCAGTCATTCCTCACAGGTCAGTGGGTAGAGACCGGACGAAGTCCAGTCGCTGAACCGGTTGATGGGCAACATCTGGTTCTAAACACTATGCCCCTGGAGAGGACACTCCAGCGAATAAACACAAAAAGAAGCAGTTTACCGGTCAAAAAGCCTCTACCGAGTGAACGTAGGAGTGGAGTGCCTGGGGTTTTCTCGACAGTGGGAGAAGTTGTCGCATTCCGTTGAGCAGCTATCGCCCGTCTAAGTTGGGTGGCCTCCAGCCCAAAGGATGCTGCGCCGTCCACGTCCCGCTTGCTCCATTGGGTGCATGGGGCCAAGAACCGAATCCGAAAAGTTGATCGGTAAGAATGCACCAGCGAAGACAAAACAAAACGCATGCAATAATCAGGTCTCACGTAAGTGACCAGAAGAAGTTCTTTCATGGGTTCTTCGGGCACGTTTTCGTGCTGGGTTACCGTCCCACTGCCTTGTGGGTCAGGCTATTGAGCCAACGACTCCGGCTAAGGTTCCCAAAGAAAACCTTCTTCTACGATGTTGGCAGCCGCGAAGCATGATTTGCCCGAAAATCTCCGGTGGTCCCTCGGGAAACATTTCTTATTTCTCTGCTATTCGTCCTCTACATTCCAATTCTAAATGAATACAAGAAGCCACAATGTGTCGTAACCGAGAACTTTTAGCTCCGGAAAAAGGCAGGGAGAACAAAGGATCGATTCACAGACCTACGCATTTTGTTCACTTAGATGGTTTCAACGCCCGCATACTTTAACAACCGGGCGGCAGGCTGCCCTAGATAGAACTAATAAATAGATGTGTGTTGTGTCTCCGAAACACGCATACAAGATTCGACTTCCGTGTTGACACTTCGATCCCCACATACAAGCTCGGTATCTAGTGCTGGTGGTCAGGCTGGCGGTAACGTCGAAGGCTAAGTGTGCACTGCTTGACTGGATCTCAGGCAGCAGTTGTTTGTGCGCGATTCGGTTGAATGGTTCTGTGCACGGCAACACCACTAGACTGAAGCGCCGATGCCTGTTTGTCGTTTCCGTGTATGCCCCAGCTGACTGTAGCTCTCCTGAGGCTAAAGACGAAATTTCACCGGAATTTGTTTCAACTGCTCTGCAGTGTGCGCTCTAAGGTTCCGGTGCTCAGGTTAGAAGCCTAGATGAGACAGAGAGGAACATAGGAGGCCGATTTGGCATTCCATCCGGTCAGATACATAACGATGGCGGACTCATGCACCTATCTTATGACCATAGAATATTCCTTGGAAGTCCAAATTTCTCGCACGAAAAGCGACACCGACTAACCTGGCGTCCTCCTGCGCCTTTACAGCGTTGGACTCAGATCGACCACATTGTTATTGGTTATCGCTGGCGCGGTTCAATTCAAGACTGTCGGTCATTTTGGTCCACTTCTGTAGACATTGACCAAGCGTTTGTCTGCGCGCGTTTCAGCTTACGTCTTATCGATGGCTAAAGCAAACCGTCCCCCGCAGCTGCTACTGGACGATAACCATCGATCAGCTTTTCAAGCAGAATCATCCCCCAGGTTATCGATGCAGTCAAACGCCCAGAATCCAGAAGAGCGATGGACAGAGATCAAGCAGGCCCTGGTCGAAGATGCTGGTGCTGCTCAAGGTCCAGCAACCAGACACACAGAAACGATGGATATCTACGTCTACAGTTGCACTGTTAGGTGCTCGCAGATCGGTTCCCCCGGGTTCCATATATGACGGAGTACTTAGATGCCTTAAACGCCTACTGATTTGAAGCCTGAGAAACGACCGTAAGCAGTGGTGGATTGAAAGTGCAGGGAGATGGGAAAATCTGCAACTACTGGAAGCAGCTGCAACGTTTTCCGTCCAACTAGAAACACCGGCTCACGAAAGCCGGATGTGAGCGAACTGGTCAAACTCAGGAGTGTCGTCTAATTCGCTGGGCGGAGCATTTCGAGAAGCAACCTTATTGGATCTTATCCATGACAGGTTTGTTAACTAGCACGATGGGTACAGCTCTGGATGTTGATATTAGTCCTCCGCCAGAAATGTAGGTTCTTCGCGAGATAATCTATCTTAAACGACATAAGGCTGCTGGATCCGATAGATTGCTCCTGTCTATTTTCAAGAACTGTGGCTAGGCACTTCTGCTGGAGTTGACGAAACTCCTCGGTTTGATATGGAAGAAGAAACAAGTTCCAAAGAGTTGGTGTGAATCGGTGATCGAACAGATTCATAAGAAATACGATAGGTCCTCCTGTAGAAACCACAGGAGAATAAGTCTGGTTAGCATCGCGTCTAAAATGCTTGCTGGTATTATTGCTCGCCGCTTACTAGCCGCTCGCGAACAGTGTTCCCGCAAGAATCAAGCTGGGTTAAGACCTGGTCGAGGTTGCATTGATCACATCTTCGCTCTTCTTGATCTTAAAGCAACCTTCTGCTTAGTGGACCGTACAGTTCTTTGGCGCTGCCTCTTGTTGAAGGGTGTACCAGAGAAATCCATTTCCATTTTAAAGTTCCTGTACATGAACAGCCGAGGCCGATTTCAGGCTTACGGTGCTCTTCCATCGGAGCTTACGACGGAAGGTGGTGTACGTCAAGGTTCCCCTCTTTCTCGTTTTCTCTGTAACATTGTGATTGAAATGGTCCTAGAGACCGCGCTGTAGTCAAGTTAAGACAATGGCATTGAACTTTTCGGATGTGGAAATGTGTCAGGCCTTGAATATGCGGACCACATTGTTCTAGTTGAAGATGCAAGAAAGTTACAAGCTTTTTTAGACAGCTTCATGGACTTCGTAGCAAATTTCGGTATGCGTTTTGCACCTTCGATACGCAAGATATTGCAGGACTGGGTTTGTCCAACGCTAAACGTTTCAGTGTCTGGGGAGACTATTTACGTGGTAGACAAGTTTTGTTATCTGAGCAGCTGTATTTACTCCGGAGGTGGGATCTCAAATGAAGTGTATACAGAAGACTCGTTTGGCATTTGCCAACCTGAGGCATCTATGGTGTCGACATGACACCCGTTTATCTACCAAGGGTCGAATAAACGCTGCAGCAGTCAGGCCAATACTTCTGTATGGTTTGGAGACATGTGCACTACCATCATCATCATCATCGTACAGCGTTAAACAGTAGGGCAAGCCCCACTGACCACTGCCTTTCTCACCATGTTGCACGTTGAATTAAAAAGTATGAATATACAAGATGGACAGGGAGTGGACCTACATGGGTGGGAAAAGGAAAGAATGCCCTAGTAGCCAACACACGGAATACACAGTCTAACTGTACAAACGCACATCGATCAATCATTCTGATTCGATAGAAAGTGACAACACGATCGCCACTGCTTGCGGTTCGCTGCCATATCCTTCAGTGCCTCCAGCCAACTGGTAGACGGATCTTTTGGACTCCAACCACGAAGACGTGAAGCACCTACTTTTCCTAAGTCTGCTGTACATTTTCTCATTCCTCGCTGCCACGTCATCTGTTGACCTCCACGTGGTCTCTTCCACTCCCTAGGAGGAACGGAGAATAGGACACGGTACGGTAGACGTGTGTTTGCCATACGTAACACGTGTCCCAACCAACGAAGTCTACTAAGTTGGATACGCTGTGACAAAACGTTCTCTGAATTAGTACCTAATATTCGCTTTCTGACCTCATCGTTGCTTACTCGGCTATTCCACCCAATCCTAGCGATACTACGTAAACATCGATGGTCGAAAACCTCAAGACGACGAATATCTTCAGCACGCAGACTCCACGTTTCGCAACCATACAACAAAACTGAACGCACAGTGGCACAGTATACACGACCTTTCAACTTCAGTGAAATATCGGATCGGCGCCACAAGTGCTTCAGTCCAGCGTACGCCGCTCGAGCTTTGGATATCCGCGTGCTCACCTCTACTACTGAGCTCCCATCCGTCGTCACGCAGCTACCGAGGTAGGTGAAGTGATCGACAACTGACAGCACCTCCCCATCGAGCATCAAGCTCGGAATTGTTGACGTCCAGTCTTGTAACATCACTTTACACTTTGAAGGTGCAAAGCGCATGCCGAATGGAGCTACAGCTCTTGCGAGATTATCTATTGCACGCTGAGCATGTTCCGTGGATTCGAACAAGCAGACAATGTCGTGCACTACCGGTGAGGGATGTACGAAGATTGTCGGTACTTGAAGACCGATGTCTTCTTAGCATCGCTGGAATATGGTGAGAACACCGTATAAGCAATGTCGAGGTTTGGCGGAGAGCCCCAGGTTCACGGATTAAATCATTAGATGAAGCAGTGAAAGTCAGCAGGCTAAGATCGTTGGGACGTGTTGCGCACGTCCTTTGATGAGTTTCCTCAGTGTGTAATGTTCGCTGAGGTGGGTACCGGTTGGGAGATAGGTAGGGGTGGTCAGTGAATGACACGGAAGAAAGGTGTGAAAAGGCTAACTGATGAACTTGGCTATGTGGGGCGTGTCAGATTTCGTGGATGGGATCCAAGGGACCCTCCCACTCAGGGGTTGGGTACATTCGAGGATATGGTTAGATGTCGCGATCAGTGGTGCTCTTGTATCCACAAACTTTCTTCATTGACTTCATACCAATGTTTGTAGTTGTCACTCCTTCCATGGTCTTCTTTTTTATTATTTCCTTCTGAGTTTTCGGCTAGGAGATGGCAACCAAAGCCACCGCACCCAGTGCATGGTTAATGGTTGCCCGAACTAAACTGTTCACCTAAACGTTAGCTACTGATAGTTGTTGCAGTAATAAGAACTAGAATTTGACCTAAATCGACTATCATCGGACTTATTGCACAGACAACAGTATTTCTAGAAAAGAATTGCGACCAGTCAGATTGGCCAATGGACGAGTGACTAGCGGTGGCGAGGATACGTCGGAAATATTGAGGTTTGAATTCCTCGTTTGTGACCGTTAGACCATCGCTGGTTAATACATCGCCCATCCTCTTATGATCTCATCTTTGGATGCAGCGTTTTTCTGTGCACGACGTTGTCCCGTTTATTCTATGTAAACAATATCCGTGCTTGCCTAATGTACTCCTGCAGCGAAATTGTTTTCGATGGAATTTGTACTTTGATGTCTCTTAGTCTGTTTTCGAACTATGGGGTTTCCGCCTTTTACCTTAATTTACTTCGTGTGTAATAAAAAAACCCGACTTCTTCATTGCAGTTTATGACATGGAAAGCACTGCTTACTTAGGCAAAAACCATGTTTTTTTTACTTTCGCGCTTTATTGCGTTTGTTGCATTTAGAACTGATATGTTTCCATGAGTATTTTTAGATTTCGTGGGAGCTCAAAAAATGCGAACGCCACTCTCCTGAGTTGGCTGTATGAATTTGTTGAAGTTTTTCCGTGATCTTAACTCACTCATACTTTCCCACGTTTCTCCAACAAAGGTATTGTTCCTGTTAATCAATTTGGCTATATTCATACGCTTATAAAGAAGATTGGGCAGACTAATTTTTTAAATCAAATTAACCTAAACCTCGTTGTTTAAAAGTTTTCCGTTTTTCTTTTACAGTTGGCAGAATTTCGTTTGATGGACGGTGCCGATGAGTACCTGCAACTTTTATCCGTCGGTGGTGGATTAGTAAAGGCCTACGGTGGATGATTCTTCACCCCATACGGGATAATTCTATGAAATCAGATTGAATTTATTAAACACTGTTGTCTGTTTCCCCCTGTACTTTTGCCAACAGCGCTTCTCGTATCTCTCGATCATGCACGGTTTGAGCTAGTTTTCCTCGTCGCGATTCGATTTGGGATAGCTCTGTTGTCAGTCAAGTGGAGTGCATAATAACAAATCACGTGCGGAACCGCTTCGCGGTCATGTTTGACACACTCCGGATCTCGTACTACTGCATGCTTTTGCATAAGTGAAATGTGGAAAGGGCGCTCTCCACACTTCGATACACTATTAAGCGTCAATTTGAACCATTACCTTGGAACTTTGGACGGAAAATCACGTAGAGCTCTTATAAGTCAGGGGTGGTTACGAGCCAGGCGAACGTGGATTATTGCAGCGCCGCACAATCTCTTGTAATCGGAACAATGAGGTAGTTACTACGGAGACACCGTAAAAGAACCATAACGGTAAGCTCGGTCGATCGATAAACGGATAGTTCATAGCGTTTCTCATGGAATCGCGATTCTTCCTCCGGAGCAGGTTACTAATCGGTTTTGAGCACGTCAGGCCGGGTCGATTATTCCATAAGCTACCGCACTATACGGAGCTTATTTCTTTAGTTTACCGAGCATTTGTCAGCAGTCCAACACAATTAGGGCTGAAGATTAATAAATCAGACCGGCGTCTCACCAACCGAATCAGTCCGACGAGGCAAAAATGTGACTGGACGCCCGAGTTCAGGAATGTTACATTTTCTCTTTAAATATCATATTCTTTATTTAATCATGTAAATACTCCGTCACCTGGTATGTTGTGCTGTCGTCTTTGATTATGATTTCTCGATTGGAGTAATAAGTTGCAAGCGGAAGGCCAGTGCGTAGGCCGTCCATAGAAATTGCAGTGTAAAACTCGAAGGTCAGAAAATGTGTGTCGACGTGATTCCCATTCACAACAGTTTCCACTCGCACCGACAGTTCATCTAGATGTTTAGTACGAGAGGGATGAAAATCGCTTATAGTTTTGGGTCTCTTGATCGTCATTCCGCTGGGTAGTGCCTAACATTTTGGCCCCTGCGGTATTCATATGCATTGTATGTATTGAATTTCATTGACGCGGCGGTTGTTGTTTCATGTTCTTTTGACTGTGTTGTTTACCAGATCGTTACTGTTATCCTAACGCTAAGAATCTATCTTCGATTAATAGCACATGTAGATGACCCGTGTTATTCTGATAGAGAAAGTCAATTTAGAGGAACATGAAAATTCTTCAGCATATCCAGGTGAAGCTTTCCTGTTGAGGGTGAGTAAAGCGAAATTTGTTTGTACCTGAGACGCTTCCATAGAAATAATAGGCAGATAATTTTCCCTCCCAGGATTTCCACGCAAACCATCACTGATTTCAGGCTGGGATCGATAGACGAGATATAGCTTTAGATTCTCTTATGACCATTGAAATCGTCTAGTTTGCATTCCGTGCATATGAAATGTTGTCTCATCGCTAGACAGGGTGCACCGTACAATAGTGTGATTGATGTACCAGGTGCAAAACTGAAGGTGACGGCCTTCATCTTTTGAGCATAACCGTTTCCGATGACTTCCCTTAAATGGCCTCAGGTTGTTTCCCTGTGGGATCTGGTGTACGGACGACCGTGACTGATGATCGTGATGACAGTGCTCAGAAATACTGGCTATCAAACACAGTAAGACGCGAAGTGGCCGCGTCTTAAAACCATGGGTTTAACACTGCGTGTCTGGGTCAGTGCTGACCCAACGAAGAAGATGAAGATGAGTGGACAGAGAAGTACCGGGTGCGCATGCCTGATGAGCGGCAACAACCGTGAAACCGGCCGTGTGCTTCCTGGGGAATTTAGTCCACACGCTACTTACTGTCAGTATGAGCGCCTGCACAAGCAGCCTCTTTGTTCGTTGAGTCAGGAGTGACCCAGACACGAATGATTACCAGGAGTTACAGCTATGATTCATTTGTGGACTCTTCAAGAAGAGTATTCATTCACACTCCAGACGATTCAAAATGAATCCCAGCGACGCTTCGTCCCGCTGTCTTGCGGGCTAAGACTTGGCTAGCTAAAGGCTCCAGTTGTAGACCCCTAAGAAAATCACTTGCTTTGGCCTGGGCAACCTGGCAGTATTGCGCCCGCAGACGTATGAAATCAGATTCCATCTACCACTTCCTCCGCGATTGTGCCATGTTTTGTTAAGCACACAGGCTGAACCATATCTTCCATGAGCTCCGGAATAGATTGTGGCGTCCTCAAGACACGAACTGATCAGTGAATTCATCAAGTTGCATACAAACTTATGGAAATTTTCTCCACTGGTTGACCGCATAATGTTATTCTACCAGATAATTGTTTCCATGTGAAGCAAGTTTCCAGCTGGTTTCGGACTTTTAAGTTATCCAAATGTTGCTCTAAATCAGCAACTTCTGCCAGAGCTTTCATTGGACAACTGTTCAAACTGGGGACTCCACTGTCCTCTTAAGTTTGAAATCTGCTAAGTGAAGTGAACCGAATTAACTAAGTGGTGATGGTTTCGGCGTTTGTGCCTCATAAGCGCTAATGAAAGGCGTATGACTTGACGACAACAGCTACTGGGACGCCAAAACTGACTTCTCATTTGAGCTCAGTGTCCGGGTATCTGTACAAAGATCTTTATAAGCGTCCGTGATAAAACTGCTTGTATTTTGGGGCAATAAGGTACTGGGCTCGGTAAGATATTGTTTGGTGAAACCTAAAAACGACTGCTAGATAAGGAATTTACGAACTGATGCACGTTTACTCACTGGGCTTGTCAAAAAGGTGTTGAGAAGGTCTACCGATATGACAGCGTTCCGTTCATTAGGGTGAAAATCTATAAAGATAAGTTAGGAAGCGGAAAATATCACTTTACTTGAACGTGTTTTGTCAGCAGTGTGCAAATTATCCTGGTCGGAAGAAGGGAAAGGCCTCGAAACTTCTCCGACCAGGATGAACTGAGACTTTTACTATATGTCTACACTCATAATATCTAGTTTCAGTTCAATCGTGAAATCTGTCGTCAAAAGGACGGAGTTGCAGTGGGATCACCTTTGGGTCCCTTATTTGCTGATATTTTGATGACATCAGTTGAAAATAATCAACTTGAATCCACAATCCCAGATTTTACCGTGTACAAACGATACGTAGACGACATCATATGTGTGCTAGACACAAGCCTACTTCTCAACAACTTTAACGCTGTCCATCCAAATGTCTAATTTACTTTGGAAGAATAAAGGGACAATGGTCTATCGTATTTGGACGTATGCATAAGTCGTCGGAGTGATGTTTCCGTCCAATTATCAATGCATAGAAAAGCTACATGGAATGAAAAATGCAATAATTTTTACAGCCTTATTTCCCTAAAAATGAAGAGGAATCTTATAAGTTGCTTGGCTGATTGAGCAAGAAAAATTTGCACCGAAGACAAAATCAGGAGTGGACTCCGTCTTCTGCGAAGTTTTGTCTTAAATAACGGCTATCCTGAACGGTTTATCGACAGGACGATGCTAGGAAACGAAGGGAAATCAAAGGGGATAGGAGCCGCTAGGAAGGTTCTATATGTGCGTTTGCCATTCAAAGGCGACAAGGAGGCCGGAATTATTCAACAAAGATTATCGGGAATAATTGGCAGAACATTGTACGCTGTTCTACAATGACCACGATCATGGTGAACCTTGCCCGCTATTGGTTGCCTTACTTGAATCTCATTGTATCGTTGGTCATATATATCGTCAATGCGCAGGTTTCTCTGGCGTTTGGTCGTTGCGTACTTTCGTTGGTGGTTGTTGCGTGGTGGTCCAGTTTTTCCGGTGGTGCCGCTGTTTTCCAGGGTTTCGTATGGGATTTCCGCGAATTTCGTGAGGTAACTTAGTTCATTTGCAGAACGCGTGTACCAGGCAACATGTAGGTTGTTCTACGTATACAATTCTGTGATGCTTGCTGCAGATAGGCAACGGCACGCAATGTTCTGACGGTTTTCCATACGCATACGTGACCTGATGCTACGTTCACCGTCGCCAGGAAAGGTAACTGGTCATCAAGGTAGGTCATTTGCTTGTCCGAGGCTAACTCTAGCTGTTTTCTCCACGCCACATCCTTTGGGCGCCGCCTACTACGTTACGAAGTGCAGTGCGACAGTAGCTGTATGGTACGGCTAAGAAAATCGGGAGTCGAGAGGAAATGTAGCCGATACATTTCACTTACCAATGACGATTCTTCAGCACCAATTTTTCAATCAACATGGATGTTACACTGGTTGCTAGGACAGTGTCTATTGGCCCGACTTTATTGTTCGTCAGATTAGCGTTGAGCGTGCAAGTTGGAGAAAATGGTTGGATATGATTAAATGTTATATGCGGATAGTGAAAATGATATTCTGTATATAAGTAGTTTTGCCAACGTCGCTGTCATTGACTATCATGGCAGGTTCCACGGGTGGTGTTGCTGTGGCCGGCAGGTGTCCCGCAGGTAGTTTTAAGGTGGGGTCCCCGTAACTGTCGGGAAGTGTGCTCGAAATGAGTGAAATGGATCGTTCACTGTGAATGAATTTATAATAAACCCTTAGGGACCAGGGAAAATGGTCAGGATGACCGCACTAATGAGAGGGTTTAAAACACAAATCTCGTCACTATCTCGCATCTGGTATCGCCGGCAAGCTGGAAGATAGGCCACTGGACAACGCGAAAGGGTTCAGGATGCTAGTCTTGACTGCATCTTGCTTTTTGTACTTCCGGTGAGCTGGATGATAGATCGCTGCACAGCGGATGAGGACATTCCGTTTAGCCTGAGTAGCGCAAACGATTCTGACTTGGAAAATCCACCGGAGGTCAAACAGCGAGAATTTTGCACCGTGCGCTCCGCCTTCTCATCACACACACGTGAAATGATGTTCAGGTCCGGAATAACTCAGCATAAGTTGCATGATGGGGCATTTAGCTGTAAGATTCACCCAGAAGGATATTAGATATCGCACACCCTCTTGAAATGGCGAGAGTGGGGTAAGTTCCGACCTGGCTTATTGTAATGCAGGCCTCAAACAGCTGATGGATTAACTTTTGCAAGGAAATGGAATAAAAACACCGTAAAAGTGTGCTTTATGGAAAAGAACTTTGTAAATTTCATCGTTAATTTTTGTTGAAACTTGTTTCTCTCGGTCAAATCTCGGTAAATAGCTCTCCCGTTATTGGCTTAGCCGTTGCAGCTTGTTGATTGGGTTATTGGTCATATATAATCCGTAACCCTAGGCTTGATGTTCACTTGCCATTTCTTCCTCGCACTGTCCGGTTCTCGATATGGAGCGAAGCATCGCTGATGATTCTGCCCAGTTCTGTGCAAAGGTTAAGAAGATGTACCCGAATTTGGATGCATTTAGATCTGATTTTCGGGACTTCCAATTAACCACTTGTTCGAGTTTTTACGTATACGACTCACGAACAAGCGGCTTCACCAATTCGGGAGGACGTTTGCAGCGTATGCAGATTGGAGGAACCAACGGTGGACATTGACGAGAACGTTCAGTGGGTGCAATGTGGCTCTTGTGGTCGATGGGCCCATTTCCAATGCGCGGGATTCCGAAAGGACGACAAGTACGAGTGCGTGTATTGTCTGGCTCGATGACCAACGCGGAGGACAACGGGAATGTCAACATGGTCCCTATGGGGCCACCACATTTTGATTACCGTGTTGCTTCTCTGAAGCCATTTTGTTGTTGCCTTTTCATTTCTCTTGCATGTGAGTCTCGTTTCAAGTGCGCAGGACTGGGAATACTAGCTGCATATAGGGGGCGATCGTTTGCGAGTTTGGGCGTGGTATTTAGAATACTCCGTGCTTCGTTAAACATTTCGTGAAGATAGACTGACGGAATTAGCATTCCAGTCAATCCGTTACTCATATCACGTAAGTTACAGTACTGAAAGCATTGGTAGCAGGAGCGCAGTTATCTACTATGTTCAGACAAGAGGCTTAGCTAGTTAGTTTAGTGAAACTTTGCTGCTAGATACATGGAAGAGAGCTCGTACAGTGGGACATATATATATATATATGTATATACACATATATATATATATATTTATATTTATATGACAACCGTCATGTTGCACTTATCTTAGGTCAGCTAAGTACCAAGCAGCACTGCCCAATTCCAAAAATCACCCAACATTTCGTTTCACTGAGGAATCGGCTATTACAATATTCCTCCACGTTTTTAGTTCAACCACTAAGTTGCCCATATATATATAAACAAGTAAAACTGCAAATTGTAGAAGAAAAAGGATAGATTTATTGTATAAAAAGGCGGTAAAAATGTACATTCGTTGTTGGTCATTCTTGTATTTCACGGAATCTTGTTCGGTCTTCTTGCTGTTCACGGGATCTGTAAAAAGAAAGTGTGGAAAGTGATGTATTAACCGTTCGAAAAATATGGAACAACCTGATTTTTTAAGTTTAACTCAGAAACGTATATACTACACACACAATTGTGCGTGTTCTGTTATTTAACATTATACGAGGCAGCGTCTACTTGTAATCGATAAACCGTGTCACCACTTCATACTTCCATACGCATATTGGTGGATGACATTATGCACCATCAGTTTAAAATGAAGCAATGGTTACTCTGATACGCTGAATGAATGAACGCAACACCAAAAAATAAAAAACGACGTACCAGCGTAGCCGTCTTCCTTCGCCTCGATCCCGAGCGTCGATAAACCAACGCATAATGTGCCTCTCTAGGACAGACCACGTTTCATCTGCGAATCGTTCTGTCCCACGCACTGCGTCTGTTGTTTCGTGTTAATAATTGTATTGACCTACCCACTACGGCCGCGATCAACCTATGATCGTAAACCGGTTTCCGTTGCGGGCTACCTAGCCGACAACAAGTCATAGCAACCTCTTCTCCAATGCTTGCTGCCAGCATACCCCGCTCTACTTCCATCTATCACCTACGTTACTCATTACGCCAATAGTGTACACGCAGCTAAAAAAAACAGTTCCCGTGTTCTGGCAGTTATTCTTTTAGCCAAACTTCACTGGGTCAGATCACATCGCCCAGTGGTCTTTCGGAAACCGCACCACCACTAGGGGCACGTTTTTTTTTCACACAATTGTGATTTTGGGACAACGATAAGTGAGGACCACTTTTCCAATTATTAATTAGGAAACAGTCCAATGTTTTCAAAATATTTCACACATTTTTGGCCACTTCCAGATACGAATCGACACCCCAGTTAAACTTTAGAGTCCGCTATACAACAATGATGACCACTTCGTTGATCAGGATGTTTTTACCAAGGAAAAATCGCCCATTTTTTTCTCTTTATAAATATACCAAGTAAGTCACTTAAATCCAAGCAAGTAACTCGTATTTCAAAATAAGCTCGGCAGATCAATTTTGTGCGTTTCAAAATTGGCGCCCCAGAAATCCAGGTTAGCGCGCCAATTCGAAAATATCCAGGTCGGAACTTACCCCTCTACCTGAAATGGCCGCGTAATCTTAAGTAGAGCGCTTCTGGACAGCACAACGCTACCTGACCGCCAGTTACCATAGACGATTTGTCATGAAGCATTGAAACAATACTTCGAACAGGCACTGGCGCGTTTGTCGGCTACCCAAATGATAGACCTCGAAACGACTCTGGGATGTTCCGCGCCGGTCAATATGGGGATTCTTTGGGGTAACCAGTGCCTGTTCGAAGTATTGGGGGTTCGTCAAAGTATGCACGGCCTGAGTGGTCATCAACCACGCCCTTAATTAGGTGTCGTAATAGTGAACATACTGCTGAATGTACTCTGCCACGATTTTGCAGGGTCTGTAGCGGTTGCCATCTTCGTTCATACTTTTACCACGTTTATTGTTTAACTGAACGCTGACTGCCAAGCGCGGTTGCCATTTGACCGTTGCTCTTGCGCACGCTCCCAAATACACGCTAACCACTATCTCTCTCAATCGCCTTCTCGTTCTCACGGGTCGTGGAGAATACTGTTCTGGTTAACATATTTGTGCAGTGCCGCACATTAGAGTAACGTGCAGGTGGTCCATGCAGTACGAAGGACCGAAGCAGGCGTTTACTAAGGAAACCGCGAAGTAAGGTCTAATCAACCTTACAGACCAATACTGTAATGAGTGTGGCTACCAAAGGAAGTCGCGATACTTTCTAGTGACATCCGAGAACTAACCAAAGGAACGGAAGCCCTGCTGAACGAAAGAAAGCGTTTTTTCCATGAGCTAAACTATCTTCAGGGACAATATGAGTCAGCTTTAGGAAGGCGTGCGGTTGGTTTGATTGCAGATCTTGGGTGAGGCTTTGATTATAGCGTGGTCAAATAAGCACGGTGAGGAGCAACTCTTATTGAAGAAAGGAAGTCTATAAAAGTGTCCAGACTAGTTGGAAATGTAACGGTGTTCGTGAATTTGAAGAGAAAGAAAGCACGCGTCGAAACAAATAAAACGACCAGCGAATATTCATGACTGAACACCGGCGTAGTTTACCAAGATTTGTGAAACTGAGTCAGTGAATTCCAGGTCATCTTTCGTGGGACATTTAGGGGAAGTATATACATTCACTAGCAGAATTGAGAGAAAGTTACTCGAAAAATGGGGTTTACTTTCGCGTATTGAAGAGCTAACGAAAATCGTAGAATTTGTGTCTGTATTTTGCGAACCGTCACGTGGATCGCCGCTGTAGCTGCTCGAGTGCCTTGATGTCCCTCACCAAACATGGCCTCCGCGCTTGGACACAGACTTCCAGATGCGATCTCACAAAAGCCTTGTATAATGGCAATAGGACCCTGGGTTTCCTAGAGCTGACCGCCCTCCTTAACTGGTGCAGGGCTCTGCGTGCTTTTTGCATTGCTTTCTGGTACTGGCGACTTGGCTCAAGGTCAGCGCTTACCGTTACCCCTAGATACAGAGCTTCTGTGGTCTTAGCTAGCTCCTCTCAATTGTCCGGTGGCCTCATATATCGTGTAGACCGTAGTCCTTTCTCCTTGATGAGATGTTGGCATTTGCTCAAATTAAAGGGAAGATCCCACACCACTGACCGTTGATAAACTTTGTCTAGATCACGCTGAACCGACGCATCATCTGGTACTCCTACCACTCTGAAGTCATCCGCGAACGAGAAGCACGGGTTTTCCAACCCATCCGTCAGATCGTCCATGTACTTCAGGAAGAACAGGGGTCCCAGGACCGACCCTTGCGGAACGCCACCATGCAGTCTCCCACTGTCCGACAAGCAGCCTTCACTCTCACTTGGAAAACTCTCTTCTTTGGGCTCCGTACAATCCACTTCTGTATTTTCGCCGTAAGTTGAAACGATTCCACCTTGGCTTCCGGCAGTTTGTGGCTAACCCAATCAAATGCCTTTTGGAGATCCAGATAGCAGACTTCCACCCCTTCTCCTCGATCCACTCGACCTCATCCAAGAAACTTATTATGTTGTAGAGACAAGAGCGCCTGTGCCAGAACCCATGCTGGTTGCCAGTCACCAGCATGTTCCTCTCTAAATGCCTCACTATTCTGTCTCGTAGTACTCTCTCGTGAGTTTTGAGCGCCACTGACGTCAAGTTATTCGGCCTGTAACTGGTACATGTTCCTCTTTCTCCACCTTCATAAACGGGAGTGATGATCGATACAAGCCGGTTTTTATGTAGCACACTGTTGTCTAGTGATGTATTGAACAGCTTCTCGCCCATCTGTTAGACACAGGCCACAAGGCTGATCCGGCTACATCATTCAGTGTCCTATACAGGGTTCAACCGAATGAGTCAAGATCAGTCAGATATAGAACACTAGCGACGGCTGAGGCAATCAGCATCCGGCTACTGGGGCTCAAGCTTTGTTCACAAAAGAAGCTGGTCCAAGCACTTGAACTTCCGTGGCCGAAGGTCGATGACGTGATGCTCGAATGTGATGCCGATCCAAGCCTCTGAAGACCACAAGTGATTTTACCATGTCCCCTGCTCATCTATCGATTAGTCGGCTAATCAATCGAGTGACTGACTGACTGATTGACTAACTGATTAAATTTGTCCTTTTCCTTCCCTTATTTTGTTTCATATAAATGTTATTGTAATTGGATTGAGAATGAAATTGTAGTGCTACCAATAAAGCACTCGATGACGAAGACTAACAAATTTGTTTATTTGAACAATGACCGTTTTTGGTGGCGCCACTTGCTCCGCCTTTGTTCGTCATCTGCACGCCGTTGTGCTCCTCCAATGCACACGTTGTCCCGCTCCAGCGTTTTGAGTTCTGCTTTGCGCGCTGCCGAGTATATTCGCTAACGTGTCACATACCGAGGACCACGGGCTATAGACTCTATACGGGAGCAGGTCCTGACTTAACTGAGATTAATCCTAAACTGGTGAGCCCGAACAACAAATTAATTCTCGAAGGACATTCGTAAGTCCCTCATTCACATTTATTCGTTTACATATACACTTTTCCGATATATAAACGGTAAATTCCGGATATCAGTTACCATATCCCTGATATATATTTTCTCATATCCATGTTATAAGTGTTTCACTTTTGCTGCACTGACCTCTTTATATCATTTTACATTTGATATACCATTGCAACTATGGCTAGCAACGACCGTAAACCTGACCCGGAACCGTCCGTTTCGACAGTCTTCCTAGCCGTCCCTCAGTTTTTTATTGATGACCTTCAACTCTGGTTTCATATGTTGGAGGCAGAGTTTGAATTACATAGAATTACAAGCGAACGAACCCGTTACTTGTGGACTATCGGTCGCCTTCCCCGTGACGTTGCTACTCAGATACGCGACGTAATATTTAATAACAGTTCTTACACAGCAGTGAAAGACGCGGTAATCTCTTGTTTTCTACCGTCAGAGTCGTTCAGACTAAAACGGCTGACCCAAGGGACAGAGTTAGGTAGCAAGAAGCCCTCTGCATAACTGAGAGAAATGCAGCAGCTGGCAGGGCAACTTTTAGAGGAAAACGTCCTTAAAGAGTTGTGGGTACAGCGTCTACCACCCAACATTCAAGCACTGCTCGAGGTTTCCAGCCACCTTAAGCTCACAGAAGCGGCTAAACTAGCGGACGGTATTATGGACCGGTACCATCTACAAATTACCGCCGTAACAAACTCGAGCAGCCCCCAGACCACAGCTCCCACCGTAGGAACACACTCCGAGGACACGCTGATAGCTGCTTTCGAGCGGGCTTTCAGACGTTTTTCCTCTCCTGGTTGTTCTCACCGTAGAAACCATATAGCTTATCACAACTCTGACCGACGTGAACGTCTCAGAAGCCTATCCCCTGACCGCCTGGTTAACCCATCTCGATCAACGTACTGTCGATACCACAAACGGTTTGGGGAGAAGGCCCGGCGCTGCGAAGCCCGTTGCACCTTCCCAGGTGCCAAACAGGGAAACTAATATCCCGACGCGTTCCGACGACTAACGCGGTCGGCAGCCATAATAGCAGTCGTCTGTTGCATGTTTGAGATTTAGTTTCCAATAGTCTGTTCCTAATTGACACCGGTGCAGCAGTAAGTGTCATTCCAAAGGAGGCAGGTGATACAACGAACCCGTCAGTCCAACAACTCCGTGTTGCCAATGGCACTCTTATTGCTACTTACGGCCGTAAGTCACTCACGCTCAACTTAGGACTACGTCGCACCTTCCGCTGGGTGTTCATAGTAGCAGACGTCCCTTATCCCATACTAGGCATCGATTTCCTTGACCATTTCGACCTCCTGATCGATGCACGAGGCCGGAGAGTTGTCGACCGGCAGACTTCTCTTTCCGTAACCGGTTCGTATTCCTCCGTGAATCACATCATGCCCCTATACATCGAACCGCAGGCCGAACACCCGTACGCAGACCTACTTTCAGCTTACCCGGCAATGCTAAGACAATCTGGCCCCCTTCCCGCGGTGACCACTAACGTTACCCACCATATTGTCACTAAAGGACCCCCAGCATTTAGCCGACCACGTCGCTTGACCTTAGACAAGCTCCGCGTAGCACAGGCTGAGTTTGAACACATGCTAGAATTAGGCATAATACGCCCGTCCAGTAGCCCTTGGGCCTCGCCCCTTCACATGGTTCCTAAACCTAATGGCGATTGGCGCCCCTGCGGTGACTACAGGGCCCTCAACCAGGCTACTGTCCCGGACAGGTACCCCATTCCACATATTCAAGATCTTACTTCTACCCTGTCTGGTTGTTCTGTTTTCAGCAGAATCGACCTCGTCAGAGCCTACCACCAAATCCCAGTAGCAGAGGCTGACATCCCTAAAACCGCTTTCACAACTCCATTCGGACTATTCGAGTTTTTGCGCATGCCTTTTGGGCTCAGCAATGCAGCCCAAACCTTTCAAAGGTTTATGCATGAGGCAACACGCGGTTTGAAGAATGTCTACGTGTACTTAGGCGATATTTTGGTGGCAAGTTCTTCAAAAGAGGAGCATATGACACACCTGCATGCTCTTTTTGAGCGCTTTAGCCAACACGGTGTAACTATTAACCCTAAAAAGTGCGAATTAGGTAGGACGACCATCACGCTCCCAGGTCACGAAATCTCAGCCTCAGGCATACAGCCCCTACTTGACAAGGTGGCGGCAATTCGCGACTATCCTGAGCCTCACTCTTACCGACAGTTGCGCCAATTTTCTGGTCTGGTTAACATTTATCGCCACTTTATCCCACACTGCGCCGAAATAATGCAGCCTTTAACAGACCTTTTACGTGGAGGTAAGCGGAAATTCATTTTTCCCGACACGGCGCAGGCAGCTTTTACTTTGATCAAGGATGCTATCGCCAACATAGCACTCCTTGCACATCCCGATCCTTCCGCTCCCCTGGCATTGGGAACAGATGCTTTGGACACGGCTGTTGGAGCAGTGTTGCAGCAGTTCGTCAACAAGTCATGGCAACCAATAGCTTTCTTCTCCAAACGTCTCCAGCCTGCGGAATCCCGATATAGTACGTTCAGCAGAGAACTGCTGGCAATCTATTTGGGTATCCGACACTTCCGGCACACACTCGAGGGCCAATTGTTCACAGTGTTTACAGATCATAAACCACTAGCTTACGCCCTCCAGTCAGCTTCTGACCGATATTCGCCACGCGAGATTTGCCACTTAGACTATGTTTCGCAGTTTACTACGGACATTCGACACGTCTCTGGGGCACACAATCCCGTAGCAGACGCACTCTCACGCGTCCACAATATCGACTACCCACTACCCATGGGCATAGACCTAGAAGCAATCGCCGCAGCCCAAACGACAGATCCTGAGGTAGAGCAACTCAGACACAACAACTCCCTGCACCTTGTGGCAGTGGCGCTTCCAACTTCGGACGTAACTATCATTTGAGATGTGTCACAAGGTCAACCCCGACCACTAGTTCCTGCCAAATTTTCGCCGACGAGTTTTTACCAGCCTCCACAACTTATCGCACCCTGGGGTAACCGCCTTAGTGAAACTAGTCACCGAGCGATTCGTCTGGCCTTGCGTCAAACGTGACGTACGTCTTAGGGCTCGTGCTTGTCTCCAGTGCCAACGAGTTAAGATACATCGTCACATCAAATCCACGTTAGGCACATTCTGCGAACCGGACGCACGCTTTCATCATGTGCATGTGGATCTCGTGGGGCCACTTCCGCCATCCAATGGCTGCGTCTACATCCTCACTTGCGTAGATCGTTTCACTTGCTGGCCACAGGCCATACCTATTCCTCGCCCAACCTCAGAGGAAGCTGCAAAAGCATTTCTAACCGGTTGGGTGAGTCAGTTCGGTTGCCCTGCTATCGTGACCACTGATCGCGGTTCTCATTTCGACGGCGCCTTCCACGAGCTACTGAACGCATTTGGTTGTCGACACAACAAGACGACGGCCTATCATCCTCAGGCCAATGGCATGGTGGAACGATTCCATCGCCAGCTGGAAGCTGCCCTTCGTGCTCGTGATAATCCATTATGTAGTGAAGTTTTGCCGTTCGTTCTCTTAGGACTGCGTAACACCGTTTAAGCCGAAATGGGTGTTACGGTGGCTGAACTGGTTTATGGTTGCACACTACGACTTCCAGGTGAGTTGGTTTCTCCATTACCACCTATGAGTTTTAATTACGGGGATTACGCAAAACGGCTGTCGCACCAAATGCGGGTGATAAAGCCCACCCCACCACGAGAACAAACCCTGAGCAACTACATACCTACCGTTCTAGCTACCGCCAGCCATGTGTTTATTCGAGTAGATGCAGTGCGATCACCACTGCAGGCGGCTTACTCTGGCCCGTTCCGCGTCGTCCAGCGAAAGGAAAAGAAATACGTGGTGGACATCGATGGCAGGAAGGAGACCATCAGCATAGACCGCCTCAAACCAGCCTTCATCGAGGCAGAACCCACCTCGAACAACCCTCTCAGTGTCCCTACCTGCCCACAACCTTCGGTTGGTCGTCCCGAGTCGGCCCCTGTTACTCCCACTAACGACCCCTCGTTATCTGTTGCAACACCAAAATCCACGAAAGACACAGCTGCACCGGTCAACAGGAGAAATCGACGCGGCCGCGAGCTGCGACAGCCAACGAGGTTTTCTGAATATGTAACAGTTGTATATATTTAAGTACTCTTCATATTCAACTTGTACATAGTCCTATTATGCATGAATGCACGACCACGTGGTGATCACGACAAGGGTGGCGGCAGCCTGTATTGCGCCGGTATGTCCCCCTCAGTCGAATATCCGATCGCGCCTCGAGGCGCAGCTTCCTTGTGTTTCTTTCCTTCCAGCTCGTCCCGTCAGACAGAACCACATGGAATTCCAGGATCTCGCATGGCTCCAACACATGGCTCACTGGATCGCGACTGAACTCATTTGACGCCGGACGCTGGCTCGCTTACGAAGGCAATGACAACCACAGGGACACGGAATTTTGGGACATGCCGACAACGACAAACCCTACAATACAACCACCACTGCCAGGTCACAAACAGGATCTACCCCGGTCGGATAACACTTTGAGGAGGACGCAATTTTGCGATCGACGCACAGCGACCAGTGTGAGTCATGGAGAACGGCTTGTGCTGGCTTCGCTGTTGTGTTCGACCGCGACGGGAGGCATGGAAAACGTCTCTCGCCACCGAATCCGACGTACCCATCACGGGTCGAAGCCCAACTGCGTCGGCCTTCTAGGGGGAGACCCCTGTAGTGCTACTAATAAAGCACTCGATGACGAAGACTAACAAATTTGTTTATTTGAACAATGACCGTTTTTGGTGGCGTGTCACGTGTCACATACCGAGGACCACGGGCTATAGACTCTATACGGGAGCAGGTCCTGACTTAACTGAGATTAATCCTAAAATTCACCGAAAACATATGTTCGCCTACGCCTTGTTTTCTGATGATGGTAATGCGGACAGTATGGATCGAAAAGAGGAACGTAGAGAAGCGTGATAATTACACTTGGATAGATCCCAGTACTAAAGGTGAGAGCTTTGTGCAAGGGTTTCGTTAGCGGAAATTTCACATGCGGCCAGGTGTAATTCGCACAAATTAGCAGATAGTCCCGTCATGGGTACATAAGGTATCGGACTCATAACACATAGACCTCGACGAAAAAGTTTAAGCCGATCATTCACACCCTACGTGCCATCACAGACAGGTATTCACCTTAGGAATCTAAACACCCAGATTACATCACTTTATTCGCGGGTCACGAGTGGCTTATCTAGGGTGTCTCTAATTCAGTGGCAGATGCATTATTTCGGATTCAAAAATCCAGTTTTTGAAACACCGACCTTCAGTGGTCAGACAGCAGGCAGATCCATACCACCACTTATCACATCTTTGCCAATGATATTGTGTGGCGATTCTACTGGGAGCTCAAAGCAACGTTAGCGGCACATGGTAACCCCGACTGAGGCGAAATATTACCACTAGTCCTACTGGGTTGCCGCAACGCGCTGTAGGCGGATTCCCGGACTGAAACTGCCGAAATCACAATTAATTGCACCCTCCACTTACCCGGCGACGTGTAACCTCAGAGCCCCTGGGTCCTCACGGTTACGCAGACTTCACCGCAAGTTTACCGCACCCAATGCGTAATTTACACCTACGAGCGCCACGCGATCAAAATACGACCGTGTGAGTGCATCCAAGTCTCCAGGATTGCATCCACGTGTTTCTCAGAACTGAGATATGCGCCCCATTACTTCCTGTAAACTCTGGTCCTCACAAAGTCATGCGGCATTTTGAAAAGACGCGTATGACAGATCATAACGGAAAGAGGCACAAGATTTACATAGACCGTCTCAAATCGGCTTTCCAAGCAAAATTAGACCCGTCAATACCACATCATTTGACCCAGAGAAACACCGAATTAGCAGCATATAACTCCGAGCCTATCAAACTACCTGCTCTAATCCTACCCTACGATCAACTGTTCAGAGAACAAGATCCCCGTGCCACAAACTGTGGCCGAGTTATTAAAAAGCCGGTATGTTTTGCGGATGCGGTATATTTTATTCCGTAGTTCTTGTGTTTCAGCAAACAGTTTGCTACCAGAAAAAGAGAACAAAAAGCATGTCTTCAAATTCTTCATCCCTGAGGTGACAACCATATCACCGTATCAGCATTTCACATCCGTGATCTAAAATCGGTATAGATACTACAACGGAAACACAGAAGACCAAGGCTCACCAGAATCTTCGTCTATTTACATCCACTGTACTAGTACATTCACCTTCCGCTTTAAAACTACAGGGTTCTGGAGTAGCGGTCGCCATCTTCGTTCATACTTTTACCACGTTTATTGTTTAACTGAACGCTGACTGCCAAGCGCGGATGCCATTTGACCGTTTTAGGATTTATCTCAGTTAAGTCAGGACCTGCTCCCGTATAGAGTCTATAGCCCGTGGTCCTCGGTATGTGACACGTTAGCGAATATACTCGGCAGCGCGCAAAGCAGAACTCAAAACGCTGGAGCGGGACAACGTGTGCATTGGATGAGCGCAACGGCGTGCAGACGACGAACAAAGGCGGAGCAAGTGGCGCCACCAAAAACGGTCATTGTTCAAATAAACAAATTTGTTAGTCTTCGTCATCGAGTGCTTTATTGGTAGCACTACACCGTTGCTCTTGCGCACGCCCTCACGCACACTCCTAAAATATACGCTAACCACTTTCTCTCCCAATCACCCTCTCGTTCTCACGGGGCGCGGAGAATACTGTTCTGGTTAACATAATCGTACAGTGCCGAGCATTAGAGTAACGTGCAGGTGGTCCACGCAGTACGGAGGACCGAAGCACGCGTTTACTAAGGAAACCGCAAAGTAAGGTCGAACCAAACTTACGAATTGGTGAGCCCGACGTGATCCCCAGGCCACGTGAGTTTCCTTGTTTTCTACCGTTCAAGGTCCCGTCTGCGTACGTTTTTGTGGTTTATTGTTTCCCTATCTTGATTTTCTTTTTAGTTGGTTCACCAAATAATTTTTTTTCGTCCACACATACTTTGTGTGTCTAGTTCGTCGTGATTTTTTCTCGCGAAGACTATAGTGCCCCATTGGTCGTTGATTTCTTTTCCCGTCTATATTCCATAAAGTAATCGCTATGTCTGCCGAACGGAAACCCTGCTCAGACCCCACCGTTGGGGCGATCACGCTGCACATACCGGCATTCACGCCTGCTGATCCAGAACTCTGGTTCACGCTGGTTGAGTTAGAATTCGAAAACTGCCGTATAACCAGTGACGCCAGCCGTTTCAGGTGGGTAGCAGGCCGCCTCTCGCCAGGAGTCACAATGCAAGTAAGGGACGTAATAATCTCTTCCCGAATCTGTGAGGCCTTAAAGGAGGCCGTCATTGCCCGCACGACCCCAACGCAGGACCAACGTATGCAACAACTTCAAAACGTTGAGCTTGGAAGTAGGAAGCCCTCCGAACTGCTGCGTGAGATGCAGCGCTTGAGAGGACCGACGGTAGGCGAGGACCCGCTCTTGAGGGAACTTTGGCTGCAGCGTTTGCCGCATAACATCCCAGTTTTACTAAGTGCCACGCGCAAGTGTTCGCTGGAGGAAACTGCAGCAATAGCTGATGACGTTGTCACGATACAACCTCGCTGTAGCTGGAGTAACCAGGTCCTCCGTCACAACGGTGCCTGACCTGCCAACATCTAACGAACTCGCGTCAGTTTTGCCTAGAATTGACGCGAGCCTGCAACGCCTAACAGTAAGAAGTGGGTCACAGGAGCGGCACCGCGCACGCTCACCTAGGCTCCATAGTCCGTCATTGCGACGACGTTTCGTCGGTTCTTCAAAAGAAGGGTATTCTAAATACCACAGTCGTTTTGGTGAGAGAGCCAAACGATGCGAACGAGGGTGAACGTTTCCCGGTGCTCATCAGGGAAACAACCCCCGGCCCGTGGTGGCGACCCACGAAGCCGGGTATCAGACCAACAGTCGTCTTTTGAACGTAAGGGACATCATTTCAAATAACCTATTCCTTGTAGATACCGGTGCCGAAGTGAGCGTCCTCCCCAGAGCGAAAGGCGACAATAGCACGCCGCAGGCCCAAACACTACGCGCTGCCAATGGCACGGCCATCCCAACGTTTGGCCAGCGGTCGCTCACCTTAAACTTAGGTTTGAAGCGTAATTTTCGTTGGGTATTCATCATCGCCGACGTCCCGTACCCAATTCTAGGCATTGACATCCTGCAGCATTTTGACTTGCTAGTTGATGCACGGCGCCGCAGAGTGGTGGATCGTCAGACCACTCTCGCTGTTGCGGGTCATAATTCGCGAGTGAATCACGTCACGCCTTTTTACGTCCAACCACCGGCACACGAACCTTATAGCGAACTCATCGCCGCCTGCCCGGCCATGTTTCGGCAGGCCGGGCCTCTCCCAGTAGTGACCACCAGTGTCACTCATCATATCGATACTAAGGGACCCCCAGTGTTCAGTAGGCCGCGTCGGTTAGCACCAGACAAGCTTCGTGTTGCACAGGCCGAATTCGAACATATGCTGGAACTGGGTATAATACACCCTTCTAGTAGCCCTTGGGCTTTTCCCCTTCATATGGTTCCTAAGTCTAGTGGCGACTGGCGGCCCTGTGGTGATTACAGAGCGCTTAACAGAGTCACCGTCCCTGACCGATACCCGATTCCCAATATACAGGATCTTACTTCGTCTTTATCAGGTTGCTCTGTCTTCAGCCGTATCGATTTAGTTCGTGCGTACAACTACATCCCGATAGCAGAGGCCGATATCCCTAAAACTGCAGTCACTACGCCTTTCGAGCTGTTCGAGTTTCTGAGAATGCTGCAGCCTAAGCCACAGGAGATGAAAGCTAAAATGGTGCAATTTCTTACCCGTAGGAAGAAGTAAGATTATGGGTGGTGGGGAAAAAACGGCGAGGAAAAGGAAGACCTGTAGCGGTTGCCATCTTCGTTCATACTTTTACCACGTTTATTGTTTAACTGAACGCTGACTGCCAAGCGCGGTTGCCATTTGACCGTTTCTCTTGCGCACGCTCTCATGCACGCTCCCAAATACACGCTACTCACTATCTCTCCCAATCGCCTTCTCAATCTCACGGGTCGTGGAGAATACTGTTCTGGTTAACATATTTGTGCAGTTCCGCACATTAGAGTAACGTGCAGGTGGTCCACGCAGTACGAAAGACCGAAGCAGGCGTTTACTAAGGAAACCGCGAAGTAAGGTCTAATCAACCTTACACTTCGGACACAGCGGTTGGAGCAGTACTGCAACAGTTCGTAGATGACTCTTGGCAACCTTCAGCATTCTTCTCCAAGCGCCTACAACCCGCCGAATCTAGGTACAGCACGTTCGGTAGAGAGTTATTAGCCATCTACTTGGGAATCCGTCATTTTCGACATGCACTCGAAGGCCGTTCGTTCACGGTGTTTACAGACCACAAGCCTTTGGTTTACGCACTGAAGTCAGCTTCGGATCGATACTCACCACGCGAGATTTGCCACTTAGACTTGGTCTCACAGTTTACTATGGACATACGACACATCTCTGGGGTACTTAATCCCGTCGCCGACGCCTTATCACGCGTACATCAACTAAGTCTGTCACCGATGCCTAACATCAACCTGGACGCAATGGCACAGGCCCAAACTATGGACCCCGAATTCGAACAACTTCGACAAAGCGGTTCTTTAAGCTTGACGACAGTACCTGTCCAAACTTCCCAGAATATCATCGTGTGCAATGTGTCACAAGGTCATCTTAGGCCGGCGGTTCCTTCTGCCCACCATTATCCTACTTTCCGGACACTCTAGAATCTGGCTCATCCGGGTGTGACTGCCTCGGTGAAACTGATAACTGAGCGTTTTGTTTGGCACAATGTCAAACGAGATGTCCGTCAATGGGCTCGTGCTTGTCTGCAGTGTCAACGTGTTAAGACCCATAGGCACACTAAGGCGGCGTTAGCCAGGTTCCCAGAACCTGAAACACGTTTTCATCATGTTCACGTTGACCTCGTAGGACCACTCCCACGTTCGCTTGGGTACGTTTACATACTCACATGCGTGGATCGTTTTACTCGCTGGCCGCAGGCCATCCCTATCCCTCGTCCCACCTCGGAAGAGGCCGCGAAAGCTTTTCTGACCGGTTGGGTTAGTCATTTCGTGTTACGAACGTTTGAGCAATGCGTAGCCAAATTCGCAACGGATCCCGAAATCAGAAGGCGATTATCCGTGATAATTCTACGATACTAGATTATCAAAATAAACAATGACATAAACAATATACAAACCTCAATAATACGATCACAAAGTCTCAACAACGAGAAACCGAATAGCAGCGTGTGAGCAGACAGCACGTGCGTCACGCAGGTCCTGAACAATGATGTGCCAAAATAGCGCTCTGGGCGCGAACAAACAACAATTGGTCCAGAAAAACAACCAGTTCGTAAAGACAAGTCAATAGTGTATGGAAATGAGTGATGTTGGGAAAAACACTGAATCGCGAGGGAAAAAAGGGGGATTTTCCACGACCGGCTGTTACACCGCCCACCAAAATCCTCCTGGATCCTTAGCAGAGTCAAAGGTTCGGTATAAAGGTACTGATTCTTCCTACCTGCCTAGGCCCTGCTGTCAGTGCGCGCGTCTAATGCTCTTCGTCGACGTTCTACTACTGGTCGCACCTAACCCATTGGCTACATAGAAGTGAGGCTAGTCTACATCTTCCACGAGACCAAATGACCGATGGCGGGCGTGAAAGGTCACATAGACGTTGTCCTCGTAAAGGGCCGTCCGGTCCTGGATGTATGTGCTTGAGTGTGTGTGTGTGTGTGTGTGCGTGTGTGTGTGTGCCGGGGTTACAATGAAATCACAGGTATGACTACACATCAAAGGAGGACTTTCTGCAATGTCAACAAAAGACCGCGTGGCAAGAAAAACGAGTAAATGTAGCATGTATGTGTGACCTGAGCTCCGCTACTTCCACATATGCAAGGGGCATTCGGTAGCGTCAACAAAAAGCAAACAAAGAACACTGTCACATGTATGATGGGTTTACGGGATGTAGAGTGCGTCGTGCATGCGTGTTTGACGGAGATTGTGTGGTAAATATGGTGTTTCTTTATCCACCGCGATTACTGGTGTGAAAAAGGTTTACTAGGCCACAGGGTTATCAGCTCCTCCGTCTTCGCTCTCGAGTAGGTTAATACTGCGTATGTCACGAATGAGCACTCCGTTAGCAGTCTTCACCTTCACCGTTCTTATCATTTCGTCAGTGCTTTTGATGGTTTCCGTAACTACTCCCAAAGACCAAGCGCTGAAATGTGCGCGTTTGTCGGCGATCATAACCACGTCCCCAACTTTGAATGGTCTTGTTTTGGCCAGCCACTTCTGTCGAGTTTGCAAAGCCGGTAGGTACTCCCGTAGCCATCGCCTCCAGAAGACCTTGGCCAGATAGTTCGCTTGCTTCCACCCGTGGAGGTAGCTCCCACGAAGGTTTACCGGCCCTTGGAAACCCTCGTTCGACCTTAACGTCAATAAGTCGTTCGGGGTGAGCGCCAGGTGGGTGGGGTCGCCGTTCAATACTGGAACCAGGGGGCGGTTGTTCAGGATTCGCTCCACCTCAGTCATGACGGTGTTCAGCGTCTCGTCGTCGGGCGGCTGCTGCTCCATGATTGACAGCAATATCCGTCTGGCGGACCGGATCATGCGTTCCCATATGCCGCCTCGGTGACTGGCCTGTGGGGGGTTGAAATGCCATCGTATGCCGTAGGCCACGGTTCGATTCTGCAGTTCGTCCCTGTTTATGTTCTTGTGCCAACGCTGCAATTCCCGTTGAGCGCCCACAAAGTTCGATCCATTATCTGAGTATATATCGGCCGGTACGCCTCTTCGGTTGATAAATCTTTGCAAGGCCCGTAGAAACGAATCGGTCGTCATCGAATGTGCGACTTCTAGGTGTACCGCACGTGATTTCATGCACGTCATGATACATCCGTATCGCTTTTCTAATCTCTTCCCGCACTTGATCCACAAGGGCCCGAAATAGTCCAACCCGGTGTCACTGAACGGCCACCAGCCCGTAGTCACCCTGCATTCTGGTAGTGGGGCCATGAGTTGTTTGCCTGCTGTGGCATTGCGTCTCCTGCATTGCACACACCGTCGGATTACGCGTTTTACAGTCTCTCGTCCTCTCAACAACCAAAGACGCTTTCGGATGACGCTCGTCACGTGACATTCCCCGGCATGTCCCTCCATGGCGTGGACGTGTTGAATCATTAGCTCTACTACAGGTTGTCTCGCAGGCAGCAGTATAGGATACTTTGTGTCGAAGTTCAGGTGGGCGTTGGTCAGCCTACCATCCACCCGCAGCAGTCCGTTGATGAGTTTGGGGCTTAAACGCTTCAGCTCGCCTCTTGGAGATGGCATGTCTTCATTGGTCGGCCCCACTTCTTCCGCCCTCTTGAGTTCTTGGGCGAAAGCCTCGCGTTGTATCATTCTGAAAATATCGTGCTCTGCCGCTTGTAGCTCATCGGGACCTATCGGACCGACCCGTATCCGGCCTGAGGAGCGTAGCCCTTTCATGACTAGTAAATTTCTCTTGAACCTGGTTAACCAAACTAGCGAACGAAGCGTCTTCATCCAGGAAGAAAACCTGACCAGTCGCGATAGAAAGGACGACGCTTCGACGACGTTGGTTGCTATCACTACGCCTTTGATCTCCAGTTCCAATTCCGTAGGGGGTTTTAATTCGAACACGGGCCAGTCCTGTTTGGGCAATTGCAGGAAGTTTGGCCCTCTCGTCCACGTGTCTAGTTGCCTGAAGTTGTTCGCACCTCGGGAGCACAGGTCGGCCGGATTATCGCCAGACCTGACATGACTCCACTGATGCGTGGCTGATTCATCGTGGATAATCGTGAGCCGGTTAGCAACGAAAGTACTAAACCGGCTCCGTACGTTGTTAATGTAGTAAAGTACTATCGTTGAATCCGTCCAGAAGCTCACCGACCAAATGTAGAGATTGAAACATCTCTTCACAGCTTGCACCACCCTGACTGCCAACACGGCTGCGCTGAGTTCAAGGCGTGGGATTGAGACCGACTTCAGTGGGGCAACGCGGGCTTTGGCGAACAGGATCCTCGTGGTATATTGTCCATCTCCTGCGCACCATCTTCCGTACACCACAGCTCCATAACCGACTTCGGATGCATCGGAAAAGGCATGTAGTTCTCCAGTCCGTGTCGTATGGCCAGGAGTCAAACATCGTGGGATTCTTATGTCCCCTAATTTTTTCAAGGTGTTCAGAAATTCTTCCCAGTCCAGCCGGTCCCCTCGGTCCAGTGACTGGTCCCAATCAACTTTCTTACGGCACAGCCGCTGCAGCAAGATCTTTCCGGGTAGCAGCCATGGTGAGACGAAACCGAGCGGGTCGAACAAACTTGAGACGGCAGATAGTATGCCACGACGGGTTATTGGCAGCTCGGGAACGTTCAGTTCAAAAACAAAATCGTCCGTTTCCGCGTCCCATTGTATCCCTAAAGTGCGCTCGGTAGGAAGTGGAGAGCCGTCCAAATCTCTTACCCTTTCGGCCTTTTCGTGATACGGGATGACCTACAGCACTTCTGAAGCGTTCGACATCCATTTAGTTAGATGGAAGCCGCCCTCTTCCAGCAATCTCGTCAGACCCCTGAACTGCTCTAGAGCTGATTCCACATCATCGAATGACCCAAGGTAGTCGTCGACGTAGAAGTTCCTGTTGACGCTTTCTACTACCGTCCGATGTACTAGATCGCCATGCTTGTTCGCTGATTCTCGGAGGGCGTAGTTTGCACAAAATGGTGACGATATGGCTCCGAACGGGTGGACGGTCATCCTATAATTCACCACTGCGTTGTCCCGGTCGCTCCCTTCCCACCACAGGAAACGCAAAGCATCTCGTTCTCCCACCGGAATCTTCACCTGATGGAACATCTCCCTAATGTCAGCAGACAAAGCCACTTTACCCACTCTGAAACGGCACAAAACATCGATCAGTGGTGTGGTCCAGTCAGGCCCCTGTAGTAGGCGATCGTTTAACGACTTGCCCTGGAACTTGGCCGCGCAGTCGAAAACCACCCGCAGTTTGTTGGGTTTCTTGGGGTTGATAACCGGATGGTGAGGCAGATACCAGATACCCCTTTTGCTGTCGGTGTTGGCAGGCACTTTTTCAACGTAACCGAGGGCCTCGTTTCGCTTCATCAAATCCGCGTATCGTTCCCACAGATTCTGGTCTCGAATGAAGCGTTCCTTTAGTCGTAGTAATCGTTGGAGAACATAATTTCTGTTGTCATTCCACGGGTCGACCGGTGTGCGCCATGGGAGGGGAACCTCGAACTGTTTTTCGAGGCCTCTAGTGCCTTGCCGCACCGTTTGTAGGGCGAAGTGATCCTCTTGAGACAACGTCGGTCTTTCGTCTCCAATGTCATGAAACTCCTTTTCATAAAGCCGTTGCAGATGATACTCTATGCGGTCCGTTTCGGCGGATAAGTAATTCACGGAACCGCGCACCCCTACTGGACCGTATAACATCCATCCCAGAGCCGTGCGTACGGCATAAGGTGCCTGGCGGTCGCCCACTCTTTGGTCAAGCACCCAATGCATCCGATGAGGAGATCCACCTCATCATCTTCCCAGTCTACAACGGTTATATCCTGCAGGTGGGGCCACCGAGTCAAGATTGCGTTCACCGACCTTGGTGCTCGCATGAGGAGATCCGCTAACGTGAATGCCTCCGTTGGTTCAATTTCCTCGTTAGTGTCTAGAGAGATGAGTTGCAGCCTCAATCTACCGGCAGTCATTACCTGTGTTCCGCCCACCGTGCTCACTGCTAACGACGTCGCACCTTTAGCCAGTTGGTGTTTGTCGGCAAACCGCTCTTTCACTAAAGTGGTGTCGGATCCACTATCAACGAAAGCCAACGCCTTGACTATCCCAGTCGGAGTCACTACTCCCACGGCCACTACGCCTAAACGTACCGGTTTACTGGCAGATTGTGAAGTTGAACAAATCACGCTGGGCTTGGCACTCGCCTCGGATATGGTTACTCTCGCCTGATGCAGCAGCCGATGGTGTCTGCCCGTGCAGCCCTCGTGACCACATCGATTCCTTGTTCTACAGGCTGCTGCCCGGTGCGTGGTGTTGAGACAGATGAAACATGCTCCTGCCATCCTCGCCATTCCCCACCGTTCGTCTATTGTGGCGTTGCCGAACTTGGGGCACTCTGGTAGGCCATGGCTAGTACCACAGGATCTGCAATTTGGTTTCGCCGTAGCATCTCGTGAAATGACGTGGGTGTTGGTCCAAGGCTGGTACTTTGGATATTCTCGTACAGGGGTTTGGACTTGGCTAGTACCGGGCTTGTTTGCTCGGTTGCTGTCCCGGATGAGTCGGCCGAATCTGCTGTCAGCTATCTTCGTCTGCCTGTCTAAGTATTCAGTCAGGTCTTCGAAGTTGGCTTCTCTGTCACCTCGGCTTATCCGCTCAGCTTCTTCCGCCCACCGACCCTGTAGTTCGGGAGAGAGGTGACGGACTATGCCTTCCAAAGTGTGCATGGCGTCTAGGTCAGCTCTGTAACCTTAATGGTCGAGGGCTATTGAGCAGTTCTGCATCTTGATCACCAGGTCGGCCATGGTGTAGACGTCGCCCTTGGTTTTCTTTGCCTCTGCCATCACGCCCTCTATTAGGTTACGGGCTACTTTGAAAGGTTGGCCAAACAAGTCCCTCAGAATTTTTCTTGCCCTTGTGTAGCCTTGTTCTGGATCGAGCATGGTGCATCCGTCGATAGCTTCTCGCGCTCGGCCTCGGCAGTAGTGAGTAAGGTAAAGAAGCCTTTGCCCAGGGTCGGTTACCTTGTTTTCAACGAACGTCTCGAACTGTTTGACAAACTTGCAATATTGCTCAGCTCGCCCGTCGAAAACCGTTAACTCCACTCTAGGCAGATCGATAGATGGTGGTTTGTAGTCGGCGACCTGCGTGGGGTTCCCTACCTTATTGCACTCTAACCTATCGGAAGTGTCGAAGTCACTGGTCCTATACTCTCGCTGTTTCTGTGTACACTTCTCTGCTTCATGCGCCTGTAGTCTAGCCGAAAGTAACTGTTGCTCTAGTTCTATTATTCTCAGCTTATATAAATCAACGTCCTTACGATCAATATTGCTTTCAATAACACATGAGCTAGCACTGACAGGACTAGGCGATCTAGCATTAACTAAAGAATCATAAGTACCCAAAACCTCCCCAGAGACTTGCCGCATTACTTCCTGTCCGGGTTCGACTGCTTTTGATCCTTTTCTTGGCATTTTGCGTGAATTTTCCTCGTTCCAAATAGATCTATTGAGTATTGTTACGAACGTTTGAGCAATGCGTAGCCAAATTCGCAACGGATCCCGAAATCAGAAGGCGATTATCCGTGATAATTCTACGATACTAGATTATTAAAATAAACAATGACATAAACAATATACAAACCTCAATAATACGATCACAAAGTCTCAACAACGAGAAACCGAATAGCAGCGTGTGAGCAGACAGCACGTGCGTCACGCAGGTCCTGAACAATGATGTGCCAAAATAGCGCTCTGGGCGCGAACAAACAACAATTGGTCCAGAAAAACAACCAGTTCGTAAAGACACGTCAATAGTGTATGGAAATGAGTGATGTTGGGAAAAAACACTGAATCGCGAGGGAAAAAGGGGGATTTTCCACGACCGGCTGTTACATTTCGGTTGCCCGGCAATAGTGACCACCGATCGCGGTCCACATTTTGACGGCGCTTTCGGCAGCCTACTCGCTACGCTCGGTTGCCAACACGTTAAGACGACAGCTTACCACCCTCAGGCCAATGGTATGGTTGAGCGTTTCCACCGGCAATTAAAAGCCGCCCTTCGAGCAAACGGTAACCCCCTTTGGAGTGAAACACTACCATTAGCACTCTTAAGCCTGCGTAGTACCGTTAAGGAGGAGTTACACACAACACCGGCCGTACTAGTATATGGCTGTACACTTCGTCTGCCTGGGGAGTTGGCAGCCCCCTCACCAACCGTGACTTTCGACTACGGTGACTATGCTCAGTGCCTTACGCAGCGCACGCGAGTGCTCAAGGCCAGTCCGTCGCGTGAACAACAGTCTACAAGTTATGTCCCAACTGCGTTAGGAACCGCTACTCGTGTATTCCTTCGCGTCGATGGCGTTCGATCACCACTACAAGCGCCATACACTGGCCCGTTTCGGGTGATAAAACGTTGGGCAAAGACATTTGTCATAGACATCAACGGACGACACGACACCGTATCTATCGATCGTCTCAAGCCTGCCGTCATTGAGTGCGAGCCGCTCGGCCAATTTACACCCGCTCAAGTCTCTCAGTCACCTGCATCGAACGAGTTACTACTCGAACCACCCCCAATTACGCCTAGTGAGGACTCGGCAGCTAGTCCATCAGATTCTCCAACCGTACCCGCAACGCGAAGTAGCCGTCGCGGTCGCCAACTACGAAATCCCGTCCGCTTTGCCGATTTCGTGACGATTTTTACAACCGACTTTTAGCAATAAGTTGGGAAGTTATCCATGGATTTACCAAATAACAGACCCGTGAAATTACAATCTGTAGTTATGGTTTCATTTTCTTCTGGTCTCCTAGCGACTCCAACAACACCGAACATCGTTTGTGTGTTGTTATTACGGTCCAACATCCGCCGGCGCCCTCAGGCGCTATTTTGTTCCAGTTTACCTTGCCCTCTCTCAGACGGATCTAACAAGTCACATCGGCTTCATCCGTAGCCTCGCTGACTCCCGTGCACGTTCAAGGAGCCAACCGCTCACTGGACAACGGAACGATTGGTCAGCCTGGCACTGGTGACGGCAACTGGACGCCTTTTTGGATGGACCTGACGAGGCTCCCTCCGGCTTGCATTCGTATGAGACCCCCGGGCGCCAAAACACAGTTGGACCCACGCACATCGGACCTCGAGAGTGCAGGCACCGGTAAACTCATCAGCAGTCGTTCGACGTCAACAACAATATAACAGAGAAGCTATGAGGAATTCCTGGACAACCAATAATTCCGGCTTACCATCACGATCGAAGCCCAACTCCGTCGGACTTCTAAGAGGAGGCCACTATAGCGGTTGCCATCTTCGTTCATACTTTTACCACGTTTATTGTTTAACTGAACGCTGACTGCCAAGCGCGGTTGCCATTTGACCGTTTCTCTTGCGCACGCTCTCATGCACGCTCCCAAATACACGCTACTCACTATCTCTCTCAATCGCCTTCTCATTCTCACGGGTCGTGGAGAATACTGTTCTGGTTAACATATTTGTGCAGTGCCGCACATTAGAGTAACGTGCAGGTGGTCCATGCAGTACGAAGGACCGAAGCACGCGTTTACTAAGGAAACCGCGAAGTAAGGTCTAATCAACCTTACAGACCAATACTGTAATGAGTGTGGCTACCAAAGGAAGTCGCGATACTTTCTAGTGACATCCGAGAACTAACCAAAGGAACGGAAGCCCTGCTGAACGAAAGAAAGCGTTTTTTCCATGAGCTAAACTATCTTCAGGGACAATATGAGTCAGCTTTAGGAAGGCGTGCGGTTGGTTTGATTGCAGATCTTGGGTGAGGCTTTGATTATAGCGTGGTCAAATAAGCACGGTGAGGAGCAACTCTTATTGAAGAAAGGAAGTCTATAAAAGTGTCCAGACTAGTTGGAAATGTAACGGTGTTCGTGAATTTGAAGAGAAAGAAAGCACGCGTCGAAACAAATAAAACGACCAGCGAATATTCATGACTGAACACCGGCGTAGTTTACCAAGATTTGTGAAACTGAGTCAGCGAATTCCAGGTCATCTTTCGTGGGACATTTAAGGGAAGTATATACATTCACTAGCAGAATTGAGAGAAAGTTACTCGAAAAATGGGGTTTACTTTCGCGTATTGAAGAGCTAACGAAAATCGTAGAATTTGTGTCTGTATTTTGCGAACCGTCACGTGGATCGCCGCTGTAGCTGCTCGAGTGCTTTGATGTCCCTCACCAAACATGGCCTCCGCGCTTGGACACAGACTTCCAGATGCGATCTCACAAAAGCCTTGTATAATGGCAATAGGACCCTGGGTTTCCTAGAGCTGACCGCCCTCCTTAACTGGTGCAGGGCTCTGCGTGCTTTTTGCATTGCTTTCTGGTACTGGCGACTTGGCTCAAGGTCAGCGCTTACCGTTACCCCTAGATACAGAGCTTCTGTGGTCTTAGCTAGCTCCTCTCAATTGTCCGGTGGCCTCATATATCGTGTAGACCGTAGTCCTTTCTCCTTGATGAGATGTTGGCATTTGCTCAAATTAAAGGGAAGATCCCACACCACTGACCGTTGATAAACTTTGTCTAGATCACGCTGAACCGACGCATCATCTGGTACTCCTACCACTCTGAAGTCATCCGCGAACGAGAAGCACGGGTTTTCCAACCCATCCGTCAGATCGTCCATGTACTTCAGGAAGAACAGGGGTCCCAGGACCGACCCTTGCGGAACGCCACCATGCAGTCTCCCACTGTCCGACAAGCAGCCTTCACTCTCACTTGGAAAACTCTCTTCTTTGGGCTCCGTACAATCCACTTCTGTATTTTCGCCGTAAGTTGAAACGATTCCACCTTGGCTTCCGGCAGTTTGTGGCTAACCCAATCAAATGCCTTTTGGAGATCCAGATAGCAGACTTCCACCCCTTCTCCTCGATCCACTCGACCTCATCCAAGAAACTTATTATGTTGTAGAGACAAGAGCGCCTGTGCCAGAACCCATGCTGGTTGCCAGTCACCAGCATGTTCCTCTCTAAATGCCTCACTATTCTGTCTCGTAGTACTCTCTCGTGAGTTTTGAGCGCCACTGACGTCAAGTTATTCGGCCTGTAACTGGTACATGTTCCTCTTTCTCCACCTTCATAAACGGGAGTGATGATCGATACAAGCCGGTTTTTATGTAGCACACTGTTGTCTAGTGATGTATTGAACAGCTTCTCGCCCATCTGTTAGACACAGGCCACAAGGCTGATCCGGCTACATCATTCAGTGTCCTATACAGGGTTCAACCGAATGAGTCAAGATCAGTCAGATATAGAACACTAGCGACGGCTGAGGCAATCAGCATCCGGCTACTGGGGCTCAAGCTTTGTTCACAAAAGAAGCTGGTCCAAGCACTTGAACTTCCGTGGCCGAAGGTCGATGACGTGATGCTCGAATGTGATGCCGATCCAAGCCTCTGAAGACCACAAGTGATTTTACCATGTCCCCTGCTCATCTATCGATTAGTCGGCTAATCAATCGAGTGACTGACTGACTGATTGACTAACTGATTAAATTTGTCCTTTTCCTTCCCTTATTTTGTTTCATATAAATGTGATTGTAATTGGATTGAGAATGAAATTGTAGTGCTACCAATAAAGCACTCGATGACGAAGACTAACAAATTTGTTTATTTGAACAATGACCGTTTTTGGTGGCGCCACTTGCTCCGCCTTTGTTCGTCATCTGCACGCCGTTGCGCTCCTCCAATGCACACGTTGTCCCGCTCCAGCGTTTTGAGTTCTGCTTTGCGCGCTGCCGAGTATATTCGCTAACGTGTCACATACCGAGGACCACGGGCTATAGACTCTATACGGGAGCAGATCCTGACTTAACTGAGATTAATCCTAAACTGGTGAGCCCGAACAACAAATTAATTCTCGAAGGACATTCGTAAGTCCCTCATTCACATTTATTCGTTTACATATACACTTTTCCGATATATAAACGGTAAATTCCGGATATCAGTTACCATATCCCTGATATATATTTTCTCATATCCATGTTATAAGTGTTTCACTTTTGCTGCACTGACCTCTTTATATCATTTTACATTTGATATACCATTGCAACTATGGCTAGCAACGACCGTAAACCTGACCCGGAACCGTCCGTTTCGACAGTCTTCCTAGCCGTCCCTCAGTTTTTTATTGATGACCTTCAACTCTGGTTTCATATGTTGGAGGCAGAGTTTGAATTACATAGAATTACAAGCGAACGAACCCGTTACTTGTGGACTATCGGTCGCCTTCCCCGTGACGTTGCTACTCAGATACGCGACGTAATATTTAATAACAGTTCTTACACAGCAGTCAAAGACGCGGTAATCTCTTGTTTTCTACCGTCAGAGTCGTTCAGACTAAAACGGCTGACCCAAGGGACAGAGTTAGGTAGCAAGAAGCCCTCTGCATAACTGAGAGAAATGCAGCAGCTGGCAGGGCAACTTTTAGAGGAAAACGTCCTTAAAGAGTTGTGGGTACAGCGTCTACCACCCAACATTCAAGCACTGCTCGAGGTTTCCAGCCACCTTAAGCTCACAGAAGCGGCTAAACTAGCGGACGGTATTATGGACCGGTACCATCTACAAATTACCGCCGTAACAAACTCGAGCAGCCCCCAGACCACAGCTCCCACCGTAGGAACACACTCCGAGGACACGCTGATAGCTGCTTTCGAGCGGGCTTTCAGACGTTTTTCCTCTCCTGGTTGTTCTCACCGTAGAAACCATATAGCTTATCACAACTCTGACCGACGTGAACGTCTCAGAAGCCTATCCCCTGACCGCCTGGTTAACCCATCTCGATCAACGTACTGTCGATACCACAAACGGTTTGGGGAGAAGGCCCGGCGCTGCGAAGCCCGTTGCACCTTCCCAGGTGCCAAACAGGGAAACTAATATCCCGACGCGTTCCGACGACTAACGCGGTCGGCAGCCATAATAGCAGTCGTCTGTTGCATGTTTGAGATTTAGTTTCCAATAGTCTGTTCCTAATTGACACCGGTGCAGCAGTAAGTGTCATTCCAAAGGAGGCAGGTGATACAACGAACCCGTCAGTCCAACAACTCCGTGTTGCCAATGGCACTCTTATTGCTACTTACGGCCGTAAGTCACTCACGCTCAACTTAGGACTACGTCGCACCTTCCGCTGGGTGTTCATAGTAGCAGACGTCCCTTATCCCATACTAGGCATCGATTTCCTTGACCATTTCGACCTCCTGATCGATGCACGAGGCCGGAGAGTTGTCGACCGGCAGACTTCTCTTTCCGTAACCGGTTCGTATTCCTCCGTGAATCACATCATGCCCCTATACATCGAACCGCAGGCCGAACACCCGTACGCAGACCTACTTTCAGCTTACCCGGCAATGCTAAGACAATCTGGCCCCCTTCCCGCGGTGACCACTAACGTTACCCACCATATTGTCACTAAAGGACCCCCAGCATTTAGCCGACCACGTCGCTTGACCTTAGACAAGCTCCGCGTAGCACAGGCTGAGTTTGAACACATGCTAGAATTAGGCATAATACGCCCGTCCAGTAGCCCTTGGGCCTCGCCCCTTCACATGGTTCCTAAACCTAATGGCGATTGGCGCCCCTGCGGTGACTACAGGGCCCTCAACCAGGCTACTGTCCCGGACAGGTACCCCATTCCACATATTCAAGATCTTACTTCTACCCTGTCTGGTTGTTCTGTTTTCAGCAGAATCGACCTCGTCAGAGCCTACCACCAAATCCCAGTAGCAGAGGCTGACATCCCTAAAACCGCTTTCACAACTCCATTCGGACTATTCGAGTTTTTGCGCATGCCTTTTGGGCTCAGCAATGCAGCCCAAACCTTTCAAAGGTTTATGCATGAGGCAACACGCGGTTTGAAGAATGTCTACGTGTACTTAGGCGATATTTTGGTGGCAAGTTCTTCAAAAGAGGAGCATATGACACACCTGCATGCTCTTTTTGAGCGCTTTAGCCAACACGGTGTAACTATTAACCCTAAAAAGTGCGAATTAGGTAGGACGACCATCACGCTCCCAGGTCACGAAATCTCAGCCTCAGGCATACAGCCCCTACTTGACAAGGTGGCGGCAATTCGCGACTATCCTGAGCCTCACTCTTACCGACAGTTGCGCCAATTTTCTGGTCTGGTTAACATTTATCGCCACTTTATCCCACACTGCGCCGAAATAATGCAGCCTTTAACAGACCTTTTACGTGGAGGTAAGCGGAAATTCATTTTTCCCGACACGGCGCAGGCAGCTTTTACTTTGATCAAGGATGCTATCGCCAACATAGCACTCCTTGCACATCCCGATCCTTCCGCTCCCCTGGCATTGGGAACAGATGCTTTGGACACGGCTGTTGGAGCAGTGTTGCAGCAGTTCGTCAACAAGTCATGGCAACCAATAGCTTTCTTCTCCAAACGTCTCCAGCCTGCGGAATCCCGATATAGTACGTTCAGCAGAGAACTGCTGGCAATCTATTTGGGTATCCGACACTTCCGGCACACACTCGAGGGCCAATTGTTCACAGTGTTTACAGATCATAAACCACTAGCTTACGCCCTCCAGTCAGCTTCTGACCGATATTCGCCACGCGAGATTTGCCACTTAGACTATGTTTCGCAGTTTACTACGGACATTCGACACGTCTCTGGGGCACACAATCCCGTAGCAGACGCACTCTCACGCGTCCACAATATCGACTACCCACTACCCATGGGCATAGACCTAGAAGCAATCGCCGCAGCCCAAACGACAGATCCTGAGGTAGAGCAACTCAGACACAACAACTCCCTGCACCTTGTGGCAGTGGCGCTTCCAACTTCGGACGTAACTATCATTTGAGATGTGTCACAAGGTCAACCCCGACCACTAGTTCCTGCCAAATTTTCGCCGACGAGTTTTTACCAGCCTCCACAACTTATCGCACCCTGGGGTAACCGCCTTAGTGAAACTAGTCACCGAGCGATTCGTCTGGCCTTGCGTCAAACGTGACGTACGTCTTAGGGCTCGTGCTTGTCTCCAGTGCCAACGAGTTAAGATACATCGTCACATCAAATCCACGTTAGGCACATTCTGCGAACCGGACGCACGCTTTCATCATGTGCATGTGGATCTCGTGGGGCCACTTCCGCCATCCAATGGCTGCGTCTACATCCTCACTTGCGTAGATCGTTTCACTCGCTGGCCACAGGCCATACCTATTCCTCGCCCAACCTCAGAGGAAGCTGCAAAAGCATTTCTAACCGGTTGGGTGAGTCAGTTCGGTTGCCCTGCTATCGTGACCACTGATCGCGGTTCTCATTTCGACGGCGCCTTCCACGAGCTGCTGAACGCATTTGGTTGTCGACACAACAAGACGACGGCCTATCATCCTCAGGCCAATGGCATGGTGGAACGATTCCATCGCCAGCTGGAAGCTGCCCTTCGTGCTCGTGATAATCCATTATGTAGTGAAGTTTTGCCGTTCGTTCTCTTAGGACTGCGTAACACCGTTTAAGCCGAAATGGGTGTTACGGTGGCTGAACTGGTTTATGGTTGCACACTACGACTTCCAGGTGAGTTGGTTTCTCCATTACCACCTATGAGTTTTAATTACGGGGATTACGCAAAACGGCTGTCGCACCAAATGCGGGTGATAAAGCCCACCCCACCACGAGAACAAACCCTGAGCAACTACATACCTACCGCTCTAGCTACCGCCAGCCATGTGTTTATTCGAGTAGATGCAGTGCGATCACCACTGCAGGCGGCTTACTCTGGCCCGTTCCGCGTCGTCCAGCGGAAGGAAAAGAAATACGTGGTGGACATCGATGGCAGGAAGGAGACCATCAGCATAGACCGCCTCAAACCAGCCTTCATCGAGGCAGAACCCACCTCGAACAACCCTCTCAGTGTCCCTACCTGCCCACAACCTTCGGTTGGTCGTCCCGAGTCGGCCCCTGTTACTCCCACTAACGACCCCTCGTTATCTGTTGCAACACCAAAATCCACGAAAGACACAGCTGCACCGGTCAACAGGAGAAATCGACGCGGCCGCGAGCTGCGACAGCCAACGAGGTTTTCTGAATATGTAACAGTTGTATATATTTAAGTACTCTTCATATTCAACTTGTACATAGTCCTATTATGCATGAATGCACGACCACGTGGTGATCACGACAAGGGTGGCGGCAGCCTGTATTGCGCCGGTATGTCCCCCTCAGTCGAATATCCGATCGCGCCTCGAGGCGCAGCTTCCTTGTGTTTCTTTCCTTCCAGCTCGTCCCGTCAGACAGAACCACATGGAATTCCAGGATCTCGCATGGCTCCAACACATGGCTCACTGGATCGCGACTGAACTCATTTGACGCCGGACGCTGGCTCGCTTACGAAGGCAATGACAACCACAGGGACACGGAATTTTGGGACATGCCGACAACGACAAACCCTACAATACAACCACCACTGCCAGGTCACAAACAGGATCTACCCCGGTCGGATAACACTTTGAGGAGGACGCAATTTTGCGATCGACGCACAGCGACCAGTGTGAGTCATGGAGAACGGCTTGTGCTGGCTTCGCTGTTGTGTTCGACCGCGACGGGAGGCATGGAAAACGTCTCTCGCCACCGAATCCGACGTACCCATCACGGGTCGAAGCCCAACTGCGTCGGCCTTCTAGGGGGAGACCCCTGTAGTGCTACTAATAAAGCACTCGATGACGAAGACTAACAAATTTGTTTATTTGAACAATGACCGTTTTTGGTGGCGTGTCACGTGTCACATACCGAGGACCACGGGCTATAGACTCTATACGGGAGCAGGTCCTGACTTAACTGAGATTAATCCTAAAATTCACCGAAAACATATGTTCGCCTACGCCTTGTTTTCTGATGATGGTAATGCGGACAGTATGGATCGAAAAGAGGAACGTAGAGAAGCGTGAGAATTACACTTGGATAGATCCCAGTACTAAAGGTGAGAGCTTTGTGCAAGGGTTTCGTAAGCAAAAATTTCACATGCGGCCAGGTGTAATTCGCACAAATTAGCAGATAGTCCCGTCATGGGTACATAAGGTATCGGACTCATAACACATAGACCTCGACGAAAAAGTTTAAGCCGATCATTCACACCCTACGTGCCATCACAGACAGGTATTCACCTTAGGAATCTAAACACCCAGATTACATCACTTTATTCGCGGGTCACGAGTGGCTTATCTAGGGTGTCTCTAATTCAGTGGCAGATGCATTATTTCGGATTCAAAAATCCAGTTTTTGAAACACCGACCTTCAGTGGTCAGACAGCAGGCAGATCCATACCACCACTTATCACATCTTTGCCAATGATATTGTGTGGCGATTCTACTGGGAGCTCAAAGCAACGTTAGCGGCACATGGTAACCCCGACTGAGGCGAAATATTACCACTAGTCCTACTGGGTTGCCGCAACGCGCTGTAGGCGGATTCCCGGACTGAAACTGCCGAAATCACAATTAATTGCACCCTCCACTTACCCGGCGACGTGTAACCTCAGAGCCCCTGGGTCCTCACGGTTACGCAGACTTCACCGCAAGTTTACCGCACCCAATGCGTAATTTACACCTACGAGCGCCACGCGATCAAAATACGACCGTGTGAGTGCATCCAAGTCTCCAGGATTGCATCCACGTGTTTCTCAGAACTGAGATATGCGCCCCATTACTTCCTGTAAATTCTGGTCCTCACAAAGTCATGCGGCATTTTGAAAAGACGCGTATGACAGATCATAACGGAAAGAGGCACAAGATTTACATAGACCGTCTCAAATCGGCTTTCCAAGCAAAATTAGACCCGTCAATACCACATCATTTGACCCAGAGAAACACCGAATTAGCAGCATATAACTCCGAGCCTATCAAACTACCTGCTCTAATCCTACCCTACGATCAACTGTTCAGAGAACAAGATCCCCGTGCCACCAACTGTGGCCGAGTTATTAAAAAGCCGGTATGTTTTGCGGATGCGGTATATTTTATTCCGTAGTTCTTGTGTTTCAGCAAACAGTTTGCTACCAGAAAAAGAGAACAAAAAGCATGTCTTCAAATTCTTCATCCCTGAGGTGACAACCATATCACCGTATCAGCATTTCACATCCGTGATCTAAAATCGGTATAGATACTACAACGGAAACACAGAAGACCAAGGCTCACCAGAATCTTCGTCTATTTACATCCACTGTACTAGTACATTCACCTTCCGCTTTAAAACTACAGGGTTCTGGAGTAGCGGTCGCCATCTTCGTTCATACTTTTACCACGTTCATTGTTTAACTGAACGCTGACTGCCAAGCGCGGATGCCATTTGACCGTTTTAGGATTTATCTCAGTTAAGTCAGGACCTGCTCCCGTATAGAGTCTATAGCCCGTGGTCCTCGGTATGTGACACGTTAGCGAATATACTCGGCAGCGCGCAAAGCAGAACTCAAAACGCTGGAGCGGGACAACGTGTGCATTGGATGAGCGCAACGGCGTGCAGACGACGAACAAAGGCGAAGCAAGTGGCGCCACCAAAAACGGTCATTGTTCAAATAAACAAATTTGTTAGTCTTCGTCATCGAGTGCTTTATTGGTAGCACTACACCGTTGCTCTTGCGCACGCCCTCACGCACACTCCTAAAATATACGCTAACCACTTTCTCTCCCAATCACCCTTTCGTTCTCACGGGGCGCGGAGAATACTGTTCTGGTTAACATATTCGTACAGTGCCGAGCATTAGAGTAACGTGCAGGTGGTCCACGCAGTACGGAGGACCGAAGCACGCGTTTACTAAGGAAACCGCAAAGTAAGGTCGAACCAAACTTACGAATTGGTGAGCCCGACGTGATCCCCAGGCCACGTGAGTTTCCTTGTTTTCTACCGTTCAAGGTCCCGTCTGCGTACGTTTTTGTGGTTTATTGTTTCCCTATCTTGATTTTCTTTTTAGTTGGTTCACCAAATAATTTTTTTTCGTCCACACATACTTTGTGTGTCTAGTTCGTCGTGATTTTTTCTCGCGAAGACTATAGTGCCCCATTGGTCGTTGATTTCTTTTCCCGTCTATATTCCATAAAGTAATCGCTATGTCTGCCGAACGGAAACCCTGCTCAGACCCCACCGTTGGGGCGATCACGCTGCACATACCGGCATTCACGCCTGCTGATCCAGAACTCTGGTTCACGCTGGTTGAGTTAGAATTCGAAAACTGCCGTATAACCAGTGACGCCAGCCGTTTCAGGTGGGTAGCAGGCCGCCTCTCGCCAGGAGTCACAATGCAAGTAAGGGACGTAATAATCTCTTCCCGAATCTGTGAGGCCTTAAAGGAGGCCGTCATTGCCCGCACGACCCCAACGCAGGACCAACGTATGCAACAACTTCAAAACGTTGAGCTTGGAAGTAGGAAGCCCTCCGAACTGCTGCGTGAGATGCAGCGCTTGAGAGGACCGACGGTAGGCGAGGACCCGCTCTTGAGGGAACTTTGGCTGCAGCGTTTGCCGCATAACATCCCAGTTTTACTAAGTGCCACGCGCAAGTGTTCGCTGGAGGAAACTGCAGCAATAGCTGATGACGTTGTCACGATACAACCTCGCTGTAGCTGGAGTAACCAGGTCCTCCGTCACAACGGTGCCTGACCTGCCAACATCTAACGAACTCGCGTCAGTTTTGCCTAGAATTGACGCGAGCCTGCAACGCCTAACAGTAAGAAGTGGGTCACAGGAGCGGCACCGCGCACGCTCACCTAGGCTCCATAGTCCGTCATTGCGACGACGTTTCGTCGGTTCTTCAAAAGAAGGGTATTCTAAATACCACAGTCGTTTTGATGAGAGAGCCAAACGATGCGAACGAGGGTGAACGTTTCCCGGTGCTCATCAGGGAAACAACCCCCGGCCCGTGGTGGCGACCCACGAAGCCGGGTATCAGACCAACAGTCGTCTTTTGAACGTAAGGGACATCATTTCAAATAACCTATTCCTTGTAGATACCGGTGCCGAAGTGAGCGTCCTCCCCAGAGCGAAAGGCGACAATAGCACGCCGCAGGCCCAAACACTACGCGCTGCCAATGGCACGGCCATCCCAACGTTTGGCCAGCGGTCGCTCACCTTAAACTTAGATTTGAAGCGTAATTTTCGTTGGGTATTCATCATCGCCGACGTCCCGTACCCAATTCTAGGCATTGACATCCTGCAGCATTTTGACTTGCTAGTTGATGCACGGCGCCGCAGAGTGGTGGATCGTCAGACCACTCTCGCTGTTGCGGGTCATAATTCGCGAGTGAATCACGTCACGCCTTTTTACGTTCAACCACCGGCACACGAACATTATAGCGAACTCATCGCCGCCTGCCCGGCCATGTTTCGGCAGGCCGGGCCTCTCCCAGCAGTGACCACCAGTGTCACTCATCATATCGATACTAAGGGACCCCCAGTGTTCAGTAGGCCGCGTCGGTTAGCACCAGACAAGCTTCGTGTTGCACAGGCCGAATTCGAACATATGCTAGAACTGGGTATAATACGCCCTTCTAGTAGCCCTTGGGCTTCTCCCCTTCATATGGTTCCTAAGTCTAGTGGCGACTGGCGACCCTGTGGTGATTACAGAGCGCTTAACAGAGTCACCGTCCCTGACCGATACCCGATTCCCAATATACAGGATCTTACTTCGTCTTTATCAGGTTGCTCTGTCTTCAGCCGTATCGATTTAGTTCGTGCGTACAACTACATCCCGATAGCAGAGGCCGATATCCCTAAAACTGCAGTCACTACGCCTTTCGAGCTGTTCGAGTTTCTGAGAATGCTGCAGCCTAAGCCACAGGAGATGAAAGCTAAAATGGTGCAATTTCTTACCCGTAGGAAGAAGTAAGATTATGGGTGGTGGGGAAAAAACGGCGGGGAAAAGGAAGACCTGTAGCGGTTGTTGGTGGCGGACGAACATGGAGTAATTCAGGGAGGCTCGCCTACAGATAGAAACATGAATAAACGTGCAAAGACACTGGCGAAAGGTTCAAAAGGAAAACAGAAAGCCGCACCCGACTTTCGGGGTAGCTCACCGACAGCGTCAGGCAAACAACTGAAGTTGTCGGAAATAGTGTTTATTGAGGACTTTCTGGGAGATAGACAATGGAAGTGCTGTAAGCAAGCAGAAAAAGAAGCTATATTTGCGAGTGTGGATCATTATTTTTCCAATAGGAATGGATTGGGAGGTATCAGGGGTCTCCATGCAGCTCACTAATGAACACCATTGTCAACAATTTGCTACCACCTCGGGCGCTGCGCCCGAGACCGAGGCAGGTTTAAATAAAGTGAATATCTATTCACTGAAGCGAATGCGGTGGTGCTATACACTATCGCATGCAGCGTTAGAAATAAACGGAGAAAACTCTCCAAAGCCACTTAGAAGCATAACGCGTCAATAGTTGCCTTCAATGGAATGTGGTTTTCTAGAGAAGACTGTGCCAGGTTTGATAAATAACTATTTGTCAATCTACAGGCAGGATAGGGAACACGGTTGCCTTGGAGGAGGGGTAGCCACCTCTTTAGGTCAAGCGCAAACCATCGTCTTTTGAACGTAAGGGACATCATTTCAAATAACCTATTCCTTGTAGATACCGGTGCCGAAGTGAGCGTCCTCCCCAGAGCGAAAGGCGACAATAGCACGCCGCAGGCCCAAACACTACGCGCTGCCAATGGCACGGCCATCCCAACGTTTGGCCAGCGGTCGCTCACCTTAAACTTAGATTTGAAGCGTAATTTTCGTTGGGTATTCATCATCGCCGACGTCCCGTACCCAATTCTAGGCATTGACATCCTGCAGCATTTTGACTTGCTAGTTGATGCACGGCGCCGCAGAGTGGTGGATCGTCAGACCACTCTCGCTGTTGCGGGTCATAATTCGCGAGTGAATCACGTCACGCCTTTTTACGTTCAACCACCGGCACACGAACATTATAGCGAACTCATCGCCGCCTGCCCGGCCATGTTTCGGCAGGCCGGGCCTCTCCCAGCAGTGACCACCAGTGTCACTCATCATATCGATACTAAGGGACCCCCAGTGTTCAGTAGGCCGCGTCGGTTAGCACCAGACAAGCTTCGTGTTGCACAGGCCGAATTCGAACATATGCTAGAACTGGGTATAATACGCCCTTCTAGTAGCCCTTGGGCTTCTCCCCTTCATATGGTTCCTAAGTCTAGTGGCGACTGGCGACCCTGTGGTGATTACAGAGCGCTTAACAGAGTCACCGTCCCTGACCGATACCCGATTCCCAATATACAGGATCTTACTTCGTCTTTATCAGGTTGCTCTGTCTTCAGCCGTATCGATTTAGTTCGTGCGTACAACTACATCCCGATAGCAGAGGCCGATATCCCTAAAACTGCAGTCACTACGCCTTTCGAGCTGTTCGAGTTTCTGAGAATGCTGCAGCCTAAGCCACAGGAGATGAAAGCTAAAATGGTGCAATTTCTTACCCGTAGGAAGAAGTAAGATTATGGGTGGTGGGGAAAAAACGGCGAGGAAAAGGAAGACCTGTAGCGGTTGCCATCTTCGTTCATACTTTTACCACGTTTATTGTTTAACTGAACGCTGACTGCCAAGCGCGGTTGCCATTTGACCGTTTCTCTTGCGCACGCTCTCATGCACGCTCCCAAATACACGCTACTCACTATCTCTCCCAATCGCCTTCTCAATCTCACGGGTCGTGGAGAATACTGTTCTGGTTAACATATTTGTGCAGTTCCGCACATTAGAGTAACGTGCAGGTGGTCCACGCAGTACGAAAGACCGAAGCAGGCGTTTACTAAGGAAACCGCGAAGTAAGGTCTAATCAACCTTACACTTCGGACACAGCGGTTGGAGCAGTACTGCAACAGTTCGTAGATGACTCTTGGCAACCTTCAGCATTCTTCTCCAAGCGCCTACAACCCGCCGAATCTAGGTACAGCACGTTCGGTAGAGAGTTATTAGCCATCTACTTGGGAATCCGTCATTTTCGACATGCACTCGAAGGCCGTTCGTTCACGGTGTTTACAGACCACAAGCCTTTGGTTTACGCACTGAAGTCAGCTTCGGATCGATACTCACCACGCGAGATTTGCCACTTAGACTTGGTCTCACAGTTTACTATGGACATACGACACATCTCTGGGGTACTTAATCCCGTCGCCGACGCCTTATCACGCGTACATCAACTAAGTCTGTCACCGATGCCTAACATCAACCTGGACGCAATGGCACAGGCCCAAACTATGGACCCCGAATTCGAACAACTTCGACAAAGCGGTTCTTTAAGCTTGACGACAGTACCTGTCCAAACTTCCCAGAATATCATCGTGTGCGATGTGTCACAAGGTCATCTTAGGCCGGTGGTTCCTTCTGCCCACCATTATCCTACTTTCCGGACACTCTAGAATCTGGCTCATCCGGGTGTGACTGCCTCGGTGAAACTGATAACTGAGCGTTTTGTTTGGCACAATGTCAAACGAGATGTCCGTCAATGGGCTCGTGCTTGTCTGCAGTGTCAACGTGTTAAGACCCATAGGCACACTAAGGCGGCGTTAGCCAGGTTCCCAGAACCTGAAACACGTTTTCATCATGTTCACGTTGACCTCGTAGGACCACTCCCACGTTCGCTTGGGTACGTTTACATACTCACATGCGTGGATCGTTTTACTCGCTGGCCGCAGGCCATCCCTATCCCTCGTCCCACCTCGGAAGAGGCCGCGAAAGCTTTTCTGACCGGTTGGGTTAGTCATTTCGTGTTACGAACGTTTGAGCAATGCGTAGCCAAATTCGCAACGGATCCCGAAATCAGAAGGCGATTATCCGTGATAATTCTACGATACTAGATTATCAAAATAAACAATGACATAAACAATATACAAACCTCAATAATACGATCACAAAGTCTCAACAACGAGAAACCGAATAGCAGCGTGTGAGCAGACAGCACGTGCGTCACGCAGGTCCTGAACAATGATGTGCCAAAATAGCGCTCTGGGCGCGAACAAACAACAATTGGTCCAGAAAAACAACCAGTTCGTAAAGACACGTCAATAGTGTATGGAAATGAGTGATGTTGGGAAAAAACACTGAATCGCGAGGGAAAAAGGGGGATTTTCCACGACCGGCTGTTACATTTCGGTTGCCCGGCAATAGTGACCACCGATCGCGGTCCACATTTTGACGGCGCTTTCGGCAGCCTACTCGCTACGCTCGGTTGCCAACACGTTAAGACGACAGCTTACCACCCTCAGGCCAATGGTATGGTTGAGCGTTTCCACCGGCAATTAAAAGCCGCCCTTCGAGCAAACGGTAACCCCCTTTGGAGTGAAACACTACCATTAGCACTCTTAAGCCTGCGTAGTACCGTTAAGGAGGAGTTACACACAACACCGGCCGTACTAGTATATGGCTGTACACTTCGTCTGCCTGGGGAGTTGGCAGCCCCCTCACCAACCGTGACTTTCGACTACGGTGACTATGCTCAGTGCCTTACGCAGCGCACGCGAGTGCTCAAGGCCAGTCCGTCGCGTGAACAACAGTCTACAAGTTATGTCCCAACTGCGTTAGGAACCGCTACTCGTGTATTCCTTCGCGTCGATGGCGTTCGATCACCACTACAAGCGCCATACACTGGCCCGTTTCGGGTGATAAAACGTTGGGCAAAGACATTTGTCATAGACATCAACGGACGACACGACACCGTATCTATCGATCGTCTCAAGCCTGCCGTCATTGAGTGCGAGCCGCTCGGCCAATTTACACCCGCTCAAGTCGCTCAGTCACCTGCATCGAGCGAGTTACTACTCGAACCACCCCCAATTACGCCTAGTGAGGACTCGGCAGCTAGTCCATCAGATTCTCCAACCGTACCCGCAACGCGAAGTAGCCGTCGCGGTCGCCAACTACGAAATCCCGTCCGCTTTGCCGATTTCGTGACGATTTTTACAACCGACTTTTAGCAATAAGTTGGGAAGTTATCCATGGATTTACCAAATAACAGACCCGTGAAATTACAATCTGTAGTTATGGTTTCATTTTCTTCTGGTCTCCTAGCGACTCCAACAACACCGAACATCGTTTGTGTGTTGTTATTACGGTCCAACATCCGCCGGCGCCCTCAGGCGCTATTTTGTTCCAGTTTACCTTGCCCTCTCTCAGACGGATCTAACAAGTCACATCGGCTTCATCCGTAGCCTCGCTGACTCCCGTGCACGTTCAAGGAGCCAACCGCTCACTGGACAACGGAACGATTGGTCAGCCTGGCACTGGTGACGGCAACTGGACGCCTTTTTGGATGGACCTGACGAGGCTCCCTCCGGCTTGCATTCGTATGAGACCCCCGGGCGCCAAAACACAGTTGGACCCACGCACATCGGACCTCGAGAGTGCAGGCACCGGTAAACTCATCAGCAGTCGTTCGACGTCAACAACAATATAACAGAGAAGCTATGAGGAATTCCTGGACAACCAATAATTCCGGCTTACCATCACGATCGAAGCCCAACTCCGTCGGACTTCTAAGAGGAGGTCACTATAGCGGTTGCCATCTTCGTTCATACTTTTACCACGTTTATTGTTTAACTGAACGCTGACTGCCAAGCGCGGTTGCCATTTGACCGTTTCTCTTGCGCACGCTCTCATGCACGCTCCCAAATACACGCTACTCACTATCTCTCTCAATCGCCTTCTCATTCTCACGGGTCGTGGAGAATACTGTTCTGGTTAACATATTTGTGCAGTGCCGCACATTAGAGTAACGTGCAGGTGGTCCATGCAGTACGAAGGACCGAAGCACGCGTTTACTAAGGAAACCGCGAAGTAAGGTCTAATCAACCTTACAGACCAATACTATAATGAGTGTGGCTACCAAAGGAAGTCGCGATACTTTCTAGTGACATCCGAGAACTAACCAAAGGAACGGAAGCCTTGCTGAACGAAAGAAAGCGTTTTTTCCATGAGCTAAACTATCTTCAGGGACAATATGAGTCAGCTTTAGGAAGGCGTGCGGTTGGTTTGATTGCAGATCTTGGGTGAGGCTTTGATTATAGCATGGTCAAATAAGCACGGTGAGGAGCAACTCTTATTGAAGAAAGGAAGTCTATAAAAGTGTCCAGACTAGTTGGAAATGTAACGGTGTTCGTGAATTTGAAGAGAAAGAAAGCACGCGTCGAAACAAATAAAACGACCAGCGAATATTCATGACTGAACACCGGCGTAGTTTACCAAGATTTGTGAAACTGAGTCAGCGAATTCCAGGTCATCTTTCGTGGGACATTTAGGGGAAGTATATACATTCACTAGCAGAATTGAGAGAAAGTTACTCGAAAAATGGGGTTTACTTTCGCGTATTGAAGAGCTAACGAAAATCGTAGAATTTGTGTCTGTATTTTGCGAACCGTCACGTGGATCGCCGCTGTAGCTGCTCGAGTGCCTTGATGTCCCTCACCAAACATGGCCTCCGCGCTTGGACACAGACTTCCAGATGCGATCTCACAAAAGCCTTGTATAATGGCAATAGGACCCTGGGTTTCCTAGAGCTGACCGCCCTCCTTAACTGGTGCAGGGCTCTGCGTGCTTTTTGCATTGCTTTCTGGTACTGGCGACTTGGCTCAAGGTCAGCGCTTACCGTTACCCCTAGATCCAGAGCTTCTGTGGTCTTAGCTAGCTCCTCTCAATTGTCCGGTGGCCTCATATATCGTGTAGACCGTAGTCCTTTCTCCTTGATGAGATGTTGGCATTTGCTCAAATTAAAGGGAAGATCCCACACCACTGACCGTTGATAAACTTTGTCTAGATCACGCTGAACCGACGCATCTTCTGGTACTCCTACCACTCTGAAGTCATCCGCGAACGAGAAGCACGGGTTTTCCAACCCATCCGTCAGATCGTCCATGTACTTCAGGAAGAACAGGGGTCCCAGGACCGACCCTTGCGGAACGCCACCATGCAGTCTCCCACTGTCCGACAAGCAGCCTTCACTCTCACTTGGAAAACTCTCTTCTTTGGGCTCCGTACAATCCACTTCTGTATTTTCGCCGTAAGTTGAAACGATTCCACCTTGGCTTCCGGCAGTTTGTGGCTAACCCAATCAAATGCCTTTTGGAGATCCAGATAGCAGACTTCCACCCCTTCTCCTCGATCCACTCGACCTCATCCAAGAAACTTATTATGTTGTAGAGACAAGAGCGCCTGTGCCAGAACCCATGCTGGTTGCCAGTCACCAGCATGTTCCTCTCTAAATGCCTCACTATTCTGTCTCGTAGTACTCTCTCGTGAGTTTTGAGCGCCACTGACGTCAAGTTATTCGGCCTGTAACTGGTACATGTTCCTCTTTCTCCACCTTCATAAACGGGAGTGATGATCGATACAAGCCGGTTTTTATGTAGCACACTGTTGTCTAGTGATGTATTGAACAGCTTCTCGCCCATCTGTTAGACACAGGCCACAAGGCTGATCCGGCTACATCATTCAGTGTCCTATACAGGGTTCAACCGAATGAGTCAAGATCAGTCAGATATAGAACACTAGCGACGGCTGAGGCAATCAGCATCCGGCTACTGGGGCTCAAGCTTTGTTCGCAAAAGAAGCTGGTCCAAGCACTTGAACTTCCGTGGCCGAAGGTCGATGACGTGATGCTCGAATGTGATGCCGATCCAAGCCTCTGAAGACCACAAGTGATTTTACCATGTCCCCTGCTCATCTATCGATTAGTCGGCTAATCAATCGAGTGACTGACTGACTGATTGACTAACTGATTAAATTTGTCCTTTTCCTTCCCTTATTTTGTTTCATATAAATGTGATTGTAATTGGATTGAGAATGAAATTGTAGTGCTACCAATAAAGCACTCGATGACGAAGACTAACAAATTTGTTTATTTGAACAATGACCGTTTTTGGTGGCGCCACTTGCTCCGCCTTTGTTCGTCATCTGCACGCCGTTGCGCTCCTCCAATGCACACGTTGTCCCGCTCCAGCGTTTTGAGTTCTGCTTTGCGCGCTGCCGAGTATATTCGCTAACGTGTCACATACCGAGGACCACGGGCTATAGACTCTATACGGGAGCAGATCCTGACTTAACTGAGATTAATCCTAAACTGGTGAGCCCGAACAACAAATTAATTCTCGAAGGACATTCGTAAGTCCCTCATTCACATTTATTCGTTTACATATACACTTTTCCGATATATAAACGGTAAATTCCGGATATCAGTTACCATATCCCTGATATATATTTTCTCATATCCATGTTATAAGTGTTTCACTTTTGCTGCACTGACCTCTTTATATCATTTTACATTTGATATACCATTGCAACTATGGCTAGCAACGACCGTAAACCTGACCCGGAACCGTCCGTTTCGACAGTCTTCCTAGCCGTCCCTCAGTTTTTTATTGATGACCTTCAACTCTGGTTTCATATGTTGGAGGCAGAGTTTGAATTACATAGAATTACAAGCGAACGAACCCGTTACTTGTGGACTATCGGTCGCCTTCCCCGTGACGTTGCTACTCAGATACGCGACGTAATATTTAATAACAGTTCTTACACAGCAGTCAAAGACGCGGTAATCTCTTGTTTTCTACCGTCAGAGTCGTTCAGACTAAAACGGCTGACCCAAGGGACAGAGTTAGGTAGCAAGAAGCCCTCTGCATAACTGAGAGAAATGCAGCAGCTGGCAGGGCAACTTTTAGAGGAAAACGTCCTTAAAGAGTTGTGGGTACAGCGTCTACCACCCAACATTCAAGCACTGCTCGAGGTTTCCAGCCACCTTAAGCTCACAGAAGCGGCTAAACTAGCGGACGGTATTATGGACCGGTACCATCTACAAATTACCGCCGTAACAAACTCGAGCAGCCCCCAGACCACAGCTCCCACCGTAGGAACACACTCCGAGGACACGCTGATAGCTGCTTTCGAGCGGGCTTTCAGACGTTTTTCCTCTCCTGGTTGTTCTCACCGTAGAAACCATATAGCTTATCACAACTCTGACCGACGTGAACGTCTCAGAAGCCTATCCCCTGACCGCCTGGTTAACCCATCTCGATCAACGTACTGTCGATACCACAAACGGTTTGGGGAGAAGGCCCGGCGCTGCGAAGCCCGTTGCACCTTCCCAGGTGCCAAACAGGGAAACTAATATCCCGACGCGTTCCGACGACTAACGCGGTCGGCAGCCATAATAGCAGTCGTCTGTTGCATGTTTGAGATTTAGTTTCCAATAGTCTGTTCCTAATTGACACCGGTGCAGCAGTAAGTGTCATTCCAAAGGAGGCAGGTGATACAACGAACCCGTCAGTCCAACAACTCCGTGTTGCCAATGGCACTCTTATTGCTACTTACGGCCGTAAGTCACTCACGCTCAACTTAGGACTACGTCGCACCTTCCGCTGGGTGTTCATAGTAGCAGACGTCCCTTATCCCATACTAGGCATCGATTTCCTTGACCATTTCGACCTCCTGATCGATGCACGAGGCCGGAGAGTTGTCGACCGGCAGACTTCTCTTTCCGTAACCGGTTCGTATTCCTCCGTGAATCACATCATGCCCCTATACATCGAACCGCAGGCCGAACACCCGTACGCAGACCTACTTTCAGCTTACCCGGCAATGCTAAGACAATCTGGCCCCCTTCCCGCGGTGACCACTAACGTTACCCACCATATTGTCACTAAAGGACCCCCAGCATTTAGCCGACCACGTCGCTTGACCTTAGACAAGCTCCGCGTAGCACAGGCTGAGTTTGAACACATGCTAGAATTAGGCATAATACGCCCGTCCAGTAGCCCTTGGGCCTCGCCCCTTCACATGGTTCCTAAACCTAATGGCGATTGGCGCCCCTGCGGTGACTACAGGGCCCTCAACCAGGCTACTGTCCCGGACAGGTACCCCATTCCACATATTCAAGATCTTACTTCTACCCTGTCTGGTTGTTCTGTTTTCAGCAGAATCGACCTCGTCAGAGCCTACCACCAAATCCCAGTAGCAGAGGCTGACATCCCTAAAACCGCTTTCACAACTCCATTCGGACTATTCGAGTTTTTGCGCATGCCTTTTGGGCTCAGCAATGCAGCCCAAACCTTTCAAAGGTTTATGCATGAGGCAACACGCGGTTTGAAGAATGTCTACGTGTACTTAGGCGATATTTTGGTGGCAAGTTCTTCAAAAGAGGAGCATATGACACACCTGCATGCTCTTTTTGAGCGCTTTAGCCAACACGGTGTAACTATTAACCCTAAAAAGTGCGAATTAGGTAGGACGACCATCACGCTCCCAGGTCACGAAATCTCAGCCTCAGGCATACAGCCCCTACTTGACAAGGTGGCGGCAATTCGCGACTATCCTGAGCCTCACTCTTACCGACAGTTGCGCCAATTTTCTGGTCTGGTTAACATTTATCGCCACTTTATCCCACACTGCGCCGAAATAATGCAGCCTTTAACAGACCTTTTACGTGGAGGTAAGCGGAAATTCATTTTTCCCGACACGGCGCAGGCAGCTTTTACTTTGATCAAGGATGCTATCGCCAACATAGCACTCCTTGCACATCCCGATCCTTCCGCTCCCCTGGCATTGGGAACAGATGCTTTGGACACGGCTGGTGGAGCAGTGTTGCAGCAGTTCGTCAACAAGTCATGGCAACCAATAGCTTTCTTCTCCAAACGTCTCCAGCCTGCGGAATCCCGATATAGTACGTTCAGCAGAGAACTGCTGGCAATCTATTTGGGTATCCGACACTTCCGGCACACACTCGAGGGCCAATTGTTCACAGTGTTTACAGATCATAAACCACTAGCTTACGCCCTCCAGTCAGCTTCTGACCGATATTCGCCACGCGAGATTTGCCACTTAGACTATGTTTCGCAGTTTACTACGGACATTCGACACGTCTCTGGGGCACACAATCCCGTAGCAGACGCACTCTCACGCGTCCACAATATCGACTACCCACTACCCATGGGCATAGACCTAGAAGCAATCGCCGCAGCCCAAACGACAGATCCTGAGGTAGAGCAACTCAGACACAACAACTCCCTGCACCTTGTGGCAGTGGCGCTTCCAACTTCGGACGTAACTATCATTTGAGATGTGTCACAAGGTCAACCCCGACCACTAGTTCCTGCCAAATTTTCGCCGACAAGATTTACCAGCCTCCACAACTTATCGCACCCTGGGGTAACCGCCTCAGTGAAACTAGTCACCGAGCGATTCGTCTGGCCTTGCGTCAAACGTGACGTACGTCTTAGGGCTCGTGCTTGTCTCCAGTGCCAACGAGTTAAGATACATCGTCACATCAAATCCACGTTAGGCACATTCTGCGAACCGGACGCACGCTTTCATCATGTGCATGTGGATCTCGTGGGGCCACTTCCGCCATCCAATGGCTGCGTCTACATCCTCACTTGCGTAGATCGTTTCACTCGCTGGCCACAGGCCATACCTATTCCTCGCCCAACCTCAGAGGAAGCTGCAAAAGCATTTCTAACCGGTTGGGTGAGTCAGTTCGGTTGCCCTGCTATCGTGACCACTGATCGCGGTTCTCATTTCGACGGCGCCTTCCACGAGCTGCTGAACGCATTTGGTTGTCGACACAACAAGACGACGGCCTATCATCCTCAGGCCAATGGCATGGTGGAACGATTCCATCGCCAGCTGGAAGCTGCCCTTCGTGCTCGTGATAATCCATTATGGAGTGAAGTTTTGCCGATCGTTCTCTTAGGACTGCGTAACACCGTTTAAGCCGAAATGGGTGTTACGGCGGCTGAACTGGTTTATGGTTGCACACTACGACTTCCAGGTGAGTTGGTTTCTCCATTACCACCTATGAGTTTTAATTACGGGGATTACGCAAAACGGCTGTCGCACCAAATGCGGGTGATAAAGCCCACCCCACCACGAGAACAAACCCTGAGCAACTACATACCTACCGCTCTAGCTACCGCCAGCCATGTGTTTATTCGAGTAGATGCAGTGCGATCACCACTGCAGGCGGCTTACTCTGGCCCGTTCCGCGTCGTCCAGCGGAAGGAAAAGAAATACGTGGTGGACATCGATGGCAGGAAGGAGACCATCAGCATAGACCGCCTCAAACCAGCCTTCATCGAGGCAGAACCCACCTCGAACAACCCTCTCAGTGTCCCTACCTGCCCACAACCTTCGGTTGGTCGTCCCGAGTCGGCCCCTGTTACTCCCACTAACGACCCCTCGTTATCTGTTGCAACACCAAAATCCACGAAAGACACAGCTGCACCGGTCAACAGGAGAAATCGACGCGGCCGCGAGCTGCGACAGCCAACGAGGTTTTCTGAATATGTAACAGTTGTATATATTTAAGTACTCTTCATATTCAACTTGTACATAGTCCTATTATGCATGAATGCACGACCACGTGGTGATCACGACAAGGGTGGCGGCAGCCTGTATTGCGCCGGTATGTCCCCCTCAGTCGAATATCCGATCGCGCCTCGAGGCGCAGCTTCCTTGTGTTTCTTTCCTTCCAGCTCGTCCCGTCAGACAGAACCACATGGAATTCCAGGATCTCGCATGGCTCCAACACATGGCTCACTGGATCGCGACTGAACTCATTTGACGCCGGACGCTGGCTCGCTTACGAAGGCAATGACAACCACAGGGACACGGAATTTTGGGACATGCCGACAACGACAAACCCTACAATACAACCACCACTGCCAGGTCACAAACAGGATCTACCCCGGTCGGATAACACTTTGAGGAGGACGCAATTTTGCGATCGACGCACAGCGACCAGTGTGAGTCATGGAGAACGGCTTGTGCTGGCTTCGCTGTTGTGTTCGACCGCGACGGGAGGCATGGAAAACGTCTCTCGCCACCGAATCCGACGTACCCATCACGGGTCGAAGCCCAACTGCGTCGGCCTTCTAGGGGGAGACCCCTGTAGTGCTACTAATAAAGCACTCGATGACGAAGACTAACAAATTTGTTTATTTGAACAATGACCGTTTTTGGTGGCGTGTCACGTGTCACATACCGAGGACCACGGGCTATAGACTCTATACGGGAGCAGGTCCTGACTTAACTGAGATTAATCCTAAAATTCACCGAAAACATATGTTCGCCTACGCCTTGTTTTCTGATGATGGTAATGCGGACAGTATGGATCGAAAAGAGGAACGTAGAGAAGCGTGAGAATTACACTTGGATAGATCCCAGTACTAAAGGTGAGAGCTTTGTGCAAGGGTTTCGTAAGCAAAAATTTCACATGCGGCCAGGTGTAATTCGCACAAATTAGCAGATAGTCCCGTCATGGGTACATAAGGTATCGGACTCATAACACATAGACCTCGACGAAAAAGTTTAAGCCGATCATTCACACCCTACGTGCCATCACAGACAGGTATTCACCTTAGGAATCTAAACACCCAGATTACATCACTTTATTCGCGGGTCACGAGTGGCTTATCTAGGGTGTCTCTAATTCAGTGGCAGATGCATTATTTCGGATTCAAAAATCCAGTTTTTGAAACACCGACCTTCAGTGGTCAGACAGCAGGCAGATCCATACCACCACTTATCACATCTTTGCCAATGATATTGTGTGGCGATTCTACTGGGAGCTCAAAGCAACGTTAGCGGCACATGGTAACCCCGACTGAGGCGAAATATTACCACTAGTCCTACTGGGTTGCCGCAACGCGCTGTAGGCGGATTCCCGGACTGAAACTGCCGAAATCACAATTAATTGCACCCTCCACTTACCCGGCGACGTGTAACCTCAGAGCCCCTGGGTCCTCACGGTTACGCAGACTTCACCGCAAGTTTACCGCACCCAATGCGTAATTTACACCTACGAGCGCCACGCGATCAAAATACGACCGTGTGAGTGCATCCAAGTCTCCAGGATTGCATCCACGTGTTTCTCAGAACTGAGATATGCGCCCCATTACTTCCTGTAAATTCTGGTCCTCACAAAGTCATGCGGCATTTTGAAAAGACGCGTATGACAGATCATAACGGAAAGAGGCACAAGATTTACATAGACCGTCTCAAATCGGCTTTCCAAGCAAAATTAGACCCGTCAATACCACATCATTTGACCCAGAGAAACACCGAATTAGCAGCATATAACTCCGAGCCTATCAAACTACCTGCTCTAATCCTACCCTACGATCAACTGTTCAGAGAACAAGATCCCCGTGCCACCAACTGTGGCCGAGTTATTAAAAAGCCGGTATGTTTTGCGGATGCGGTATATTTTATTCCGTAGTTCTTGTGTTTCAGCAAACAGTTTGCTACCAGAAAAAGAGAACAAAAAGTATGTCTTCAAATTCTTCATCCCTGAGGTGACAACCATATCACCGTATCAGCATTTCACATCCGTGATCTAAAATCGGTATAGATACTACAACGGAAACACAGAAGACCAAGGCTCACCAGAATCTTCGTCTATTTACATCCACTGTACTAGTACATTCACCTTCCGCTTTAAAACTACAGGGTTCTGGAGTAGCGGTCGCCATCTTCGTTCATACTTTTACCACGTTCATTGTTTAACTGAACGCTGACTGCCAAGCGCGGATGCCATTTGACCGTTTTAGGATTTATCTCAGTTAAGTCAAGACCTGCTCCCGTATAGAGTCTATAGCCCGTGGTCCTCGGTATGTGACACGTTAGCGAATATACTCGGCAGCGCGCAAAGCAGAACTCAAAACGCTGGAGCGGGACAACGTGTGCATTGGATGAGCGCAACGGCGTGCAGACGACGAACAAAGGCGAAGCAAGTGGCGCCACCAAAAACGGTCATTGTTCAAATAAACAAATTTGTTAGTCTTCGTCATCGAGTGCTTTATTGGTAGCACTACACCGTTGCTCTTGCGCACGCCCTCACGCACACTCCTAAAATATACGCTAACCACTTTCTCTCCCAATCACCCTCTCGTTCTCACGGGGCGCGGAGAATACTGTTCTGGTTAACATATTCGTACAGTGCCGAGCATTAGAGTAACGTGCAGGTGGTCCACGCAGTACGGAGGACCGAAGCACGCGTTTACTAAGGAAACCGCAAAGTAAGGTCGAACCAAACTTACGAATTGGTGAGCCTGACGTGATCCCCAGGCCACGTGAGTTTCCTTGTTTTCTACCGTTCAAGGTCCCGTCTGCGTACGTTTTTGTGGTTTATTGTTTCCCTATCTTGATTTTCTTTTTAGTTGGTTCACTAAATAATTTTTTTTTCGTCCACACATACTTTGTGTGTCTAGTTCGTCGTGATTTTTTCTCGCGAAGACTATAGTGCCCCATTGGTCGTTGATTTCTTTTCCCGTCTATATTCCATAAAGTAATCGCTATGTCTGCCGAACGGAAACCCTGCTCAGACCCCACCGTTGGGGCGATCACGCTGCACATACCGGCATTCACGCCTGCTGATCCAGAACTCTGGTTCACGCTGGTTGAGTTAGAATTCGAAAACTGCCGTATAACCAGTGACGCCAGCCGTTTCAGGTGGGTAGCAGGCCGCCTCTCGCCAGGAGTCACAATGCAAGTAAGGGACGTAATAATCTCTTCCCGAATCTGTGAGGCCTTAAAGGAGGCCGTCATTGCCCGCACGACCCCAACGCAGGACCAACGTATGCAACAACTTCAAAACGTTGAGCTTGGAAGTAGGAAGCCCTCCGAACTGCTGCGTGAGATGCAGCGCTTGAGAGGACCGACGGTAGGCGAGGACCCGCTCTTGAGGGAACTTTGGCTGCAGCGTTTGCCGCATAACATCCCAGTTTTACTAAGTGCCACGCGCAAGTGTTCGCTGGAGGAAACTGCAGCAATAGCTGATGACGTTGTCACGATACAACCTCGCTGTAGCTGGAGTAACCAGGTCCTCCGTCACAACGGTGCCTGACCTGCCAACATCTAACGAACTCGCGTCAGTTTTGCCTAGAATTGACGCGAGCCTGCAACGCCTAACAGTAAGAAGTGGGTCACAGGAGCGGCACCGCGCACGCTCACCTAGGCTCCATAGTCCGTCATTGCGACGACGTTTCGTCGGTTCTTCAAAAGAAGGGTATTCTAAATACCACAGTCGTTTTGGTGAGAGAGCCAAACGATGCGAACGAGGGTGAACGTTTCCCGGTGCTCATCAGGGAAACAACCCCCGGCCCGTGGTGGCGACCCACGAAGCCGGGTATCAGACCAACAGTCGTCTTTTGAACGTAAGGGACATCATTTCAAATAACCTATTCCTTGTAGATACCGGTGCCGAAGTGAGCGTCCTCCCCAGAGCGAAAGGCGACAATAGCACGCCGCAGGCCCAAACACTACGCGCTGCCAATGGCACGGCCATCCCAACGTTTGGCCAGCGGTCGCTCACCTTAAACTTAGATTTGAAGCGTAATTTTCGTTGGGTATTCATCATCGCCGACGTCCCGTACCCAATTCTAGGCATTGACATCCTGCAGCATTTTGACTTGCTAGTTGATGCACGGCGCCGCAGAGTGGTGGATCGTCAGACCACTCTCGCTGTTGCGGGTCATAATTCGCGAGTGAATCACGTCACGCCTTTTTACGTTCAACCACCGGCACACGAACATTATAGCGAACTCATCGCCGCCTGCCCGGCCATGTTTCGGCAGGCCGGGCCTCTCCCAGCAGTGACCACCAGTGTCACTCATCATATCGATACTAAGGGACCCCCAGTGTTCAGTAGGCCGCGTCGGTTAGCACCAGACAAGCTTCGTGTTGCACAGGCCGAATTCGAACATATGCTAGAACTGGGTATAATACGCCCTTCTAGTAGCCCTTGGGCTTCTCCCCTTCATATGGTTCCTAAGTCTAGTGGCGACTGGCGGCCCTGTGGTGATTACAGAGCGCTTAACAGAGTCACCGTCCCTGACCGATACCCGATTCCCAATATACAGGATCTTACTTCGTCTTTATCAGGTTGCTCTGTCTTCAGCCGTATCGATTTAGTTCGTGCGTACAACTACATCCCGATAGCAGAGGCCGATATCCCTAAAACTGCAGTCACTACGCCTTTCGAGCTGTTCGAGTTTCTGAGAATGCTGCAGCCTAAGCCACAGGAGATGAAAGCTAAAATGGTGCAATTTCTTACCCGTAGGAAGAAATAAGATTATGGGTGGTGGGGAAAAAACGGCGAGGAAAAGGAAGACCTGTAGCGGTTGCCATCTTCGTTCATACTTTTACCACGTTTATTGTTTAACTGAACGCTGACTGCCAAGCGCGGTTGCCATTTGACCGTTTCTCTTGCGCACGCTCTCATGCACGCTCCCAAATACACGCTACTCACTATCTCTCCCAATCGCCTTCTCAATCTCACGGGTCGTGGAGAATACTGTTCTGGTTAACATATTTGTGCAGTTCCGCACATTAGAGTAACGTGCAGGTGGTCCACGCAGTACGAAAGACCGAAGCAGGCGTTTACTAAGGAAACCGCGAAGTAAGGTCTAATCAACCTTACACTTCGGACACAGCGGTTGGAGCAGTACTGCAACAGTTCGTAGATGACTCTTGGCAACCTTCAGCATTCTTCTCCAAGCGCCTACAACCCGCCGAATCTAGGTACAGCACGTTCGGTAGAGAGTTATTAGCCATCTACTTGGGAATCCGTCATTTTCGACATGCACTCGAAGGCCGTTCGTTCACGGTGTTTACAGACCACAAGCCTTTGGTTTACGCACTGAAGTCAGCTTCGGATCGATACTCACCACGCGAGATTTGCCACTTAGACTTGGTCTCACAGTTTACTGTGGACATACGACACATCTCTGGGGTACTTAATCCCGTCGCCGACGCCTTATCACGCGTACATCAACTAAGTCTGTCACCGATGCCTAACATCAACCTGGACGCAATGGCACAGGCCCAAACTATGGACCCCGAATTCGAACAACTTCGACAAAGCGGTTCTTTAAGCTTGACGACAGTACCTGTCCAAACTTCCCAGAATATCATCGTGTGCGATGTGTCACAAGGTCATCTTAGGCCGGTGGTTCCTTCTGCCCACCATTATCCTACTTTCCGGACACTCTAGAATCTGGCTCATCCGGGTGTGACTGCCTCGGTGAAACTGATAACTGAGCGTTTTGTTTGGCACAATGTCAAACGAGATGTCCGTCAATGGGCTCGTGCTTGTCTGCAGTGTCAACGTGTTAAGACCCATAGGCACACTAAGGCGGCGTTAGCCAGGTTCCCAGAACCTGAAACACGTTTTCATCATGTTCACGTTGACCTCGTAGGACCACTCCCACGTTCGCTTGGGTACGTTTACATACTCACATGCGTGGATCGTTTTACTCGCTGGCCGCAGGCCATCCCTATCCCTCGTCCCACCTCGGAAGAGGCCGCGAAAGCTTTTCTGACCGGTTGGGTTAGTCATTTCGGTTGCCCGGCAATAGTGACCACCGATCGCGGTCCACATTTTGACGGCGCTTTCGGCAGCCTACTCGCTACGCTCGGTTGCCAACACGTTAAGACGACAGCTTACCACCCTCAGGCCAATGGTATGGTTGAGCGTTTCCACCGGCAATTAAAAGCCGCCCTTCGAGCAAACGGTAACCCCCTTTGGAGTGAAACACTACCATTAGCACTCTTAAGCCTGCGTAGTACCGTTAAGGAGGAGTTACACACAACACCGGCCGTACTAGTATATGGCTGTACACTTCGTTTGCCTGGGGAGTTGGCAGCCCCCTCACCAACCGTGACTTTCGACTACGGTGACTATGCTCAGTGCCTTACGCAGCGCACGCGAGTGCTCAAGGCCAGTCCGTCGCGTGAACAACAGTCTACAAGTTATGTCCCAACTGCGTTAGGAACCGCTACTCGTGTATTCCTTCGCGTCGATGGCGTTCGATCACCACTACAAGCGCCATACACTGGCCCGTTTCGGGTGATAAAACGTTGGGCAAAGACATTTGTCATAGACATCAACGGACGACACGACACCGTATCTATCGATCGTCTCAAGCCTGCCGTCATTGAGTGCGAGCCGCTCGGCCAATTTACACCCGCTCAAGTCGCTCAGTCACCTGCATCGAGCGAGTTACTACTCGAACCACCCCCAATTACGCCTAGTGAGGACTCGGCAGCTAGTCCATCAGATTCTCCAACCGTACCCGCAACGCGAAGTAGCCGTCGCGGTCGCCAACTACGAAATCCCGTCCGCTTTGCCGATTTCGTGACGATTTTTACAACCGACTTTTAGCAATAAGTTGGGAAGTTATCCATGGATTTACCAAATAACAGACCCGTGAAATTACAATCTGTAATTATGGTTTCATTTTCTTCTGGTCTCCTAGCGACTCCAACAACACCGAACATTGTTTGTGTGTTGTTATTGCGGTCCAACATCCGCCGGCGCCCTCAGGCGCTATTTTGTTCCAGTTTACCTTGCCCTCTCTCAGACGGATCTAACAAGTCACATCGGCTTCATCCGTAGCCTCGCTGACTCCCGTGCACGTTCAAGGAGCCAACCGCTCACTGGACAACGGAACGATTGGTGACGGCAACTGGACGCCCTTTTGGATGGACCTGACGAGGCTCCCTCCGGTTTGCATTCGTATGAGACCCCCGGGCGCCAAAACACAGTTGGACCCACGCACATCGGACCTCGAGAGTGCAGGCACCGGTAAACTCATCAGCAGTCGTTCGACGTCAACAACAATATAACAAAGAAGCTATGAGGAGTTCCTGGACAACCAATAATTCCGGCTTACCATCACGATCGAAGCCCAACTCCGTCGGACTTCTAGGAGGGGGCCCCTGTAGCGGTTGCCATCTTCGTTCATACTTTTACCACGTTTATTGTTTAACTGAACGCTGACTGCCAAGCGCGGTTGCCATTTGACCGTTTCTCTTGCGCACGCCCTCACGCGCACTCCTAAAATATACGCTAACCACTATCTCGCCCAATCACCCTCTCGTTCACACGGGTCGTGAAGAATACAGTTCTGGGTAACATATTCGTACAGTGCCGAGCATTAGAGTAACGTGCAGGTGGTCCACGCAGTACGGAGGACCGAAGCACGCGTTTACTAAGGAAACCGCAAAGTAAGGTCTAACCAACCTTACACTGGGGTTGAGTAGCCTGCTACGGCAGCTCCCCAGTGTCTATCGGCATCTTGCTACTTTCGTGATTGTGTACACCTTTTCGTCATCCGGACAACTGTTTTTTTACACGTTTACGTTTCGTAGCCCATTTCCAGGATATGCACATACAGTACTTCACAAGTATTAGCGCGTAATCGAAGCCATTCTGACGAGTGGTCTTCTGGGAGAGGTCCTCTGAACTGTTCTTATCATCCCCGCCCTTCCCTTCTTTAATATACGTTTCGTGCACGTAGTAAAGGCAGGTTCATTCTCTGACACAAGTTCTCGGTGCACCTCACGTACGTAGCCCTTTTCAAAAACAAGCAGTTGGCACACTTTGGCCTTATTCTCATCTCCACATTCAACGAACGCCGCTGGCGCACGCTGAGGAGATGTTTCGTAACTATGCATTGCGTGCGTGTCTACTGTATTGCTTGACGGATCGCAGAGTCTTCGGAGGATTCATGCTAAATACCATCCACTGTGACGATGATCTCTCGTATAGCGTAACTAAGGGATCAGTGAGTATCATTCTCAGTGCTGACTGTTGCAATAAATATGTCGTCCGAGGACATGGAGTAGTGGGGTTTCATTAGTCGTGACAGACCGTCTGCTTGGACGAAATCCGGTGTGTGACCATACTCAGTGGTAAAATCGTGGCCAAGAAGGATGATGGATCATCGTTGCCGTCGATTGACCGAATTTACGGTGATACCCTTCTTCGATCCCAAAACTTCCAGTATGGGTTTATGATCAGTCATCGGGTTGAACTTATGAAACTTACTGACGAGAAACATAATGGCCAGGGCCTCCTCTTTAATTTGACTGTGGGTCTTCTCTGCCGGTGTCAGGGTGCAAGACACATATACGATGGGCTTCTCAGTCCCATTTTTCACGTATGGGATATGACTGCACTTGTCCCGTAATTGTAAGCGTCGGCTGCGATGACATTTGATATGCCTGGATCAACGCGGTACTGAGTATAACCTGTAGGTCCTCGAGGGATTACTAGCATAGATCTGACCAAACCCGTTTAGGATCCTTCTAAGGACAGTTGAGAGGCACTCGTGCGGAATGCAGTGTGCAAATAATAGCTGATAATTCCCATGGAGGACTGCAACGTCGCGTTCCGTTGGCATTCCATGAATTGCTCGGGCGTTGTTTGGGTGGGAATGACGACTATGAGCGCCAAAAACAAAACCGAAATATTTATTGAAATTCATGGAGAACTGACACTTCTGTGGTGGCAGTGTGAGTCCATAATCTTCCACTCGACCAAGCAAGTCTGTCAAAAGTTGTTCCATTTCTTCCGGTGATAGACCAACGACAGTTATTTCATCCAGATACACCGCGGTACCTGTGAGACCAGCAATCATGGCTTCCACCGCTTGCTGGAAGATTCCCGGGGCTATCTTTGTCAATAAAAGGAGACTAGTGTACTGGAACAATCCTCGACGGGTATTAATGGTAAGGAGCTCCTGGAATTCCAGTGTGACATGAATTTGAAGGCAAGCTTCAGCCAAGTCAAGCTTAGCAAATCGTTGGCGGATATTACTCTGATGAATATATATTTCAGTAATGGAAGTGGTAATATTGGAGCTCTAACACGTCATTTAGGCCATTGGAAAAATCATCACCAATTCTGGGACTAATATAAGATTTCTTGTTGACCAATATCGACGTAGCCCATTTGGAATGAGTCACAGGAATGATGATGCTCAGGCGTGTCATGCGTTGCGGTTGTTTATCTAAATGTGGCAGTGCTACTTCCCCAGTGGCACACTGCCCACCGCCAAATTCCAGGAACATGCCGGTAACCGATGGGCAGAGAAATGACTGAAATTTCAAGATACGAATGATCCAGTTCGTTCTAATTCGCTGTATAGATTATCAGTGTCCTGTTTTCATGGTTATTTGTTTCCATTGACTGCGTTACAAATGCAGTGCCAATTGTTTTACTGGCTGAGATTTTCCCGGCGGCAGCCTTTCTGGTCGCGCTTTGTTAGCTAGGGTTAGAGCTGCTTTCTTTTTGCTTTAGATGCTGATAATCCGTGCTGGCTGTAAAGTGTTAATGACTTATCAGGTTATAATTTACCAATTAGTAAATGATAAGCTGAATAGTAAAAACCGCAGTGTTATGCTATAATTGTACTTATAACATGACGGGGTGTATTTTCTCGATGAAGTATATCTCACGTAACTCTTGATGATACACAGGTAGTTTTGTAAAATCCATAAAGCTCCCATGTGTTAGTATTGAATGCCGTAATTACGACGCTGGTCGGTTAGGACAAAATACTGGTGTAAAGTAGATCAGGAAACCTTGTTCCTTTCAGCAACATTTACTACAGAAGTATTTCATCTGTACGAACTGTTCTTACCAGATCTTGCCGTATGTCCCCAAGACCTTGTCGTAAGTCTCCCGCTGGTTGGAATTAAAAGCACTCTAGTTGAACTGAGTTTTGAAGTGTGTTGTAGAATAACGAAATTTATTTGGCGCCACTGTAGTATGCAAGGATCAAAATCTTCCCTTGTAGTTGCTCGTGTTCTATCTGCAAAATACAGAAACAGTAAATTACATGAGCACGAAGGCTCAGTAAGTGCATCAACAAGATTCTACACTTACATTGATCGGACAACAGTATGGCTTCCAACAGCCTCCTCATTACATCACCGTACGTACCAGAATAACCTTGAGGTACGCTTTTAATTCGGAACATCGTTTAATTCTCTCCTCACAATTTTTGATTTTATGTGGTTATTTTTGCTGAGCTGCGGTTTTTCTCTTTTGCTGTAGACGAGTGTACTCTGATTGTTTGTCAATCGTCAACTTTTTTGTAGCCAGTACCATTTTTGGTTTCTTGATCGCTATTAGTTTACTTTTACCATGCCGTGAGATATAACCTTGTCTGGCCGCCGGGTGTGGGAAACGAGCAGCCGAAGTTATTGAATGCGATGCATGCAATAAATGGGCCCATGATGACTGTTCTGGGATTAGTAGGGACCCTATCTGCTATACTGCCAGAACAGTTGGGTCGAATGGATCTGTGGTCTCTGCAAGGAGCCTTCGAGGCTGGCCCATGTAAGGCAGTCCAAGTGTGATGAAGACGAGCTTCCTCCTGAAGACTGCAGAGACTCTGAGTATAAGACGCTGCCGCGGGGTGCGGAGGCCGTATGCAGAGGTCTTAGGAGCTCCCAAGAGAACAATCGTTGAAGTAATAAGGAACCTGATGAGCAGTTGCCCTCTCGCAGCTGCCTCCACTCCCGTGCGGCAAACAACTAAGGGTGAGTGAGTGACTCAGAAACCGAAGAAAAACAAAGTAAGAAGGAAGTCCGAACACAGAGGCAACGGGCAACACCTTTGGGAATGAGGAACCCAGTTACTGGACTCTACAAGTCCAATTGATGGGCCTTCGAAGGCGGATCCGGCCAACGGGATGAACACTGAGCTGACGGTTACTGATTCTCAGTCAGGAATGAACGTTTATACGAGAATCTAAGGCAAGAAGGGACATAGACAGAAGACGGGTATGCAATATACCGCACGTCACAGGTATTCTTCATCCTGTTCCCTTGGAAAGAACGCATACATTGGGGACGTGTGAGTCTCCGTTCGCACGAACGGACACTAATACCGCACGGCCAGTACTGGTCGAGTTTACTGGTTAGCATATCAGGAATATGCTTCTAGCTAGGGCTGCAATGTTGGCCAACAACACCAAGGGCAGATACCACATGGTGGCGGACGAACATGGAGTAATTCAGGGAGGCTCGCCTACAGATAGAAACATGAATAAACGTGCAAAGACACTGGCGAAAGGTTCAAAAGGAAAACAGAAAGCCGCACCCGACTTTCGGGGTAGCTCACCGACAGCGTCAGGCAAACAACTGAAGTTGTCGGAAATAGTGTTTATTGAGGACTTTCTGGGAGATAGACAATGGAAGTGCTGTAAGCAAGCAGAAAAAGAAGCTATATTTGCGAGTGTGGATCATTATTTTTCCAATAGGAATGGATTGGGAGGTATCAGGGGTCTCCATGCAGCTCACTAATGAACACCATTGTCAACAATTTGCTACCACCTCGGGCGCTGCGCCCGAGACCGAGGCAGGTTTAAATAAAGTGAATATCTATTCACTGAAGCGAATGCGGTGGTGCTATACACTATCGCATGCAGCGTTAGAAATAAACGGAGAAAACTCTCCAAAGCCACTTAGAAGCATAACGCGTCAATAGTTGCCTTCAATGGAATGTGGTTTTCTAGAGAAGACTGTGCCAGGTTTGATAAATAACTATTTGTCAATCTACAGGCAGGATAGGGAACACGGTTGCCTTGGAGGAGGGGTAGCCACCTCTTTAGGTCAAGCGCAAACCATCTTGAGTCTGAGACCAAGATCTTCACTTGAAATGTACAACTGTGAACACACGAATTGCGACTAAACCCACATGTTGCTGATTCATTGGTGTCAATAGATGGCCTCAAACGTTTTCGGCGGGACAGGAACCCCACCGACAAGACTGGAGGCTAGGGTGGTCACACATGCCAACTTCACTCGCTGCGGCAAGTCAGAAGTCAGATATGCATAGGCAGCGAACGGAGCTGATTGTTTAGCCATGCTGTGTCATCCCAAATTTTATCGCCATGGGAGCACTATAACAGATGTATGCGTAGCCCCGCTTTGCACACAGAACGCTGTTTCATCTTTCTATGACTCATTTTTATTAGATGATAATTTGTACATCATACTTCAACCCAGCCCATCACTGAGTTTGATCCAGCTGATTCTCTATTTTCCCAACCAGAGACAATTCAGTTTTAGACAGGGTTATCACCACTCATCCTGAGTTATTCTCCGTTAAGTCGTGTGCACCTGTCTCAGTCAGTGAACACTGTCCGCCTCTGTTGATGCCTGAGACGTACTCCCGGTCTACTTTGCACTCTCTCAGGCAAACCAGCCAAATAAAAATTCGTCTCCGAAATGTATCACGTGAGAAATGTTTTCTACAAAAGTCCCGTTCTTATGCTTTTTCTTGGATTTCCTTTGAATCGTTTCTAGTTAGCACCGTCAAACTTTTATTAGAGATGGTAAATTTCATTTTTCGACACGTGGTCCCCTAGAAATCGTCTTCCTACCAAAAGGTCTTGCCACTTCTCCTATGTTGAAGTCCCTAATAAGGAGGAGGGAATATTCCTACAAAGCCCTGGATGATTCAAAAGCAAGATACATTTGTCTTCTAATCAAGAAATAAATCAAAAGCAACGACTCACTGTATGCTAGTCGAATCCTATATAGCCACGGCAGAAACCGGCTTTAGCAAGAAACTCGTCTTCTTTGTGGAAAGAAAGCGAAACAACTAAAATTTGCGGACAGTATCAACAGTGCTGTAGCGGTTGACATCTTCATTCGTACTTTTACCACGTTTATTGTTTAACTGAACGCTGACTGCCAAGCGCGGATGCCATTTGACCGTTGCTCTTGGGCACGCCCTCACGCGCACTCCTAAAATATACGCTAACCACTATCTCGCCCAATCACCCTCTCGTTCTCACGGGGCGCGGAGAATACAGTTCTGGTTAACATATTCGTACAGTGCCGAGCATTAGAGTAACGTGCAGGTGGTCCACGCAGTACGGAGGACCGAAGCACGCGTTTACTAAGGAAACCGCAAAGTAAGGTCTAACCAACCTTACAGTGCATTCATCGACCCATCAAGCAACTTTCCGACTTAATTCATTTCACAAGAAGGTACGGACATGATCCTGTTATATGATAAAGTAGTATTTAAGCTTCGTACTTCCAAACTGACCTCAGGTATTGGCCTTTCGTCATCATTTTGAGACACGGGGCTGTTGCTCCGATTTCCATATACTTCTTTCCTAAAGAAACCTTTGGGCTTGTTTTCTATTTTCGGCTGCTAGAGACTAGTCACTGTTGTTCCTATACCTGTACCTTGTAAATCTGGCGTCATAACTAAACGCTTTCTGCCCACTGTTCTAATTTCATTTAGTCCTAAAATTACAGAACGTGCTATTATTGAAGGTTTGAATTTTTCTATAAACCCTCTTGATGATCCCTTACAGTTTACCTGCTAACCGAACAGATCCAATGCTATTGTTTCTTTAGTTCAACATATAAAGAATCCGTGGAAGGATCAGCGAAGTCTGTGCGATGGGCTTTTTAGACTACTCATCCACTTTTGATTCTATCCCTGGCCCCTCCTCCTTCGTAAACTGGAGGCTTTTGGCTCTCGCAATCCTCTACTGGCATAGTTGTCCGATTATTTGCCAACGGAACCCAGTGCACAGAACTGGGTTTTAAAACTTCTGGGCCCTTGGTGAATAATTCAGGATGCTTCGGGGAGTGATCCTTGCTTCTATTTCTTTCCCATCTAAGCCAGTGTTCTTCCATTCAGTTCTCCTAAACATTTATTTAAGTACGCCGATAATGTGGCCATATTTCAAGCTGCTTCTGTAGCCCAAGATATCAATAAGTCTTCCCCTATTCTGTCTCATATTCATAATTTCTCTGTTTGGTACGATTTAATTTTAAATTTGTTCAAGTTACTTGAACACATTTCTGCCCTTTCTCTAAAGGCTTATCTTTGTGACACATCTGTCATTTCCACAGAACCACCAATCAAAGTGTGTTCTAACCAATATTTGGAAATCACTGTCGATGCAAATTTGAAGTAGCCATCTTACATTACGAAATGTGTGAAGAACGTATGTCTTCCATCATACCAAATCCGAAAATGAAGGCATAGTATTGTTAGATAGCGCATATGTATTCTTTTTATTTATCACAGTTTTTCAAGTTCTCTATTGTTCCGCCGTTACGTTTGCTGATCTACTGAAAAGCCTCTTAAACATTTTCGTCGAGGTCTATGTGTTATCAGTCCGATACCTTATGTACCCATGACGGGGCTATCTGCTAATTTGTGCGATTTACTACTGGCCGCATGTGAAATTTCCACTTACGAAATCCTTGCACAGAGCTCTCACCTTTAGTACTGGGATCTATTCAAGTGTAATTCTCACGCTTCTCTACGTTCCTCTTTTCGATCCATACTGTCCGCATTACTATCATCAGAGAACAAGGCGTAGGCGAACATATGTTTTCGGTGATTTCATTCTCAAGCCAATTACAATCACATTTATATGAAACAAAATAAGGGAAGGAAAAGGACAAATTTAATCAGTTAGTCAATCAGTCAGTCAGTCACTCGATTGATTAGCCGACTAATCGATAGATGAGCAGGGGACATGGTAAAATCACTTGTGGTCTTCAGAGGCTTGGATCGGCATCACATTCGAGCATCACGTCATCGACCTTCGGCCACGGAAGTTCAAGTGCTTGGACCAGCTTCTTTTGTGAACAAAGCTTGAGCCCCAGTAGCCGGATGCTGATTGCCTCAGCCGTCGCTAGTGTTCTATATCTGACTGATCTTGACTCATTCGGTTGAACCCTGTATAGGACACTGAATGATGTAGCCGGATCAGCCTTGTGGCCTGTGTCTAACAGATGGGCGAGAAGCTGTTCAATACATCACTAGACAACAGTGTGCTACATAAAAACCGGCTTGTATCGATCATCACTCCCGTTTATGAAGGTGGAGAAAGAGGAACATGTACCAGTTACAGGCCGAATAACTTGACGTCAGTGGCGCTCAAAACTCACGAGAGAGTACTACGAGACAGAATAGTGAGGCATTTAGAGAGGAACATGCTGGTGACTGGCAACCAGCATGGGTTCTGGCACAGGCGCTCTTGTCTCTACAACATAATAAGTTTCTTGGATGAGGTCGAGTGGATCGAGGAGAAGGGGTGGAAGTCTGCTATCTGGATCTCCAAAAGGCATTTGATTGGGTTAGCCACAAACTGCCGGAAGCCAAGGTGGAATCGTTTCAACTTACGGCGAAAATACAGAAGTGGATTGTACGGAGCCCAAAGAAGAGAGTTTTCCAAGTGAGAGTGAAGGCTGCTTGTCGGACAGTGGAGACTGCATGGTGGCGTTCCGCAAGGGTCGGTCCTGGGACCCCTGTTCTTCCTGAAGTACATGGACGATCTGACGGATGGGTTGGAAAACCCGTGCTTCTCGTTCGCGGATGACTTCAGATGATGCGTCGGTTCAGCGTGATCTAGACAAAGTTTATCAACGGTCAGTGGTGTGGGATCTTCCCTTTAATTTGAGCAAATGCCAACATCTCATCAAGGAGAAAGGACTACGGTCTACACGATATATGAGGCCACCGGACAATTGAGAGGAGCTAGCTAAGACCACAGAAGCTCTGTATCTAGGGGTAACGGTAAGCGCTGACCTTGAGCCAAGTCGCCAGTACCAGAAAGCAATGCAAAAAGCACGCAGAGCCCTGCACCAGTTAAGGAGGGCGGTCAGCTCTAGGAAACCCAGGGTCCTATTGCCATTATACAAGGCTTTTGTGAGATCGCATCTGGAAGTCTGTGTCCAAGCGCGGAGGCCATGTTTGGTGAGGGACATCAAGGCACTCGAGCAGCTACAGCGGCAATCCACGTGACGGTTCGCAAAATACAGACACAAATTCTACGATTTTCGTTAGCTCTTCAATACGCGAAAGTAAACCCCATTTTTCGAGTAACTTTCTCTCAATTCTGCTAGTGAATGTATATACTTCCCCTAAATGTCCCACGAAAGATGACCTGGAATTCGCTGACTCAGTTTCACAAATCTTGGTAAACTACGCCGGTGTTCAGTCATGAATATTCGCTGGTCGTTTTATTTGTTTCGACGCGTGCTTTCTTTCTCTTCAAATTCACGAACACCGTTACATTTCCAACTAGACTGGACACTTTTATAGACTTCCTTTCTTCAATAAGAGTTGCTCCTCACCGTGCTTATTTGACCACGCTATAATCAAAGCCTCACCCAAGATCTGCAATCAAACCAACCGCACGCCTTCCTAAAGCTGACTCATATTGTCCCTGAAGATAGTTTAGCTCATGGAAAAAACGCTTTCTTTCGTTCCGCAGGGCTTCCGTTCTTTTGGTTAGTTCTCGGATGTCACTAGAAAGTATCGCGACTTCCTTTGGTAGCCACACTTATTACAGAATTGGTCTTCCTTTTCCTCGCCGTTTTTTCCCCACCACCCATAATCTTACTTCTTCCTACGGGTAAGAAATTGCACCATTTTAGCTTTCATCTCCTGTGGCTTAGGCAAGGATACTTGATTGTTACGTGATTCATGGCTCTCGGTTACCGAATGGGAGCCTACGGATTTAGTTTCTCCGTTGACTGTTGAATGTATCGGTTTCTTGAGAGGGAGTTACTTAACAGTGGTGCTCACCATTACGGTGCTTTCCTTATCATCTTCATTGGCCATATTTTGTGTGCTGTCCACAAGTCCCGGTGCTGGAAGCGGACCTGGTCTAGTGGATCCCACCTGCACTTACCGCCTTGCGTCCTGTCCGGAGGAACTCACAGCAGAAGGGGCAAATCCAGTACAGTTATTTGTGTCTACAATGCAAACAAAAATTCTCCAAGCTTAGTTACCCATAAAAAACTGGTGCCAACAGTGGCAGGTTTGGTACTGGATATCTTCCTCTACTGAATTATTCTATCATTTTTCCCCCTCAGTTACCCTCTGACCTATTTTCACAGCATAGCTACCTTTCAGGTGCAGCCGTACATGCCTTCATCAATGCGCAGCAGTTTGCGCATACTGATTGTATCCAACCACACCAAATTTCAACCGGAAATAGAACCAACATTGGCTCCATGCTGTAGAAAAGCTTAATTTAAGAGACTTGGCAACGACGGGGACAGTAATAGCCAAATTAATTATAATGGCAGCAGTAAAATTTATCATAACTGTGGACCTTAATCAGTGCCGGCAGACAAATTATTCACAACAAACTCAACTCCTTTGAAATAAGTTATAGTCACTATTGCGCACAGGGCTTTTAAACCTGAAAAAACCGAGTCTCACTTCCTGAGGGTCGTTTAATGGCTTCGTCTTCGTAAAAGTAGCGCTTCGTCCGGTCTACAAACTGCAAAAACTCCTCCGTATTTACCAGTAATCCTCCCTTTGCTGGTGTTCTGTTTATATCGCTTCTACTCGTTCGCCGTTTGCTTATTTGTTTGGTTTTGTTTCCTGTTCCATTCAAGGGCATAGTCCATGTGTGGACCCTGCAAAATCGTGGCAGAGTACATTCAGCAGTATGTACACTATTACGACACCTAATTGAGGGCGTGGTTGATGACCACTCAGGCCGTGCATACTTTGACGAACCCCCAATACTTCGAACAGGCACTGGTTACCCCAAAGAATCCCCATATTGACCTGCGCGGAACATCCCAGAGTCGTTTCGAGGTCTATCATTTGGGTAGCCGACAAACGCGCCAGTGCCTGTTCGAAGTATTGTTTCAATGCTTCATGACAAATCGTCTATGGTAACTGGCGGTCAGGTAGCGTTTTTCTGCCCCCCAGCGTTCGTTTGGTCGTTCCTCTCCACTCACAAGGTCACTGTTTACGGATTGATTGATTTGTCCATAATGCTTGCGTGGCCTGTGTCTGGCGCGGATCTTATCCATGCTCGTTCAGGTAAGCTACCAGCGCTCCGCGTTCTGATTTACAATGCCACAGTGTCCTTCAGAATTTTCCTTGCTTATCTATAGCCCAGCTGTTGGTCCAGCATGAAGCAGCCATTGATAACATCCTCGGATCGCGCTCGGCAATAGTGGGGTGGAGTATAGAAGCCTTTCTCCGGATCTGTCACCCTGGTCTCCGTGAATGTTGCAAACTGCGTTACACACTAGCAGTATTGCTCCTGACGTCCGTCAAAGCTAGCCTGCTCCAAACCTGAAGGATAGAAAGACGTTTGAACTGGTGCGGTTTGCTTGACTATCGATGTGGAACTTTCGCTTTCATGAAGACCTGGCTTACGGTCTAAACTATATTCAGATGCTCCCTCGAACAGCTGTTTTTGGACACTTGTATCTGCTGCGTGTTGCCTTGCGAACAATAACGGTCGTTCTAACCCAAGTGCTCCTGAATATATCGGAATCCCTACAATGAGATATATCATCAGGAAAACATGAACTGCCAGTGACAGGATCAGCAGGCCCAACCATGTCTAAATACTCAAAAATGTCTAAAATGTTCGAATGTCTAAATTCCCCTGGTGACTTGCCGCATACATTCTCTCCTGACTGTGGCTGTTTCCACCCTCTTCTGGAATGTTGTGTTCTCGTTCGACCTGAGTTGACCAATTTGAGTATTGTAAGGCACATTCAAGCAATGCGTATCCAATTCACACTAATCCTAAAACCAAAACAAGGTTTATTGATAGTTTCTGCGATATTGGATCATGGTATGAGCAGCTTCACACATATTTGGAAACGTCAAATTTGCAATCAGAAAGAGTCGAAACAATAGCCAAGTTCACGGCTTGAGAAAGCCAGCAAGTGGGTAACACAGGCAAAACTGCGGTAGGGTACGTAACACGGCAGTGGAGCTCACGTTAAGCAGCCCATCCTATATGATGAGGAATAAGATAGCACATTGGTCCAGGACGTGAATCGCCTGAAATAGCTGGCAATGTTAGTAAATCACAAAACGGCTCAGGTATCGTGGGGCACATTCAGTAATACCACTCGCATGGCACCACCAAATATGTTCGGTGAATAACGCGATAAGGAGCGGAGTCAGTGGTTAGTGTATGCTAAAGAGTAGGGATGTCCGTCAAGCCGGAGCACAAACTGTACAACGCAAAGGACACGGGGCAAACAAGTGTCCAGAGTTCATTCGAACAGTATTAATGATCATTCACCGTCGTAGGGATTTCTTCTCGAAAGTCATCCAAGTTTTCGGTTCGTTCAAGGGGTTTACCTCTGGCAGGTAAAAAGGGAGAAAGATACGGAGATTGAAGGCGGCAATCTAAGTATGAGGTTGGTTACATAACGAGTTATGAGAAAAATGCGCCTTGGAAGCGAGTGTACGGAGAATGGTGCACAAATACGCGGGTGGTAAAAAACATACAAATAATGTACACAGTCGAATATTTGCATGAATCCAGAGTAATACGGTGTTTTTAGAAGATTCTCCGTAATTAGTTTTACGGTCACCGATGATGTGAATCGGGAAGGCAGTGGAGCCATTTAAAAAGTTTACCCGCACGGCTAGCGGTTCACGAGCGGTCTTATTGGAATAGACCAACATTTCTTGGGTTCTTGTCACTTGATCATCAACGTCTCAGACAGCCGACGGGAGATCTCATGCCCTATCAGGGAATTACTGTCACCGACAAGCCTCTTTTAACCCGTAGTCGTAAACTAACACTCTGCGGGATCAGCGTAATTTGGTTGAACCAAGAGCAAACAGGACAGAAAAGGCTCAATTCTCGCACCGTATCGCTCAGAAGTGGAATAAGCTGCCTCCGAATGCGGTGGCTGCAAACTGGATTAATGCTTTCAAACACAATCTTAAAGCCTGCTGGGTAGAAGATTTCCCGGACCGCCACTGACAACAACGATGAAATTTCTTCTTCACCTGCTCACTTAATCAAACATTATTACTGAAAGCAGTTACTTAACGTATCTAAATCCCTACACAGCCATCTACATCATCAGTCCTCACAGTCTCACACTTGACGTTCTCGGGACATGTCTCATTTAGGGGAAGGGGGCTGCTAGTTCAGGAGCTGGACCTTTCTTTCTGCGAGGTTGTGAAGTGGAACCAAACATCTATCCCGGAGTGCGAAACTACTTTCTTCCCCTCCCCAAAGCCGATGGACTATCAGCAAATTGTACGGAATACCTGAAGGTTGCTTCACTGCGGGAATCGTCCGGGGACAAAAACAAGGAGCACCCGGGCTTACCGCTCGAGTGCAGAAGCTCTAGAAAAGAAAGCTGCCTAGAATAGCACAAGGGCCCATCGATGCTCTATAATGATGTAAGCCGTGTAGGCAGTGAATGGAAGCAACCTCGGATATAGGCTACTGAGACAGATTGTATTGCCCTCTGCGAAAAGCGATTGAACAATGCTCAACATAGAAGAGCCACTTTGCCCATCGGGGCACTCCAGCTACAGGCTAGACAAGAAGGATTGAAGAGTAGGCGGAGGTGAACCAATGCTAGTCGCTCAACGCCTGCATTAAATGCAAGGTACCTGTTTTGCAACACTCTGCTTCCATGTGGCTCCCACCACAGCCAATTCCAGGGTTATGAAAGTGCCCCTAATCTGTGCCTACTGCAGCCATCCAGCAACCATGGGAGAGAGCACAAGCTTCGCGGACTACTCACTACGATCCGACTTGACGAGTGATCAAGTCCTGAAAGTTCAAGATTTGAGTGCCCCAGAGGTAGACTGCCAAGTTGAATGGACAAAAACGTCTTTCTTGTTCCACGACGTCATTGATGTGGTCCACGAAAAGGCCGTTCTCCAGCGTGTTGGTCGGCTTATGCGCTAGAGGGACGGTTACACCACTGCCCCATTGGATGTCACAATCAGGTACCAAGTCGGCACGCGGTACCTTGGGACCGTTGCACCATTTGACAAAAGTGACCAAAACACGATTCCGTTAATCTACACTATGGGTCGCAAAAAGCCTCCTGACGAGTGGAGGAGAAACTTCAGGAGCCAGATGTCTACAGGCTAGTGCTGAAGGCCAGGTCGTTGAAATGCAATTGTCTATCCCGCCACTTTGATGACTTGTGAGACCACATAGAGCGCAGCCCAATTTGATCCAATCGCGAATTCACCCCGCCTAAGAGAGTGCACTGAAGAAATCATCCTCCGTGGTAGAAGAGAGTGGCGACCGAGGCTCAGCAGAAGCTCCGGGCTTGAAAATACTCCCAGGAAGATCAAGGCCACACTAGATACATAAAGTACATAACGCCTCGAAATTCTGCCTTAAAAAAGAGGAGTATATATGATCAGGCTCCATCTGGCTGTAGCAAAAAGGCAGAAACACCGCCAAAGGCATATTTTAACTTCGGAAATTCCCGGAGGGCGATGAGGATGGCTATTAAAAACGTGCCATATGTGGCAGGTGATCACGCCACCAGTGTATGACAGAGTGCTTAAACCATCATGGGGTACTTCCGATCGGTCTCTGGTGAAGACCCGGACCGACACTCGGTGCACCCCGTAATCATGAAGTACCAACAGTGTGAGATGTCTGCAAAATCGCACAGAACACACTGAGAATAAACAACGTGGCAAACAAGCTCGTTTTCAGTCATTCGTACTCATACCAATACATAAAGATATGTATGACTCACTGCACGTGATTGTGTGCATTAAAATTGATCACCGTGTGGAATGTTCAAGTGGATGCACATATGTTCAGGACCAAGATATGGGACACGGAAGCTTAAATGCTTACACGAATTGTTTCTGAGGGCAAAGGGGAGTAACGGAATCGGAGCGTAATTTTTGAAATCATCTTGAATGCTTGAAAGAATGACTCCAGGGGAAAAGGGAATACTCTTTGTCCAAATTCAAGCAGTTGTTGACAGACAATTGGAATGGATACGTATTAAACTTCAAAAACGTATCAAAGCGAGCAAACTGGTTGGTTAGTTTCCTACAGATCTGAAGAAATTCATCCATAATTTATCATCTATAAGTCTGGATAAGACATCGCTTTAGAGTCTTACCCCTGGGGCCTAAGTTTTGCCATCCAAACAATAGGACTAAACAATTGGACATGTAGGTTGAGCTTGGGAGCCCGTCTGATCAGCTACCAGGTCTTGTTGCATCGTCGCGGCAAGAGTAAGAGAAACTGCAGTCCACGTTCTTGAAGTCATGTTATCGATATCGCGAAAATAGATCATTGGCAAAAGGATTATTAAAGTCGGAGCACCTAAAGCGCCTCAAAGAGTTACAGGCTAATAGAGGAATAGTGTTTTCAGAGCCAGATAAAGGTGCGGGCATGGTAACTCTCAAAAAATCGGATTGTTTAGAGGGGACGAAGGGCTCCAAGTTCACGAAGGCCCCATCTGAGTAGGATAAGACGTCTCAGACAGAAAAATCAATTTCAACCAGAATAAGATCCTTGAAGAAATAATGGACGCGGTGACCTTCGAAAGGATACGACCAACAGGGACAACAACTCCCTGATTATACGGCCTACTGAAGATACACAAAGAAGACACCCCATCGAGACCGCTTTTGGACATGTGTAACTCTCCGTATCACGCAGTACCAAGTGGTTGACTGGCGTATTGGAACCAGCGTGAGTGGCAATTTCTATACATTGTCTACAAGATACATTTCATTTTGTGAAAATTGTGAGGAATCTGGATCTAGAAGGGAAGCGAATGACATCACTTGATGTAACACTACTGTTCACAAATGTCCCGATCAGTGAAACAATCAACTATATGTGTTAATAAATTTAGAGTAAAGGAATCAATTTTGGCATCCCGTTGGATGAACTAAAACATTTGCTATGTCTACACTCACAATATCCAGTTTCAGTTCAATCATGAAATCTATCGCCAGAGGGACGAAGCTTCAATTGGATCACATTTGGGACCCTTATTTGCTGATATTTTGATGACATCAGTTGAAAATAATCAACTTGAATCCACAATCCCAGATTTTACCGTGTACAAACGATACGTAGACGACATCGTATGTGTGCTAGACACAAGCCTACTTCTCAACAACTTTAACGCTGTCCATCCAAATGTCTAATTTACTTTGGAAGAATAAAGGGACAATGGTCTATCGTATTTGGACGTATGCATAAGTCGTCGGAGTGATGTTTCCGTCCAATTATCAATGCATAGAAAAGCTACATGGAATGAAAAATGCAATAATTTTTACAGCCTTATTTCCCTAAAAATGAAGAGGAATCTTATAAGTTGCTTGGCTGATTGAGCAAGAAAAATTTGCACCGAAGACAAAATCAGGAGTGGACTCCGTCTTCTGCGAAGTTTTGTCTTAAATAACGGCTATCCTGAACGGTTTATCGACAGGACGATGCTAGGAAACGAAGGGAAATCAAAGGGGATAGGAGCCGCTAGGAAGGTTCTATATGTGCGTTTGCCATTCAAAGGCGACAAGGAGGCCGGAATTATTCAACAAAGATTATCGGGAATAATTGGCAGAACATTGTACGCTGTTCTACAATGACCACGATCATGGTGAACCTTGCCCGCTATTGGTTGCCTTACTTGAATCTCATTGTATCGTTGGTCATATATATCGTCAATGCGCAGGTTTCTCTGGCGTTTGGTCGTTGCGTACTTTCGTTGGTGGTTGTTGCGTGGTGGTCCAGTTTTTCCGGTGGTGCCGCTGTTTTCCAGGGTTTCGTATGGGATTTCCGCGAATTTCGTGAGGTAACTTAGTTCATTTGCAGAACGCGTGTACCAGGCAACATGTAGGTTGTTCTACGTATACAATTCTGTGATGCTTGCTGCAGATAGGCAACGGCACGCAATGTTCTGACGGTTTTCCATACGCATACGTGACCTGATGCTACGTTCACCGTCGCCAGGAAAGGTAACTGGTCATCAAGGTAGGTCATTTGCTTGTCCGAGGCTAACTCTAGCTGTTTTCTCCACGCCACATCCTTTGGGCGCCGTCTACTACGTTACGAAGTGCAGTGCGACAGTAGCTGTATGGTACGGCTAAGAAAATCGGGAGTCGAGAGGAAATGTAGCCGATACATTTTACTTACCAATGACGATTCTTCAGCACCAAAGAAAGTGAGGAGCCACAGGATATCATTGATTTGAATGTAGGATTTTTTATCTGCTTATTTCCCTGACAAATATTGCCAAGGAAGATCATCATCGTCATTGATCAACGGTAAACAGTAGGGCGAGCCCCACTGACCACTGTCTTTTTCACCATGTTGCACGCTGAATTAGAAAGTATGAATACACATGATTTAAAGGGAGTGGACCTACATGGGTCGGAATGGGGAAAAATGCCCTAGTAGCCAACACACGGAATACATAGTCTAAATGCATATGTGGAACCCGGGGGAACCGATCTGCGAGCACCTAACAGTGCAACTGTAGACGTAGATATCCATCGTTTCTGTGTGTCTGGTTGCTGGACCTTGAGCAGCACCAGCATCTTCGACCAGGGCCTGCTTGATCTCTGTCCATCGCTCTTCTGGATTCTGGGCGTTTGACTGCATCGATAACCTGGGGGATGATTCTGCTTGAAAAGCTGATCGATGGTTATCGTCCAGTAGCAGCTGCGGGGGACGGTTTGCTTTAGCCATCGATAAGACGTAAGCTGAAACGCGCGCAGACAAACGCTTGGTCAATGTCTACAGAAGTGGACCAAAATGACCGACAGTCTTGAATTGAACCGCGCCAGCGATAACCAATAACAATGTGGTCGATCTGAGTCCAACGCTGTAAAGGCGCAGGAGGACGCCAGGTTAGTCGGTGTCGCTTTTCGTGCGAGAAATTTGGACTTCCAAGGAATATTCTATGGTCATAAGATAGGTGCATGAGTCCGCCATCGTTATGTATCTGACCGGATGGAATGCCAAATCGGCCTCCTATGTTCCTCTCTGTCTCATCTAGGCTTCTAACCTGAGCACCGGAACCTTAGAGCGCACACTGCAGAGCAGTTGAAACAAATTCCGGTGAAATTTCGTCTTTAGCCTCAGGAGAGCTACAGTCAGCTGGGGCATACACGGAAACGACAAACAGGCATCGGCGCTTCAGTCTAGTGGTGTTGCCGTGCACAGAACCATTCAACCGAATCGCGCACAAACAACTGCTGCCTGAGATCCAGTCAAGCAGTGCACACTTAGCCTTCGACGTTACCGCCAGCCTGACCACCAGCACTAGATACCGAGCTTGTATGTGGGGATCGAAGTGTCAACACGGAAGTCGAATCTTGTATGCGTGTTTCGGAGACACAACACACATCTATTTATTAGTTCTATCTAGGGCAGCCTGCCGCCCGGTTGTTAAAGTATGCGGACGTTGAAACCATCTAAGTGAACAAAATGCGTAGGTCTGTGAATCGATCCTTTGTTCTCCCTGCCTTTTTCCGGAGCTAAAAGTTCTCGGTTACGACACATTGTGGCTTCTTGTATTCATTTAGAATTGGAATGTAGAGGACGAATAGCAGAGAAATAAGAAATGTTTCCCGAGGGACCACCGGAGATTTTCGGGCAAATCATGCTTCGCGGCTGCCAACATCGTAGAAGAAGGTTTTCTTTGGGAACCTTAGCCGGAGTCGTTGGCTCAATAGCCTGACCCACAAGGCAGTGGGACGGTAACCCAGCACGAAAACGTGCCCGAAGAACCCATGAAAGAACTTCTTCTGGTCACTTACGTGAGACCTGATTATTGCATGCGTTTTGTTTTGTCTTCGCTGGTGCATTCTTACCGATCAACTTTTCGGATTCGGTTCTTGGCCCCATGCACCCAATGGAGCAAGCGGGACGTGGACGGCGCAGCATCCTTTGGGCTGGAGGCCACCCAACTTAGACGGGCGATAGCTGCTCAACGGAATGCGACAACTTCTCCCACTGTCGAGAAAACCCCAGGCACTCCACTCCTACGTTCACTCGGTAGAGGCTTTTTGACCGGTAAACTGCTTCTTTTTGTGTTTATTCGCTGGAGTGTCCTCTCCAGGGGCATAGTGTTTAGAACCAGATGTTGCCCATCAACCGGTTCAGCGACTGGACTTCGTCCGGTCTCTACCCACTGACCTGTGAGGAATGACTGCATCCCCGGCTTAAGGAACCTCTTTGGGTCATCGAGGCACGCAAGCCATTTCACCACGTTAGGGTGCAGGCTTTTCGTGATGAATTCAGGTGGGTAACTAAAGGAACGAGGTTTCTTTATCAACAGTGGTTTTGGAATGAAGGTAAAGGTCGAAACGTAATCGTGAAATATGCACCCGACTGATTTACCAGTTTCTTGATAATTCACGGTTAGAATGAACAGATAGAATACATGACATTTCCATTTGGTTAACCTTTTAGTAGTGGGCGTACGTATTTTTTGCATTCGAAGGAAAAAATCGATGGGGGTTGATAAAGAACCGGGAAATCGTTCCCAGAAAAAGCTAAAACTTTCGTCTTTTTTGGCACGATGCAAAACGAAATGACATAATTTATTATTAGCACCCCACATCATCAATCCCCACGATGTTATCCAAATAATTGGTAATTCATACGGCTCGTAGAGAGGAATCACCCAACAAAACTAGAGACTGGTGGACGAAAACGACAAGAGCAACAATTGGTGAAGCAATCGGCGTAATTCGAAATCATGCAGTCGCGGATGAGATATTAAGTTGCTGTATGACGCGTTAGTGGGTTCTCGTATCCAAAGCAGTTCGCAACCAATGGAAGTGCCAAGCGATAGTATAAACATCTCGGCATATCTGTTTGTCCATTTGGGAGACGGTTGTGGCATTCAAAATAGTAAACAAAGGTGTCAGTGTCACGGGTACACTCCATGGGCTTTTCCCTCCAGGCCATGGGGACATACTTGAGTTTTGGCTACTGACGTTTTTATCAGTAGTAAGAACTAGCATTCGACTGAAACCAAGTGTTTTCAAACTTACTGGACAAACTGCCTACTATGGCATAGTAACGAAATAAATCACTAGTATTTAGGTTATGAAAAATCCGCTTGGGTCTTTCGCAGCAAATCGCAATCGGATCGATGGTCTTCCGCTTGTTGCAACTTGCTTCGTCTTTATACACGTTCTCATCTCTTCGTTCAAATGAAATTACAAATGGGAAGGTACATTTCACACTTTGTCTTTTTCCATGCCGGATGCTTTGGAAATGTTGCACGTGAAAGGTGCAACGGACTGTATGTTCATTGGAAATTTCAAAGCGGAATAAGCAGTTCTTCTCTCTGGTAGCAATGTCGCGGCTGATTCAGACGACACAAGAGCTTCGGCCATGTCAATTTAGGATCGAATTGCTGCTGGAATCAATCCAATTAGGAACGTTTTACCAGTTCCTCCTAGCGCAGCTGAGATTTCTCCAACCCCGTTCTTGACAGTTTGCATCATTTTACCGTAGATGTTACTTTTCTAAAGCGCCTTTTTAGGAATATTTGACTGCACATACAACAGAAGATCACTCGTGCAGAAATTTTGTTCACGACGCAGTTCTAAATCGAACGAAGCAACAGTAGATCGATTTGGTAATGGCATTCCCAACTGATTGGAAACTTTGTTCGCGACTTATGAGCACGAGTCTTTAATCATTATCAAATCTTCGTTAGAGAAATCTTAATTTAACCATGTTCCTGGAAACATCGAAATGGAATCGTAAATCATAAATACTAAAGTAGCATGTGTTGCTTTTACGTCCAACAGAAGACGCTGTTTTCAAGAAAGCACGATTTTACATGTCACATGTGACATCCTATAAGATCAGACGCAAGCTTAATAGACTAAGTTAGTTGAAATAGGGCACTGTAATCAATAAGTTCAATACAGTCTACGACAAAAGATAAATAAGCCAAAGCAAGCACCAATCCGACGACGGGTTAGATCTCTAAAGTGCGTGGTCTTACGATGGCAATAATTTCACTTAAAGACTTTATCTAGATGTCAGATAGAGATGGATGGAAATCACTTTGATAGGATAAAAGTCATTGAATAGTCCGCCCGTAACATGGAAGGAAAGTATTAAAAGCCGAACCAGTGCACTTGGCCATTTAGAGCGCATCGGGTTTCCACAGTGGGTTACACGACCACGTGATCTATTTAATCAGTGATTACATGCAGGAAGATATGACTACGTGACATGAAAAGTGACACTTACATTTGCACAACTTGGGAGCCAAAATGATACTATTACTTGCAGGTTTCCACCTGATTCTCAATCCTGATGATTGTTTTGATATTTGAGTTAGACTGCTGTTGAGAAGTAGAAATCAGTGAACCACTGCAATGAATGAACTGTTAGTGGTTGTCACAACGGGCTAAGATTTACTAAATACTCGCTAATTCAGGAGACCAATGTGAGTATACCCGACTGAACCATGAACAAGTTAGCGATAAATACTGTGGCAATGGATGACATACTGTGGAGCGAATATTACTTAAGCTGCTGTTTCACTCAGATTTTCCATGCAAGCCCTTTAAAACCAATCCAACATGACCGGTTTATAAGCGATGGGCGCGTCCATATTGGTGGATATGTCGCCGACAGTACGATAGGAGCACGTCGGTAGCTTTGTGCGATCACTCCGCGCTAAAATGAGCCTGTTTTTGAAGTTTTAATTAGCGAATCTCGGTACCGGTGATCAACACCTCAAGCATACAATCCAGGGCATTTTTTGCCAGATAGCAACATATATATATATATATATATATATATATATATATATATATATATATATAAACCAGGTGTACAACTAGAAAGATGAGTGGGCATAAGTAGCGCATTCACATACCTGGTGAGTGGCAATAGCCCTGAAAAAAGTCGTACCCTTCTGGGGGAAACGTTTACCCACTCTTTTACGTACTACTTCCTGCTGATACATGAAAGACAAAAGTCATCCACCCTCCGATTCTTCACTGTTGCCGACTCTACTACTTACATGCACATTTTACAGCGGGTTACGTGAAACAACTCGATAAAAGACCAAAAGCCGTATGAACATACCGCCAATGTTTCCAGCACTTCACTTTTCCGAATATCAGGCATGTTCTCATCCGCAAGAATCAATTCTTGAAACTGATCAATAGCTTGATGCGCTGAATGTCCTTCCACCAACAGATTCTGTTATTCCGCAATAAATTGGGGTCCATAAACAAGGTTAGTCACTATATTTCTTCATTCAAACGGTCTAAATGTTGACATATTTTATCGCTTAGATGTGAAAAGATTAACTACTCCCTGATAGAGTTCCCATCATCATCATCATCATCGTACAGCGTTAAACAGTAGGGCAAGCCCCATTGATCACTGTCTTTTTCACCGTATTGCACGCTGAATAAGAAAGTATGAATATACAAGATGGATAGGGAGTGGACCTACATGGGTCGAAAAAGGAAAGAATGCCCTAGTAGCCAACACTCAGACTACACAGTCTAACGATACAAACGCACATCGATCAGTCATTCTGATCCGATAGAAAGTGACCACACGATCGTCACTGTTCGCGGTTCGCAGCCATATCCTTCAGTGTCTCCAGCCAACTGGTTGACGGATCTTTTGGACCCCAACCACGAAGACATGAAGCACCTACTTTTCCTAAGTCTGCCGTACATTTTCTCATTCCTCGCTGCCACGTCATCTGTTGACCTCCACGTGGTCTCTTCCACTCCCTAGGAGGAACGGAGAATAGGACACGGTACAGCAGACGTGTTTGACATACGTAACACATGCCCCAACCAACAAAGTCTACTAAGCTAGACACGCTGTGATAGAATATTCTCTGAACTAGTACCCAATACTCGATTTCTGACCTCAGCATTACTTACTCGGCTATTCCATCCGATCTTAGCGATACTACGTATACATCGATGGTCGAAAACCTCAAGACGACAAATATCTTCTGCACACAGACTCCAAGTTTCGCAACCATACAACAAAACTGAACGCACTGCGGCACAGCATACACGACCTTTCAACTTCAGTGAAATATCAGATCGACGCCACAAGTGCTTCAGTCCTGTGTACGCTTCTCGAGTCTTGGATATACGCGTGCTAACCTCTACTACTGTGCTCCCATCCTTCGTCACGCTGCTGCCGAGGTAGGTGAAGTGATCGACGACTGATAGCACCTCCCCATCGAGTATCAAGCTCGGAATCGTTGGCGTCCAGTCTTGTAACATCACTTTACACTTTGAAGGTGCAAAGCGAATGCTGGATAGAACTACAGCTCTCCCAAGTTTATCTAGTGCACGTTGAGCATGTTCCGTGGATTCGAACAAACAGACAACGTCGTCCGCGTAATCTAGATCACAGCTTTCCACGATTCCCTAGTTCGACGCCTACATCCTGAAGATTTTGCAGCGCACTGTCCATTATCTCGTCCATGACGAAGTTGAACAGGAATGGAGACATAGGACATCCTTGTCGAACACCACTGGTCGTTTCGAACCGACCGGATAGATCACCGTAAACTCTAACGCGGCCAGAAGTATGAGAATACAATAGTCTCAGTAGGTTCACGAACTTCCGGGGCATACCTTTCCGATGAAGAACACTGAAAAGCGCTGTTCGATCAACTGAATCGAAAGCGTCTTTCAAGTCTAAGAAAATCATTATTGTCGGTCGGCGATGTGCGTGACGCGTTTCAAGTAGTCGGCGTAGAGTAAAAATCTGGTCCATGCACCCTCGACCTGGGCGGAATCCAGCCTGCTGTTCGCGGGCATTCCTCTCGCGAGTGGGCGTAAGACGGTGCAGCAGAATCGAAGCTAATACTTTGGTGACTATCGGAATTAAGCTAATCCCACGATGATCACCACAGTCATTGCGTATTCCCTTGTTGAAGATGGGAACAATCAATGACTCGCTCCATATTAACGGAATACGCCCCTCGTTCTAAATGTCAAGGAGCAAAGCGGTAAGTGATTTTATCAAAACCTTCCCACCCAGTTTGAAAAGAACTGGGGAAAGTTCGTCGGGACCTGCCGCTTTCCCTCGCTCTAGTAATCGAATGCATGACTCCACCTTCACTTCCGACGAGGGCTCAAGTGATACCACCTAAGGAATCGCAGTTGTTAACACAGGGTTAACTACACTAGCCCGCGGCCAGTTAAACCGTTTCTTGAAGTATTCAGCCCAACGGCCAAGTCTTTGCTCTCAGCCACAAATGGGTTCTCCATTTCTATCGCAAATCGGTCCACTGACCTGTATGCGCCGTTCACCGGTGTCACGAATAAGTTTGAACAGTCTTTGACTGTCACCTGAAGCAGCTGCTATTTCCATTTCTTCGGCTACCTTGATCAACCAATTTTCGCGATCATTCTTAAGGCTTTGCGTAACTTGCCTTTGTAGCTTTCTCCGCATCTTATTTATCTCCCTACGGTTCGAGAGCTGACGCTTTCGCTCCATTGTACTCAGCGACTCTTGCAAGATCCAGTGTGTTTGATGGACAACGGATCTAGGACCACAGGCAAAACCTGCTGCAAAGTGCATCGCCTGTTTGATATGAGCCCAATGCTCATTTACATCACTGTTCGTCGTGGATCCTAGCTCATGTGCTAGCTTCTGCTCATACCAGGTGCGTACTTCTGGATCAGACTTACGTTGCACGGCTAATCGGGTTTGCGGTTTGCGACGATGATTATGGAGCTGGAGTGATAATCGCACTCAAACTAATGCATGGTCCGACTCTACGTACGTGGACCAATATGATGTACAGTTCTGAACAGAACTGCGCCACCGGTAGCTTATGGCGATATAATCAATTTGACTCAAAGTGCCTGTAGGGTTAGAGCGCCATGTCACTGTGCGACGCGAGTTGTGTCGGAAATTGGTGCTGGACAAGAACAATCGATTGTCTGCACAAAACTGGAAAAGCCTATCCCCGTTATCTGTACGCTCAGCGGGTAAAGCCTAACGCCCACCCAAACAGGCTTCTGACACACTGTTTGCCAACTTGTGCATTGAAGTCACCAGCTAGAACTACGATGTCAGAACCCTTACTGTTGCGAACGAGAGTGGCCAGTGCATCATCGAACTCATCTTTCTGTGCATCTGAGCTGCAGTCCGTTGGGGCGTATGCCGAGATCACAAACAAACTGCACTCAAGATAGATATCCCTTCAAACGCCAAATGACCCCTGGAGTCTCGCAGCACATAAACGACCGATATTCGGGATCTAATCTGAAAGGGCATTCTGGGCCTTGTCACCCAGGACTATTCCTACACCAAGTTGACCCGCAGCATGAGCTACTTCGTCTCCTGTAGTAACCAGGAAATATCGATGAGATACCAGGAGAAGGTAATTTAATCACACTGCTCGAATCCTGGATACGAGTTTCACTGAAGCAGCAGACATCAACCTTCAGAGAATCTATTATGAGGGATAGGCACACCTGTTGACCAGCCTGCTTGAGAGTACGCACGTGAAAGGAGCCAAGATTCAGGGGTTGACGAAGTTTGAGAAAATGTGAGTTAATATTAACATGATTATTTACGACACTATTTGACAGTTAACCGTTGGTAGTGTCGGCCGTGTTATCAGTGGGAGCATTATGGGCGGATACAGGGTACAAAGAGACGTGTTTGAAGACAGTAAACAAAAGTTAAATAAAGAGAGAACTCTGAGCAGTACCCTGTATACCACTACTAGCCTGGCTCGATGCAATGAGCAGCGCAGTTCCGATTATCCTGTGCGCCGACTGATGCAGTATGAAATTCTTTCTATTCGTTCTGTTCACGGATACTGCTAGAATGTCCAATTACAAGGCAGAAAAACGATTAGGGCTGTAAACTAAAGCCTTTAGTTCTAACGAGAACCTATCCGAAAGGCAGCGGGATGGCTTAGTGGAAGCCCATTTGCTTGGAACAATTATTCTTCCACTGATTTTGCAGATTGAGTTTCCAGCTCAAATCGACCCCCAACTTGGAGGACCAGAAGACTGGACTTTTTCTGACCTCTACTTATTGACCTGTCAGGTACGATTGCATTTCCGGCCTAAAGAAGCCATCCTGTATAGCTCTGTGGGTCATAAAGGCGAGCAAGCCATCACACCACTTCACGGTGCACTCTCGTCTTGATGGTTCGGGAAGGCTCTTGCCAATAATGGCAACTAATATTGTCGAGCGATAGGCGGTGGGACAACGTGCTCTCAGGAGTCTCATTTGGTTTGTTGATAAAAACGGGGGAAATCCACTTGGTTTCTGTGAACAGAGGTGATCAGGTCGAAAAAAATTTATGAGGTTACACAAGGTTCAATAAGAGGATTACCTTGGGTTTATTCAGAGTACAACTGAGATCTATTTCGCTGACTGCGTACGAGTTCGAGAAGCACAATCAACGGCTTGCGAAGGCATCAGTTAGAAAGGAAATAATGCATTTGATTCTACTGATGTCCCGTCGACCCTCGATGAAGGACCACTTGGTATTCAAGTAAGCATAAATAATATACGACCATGATACTATATATATATATATATATATATATATATATATATATATATATATATATATACGCCCAGCTAGCCCAAGTGGCGTTAAATGTCGCAAGCTACTCGTGGAGTTACGCACTTTTCCCCCAGTCATCTAATATACCATCTGATCGGTTGTTATGTTGTGCAATTGCTCGGGTTAGTGTCTCACTCTCATACTCTCTACCAATAGTGACAAAATGAACTGGAAACACGTGTGCACTTATGTGGCGTCATATTTCAGCTGCTCATCAACCAGTGAATTGGTGATACGCCTCGCAGTGTCCTCGCACTCAAATGAGGCGGTGACACTGGACGAATTCTGGCACACGCAAGTACGTGTCACCACTACAGTAGTATAATAATACTCAGCGAAACTGTTGACGGGGAACAAAATCTCTTTATGTATCAGTTTTTATAGCTATGTGGAGTCGAAGGAGAGAACTTGTACCTGAGGCCCATGAAGTTCAAAGGTTTTTTGGTACACTATTCAAAATGTGCTACCTTGGTTTTATATCAATGGTCAACACGAGAATCGTGTCAACTTAAAATGTTTTGAACAAGGTTCATTAAATTTACCGTAGCTGAAGTGGATGAATACTGGCTAATAAGTGATAATTATCAACACGGATGTGCCGGTCTTGTGCGTGTGTGCACACGGAAGCAGAAACTATTCAGTGAAGATTTTTAGGAGTAATCAGCAAAACATTCTGCGCTGCACAATAGAAAATCCTGTTCGTTTCCAAACCAAAGTATGTTTTCCATCGAAGGACATAGTGCCAAATTCTGCAACCCCTTTTGTGTGTATTTGATCACCTGCTTTTGTGCAACCAGGCATACTGTTTGCACTATTCGATGCTTATCCGAATGCGTTCGTAAACACCACGCGGCCTGGCCGAATACTGGATCGATTAGGACAATTACTAGCGTTTTATGCTCTCACCTTGTTGAGCCAAACCACTCAACGCAGGTGATAGACGCTTTTGCACCATTTACAAAGTCCGGAGAGAGCAATCAAGACTTGTCAAGTGTAGCTTCTTAGCCACAGCCGAAGCTGTGAGTGTTTGTCTATAAAATCCTTCCCCGTGCACTCAGAAGCAATTCAAGCAAGCTTCTGTGGCCCACATCTTGGTCCTGAACATGTGTGCATCCACTTGAACATTCCACACGGTGATCAATTTCACATGCACACAATCACGTGCAGAGACAGACTTGGGTTATCATTCCCTATTCTTATCCTGTGAGTCATACATATCTTTATGTATTGGTATGAGTACGAATGGCTGAAAACGAGCTTGTTTGCCACGTTGTTTATTCTCAATCTTTCAAATGTGACGACCACATTTGGGGAGGCAAAATGAGTTCTCCAACGCCTGGTTAGGCGCAAGGCCGCACAGCCTGGCTTTGTTCATCCCGCTGTCTTGCAGCCCCTGGCTGAGACAACTGCACCTTAACCAACGCAGTCACCCAAACGTATCATCAAACGGAGGGCTGGCAAACGGGACAGGCTGTCCCTATTCACAGGAAGGCACTGGGAGGGCTGACTTTTGGATAAAGCTTCGTGAGTCTTCTGCCAGCTGTAATAAAGGTCACACAGCGATGCATTCGGGATGAAGTCGCTAGTCAAGTAGGCGACCATGACCTACTGAGAGTGGCGCAACATGGGGTGGACAAGGGTGAGTCGTGTCTCACGAACCTATTATCCCCCCTAGATGACGTGACAGAATGTCTGGACAAAGGTGGTCAGGTTAGAGTATTATCTGGACCTCCAGATGGCTTTCGCCCCGGTAACCCATCCTCTTCCCAGCTCTCAACTGGCAGAGTTACAACTAGTGCCCCCATTGGTGGCATGGTTAATGGATTACCCGAGGAACCAGAAATCAATGTTGAAGGTACCACCCTATCCTCTGCGAATTTTAATGGTGAGGTTCCACGGGAATCTGTCCTAGGGCCACGGCTGTTCCTCGTTTTCATGAATGGCCTGGTGCGTGAGCTGAGCACCCCTGCTGCTTGCTCGCGGATGATGCCAAGATAGTCGGAAACTCAGCTGACAATGATGCACCATCAGACCTGGACACTCTCCACACTTGGTCAGTAAAATAGGGCCTCAAGCTTGACAGGTACGTATAACTGCTATTCATTGGTCCTCTAGCCCCGCGGTACCTGGATTCAGGTGACCCCACGAAATTTCACCAAGCTCCACCGTGAAGGATTTGGGTTTGCCCACCCATGAAGCTTTTAGACCGTCAGCCAAAAGTGCCGCCGTTGCCAGTAAGGCTAATAGGGCTCTCCGTCAAATCCGAAGGGCTGTTGAACACAGAGATCCCGGAGTAGTAATCCAAATATACGCAACAATTGTCCGACTTTGCCCAGAATACACTGTGTAGGCACCGGCTCTATCGTTAGGTACGGACAGGCATGTCCTATAGACTGTGCAACGAAGGTTTATACAGACCGCCCCAGGTCTCAAGAATCTACCCTATGCAGGGAGATTCGCTATTTTAAGAATCTCCTCCCTTGAGAGGAGACGGAAGAGAGGGGAAGTAGATGAAACATAACCTGCCAAAGGGTGTCGTTGACCAAAGCACCTCCAATTGAAATTGACAAGAACCCTACCCTGAGGGGAAGTAGCCCTAAGCTAAAGAAGCCCGGAGCAATACAAAGTGTTTGGACTAATTTATTCTTCAGAGTAGTTAATGCATGGGATAATCTTTCGGAAGAGGTAGTGATGTCACACACCGTGGTGCAGTTCGAGGCTGGTTCGGACAAGGCTAGGCCAGCAGTGTTCCTCACTCTTTCTTGAAACCCAAATAACCTGTTTCTCTCATCATTGACGCCTGTTGCAAGTACTCTCATACATGCCAATTCCACCTCTCTAAAAGTCTCTAACTCCAGCTCCTACGTGTGTTTAGTTACTTCCTCCGTTGCCCGTTACTCATGTTGTATTCTTCACCCCATCCAGTTTCACGGGTCAGCACATATTCCGCGGGCATAACCGAGTGTGTTTGTGCTGTGTTCTGGCTTTTACATTGAGTCTCCGCTCTGAAATCGAACCCATCAACCCCAAAAGTGCCAAGAAAATGCGTTCGCAGTTTAAGCATGGTGAGAAACTGGGGCCAAATCACAAAGGAATCTGGAGTCTAGGTTGCCTGGCTGCAAGCCCTGTGGTCCTGACCTGAGCTCACTGTACGAAAAGCTGAACGTCCATTGATTCAGTCCACAAAACCTGTTACCTGACTCCACCTGGCTGGCCTGAGATACAGGAGATCCCATTATATCAACGCATCCGGTCAACAACTGCCATCAAGGCCCGGCTCCGTCGGGGAAGGCCATTATGGCAACATCCATCATTCACTCTTCAAACACAATTTAGTGTTCAACTGAAAGCTAGGTGACAAGCGAGATGAATACTTGACCGTTTCTATTGCCCACGCTTAAATTTCTTTTCATATATTCAGTACTCCGGATACTAAGTACTAACTGGGTCCTAAGAATGTCCTATGGAACGGGGAAAAAGCCAAATGTTCCGACGCGTGCCAAAAGCCGGTGGAATGGGTGAAGGGTGACTTGTCTTGAAACAATTTCGTTCCCGCTTACGCTTAGGGGCGACACCGGATGAGATACTAGCTAAGGGAGCTAAAGCTCCAGCCGTCCGCAAGCAGAGCGGTCGAAAATGTGTTGTTTAATTGGCGGAAAACAATTGTCTTTCTATCGAGGAGACACAACACGCAGCCCTATGGCACTGAACAACATACAAACTGCCCGGAGCTAAGTGCCAATTGGTTATGTTTGTTTACGGTTATTTTTGGATAAGAACCTACGCGTTCAATAACTGTCATCTCCAGGTCACGACAACAACTCCCCCCTCGAAAGGAACCGTCAAAGTGACCCTTCAATTGAACTAAGGGCGTAACGCGCGCAGGTCTCCAATAGCACCACAAGTCTCACATGTCAACGGTCGTCTAGGGAACCATGTTACGACGCCATCATCCGCTCGTGCAACCGGTGCAGAAATATTAAAATGCGCGCGGACATAGAGGTCATCTACGAAGCTCTGGCCTAGGTGTCGCTCAAGAAAATATACGTATGTATACCTCACAAAATAATCCTACACGACCTTCCGGGGATTCTTCAACCCACGGTGTCCGTACATGCAATAGAGAGGCAAAATAAAGCCCGTGAGCAAACGGCGATGAATAATAACGGAATGAGAGGAAATTACCCCAGCCGACCGGTAATACAGGCAAATATATGAGTGTAAGAAACATTTTCCTGTTTTTCGAAGTTGTTTTATAAAACGTCAAACAGTGAAAACAACGTTCAGTGGGGTTGAAAAAGTGAATGTTATCTACGAGACGCTTTGGTTAATGTACATTACGGTCAGATCTCTTCGTTTGCGGCGGCTCCACGGTTCCGAGCTGCGCTGGTTGAGGTTCGGGGTTGGCCTCTTGATGGATGAAGAAACTATTAGTCCATTATCGCTGAGCCGTGTCTTCTTATCTAGACTATCGTCCGGGTGCGCCACCTTAAAACGGTCGACATGTATAGTTTCATGTCTGTCGTTTTGGCCAATAAAGTAAACTCAATTGCGCCGTTGGAGAACCTCATATGGACCTTCTAAAGGCCGCTGTAGAGATATTCTAACGGTATCCACGAGCAGGGCGACGCAGGCGCAAGTAGACAGTTCGGGTGGAATGTAGGTTGATCGATACTTCGGTCGAGGCGGATGCATTTTCACGAGGCGCATTTCTGCAGCTAACTGTTGAGTGTATGAGGTACAAGCGTCGTCATTTGCACGACGTTTTGTGAAGTAACCCCTAGGCAACCGAAGAAATTGGCCAAAAGCTAATTCCACAGCTGACGCGTGAATACCGAGTTTTTAAGCGGAAAGCCATCTAAGAGACTGATTGGAAGCACCTGCACCGACTCGGAGCTTCCAGCAGCGACGAGCTAAATCGGGGGTGATTTCTGTAAGGTTGTATTCTTCGTTTTTGTTGAATCTCATTTTTCTTGATCAAACCTCGGTAATTAGCTCTCCAGCCATTGCCTTAGCCGTTGCTGATTGTTGAGGTTCGTTTCTCACTTGTCGTTCCCTCCGAGACAGTGGCCTGTTATTCTGTGTGCAATAGCGCGTCGCTGGTGATTCAGCCCAATTCGCGAATTTGCGTTCGATTTTCGGGAATTTCAACCAACCAGTTTTTACGTATACGGTTCACGGGCAGGGGAATGGCGCAATTTCGAATAGAAAGCAGATGTCCACTTGTGAATCCAATGGCTTCGCCGTTTCAGGAGGAAAGCGTACACTGTCTGGCTCGATGACGGACGTGGAGGACTACGTGACAGTTGACAAGGCCCCTATAAGGCCACTACATTTTGATTACCGCATTGCTTCCGTCAAATCATTTTTTGTTGCCTTATTTTGTCTTATTTCACGTGCACCACGGCGGGCGTACCAGCCTAATGTAGGGGCGATCATATGCGTGAATGTCTTTCACGTGAAATAAATTGGTCGGGTATGGTACGAAAAACTTCGTGACTTGCTACACACCTAGTGAAGTTCAGCAGCTTTGCAAGATGGAAAGAAAATTGCTTTTGATCCCATCCGTTAGCCATTTATTGTAAGTTACGGTATTATACACAGAAAGGGCCTGAAAACAGGACCAACTGGTTAGTTCAGTAACCGTTTGATGAGTGCTTTAGCTCCCATTATAGCAAAGTCCAGGCATTCACTGTTATTGTGTAGTGTTTCTGGAACCCTTGTGAAAGGTGTTATAGCAGAAAAAGTGACGCAATCTGCATCGACTGAACGTCAATCTCCAGACAGCCACAAACGCACCCTCACCCCTTCTTTTCCCGATTGTCCCGTCATTCTCACAGATTGTGGAAAATACCGCTCTGGTTAACCCATTCCTACATTGCCAAGCATTAGAGTAAAGTAAAAGCGATCCATGTAGTAGGAACAATCGAATAACGCTTTTAGTCGAAAGATGTTAGGCAAGGGTTAGCGGCCTTACTTTCGTAATTCCGTCATTCATCCGTCTGTCTCCAGTCTTTTTCTCCATGTGGAGGTCGATTGGGCACAGCTGACGACGAAAAGCTTAATCCTTGTGTGAGGTAGGAAGCAGCGTCGTGGTAGGTGGTTCAACCCGAAATTCCCTGTTGCACAGTTGCAAGACGCACATATGAAGGAGGCCCCTAATCAAAGCATCTAAACTCCTGGAGATCAGCAAAATATAACCAGCGCACTAAAGTAGGCGATCCGAGGGAATCTAAAACGACCGCTATACCGACTGAGTGCTATTCTTCGTGACGTTGGTCTTAGTAGAGGAGGGGGAAGAGCAATGCATAGGTAATCGATAGGAAAGCCGGCAAAAGGGACGAGGGAAACTGCCCGGAAAACCTCGGGGAATCTTTGGGCTTCAGTTCGCAATTGGATCATTGGAGAACCGGAAATCGGCGTGCAGTGAAATTCAGGTGGTCCCGATCACTTTCCCCTTTTTTCGTTGCACAGGCTATTTTGTCCTATTCTCCTGTAGTTGTTGAACCTTGGGAGTATTTATTTGTATTGCCGTGCCAGATTTAGCCGTCTCTATTCGGCACATAACGTTCGCAGCCCGCTGTGGGCGAATAGTCTTCCATCATCATAAAATTGAAATGGTGCCTGCCGTCAGATTGACGGCCATGAAGGACATAGATGGCCAAACAGAAAGTCGGACATCATGCAAAAACAAGAACCAAGAACAAAGGGGTGCTTGTGACTACTGCAAACTGTGGTACCACAGGACACGCAGTAAAACAGCTAAGAGAGCCTATGAGATTTATGCGAAACATACGTACTTGAAGTGGTTCTGCGTGGATTGCCAATCCATAATAATTAATGCTCAGGGTGGTCAGAGGTGTGAAAACTAGTAATTGAGACTCGGAAAAGAGTCCCAAAATGAGTGCACAAGTCTGGAGGAAGAAGTTAATAGGGAAGATCATCGAGCAGGAGGTAAAGCGGAAGACTGACTGGGTAAAGTTAGAGTGAAAAAAGAGTGAAACTGAAGCAGACTGAGAAGCTAACCAGGAGCAAGTACCTATCTGTCATGAGAGAGGCTGAGGTCAGAAAACCTGCATGCTATAAGAAGCTGATCCAGAAGTCGCCACGAAACTGATGGATTGATTCTACTTAGGTTTAGCTAAAACAGTCGTTATGCACGGATGGATTTTTCGCTAATCATTTTGTGGCTCATAAGGACCTTAACTACATGAGGATTTTGTTACCACTCAAGAATGTAAAGTTACTGAATAGTAGATAATAATTTTGTTTTGATCTACTGTTGGTAAGTTTCTTTCATGTCATTGGTCGACCTGCTCGTTACATTTGGTTAGTGCAGCTGCCATTTGTAAATTGAGGGCAGGCGCTGCCGTTCGCTTTCACGGTGGCTTGTGCAGTTCGGTTGCTGAGGTGTCTGTCGTTTCGTGGGCCATTCAGCTGGGGTTCTGCTAACGGTGCCTCTTTCGGAAGCATTCAGCCACGGATTTCACAACGGGCTCGAGTTTCTACACCTGCATTTCACGGACCAATGTGTTAGCCGGAAAACGAATTCATCAAATACCGCTCACGTAGGCTTCTGGCACATTTGTAATGCGACTTCTGCAGAACTACGTGTGCGTACTATCTCTGGATGGAAGATGGACGATCACGGATGGGAGAATGCAAAACCGGCCTCAGTGGGCCGCCACTTAGTGATTAGTACCGAGAAGTGAGGTCTTCGTTCAGGTGCATTCGCTATCCTTCTCTAGGAAGGTTCGTACACGAATCTCCTTTCAAGTGCGCAAAAAGGGGCGTTGTAGTGTGACGGTTGATGCACGTGGTCGGAGTGGCAAACTTCTGCTCTCTTCGAAACTATGGCCGAGGCTGCTTCTTACCAATTTCCAAATCTTTGAACTTCTGTTCCTCGTATCCCTCTTTTTCCACGTGCTATTATTTTATTCTTCGTCGTTATTATTTTTCTTTTTTCTTTATTTCTTCCTCTCTTTCTGATTTTCCAAATTCACTACGGCACCACCAGTTTTGTTCGTTAACGCATCAGAAGGATGAAAAGCCTTCAGTATCATCCACGGAATCACCTCCACTGTATTCTGTAAGGAGATTCAAAAGAAATTGGGCGTCATGGTCTCACGTTCGATGAAGACTGCTTGTCTTATTACCATGTTTTATAGTTCAGTGGAGTACGAGATCGCCCATTCTTCCGCCGGGATCTCTTGTTTTCGGGAAGAGGTAAAGGATGGCTAGACAACTAGAAACCTCCTTCATTGTCGTGACTACTGAAACGAATGCTACTTTTCTTTTCTCCGTTGCAGCCGCGGGTGAAGGAAACTAAACGCAAATTCGGCTCAAGCCTCCATATCTTGCGATGTGATCTGATGTGAGCTGAACTGATATCGAAGTGAGTTTGTTTAACTTGATGGGGTCAATCATATGTTGCTATAACCTGAACGCGATATTTCAAATTATTCTCCGAAAATGACTGACCTGGCCGGTGTTAGAAATAACCGGGGAATCAGTATTTCTGGTGTACAGACGGGCGACAAAACCGAAAATATAAAGGAGGACCTTAACCGCCATCTCCACACCACTTTAGCAAAAGATTTTTATGTGGCGACGGACAGGGACTATTATTTAGCCCTGGCAAATACTGTTTGGGAGAGACTGAGCACGAGGTGGTTAAGAACGCAACAACAACAATACCTGTCTGACAGAAAGGTATATAAATAGCTTTTATGCTAAACTGTCTCAGCGAGTTTATTATCTGTCTTTGGAATTTTATATGGGCCGTTCGCTTTCAAACGCAATGCTCAATTTGGGTATTTCAGACAGTGTGCAACAGGCACTGTACGACGTGAGTCTATTTAACACATGTGATTTTCCGACAGCAAGATTTATGTGAATCATGTTTGGTAGCTGATTTAGTTGCGTTGAAGTATTTCAATGTAGCATGTTCGTATATGCATTGATTTTTGTAACTGATGTCATTTCATAGGCAGAAAAGAAGACATTCAAATTCATGCTCAGTTTTAGAAGCGAGATGGAAGAGACCGACGGGGCAACAGATCTGCTTTCGAATGTATATTACACGCAGAAGATCCTTCCAAGTAGCACGGACAAAGGTTGTCCCATGGGGCACGCATGGGACAGACTTGGGCCTAACCCGGGGCTAGCCTCAATCTTAGTTTAGCTTAACGGGCCAAAGTTGGGCCTATTCACAACATTTGTAAGATGTTCCCAAGCAGCACTGCCCAACGTCTGCCCAATTTGGCTAGGGTTGGGCAAACGTTGGGCTTGCCCATCACAACGTTGGGCAACTCTATTGAAATGCGTTGGGCAGCGCCACCAGCACCCAATTGGGATAGGGTTGGGCATGCCCAACGTTCTAAGAAAATCGCGGAAAATAGTTCCCTCCTTTCCAAAAATCACCCCAAATTTCGTTTCACTGCGGAATCGGCTATTACAATATTCCCCCACGTTTTTAGTTCAACCACTAAGTTGCCCATATATATATAAACAAGTAAAACTGCCAATTGTAGAAGAATAAGGATAGATTTATTGTATAAAAAGGCGGTATAAATGTACATAAAATTCCGACATTCTTTGTTGGTCATTCTTGTATTTCACGAAATCTTGTTGGGTCTTCTTGCTGTTCACGGGATCTGTAAAATGAAAGTGTGGAAAGTGATGTATTAACCGTTCAAAAAAATATGGAACAACCTGATTTTGTAAGTTTAACTCAGAAACGTATATACTACACACAAAATTATGCGTGTTCTGTTATTTAACATTATACGAGGCAGCGTCTACTTGTAATAGATAAACCGTGTCACCACTTCATAGTTCCATACGCATATTAGTGGATGACATTCTGCACCATCAGTTTAAAATGAAGCAATGGTTACTCAGAAACCCTGAATGAATGAACACAACAACAAAAAATAAAAAAACGACGTACCGGCGTAGCCGTCTTCCTTCGCCTCGATCCCGAGCGTTGATAAACCAACGCTTAATGTGCCTCTCTATGACAGACCTTGGATCATCTGCGAATCGTTCTGTCCCACGCACTGCGTCTGTTGTTTCGTGTTAATAATTGTATCGACCTACCCACTACGGCCGCGATCAACTTATGCTCGTAAACCGGTTTCCGTTGCGGGCTACCTAGCCAACAACAACTCATAGCAACCTCTTCTCCAATGCTTGCTGCCAGCATACCCCGCACCGTTTCACACAAATCTGTACAGGTGAACCGTTTGAGCGTGGCAACCTGAAATTTTAAGTTTCAAATGTAAAAGATTACCATGCTAGCATATACACTTGGGGAAGCAAGAGTGTCGTTTAGGGTTTCCAAGTCCCCCAACGATTCTGCTCGCAGCGCCTTGGGTGGAACGGCTGATACATGGGTGGCCCCCAATGCGACAGTAAGCGAGTCGAGCGCCCGTTCCACCTTGCCCAAACGGTTCTCCATATGTTGCGTGGTCACTATGTCGGTATTTAATTAACTAAAAGAGCCACTTACGCATTAGCTCACTCAAATTTTTCAAGATTTGGTTCAATATGACTTTACAGTCAGCTGTTTCTTTGCTATCAAAAAAGATTAATCGCCAACTTTTAGGGTGATTTCCTTCTACGGAACTCTGGTGAAGGACTGCGGTCATCGCCGGTGGGATACGACTCACGGAATAGCACGGGCGATGATGTCTCGCAGTGAGCCGTATTTGATGCACTGATAGGAAAAGCTTATTGATAGGAAACGTAAACTTACGAAGCAGCTTCCATAACTCTTTGTAGCACCGGCGGCGGACTGGAAGGCAGTTCAAAATGTTTTTGATATGCACGCAATAGAGCCGTATGCTCCTCTTGAAAACTGTCGTCGGAGGACAGTTGCGTCGGTATCCTTACATAAAATTAACTGATAAACTTTCGTACCTTCTCCGAACTGAATACCGTTGGCCAAAGTGCGTTTGTGGCACGGTGTCGTCTGTGCTACAGGTGGAAGTGTCTTGGAGTAACCGACTTTCAAAAATGAAAGCGTCTCCAAAGTCGTCTGAGAGAATGTCACATGTAAAACGATTTACCTGTGTGAAACAACTCCACAAAGGCGTATGCCTGGACAGAGTTCGACTGTGGTGCGCCAGACAAAAGCATTTGGCGGTATTGCGTAAAAGTTGCAACCCGAGGCCACCTTACGCGGTTGCCGCCGACCACCCAGTTGCTGTGCACCACGGCGTAAAAATTTTCCGCCAAAAATTTTACTACCAAGTACATCTAAAAGGAAGCACATGAGAAAAGGAATAAACAAGTTCTCCTGGGTTTCCCGTCTCCAGACTCAACAGCGTGATGCACAACATACATGCCACCACAGGGAAGTTAGGTTGACGACAAATAATTTATGATATGTGCAACAAAGAAACACGAATGGTAACACTGAGCAGATTACAGGAAGCACGTACATGCGTGTGATGAAATAGTTACAAAAATGTATGCAAGACAGGAATGCATACGTGTAACAAATCGACAGATAGAAGTAAGCACTTACATGCAATAGTGTGAAAGGGTGCGTGCAAAACAGCAGGCTCTAAGCCATTCACTGAAAAAATGCACAAATATGTTGACCGTAAAGCTTGTGTAAAAAAATCTCCCAGGACATTGAAGTACTGAAAGTAAACCTCATCGTTCAGAACATTAAAAATCATTGCTGGTTTGCCATTTATTATCATAACGTTGTCCGGACGCACATTGGAAAAAATACCTCGTTTATCAAACAGGAACAAGGGTTTTTACTCATACGGGGTATTGGTATTAGAGTGTCGTCCACGGGGAGCGTTCCTTCCTGCTGAGAACAGGTACTCAACTCGTGTAAACGCTTGTACAACTGTTCTGCTGGTTTTGCAGGCCCCTTAATCAAGTGCTTAAGCTTGCCCAAATGAGATTCATATGGGAAGCTGGAGAAGTTGTACAGCGTTCCGTGTATCCTAACATCCTCAGCTAGGTGGGTCAAGCAATGCACGTTGTAAACAATATGCTCGGGGCCATACAATGTCGCCATTTCTTGTACAAAAACACGTAAAACACCTTGGGCAAAATCCAGAATGCGGTTATGTGAGACGGGATGCAAAAAGATATGTACTGAAATAAGTAACAGTAAAAAATGACTATATAAATCAGAAGGTAATAAATCACGCAGACATACGGGGCCAAGATATAAGAAGAACTGGCGGAATTCCGTTGCCTTCCAGCGCTCAATGTCACTTGTGTGACGGCATTTATGCTGAAAGTCACACGAAAGAGAAGTGTGTGTTCGTAGGATTCGATCGCCTAGTTCCTCCGCGGCCGCGCGACTTAGACGGTAGCTTGATGAACGGCTACCCTTTAGCCAGGCGGTAAGCAGTCGTTGGGTGACCTCGAGACATACTAAATGCATGTAGTCCAACGGGAAAGTATGTACCATATCTATGGACACGGACAGAAATGGACTGTCACCGGTGTGATGGCGACGATACTTTCGAGCGCGAAAGTTTCCATCCGTACGTGCTCTAGCTTCAATGATGGGGAACGTCATCCTTCCATCAATGTACACTCCGCGTTGGTTACATTTATCACAGCCAAAATAACCAGCAAGGCCTTTGACTTGACGAACAAAAGCTCTAGCAGGTGTATCACAGACAATGGCTAGCAAATGACATCGTATAAGAGCATTACGATAGCTGAGGCCATTTTGTAATATGTTCTTCAACTCTTCCAAAGTACGATGCATGTACTCATTCAGGTTTTGCGGTTTTTTTGAGCCGCAATAAACCCCGACAGTCACGATGGGCGTACTTGCCGGCCGCACTACCCGTGCCAAAATTGGCCACAGCTGGATAGTAGATGACCGATAAATGGACATTCCGTCTACATTTAGCTGAATATCCACAGCATCCGGTACGGCAGCCATGCTTTTTATGCAGATAATCAAGCCGTCCTTCAATCCAAGATGGATGTACACACCGCCGTCAAACTGGATCTTTTGACATAAACGTGGCGTGTGACAAATTGTACGTGGATCGCATGGGATGCCAGGAATATACCGAGTTATGAATGACAGCACGCCGCGTTGCTGTTTCAAAGTCAAATTGTAGTTTACAAACAAGTCAGACATAGATTGCAGCATGGCGTCCTTGTTCACGGTTACTGATATTCTTTCTCCCAGTTCCACTTGCTCATCTGTTAATAAAATATTAATATGTTACATCTTTATAAACGAACAAACCTGATGAGGTAACAGCGAGGGATGTGGAAGCAACGGGCCGCATGGCGTTCCCGATTAGGTTACCACAGACCTCCTCAACTGCTATCCGTGGAATTCTGAGACCGCTTCAATGGATGCACCAGACATACAAGCTCTAGCTAGCGCCGATGCTTCAGGAAGCTAAATAGTACATTTCTACTGAATTAACCTACCCTGAGTCTTCACTTTTGGGCACGAAACTCTGTGCTCCCACAACGTGGTCTCCTGACAAACGGGACACTGTTGGGCACTGAGCTGCTTCTTCCTGTTCCGGTACCTATGGTACTTGCTCTCTTTCGGCATAATTACGTATATCCTAGGAATGAAATCCACAGTGTGATAAGCTAATATATTAGTTTATATATATATATATATATATATATATATATATATTTGACCGATAATTTCGACAATACACACCTTACAAATAAATACGAATACCACTGAAGCAATATAGTGCTTTAACGTCTGTTAAAGCCACTGTAATGGGTTTACCTAGAACTGAGAAACATAAAAAATGTACCAATATTTCTGTAACAAATCAAGCTAAAACAGACCTTCAAAATCCTGCCACGAAAAAATAAAGACAAAACTACTTAAAATAGTCGAAAAATAGCACACTTATAACATAAACGTTGACAATGAAGACCCAAAGTACTCTCTTCAAGGGATGAAACCACCTACCACGAGAGAATACGGCGAACCAATATGGCACCGCCCGATCACGAGTGCAGTCAGTAAAACAAAATGAAACCTAAATGTAACGAAATCAGATCTGACGACTTGGTAAAAAGCATACATATAACAGTTGCTTTTCGTGTTTCACGAAAGTCGGTGTTGGTCATTATGAGAAATGATGGTAATGTGCGCCACCCCAACGCTTCGTTGGGCAGTGCCCAACAGGGTTGGGCAATGTGCTACTTGGGTTAGACGAAATCATTTCTAACTGTCGTCCCATAGACTACTATTGCAGTGTTTATTTCTAATTTGTCCGTTGTGTACGCATCCAACATATACAAATTTCTGTTGAGCTTCAAATTGAAAATGAAAGGCCAGTTTTGTGTAACCTGTCGATGTACAGTGAGCAACATATGCTTGCATGTAACTTCTGTGTTTCCACACTTACATGTATCAAACGGATAGAGAAAATGGCGCACAGGAAGAACGCAGAATCTCAATGTACTTGATTCACCGTTAAATGTACTTCAGATGTTAGTCTTACGGTAAACGTGTTGCTGTTAAACGTAATTATGAAATGAGGTTACACTGTACTTACCTGCTACCTGCTTCACAATCACGAGCGTTGAGGAACCGATTTCTGATGTGTTTGCCGATGTTGACAGTTAGTTCCTTGGCAAAAACGGACTGAATCTGATAGCATCTAGTAAACGCTGAGATCACCAGTTAGATGACTTACCTTTAATTGCTTTGATCAATTTATGCTAGCACACTTTATCCGTTTGCCACTACCCTGCCAGCAGCATTCCACTGCGACGTCATCATTGACGACAGCAGGTAGCATTTGTTTCACTGTATCATGAAAATGTTTTGTTGCATACCGCCGGAGTGTTTTGGCTTATATTTATGACCCTCACGTGTAGTAACTTACCATCTTATTGGAGGCTTTAGGTGTTCCTGGGACGTCGTGTAAATGATCAAATTCATCCAAGCTGTGTACACATGCAAGCGGCTGCGGCACAGTTCGTGAACAAAGGATTCTGTAGAAGCAGTTGGTCTATCGACGCTTCTTGTAAGAACGTCTATGGAAAACAGATTTTCTTCTGGTTTACTAAAAACAACTTAAGGACACTATATGTGAACTTGCCTAGTACTTGGCGAAGATAAGAGGGCAAGTTCATTTGCTTAGCGCTGCTGCTTGAGCGGCTACTTTTAATTAAATGTGTAAAATGAAACAAGACAGTTTAATAATTACTTTGAAGATCCAACCGGCACTCGGGTGCCAGCCCGCGCAGGCATAGTGGACTGCAAAGATAACTGAGGCGAAATAATATAAGAGTCGGTTATACATATTTCATATTTAAATTTGTACTCCCCCGAGACGTTCAACAATGGGTGGTGGAGGTGGTAGTATGTCCAGCGCAACCGGTTTTGCGGCTCTCTGTATCACTTGAGGACTATCATCTGAGGAGAATTCCACGAGAACCCTTTAAAAATACGAATTTCAATGGTTAATTGCCTCTTTCTTGTTGAACAGTGCTGTGAAAAGTATGTCTGCTTCTCTGTCTGATCCGTGGATGCAGCAATTGACTCAGTAATCAGCTGATGCTCTAAGTCAGTAGCATCCCCAAATTTCTCTATTTAAATGTTGGTCTACTTCTGAATTACATTTTCGGTACATCGACCTTAAATAATATTCGGGGCAGAAATCCGACACTGCCTTTCCGGATAAAAAATGATGCCTTTATTCTGGAAAACTCTTCATTCGTGGTCAGCGAACGTGCATCTTGTCGACCACCCAATTCTTGTGCACCACAGCATCCGAATTTTTGTCGATAAAATGAGCAACCACGTACATCTAAGAAGCTCTCCAGCATGAATTGTCTATTTCTGGTGTAATCACGTTTAAGTACGTGCGGAAACACCGAAACGCTGAATATAATAACAATGCCGTGTAAATAATCACCCGTACGTGAAAGCAAGCACAAATCTGCCAATAACACGAAACAAACAAACGACAATTATAGGGAAACGGCACAATACGTACAGTTTACTGCAACGTAAACGACAGCGGAGGACAACTTGCTCTTTGCAATCACACGAGCACCACATAATTTCACCAGATGGTCATGCTAATTTGTCTAAAAAGTGACGCGAAAAGAACGAAGTGTTACCTGACCTTTTTTTAAAAAATGTATATCAGTTTGGAAGTACAACAGTGGCAGAGTCGACACAAGCAGGGATGTATTTACATACGACGGTGTGTATGGGTGCGTTGCGCAAAGTTGAACCTAGATTGATTACAGTTTAAATAAACAAGTGGCTTAAACTTAACACGTACGTGAATTGAAATATTTAAAGTAAACGTTATCATTCAAAAAGTTGACAATTGCTGCAGACGTCCATCATTGAAACTTACGTTGTTCGGTTTATCCACTGAAAATAAAAAGCCATTCAAAAAGGGAAATTGTCTACAACGGGGGATGCGAGATATTGGAAGCGACAACTCTTTCATTGGAATTTCGGCAGTAATGGTTTTGCAGTTAGCACTCAATTCGTGCAGACTCTTGCACAACTGCTCAGCTGGTTTAGCCGGCTCTTTTATGAATGATTTTAGTTTTTCCAACAAGTGACTCAAATGGAAAAAGAAGTTGTCCAGAAAGCCGTGTTTTTGGACGTCTTGCCAAAGATAGGTTAGACAATGCACGTTGTAGATTTAATCTTCCGAGCCGTATAATCAAAACATCCGTTGGACGAAAAGCCCTAAAAGTCGATGGGCAAAATCAAGGTACTTCATATGTAAACGGGGATGAGAGGATATGTAAACGGGAGTGAACAACAACAAGAAATACTTGTAGTACTTACCAGATGGCACATGTATCAGACAAACGGAACATATATAAATAAGAACTGTCTATACTCAGACGCTTTCCATCGTTCCAACTCCCGACTGTGACAGCATAAGCGCTGAAAACCAAAGGAGATTGTGCCGTGATTCTGAATAATACGATTTTCAAGTTTGGCGGCTGCCGTGGGGTTAAAGTGGAAACGTCATGCACGGCTGTTCTTTAGCTTTATACTTAGCAGCTTCCAAGTAACACCCAAACAAAATAAATGCATACAATCCAATGAAAAATCTGCCACCACATAAACTGGAAATAAGATGAATAGGCTTTTTCCAGTGCGGTGACGTCTGTATTTTGGATACTGAAAGCTAGCATCCATACGTTCCCGAGTGTCAAACACTAGAAACATTATTCTTCCAGTGGAGTGTAGACCACGCTGTGTGTATCTATCACATCCGAAGTAGCCTGTAGGGCTTTTAACCTGACGAACATAGGCCCGGGCAGGTGTGTCGCATATTATTGACACAAGTTTACATGCTATCCTAATCCCGCGATAGCTGGTGCAGCCAATAACTATATCCCACAATTCTAATATCGTATGTCCCAGAAATGTGTTTTTCGGGTGTGCCTTTGTTGAACCGCAATAAATGATAACCAGAAACATGGTCGGACATCTCGGACGCACCACATATGTTGAAACAAGCCATGGAAGCCGTGGAAGCGCAATAAATATGCGAGCCATTGATACTCAATTGGAGGTCACGGATTCCGGGACAAACAAAAGTCCAGTGGTTGACTAAAGCAGACCATCGAGGAGCCCGATATGAATACATACACCTTGTGATAGCACCGTTCTTTTACAAGAATAAGTTGTGTGCGACACAGTCCTCAGATCCTTCGGCACGCCGGGCTAAAATTAGTTCAAAACGTTGAGTGTACTTATGCGTTGCTGCATCATCGATCTGCAGTCAGTAAACATACCGGCAAGCGAACGTAACAGCGCGTCGACGTTAATCATCATGGATGTAATATTTCCCAGTTCCATGTTGACAACTGTGGAGAACAATTTTTATAACGTCACACAGCAAATACACTCACCGACACCAGCGGCCAAATTTGATACTGACGCTTATGAATTCATTGTTGATGAAGAGTACAAAAGGCCTGGTTGATATCAACCCGAAACCTCATTACTAGACGACACAGTTATCACAGGCTCTAGATATAATAAGCGTTACGTTATGCTGCAAATATTCGTGTACCCGTTGACGTCATCCCCGGACACCGATATCAATGCACCTACAAAGACGCCTCGCCGAATTCAGTACACAGTAGAGAATTCAACGCCAGCTTAAGCCGAAGGTAACTTTGCCACTTGGTTGGATGGTCCATGTGAGTTTGATGTCTATTGTGAAGACATAAAAACGGTAAACACCAAACCTCATGTTTCTTCATTATGGAGCCAAAATTGATATTAAGCAAAGACAAATATCCATTGAAATCAAACGTGGGTATGCCAGGTATACATATACGCATGGCTCCTGCAGGAACCACTATGTATCGGGATGCACAACTATACCTATAGGTATATAACCGTAAGTATAAATAAGCGAATATATCCGCTTTTTTAGCCGCAGTTCATCAACTCATGATCAATATACTTTCTGTCACTGAATGGAGGCTGATAATTCAGTCAACATGAAGATCGCGTATGCAAAGTACCCCAGGGGCACCGAGCTTGGAGCTAACCCCAGGTTTGCCCCAAGTTTACTTAATGGGGCCGCCCAAGCTTCGCTCAACCTAGGGCATGTTATCTAGTGTGAATGCAAACATGTGTAGTTGATGTGTTTAACATGGTTTATACGAATCTCGTACTGAACATGTGAAGCATCCCTGTCAGAGAAAATGAACTAACAGTCACGCGACGGGCAAAACCACGACTGCAAAGTTATGTGAAGGTCACCACTGATAGTGATGCAATAAAACAAAATAAACCACGAGAAGAGTGCCTTAAGATGACAAATTATGTACATGTGGCCATAATACGGGTAACTTCGTGACCAACTTTAATCTTTTTCCCATGGAAAATAGTCTTTGGGCAAGCTTGAGGCTTGTCCCAGGTTTACGTCAAAGGTTGTGGCAACGTGCTACTTGTGCTGTCATTGAAAATTTATGCCAGCGCCGTGCAATTAGCCACAGATGGACGTACCAGTGTTGTCCCGTTTACCATCAGCAGACGATGTTCGCAATCCAAAAGGAATGTTCGTCGGGAGAACAAACATACCAGTAGTGATGCCGCTAAGTGTGGATGTCCGAAAACCATATTTTTCATGAGTATCTGAATGGGTCATGGCATTCGCAGGATATGGACTACTTAGTGAACTAATCAAAGAACCTACGGGCTTTTGGGAGGTTTCTCCGCTGGTGAATCGCGTGATGTTATTCTAAAACATCCCTTGTAGCATACAGTCCGTTAGTAACATCAGTTTTCGAGTGGTCTCTGACCGGTTTTTATAGTAGCCATTTTCCACAGGTCAAAAATGCTGTGATACAAAGGATATCAACGACCGGAGTGCGGTACACTGTTTATTGAGCGTTTCATATCAATGTGTTCAATAAAATACATTGAAATACCCTTAAAACCAAATTACAGATCGTTCCGTTTCGCGCGCCGCAAAGTGGGTGAAATGAGGATAATTATTAGGAATTAATAATTTGAGAGATAAAGGTAAGCAAGGAGATACATAATTTGGGAAAACGGACAGAAAATAACGGAGCCTGTCACGTGCATCATACGATTGGTGTAAAACGCTCGGAAACCTTCCAGAAGCCGCTCAGAAACAACTCAAAAAACGCTCGAAGAGCGACCAATACAACAGTAGAAATCCGTCGAAAGCCAATCGGTTTTGGGAGCGGTCTTGCTATATGGGATTTATTTTCAAATAAATCAAATTACTAACTGATCGTGAACTTCTAATTCGCCCAAGTATTTACCTAAATCCGCACTTTGGTTTGGGGATTTCCTCAGAAAAACCTTTTGGTGATCATAATTGTTCAAACAGGGGGACTCCGTTGTCTCCTGCAGTTAGAAAGCAGTCTTTTGGAGCAATTACACTTCGTCCCAACAGCACTTCATGAAGCCTTTGTTATGCTCCAAGTCCAGCCGTTCTTGATTACGCGTGAGACCTGCCAAAAAAGTTAAACCAAACTTTATGGAAGCTGGTGATGGATTTGGCGATTGTTCCAGAAGTATTGAACTAAGCCTCGAAGGTGCTAGTGAAATGCAAAGAGAATATTATCCAACTCAAATATACAACTCAAAAGCTACAGGTACTGGGATGTCAAAACTGATTCTCCGTTAGGGCTCAGTGTCCAGGCATCTGTACAACATTTTTTAAAATTGTTCCTAATGGCATTGCGTTTTGGGACACTGAAGTGCTGAGTCCGTTGATGAACTGCCTATCCAAACTTAACAACAAATGTTACATAAGGAATTTTCAGAAAGATAAGCCTTCACTGATTGAGCTTGTCAAAAGAGATGTCTCAGGAGTTTCTGCGCTCTGTTTATTAGGATGAACGTATATGAAGAACAGTTAAGCAATGTTAAATATCATTTTACTGAAACTTGCTTTTTTGGTAGTCTGAACATTCTCATCAGAAGAGAAGTGTCGGGGCCTTATATTAAAATAAACATTAATAAAGTTTGCATTGTACTGTTACCTTTTGCGCATCCCCAGAGCGATAGCTCCGTCACTTGACGTTCTATTTCCAATGCATATTCAGAAGCAACTAGAATTTAATTCATGAATTTAATTAATTTTGTAACCGACGGGTACTAGTGATCCGGTGAACGGGTTAGTAGTTAGCATCCAGCGGTAGTGGTGCACGTGTTAGCACCAAGCGACGAAATTTGGTGTTACTTCAGTTTGGTATGTAAGCAGATAGTTTGTTCCCAGACATTCAGTTGCAACTTAACTAGGTTTCCAAGGGTCAACAAGACGACAACATCATTTAGCGGCTGATATATCTGTACTGTTCATCTTTACAACCAACGGTTATGAAGTTTCCATTGGATACTCAGTCATGCACGTTCATTTTTCGATGTGGTCCTTGCATTTCTGCAGAAAACTAGGAAATGTTAATCAGAGCTTCGACACACTGCAAGATAAGAAACAGATTCTTTTATGCATAGGTATAAGTTTTGACGAATTACTGCACAATTATTATATTCCGAAGAGAATCACAGCACATTGCTATGCAAGATTTAGTAGGGTTATGATTATGAGCTGATGGCACTGATTGGTGTACAGTCGAAGAAGTCAGAGATTTGATGTCATTCTGCACGGCCACAGCTGAAAGCCATAACCGTCATACCCAAATGAATCTTCATACATGTTGTAAAACCCACCGAGCCAAGCAGTGATTTGCCCTGCCAAATATTTTCGATATCGCAACTGCAAACCAGCTGATCGATAGCGTTTGAGGATCAGAAAGACTGATTGAGCGAATGAAAATTGAACCCCTTGTGTGCAAGAAACAAAAAGATCTATTGGTTATTTCGATGCTCTTTTAGCCGTCACAAACTGGTATTGATGAGATCCTGATTTGATTTCATTACCTGTGGACCCTTATCATATAGATGGTGTTTATTTGTAAGCAAAACAGTGTTTTGGTTTATTTTGCCCTTCCGCTGGTCAATATCGGAAATTTGTTAAGCCGTGATTACAACAAACTCGTTGAATATTGTCATTGTTTCTATTACGATAAGCTCAGGATATTTTGTGTAAGCATTTAAGGTAACCTTCTTTGCATTGGTGCAGCAAAAGACCTTGGGTGATCTGAAAATCATTTTATTGATGTCACTGATGCCGACGTTTGGTATAGAGATTGTTTTGTACAACAAGGTTTGTGAGCAGGTGTCAACAGATCAAATCAAATACATCTACCACTTCCTTAATGATCACTCCATTATGTGGTTTGTGTCTTGTGATACAGATTTTTGGGAAATTTAAGAACAACTGAGAACTGGGTTAGCTGCTACTAGCAGGTATTTTTTTATGATTAATTCTTCCTCTAGTTTGCCTTCTTACACGTTACATTTATATAATAAATTTGAAAATATATAATTATCAGCTCGAGAATAAAGTAACAAAATCGTAAAGTGACTGAGAGGTTGAAAATTTGATCGAAGTGATTTTTAGCCGTACGTTGTCTGATGTTCTCTCCTGAATTTTTTTCTCTTATGCTTTGGCACGCTGAATATCGTTCTCTATCACTGACTCCGGTTTTCAGCGTCAGTATTTTTATCGTACGGTAAAGGACACTGTAGCATCCTCCACTGAACGCCGTGTTGAGTCTTGAGCTGTATTCATTTTGTCTTCAATCAGTGCAGTTGTCACTCACTGGAATGTTTGGAGGCACTAGTCAACGGCAGTACAAACACTATTTAATTCGTACCTCTGCAAAGAAATATGATCTCATTGCTCTAGGTTTCTTTTACCCATACTCAGAGTGTGTAAATAACTTGCTGATTGGCTCGCCGTACCGGGTGGTTAGGTTTAAAATCAGTCGAGGTGATATTACCCGTGCTTAGTTGATGTGGTTAGTGCCTCAGGTATTGGGAGAAACTTTGGCACAATGTTCAGTGATATTGAAATTTACCGTAGAGCGGCAGTTCCGCCTTCCTAGACGCTCTAGTAGCGAACGCTCTCATGGGTGCATTGAAAAAATCTGTACACTACATTTTCGGAGAATTTTCTAGAGAAGCCTAACCGCGCCGCGAGAAGAAAATGAAGAAAACAATATGCCAAAACATTTCACTTACAAAGCATACCCTAGTAAATTCATAATTTGCAGTGTTAGTCAGACACAACATCAAAAGGTGGTAACTGTTCTAAAAGGAAATTTCAAAGATGATGATGATAAGATTGCTCAAAGCACATTAGTGTCAGTTTCCCAAAACTTCTGTCGCAACCCCAAGAAAACTAACGTTCGAACCCAAAGAAAGTCACCGAAAGCCAACATCGGAAAGCAAGTACACCTCTCTACTGATCGGTGGACTACTGTGCAACGTGGGATTGAGCGCCCCACATTTCGAATAGTATTGAATGTTATGCCTATTCCACTGTTATTAGGTGTTGAGATTTATCATCACAATTATAACTGATCTCCTCGAGATCTGTTTTATAACACGCCAAAAAGCTGCAAAACAACTCTTAAGATACTAAAAAATTGTTGAAAATCTAGTTTACTACCAAATCGTGACCACGAACTTAAACTATTACCAGTCCTTATAAAGCATTTTTCCCTTGGGAGGAGCAGTGCATGCTAAGCTGGGATTATTTGCTTATCTGATGGATGTATTGAATTGAATAAGTGTTAAGGTTCGGTAAGAGGATGTAATCGGTATGCTTTTAGCTGAAACTCTTCAACAGACGTTCAAATCGGCCGTTTGCTAAAACTGATGTGTCAGTTTTAAAGATTTTTGTGTCATCGTTTGGTGTGCGATGTGCTGAACGTCGATTGACGATTTATCTTGGAAAATATAATGTACGAAACCAGAATCGATTTTTATTTTTATTTACTTTTGCGTACCTAATTTGTACAGTTTTGTGTACGTAGAACATTCACTGATTAGGAACATGAATCACTCTACTGAAACCAAACGGACCTGCATGAAGATGGGCTACATCGTACCATTACAAAATACTTGATAGACTTGTGGTATTTTTGGGAGATTAATTATGATGGTCGTGAACTGTTTATTATCAGCCTAACTTGGGAAATTTGACTTCATGCTTATCTTCTAGCTTAGATCATTATATATATATATATATATATATATATATATATATATATATATATATATGGCTTAAATAACCCCCCCCTCCGTCTTTCGAAATAATCAAAATATTTTACATTGGTGAAATCATTTACTGAAATCAAAATGTCTTGTTGGGAAGGAAATAGTGTGGTCGTTCTCATACGGTCACTCATTATTACATGATTGAGCCACCTTTGGATGATATAACAGCATATACCTCTCGAGTCATGCTCGCTATCAACCATCTGATTGTATATTGTCGCATACGATCCCATTCATCCTTCAAAGTAGTATTTCACCTTCCTAATGATTTGTATGACTGATTCCATTTTTCTCCAGAGCTGAGCCCACAAACGTTCTGTTGGACTGAGATCGGATGGCCACGGGAGCTTTCTTGTACGGCGATGCGCATGAGACTCGCATATGAGAAGGGAATGATGTGTAGACTCACTGTTGTCCTGGAAAATGGCATTAGTAGTCGTGATAAGCAGTAACAAGATGCATTGGATTGGTTTGCTCCGATCTTCCCACCAGATGGCTCCGTAGACAGCCACTTGTTGTGTTCGTAATCACTAGCTACAGAACAAGTAACTGATGTACCCTATTTAATTGTAAATGTAACCCGACCTCAGCCGGCGAGTAAGCCGAAAGCAAGCAAGCAAACTAGCGAATAAATGTGCAAACAAGTATAAGAGCTGAGCTAGATGTGTTCTCACGTGCAAACAAAGAAGGTTAACTGATGCATTGGTCGATTAGTCAATACCGTCCGCACTGGAGCATGACAAAAGATCAGTATCAAGCGAGTGTATGCCCATACATGAAAGAGATATTGTTTGATTTTCCGCGTGATATGCGTGGCGAACACAGCAGCACTGAACCTTCATTATGATACATTGTTACTGTCATCATATCACCTCTATTAGTTTCAGAGATATGTTTCAGAACACCCCTTCGACGTTCATGCTTGAATAACGAAAATACTCACATCATTCCAATCGATCGATCTTTGTTGTTAGCCCTACCAAACGCACCTGCACATTGCTCACTCCAAACGTAACTTTCGATGACGTTCAGTCAACAGAGGAGCAAAAATGCGCCTCCTCAATCAAAATCCATTTTCGTTGGATCGACGCTACAGAGTGCGGATTAATGAGTGATAAGTTGCCGATCACAGCTGCTGTGTAGGACCGATTCGATTTAAGGTTTCTAAACATGCTTCTCAAAGCCCCAGATTCACCTTTGCACAGTCTCCAGCTCCAGCTCCAGAAACCAGACAACCTCTTTTGTGGGCATCACGTTAACTCACAGATACAGACAAACGTCTGAGTCACCAAAGTACATAACGTACAAAGTTTCAAGTGTGTCTGGCCTTCATAACAGATCTCATGATTTTCACTCGTGCAATGGCAGACTGTATCACGTAAAAGTGCAACTGTGCTGGGCTTGTTTGAAATATTCTCAACTGACGGTATTCAGCCTCATGGCTGTGGTTTATATATATATATATATATATATATATATATATATATATATATATATATATAGCTTGGTATCAAAGCGACAACAGCAATTACAAAGATAGGAGGGGAGTATAATAGAATATAGAAAGAAATTATTTGAAAGATATGTTGTGAATTTGTTTTTATTTCTCAGCTTGGATTATCAATGGAAGATTTAGAGGAGTGTGAGTCAGATGCTGGTCTCGGAAATGGTGGTTTGGGTCGCTTGGCTGCCTGCTTCTTGGACTCCATGGTTAATTTGAACTTGGCTGCAACTGGTTACGGAATTCGGTATGACTACGGGGTTTTTGCACAAGACATTCGTGATGGATGGCAGGTAAGTTCAAAACGTTTTTTGAAAGGTAAAATAGACTTTCCATGGGGTTGAAGCTTAACCAACTAGCAGTCGTTGGCCACAGTGAGCAGCAAATCCCATAATAGGATTCCTTCAGATAACAAATGTAATCCATTATTTTAATCTGAACACGGTCTGGAGGCAAACACGCTTTTGGAGATTTCTTTCTCAGACTGTTTCAACCGCGTCTTTATGACATCAGAGTAATGAGAAAAGTAATCAAAACAGTTAAAAATGTCTCACCCAATCGTTTGGAAGAAGTATGGTTAGATGATGTAGTTGGTTGTCGACCACGGGTGTTAGAATGCTTGAATCAAGATTAGCTGGGCATCCCGGTCATCCGTTTAGGCCTTTCATGGATAGAGTTCACTTACATCCATATCATTCGAGTAATTCAGTGAAAATTTTCTAACTCTTTTAATATAGAACGTTCGTTAAAATCTTAGATGGCGGGTCGTTGTGGATTAGAGGATGCGACTAGATTTTCAATCCTCTGGAGGCAAGTCGCAGATGAGGTCTGTGGAAAGGAAAGATTCGGACGGTGAAGCGGATTTTTCTCGTTATATTTGAGAAACAACGTCTTACAGAAGAGGTATTGCATACCACACTGACAGAAATACAGCGCATATTAAACGATAGGCCACTGGTGAAACAACACGATGATCCAAAAGATGATTATGTACTAAAACTAAGTAAAATGACCAGGTTGAAAAGGAACCCCTTTGAATCAGTCTTAGACAACAGTACCCATTGAGTTTAACAAACCCAGTTATGGGCTAAATATTTCTGGAAAAATCGGTACGGTCATTCATCCTAACTTTGGAAGTGTAACCGAAGTGGTCACTGGATCAGTTGAGCCCCAAAATCGATCAGTTAGTTTTGTTGCTGGGGCTTGACAAACCACACGGTCACTGGCCAAAATCAGTTACTAAGGTCGTAGGCCTAGGATCAGGTGATTTAGTCAGAGAAGTCACTGTTCGACCAACAAATGGCTGTAATCGAAAAGATAAACGTTATTGGGATGCGGATTCGCATTGCTTGAAGTTCAACGAGAATTATAGGTCATCCGGAGCCCCGATCTTGGGAGAAGTATAACAGTCCATTCGAGTTATTCTTTTTAGCAACTGCTATTTTAGTAGCCGGATTTTATGTCGGACTATTTGGATTTCTAATATCTTTGGCCTATTCTGACCTCTGTTCTGACTGGTTGGCCATCTTGATTTCGGTCCGTTTTTCATTTGAACCATCAAGTAAGAGTGTTTTCTGTGTAGGACCGTTGGTAACTCATCTCAAATGTGGGTTTTACTCCCGTTACCCGTTTTTTCCTCTCGTTTGTTACGACCTGTGTCACCGACAAAATTATTTTAGTATTATAGAACCACGCTTTTGCAGGGAACTTCGACTGTCTTCTGATATCACACGGACTTCAGGTACGGCTATTCGGGTGAAGATCTATTGCAGATCGCGAGTGGGTGATTTTTCATCTACACCACCGCAGCAGCTCTCTTGCAGTTGCTACGAGAATTCTAATGTCTATTTCCTAGTCGGAGCTGCAGTCGCGCAGATACTGACCCATTGTTAACTTCTGCACTATTTGTACAGGGATCTCACGTCTAGGCATGTTGGATTAGAGTTTGTTTATTAAGATGACACATCAGGACAACACAAAAACCAACTGGACAGAACTGCATAACGTCATTCGCATCAAGTGCACCTAATCACTGTACAGTGTTCTTCCACATTGTGCATGCTTGTGTCTCCTTTAGCACCCTCTACCTCGCCCATGTAATTTCATCACATTTTGATTCGCTCCAGCGTCCATAATTCAGTCTAATCGCATCTGCCCATGAGTATTATATATCATTCCCCCACACTCCGTCCGACAAAATAAAGAGGCTCATGTTATTTGAATCGTGTTCAATCCTTACTGCACTCCGGTGTTAATTAGTGTGTTGGTTAATTCCCCCAATGCCGGTTCGTGGTGGTGAAATCATCAGACTCACGACTTCTCCAGTGATGTACATCGTTTGATTAGAAGTAGGCATCGAACCGACATTCGTGTTGACAGACCAATCACGACGATTGGCTATGACTCACTGCACCAAAGATTTTCCGTCTAGTGTCGCACTATGTCACAAAATCGTTCATAACAATCCCACAGTTACTGAGCACAGCGCGTTGCACTATTTCAATGTGATCCATAGCAGGATCACCGACGGTCTTCATCTGAATCACACTGTTTCTTCAAACATGAAACTTGCACTTATGTGCTCAGTATCGTCGACTGAATAGCAGAAACGTCGTATAAGGCGATCCTGTGCATAATGTGTACATTCCTATAAGCTGTACCTAGGATTGCGATCATAATTATAAGACAATCTGCTCGACTCAATTACAACGGGAATAACTGTGGTTCTTTATTGTAGTGTTCGAAAATATCGCCTACTCTGAAAATAAGCCCTACCATGATTTTTCATGGCATTTTTATTTTAAGTTTTACTCCGAAAATAAGACCTAGTCAAAGATGCATCCGCGGAATGTGCTCAGGGATGAGACCTTACGTCCCCTATGACCCATTTTTCCAGAGTTCGTATTATTGAGAACTCAATATGCCACAGTCACCGAGCCGGCAAAAATACATTTTTCATATTCAAGCCATTCAAGGACAAACTAATAATTCACCACGCGGTAACAAAGCGGAAGTATTTTTAAGCTTTGGTACTGCATGGTGAATTACTCGTGAATTAAATAAAATCTTCTGCTACTGAAATTCATTCCAGGATTATTTGCGGATGAAAGTGAATAAGTATATCGAACATAGAATGGAGAGCTATACGTGTGAAAATTTTGTCAAGCCTAACCTTCAAGAAGACGTGAATTCGGTGAAAAACTCATGGAACAAGACTGCCAACAGTTGCGTTGCCAATTCACTACGAACAAGGTACTTGGACAAAAAGCGTTCATTTGAGAAAATTTCAATTGCTAAATATGAGAGACTGTAGTCAGTGAACACCTAAGAAATGAGTCTGCAAGAAATACGGTCTGAAGTTCGGGATTTCATAACTTCAGATAAAATCACAGAAAAAGACGAAATAATTGTACTTAGCTAAAGCAGTTGGGAAATAAATAAAACTTTCATTACTACAAACAGGTTTCTATCCGAAATCAATCACTTTCACACGAGGGAAGGATACTTTGCTTTGTCTTTTTGGGTTTTTACCCGCAAAAATGTAAGGAAACCTTGAAAACAAGCCCTAGTGAGTTTTTTGGATAAAAATTAGTTTAAAACTGAGTCCTATTTTTGGAGAAACCCGGTAGTTATTATTTCATGTCCGTTCATTGGATTTACCAACACCATTTTGTGTAATATTCTGACTAGCGGCCATTGAAAAGAGAAAGCAAAATGTTAACACCTTTCAGCATCTGGCTTCTTTTAGTACTAACCAACCGGATAAAGGATACTCAGTACTTTAAATGTGAGAACAATCTGCCGCATGCAGTTAGTCACCACTTTTCTGAACTCACAGCTAATGCACTAAAAATAGTTGTAATTGCGTGTTTCGTAACGATTTTAGCTCTACTTGAATGTTTAAAATCCCAACATTTAGGATTGTAGTCAGTTGGGAGTGAATTGGATTCTTGTTTGATTTTTTAGATACATGCTTGCACATGAGTGTAGTGGGAGATGAATACTTCATTGCCTCAAAAGCCGACTGCACCATTAAGAGCAGCCGGCAACGGGACCATGAGACTTTGAGTGGTGATTTCAGTAGTTCAGGTGTGGTAACGATCCGGATGACAGTCCATTACTGTCTACCACCAAAGACGATCAAGGACATCAACGTTTTCCCCAGAATATTCCACTGCTTCCGACTTCCTGCGCAGTGCGTTTTCTGTAGTTTTCATCCGGAAAAATGGATATGGAGGGTTCTGTTTATTCAAATAGAATGTATTGACTAGGAGTCAGAATTAAACCTCTTCGCATGAAATCGCGCAAATATTTTCGGATTTCAGCGTAAGATTCCGTAGGTTACATTCAGTTAGATATGTTCATACCTAGTGATTCTCAGGATACATGTATATGAGGAGTACAAACGTCATGCTTTATTGATTATATGAACTGAAGCTTACTGCACATGCTTCTTGCAAATATATCCATATATTCAACGCGTTTCGTGAGAAAGTACTTGCCAGGTTGGGAAATGAAAAATCTTACCGGCTGTTATCCAACACGGCGGAGTGCCAAGCTATTTCCAAAGTTAAAGTAGTTTGTGTATTTTTATCTCTGTATTATGCCTGTGAACCGAATGTTGATGTGATTCAGACACCGTTATCACAACTCGAAATCGAAATGCTCTCACTTGCCCCAAGGCGTCTAACGCAATGCGCCGTCGTTTCCATTGATGGGTCGAGGACAGTTTGATTCTCTGGCTCAGATCACATGACCCCACTGACCCACTGAATCTACTTCGTCCTTGAGCGCGACAAGTCGCACGACTGAGGTCTATGCCATTGTTGCACGGATAGGGCGTGGGAAGACAGGTGGTATCAACTGCCAATCGTCGGCCAGAGAGGCTTGTGGCGAGTTGACCAATGAAATGAACTCTGCTGATGAGACAACCAGCCATTGCGTTCGGTTCTCAACTTAAACTTAGTTTTCCAAATCTATGTGATGAGTTTGCAAATCACTATCATAGTTTCTCAAATCCATCTTGAACTAGTATGGAGAGGAAACTTTTCTGCTTGCGAATCATCTCAGTTTATTGGTAAAACAATGAATACATAGGTTGTTGTTCCATATCCTTAGTCGATGCACACAGCGTGTTAGTCCGACTGGTTTGGGCGACCAAGCCTTCAGGCATAAACACCGTTGACAGGATTCTTCTCCCATTTGGTTGATTCACGCCATGGATCGGCTATCCTGTTGCATGTGGCTCCGTTGTCTCAATCCTTGAGATCAGCACTGCACAGGTGCTGACTGCTGACGTGGCTTGGCTTTCTGCTAACAATGATTCAGTACATAACCTCATACAGAGCGAGGAAAATGTTATTCAAAGACCTTAGAGGACGAAATGATGTTCATAAGAAACACCCTTCCCTAAAAGCAGTTACCCAGATTGGTTTATCGAAGAAAAGTCTTATCGAAAGAGTGCCGAAAATCCCCTTGGAAACCGTGAGAAATAAAGATCTTTTTGTTAGCTTGCCATTTAGGGCTGATAGTGTTATTAAAATTTTAAACCGACGACTGGGGAGAGGAATTCAAAGTACTTTTAATGCTGCCACACTGCTTTGTGTTTCGAGGTGCTTCTCTGACCCAGATTCAGAACAAGGATAAACTACGGATGCTGACCTCATCAACGGTTGTTTACTCTTTAAGAGGTGTCTGTGACGGATCTTACGGAGGTCGAACGGCAAGACAGATGGTGACTCGAATTAAAGAGTATCATCCATACTGACTAAGCCAAGAACAAACTGGATCGATAAATAGCACAGTCTTAGCGCACCTGATGGTTGACAGTGGACATCAGGTGAATCCGGACACTACTTTCAAGGATGTTTATCGTGTTTCCCCAAACAAATGCAAAGGTCAGATTGATGATACTTTGCTTGGATGATTGTATTTTGGAATCCACATTTCATTCAAAAACTTCAGGGTTGATCGGATGACCTAAGTTTTGTGAGTGAAATGTGAAGTCCAAAGGACAACCATCAAAGCAAAGTATCATCAATCCCACACATTACTCGCAAGTAGTTGGGACATTTATACAAATGCAAAGGTGTTCAGTTGTGCACTCTAGCGATAGCCGAGGTGATTGGAATGAGGAAGTTGACCCCTTTCTTTTGCTCCAAAGAGCGTATGATCCGAGCACTCGAACTTCCATGGCCTACGACTGACCAAGGGTACATGAATCTACGGTCCAGTCACTTAGAGGGCGTTCGCTAGATAAACCAATCATAAGGATAATTCGGCTGACAAACCACGGCCCATGGTTGGTGCTCATTCCATATCTATCCGCATGATCTTTTGTTCAATGTCTACTATGTAATTCGCAAATGGCTTGAGAATGAACTACTGATAAACAATTGTTTCACCGAATTGGACTGGTATTTAATCCTGATCGTTGTCTTTCTGTTGTAATAGGAAACAGATAATTTCTTTCCTATGCAATTCGCTCTATGGCCCTTCTCAACATACACAAAGTATTCCCCCTTGCCTGTTTCGAACTCAGATAATTAGAAACTTACCTAAGCAGTTGATATCTGTGTTCAGGTAGCTTGTCCTCATTCTCATCACTGTTAATACAGATTCTTACTCTACATACTTGTGTATCCCCGTCCGTAATTGCTTTTCCATCCTGGATTTCATGACACAGATTGAAGAACCGGATGACTGGTTGCGTTACGGTAATCCATGGGAAAGACAACGTCAAGAACTCGCAACCCCCGTACACTTTTACGGGCGTGTACAAGTGGACAATGAAGGTCAAAGGAGATGGGTTGACTGTCAAACACTGTTTGCTGTTCCCTATGATACCCCAGTACCAGGCTACATGACCAACACGTGCAACACACTGCGTCTTTGGGCCTGTCGCGCTCCACGAAATTTCGACTTTTCTATTTTCAATACAGGTGATTATATTAACGTGAGTCAACTGAAAGTGTACAACTTTAATCTTCGCGACCGTTCGTCTTCATTTGATCAGACTGCCAAATAGGCTATTGTGTGTGTGTGTGTGTGTGTGTGTGTGTTCAACCAACAGGGACTGAGAATAAAAATGAACCATTGTGGATGTTGAATAATCTACGGGTTTTTTCACATCACCACGCACCTTTAATCAGTTGAGACTGACGTGCTCGATGAAATCAGTATGTCTGAAACCTTTTTCGGCGTTTCTGTCTCGAGATAGAAAGGTCGAAAATTCAGAGTCGTAGGTCAATGGAAAGAGAGTACACATAAGTTGCTAGACGTGTATAGCGGACAGAACTAACGAGACGAATGGTGCATGGACGCAATTGATAAATGCAGCCATGAGTCGAGCTATATTTCGTTAGCAGTCAGAAAAATAACGTCGCAAGCCACAGAAATGTTCATACGAACCTGTAGAGCAAAGAGTACAAAGCGAGAGACGATCAGGCAGGACTCACAAGAGCGTGTCATATTAGCGGTTGAACCAAGAACAGCTTAGTTCCGAGTGATAAAATGAAGTTTATGCTTGGGGTGAAAATAAAGATGATGATTGACAGAAATGAATGTAGTGTCATTACACGTGAACAGAAGTTATCAGTTACCCCACTAATGAAATTACCCTTCTCGCGAGGTCGAACATGTAAGAACGGCTTACTACTGTGCAAAATAATATTCCCAGCCTCTTTTCCTGAACAAAGCTTTCAAATTATGGTGATTTTTGTTTAGTTAATCTCAGTGTCTGCTCCAGTTCGTGAATTGAACGGTTTAATTCCAACCAACCACTCAATTAACCCTGTTCGCTAAATTCTGCACTAACGAATAAATGTTTGTGAGGCATTTGGGTTTTCTTGTTACTTAAACCATCGACGACGACGACAATACGAGCAACAGTAGTTCACGCAACCTCGTCCGAAATAATTATTATATCAGGTATATTTTTCAGTGTGAAGGAGTTCGATAACTTTTCTGTTTATCGTCCCATAATTCTGTCGTGATTTTCTTTTTCTAACAGGCTGTGTGTGATCGAAATGTGGCGGAAAATGTCTCACGTGTCCTGTATCCGAATGACAACTGTTTCGAAGGCAAAGAACTACGTTTAAAACAGGAATTTATGCTTGTGTCAGCCACAATGCAAGATATCTTGCGTCGATTCCAAATGGTCGACGATAATGGACCACAACGTACGGACCTCAGTCGCTTACCTGAAAAGGTCGCAATTCAGTTGAACGATACACACCCCTCTTTGGCTATACCTGAGCTGATGCGTCTGTTGGTTGATACTGCTAGTCTGGATTGGTACAAGGTAATCCCCTTTTTTGCCTCACTTTATTTACTCACTCAATGCAACATTTTATTCGGTTTTCTATTCCAGTCGATGTTTAAAATAGTCACTGGTCTCGCGGATTCGACCGTATAAATAGTACAGTTTGAAATAATGAAATTCGTGATTATGTCATGCCTGAAGATTACTCATGGACTGTAAACATGATGGTTGTTCAAGGTTCCGTCGAAAACCAGTCTCTTTTACCCGTTGAAAAACAATGAAATTGTAACTTATAAGGTCAAGGAAATATCTCTGAATAGCCTTCATAATTGTTAAAATGTCGATGAACGGACGAATCCTATTGTGATTAAACCTACATATCAGTTGAACTGTACAACCTCAGGAAGCTCCCATCAAAATACGAAGGTTTCTTCTGCTTTTTGCAGAACAACGTAGTCAAATAGGAGGTGATAGAAACAAGAGAGCATTTTTATCTACGAATGTTAGTTCGTCAAGATAATTTATTGTTAAATAGCACATCAAGGCAATCCGTTCATAACCAAACAATCAGTCAGATCATTGAAGTTTGATTGGGGGGATCCTTTGCCGACCAATCAAGAAACATCACTGGAACAGTACAACCACTGGAAAATTCCCAAATCGTGTCCACCATATTCTCCCCGCTATTAGGTCATTTTTCATGTCTCAGCAGACCCGAATAATAAACCGTTCGTAGTGGTCCTTCCGTGCCATTTACTTCCACCCTACACTGACTCCCCTGCATTTTCTCCCGTACAGAAATGTGGCTGGTGCCATTTTCTTGTCCGTCACGTCAAAACTTAGCCAAAGCCCATAAAATACTACATGATTATCCCCAACACCACCCCTTCATTCAGTCACACTTTTTTATCGGTTCATGTATCTGAACCCATTAATGCATATTGGGCCGTAACTTCCCGTACACATGCATGCATATTACCGAGGGCTGCTTCAGCTTTAACCTCATTCTTAATGTTTATGGGACCAATAGTAATGAAGTGAACAAAAATCGTCAGTGATTTGTCTTTCTCCATCATCGTGAACCTGGCCACCGGGTTGGCTCCTAGTTACTGGCGTCATGGGTTAATTGTTTATGACTTCGATCGACTTGGCAGCTGTAGCGAAAAACCACTCGTAACACAAAACGTGAAGCGACACTAAACGACTGTCCTAGGAGCACCTTCGACGAAAACATAGCTTCCCATTTGTTGAAACGTAGATCAGTGGAGTGTATCGATAGCATGCACGTGAGCATCGTCAGGTTGGCACTCGCCAAAATGAGTGCCAACGTCAGTACTCACAAGATGAGCACACGAGCCAATGGGATGACTACCAAGCTGAACACTCGCTCAAGATGATTACACGTTCAAACACCTCCGTAAAATAATGGTCAACTTTAATACTGTAAGTGAAACGTTGTCCAGTAATAGAATGACTCGTGGAGAACGCACCTGAATTCCAAAATCAATGAAAACGAGTGGGTAAGCCACTTGTACGTGAGGAGAACTAAAAGCATGGCGAATAGCTCAATCACGTGAGGGCAAGGTCCAGATGATTTATCCCATAGTTGGTACCCCTATTCGCGTTGAAACACTGAACAAGATATGGCAATACAGATTCGAAACTATAGGCCTCTGCAATTCGACCTTGATCCCCTTTACGGAGGTGCCGAAAAAATCCAGTTTCAGTGGATCTTTTCGTCGCTGTCGCGAATAACAATGTAAGCGATTACCAAAGCGCGCTCAAATGACCTTTGGCCAGATCAGGTCAGGTCATAGGACTCGTGGTTTGAGCTAATAAACACCTAGTTTCATGCACTGCGAGCTCAAGGAGTCCCCGCCGTGCTGCAACTTCCAGGTTTTCAATATAATTTGGTATTTTTAGTAGTTGAGGGGGAAGGAAAGAAACAGGCTCGCCCTCGTGAACAGCTGCCTCACAATGATATAGGTTCAGAGCCACAAGTGACTGCTGGCACCATGTGAGACATACCTCGAGTCCTCGAATGATGTAAATATGTAAGTATGGAGTGTTGATGAGTAGGGTGATATGAGGGCTGTGATAGAGATAGGTACAGTAAGGAAACACTAGAGTGACGAGATACAGTATAAGGCAATGATTCGGGAGGGGGGGGGGGAAGAGGAAAAGATAAGGATGAAAAAACAGCTACTTAGGATGGTTCGTCATAGCTTGGGTATACCTTTACCCAGCACGCATCCAGTTTGTGCTTGAAAGCAACGACCGAGGTTGCTGTGGCTAAGTGTGGAGGCAACTTGTCCCACTTGTTTATGACACTGTGAGAAAAAACATGCCCTTTTGCTCTTCTTTGCTCTTGGTTTGTCAATTTATGCTCGTTTACCCTGAGTGCAAGGTTGTGACAACGAGTCAGTAATGGTTTGTCAGTCGTAGTGACTCCCTTATATAACTTGTAGCAATCTATCAAGTCTCCCATTAGCCTACGACGATCAAGGAAGAACAGATTTAGGTCTTTTAGTCTTTCTCGGTACGACTTCCCTTGCATCCCGCTTATCATTTGAGTGAGCCTCCTTTGAAGGTCTTCCAATACTTTTTGTCCTTCACTAGGCTCGGTGCTCATGCTTGTACAAAAATCTGCAGTCAGCTTATACGCAGGAAGAACTACGCCAGCCTCTCTTGACACCATCGTTATTCGTAAGTTGAAAAGCGCCCTGTTTGCCCCAACCGCTGCTGACATACACTACTCAGCGGGTTTGAAGCTCTCGTGCACAAACATACCTAGGTCTCTTACAACAGTAGCGGACTAGGTTCTAGCTGGGACGAACAGCCCAACGCACCTGTCTTCGTTGTTTCTAATGCCTGACAGTAGGTGTTTGCATTTGGCTGCATTCAATGGTAAATCCCCCTTTTCTGCACTAATCCTGTTTAATTCGGTCTGCACTTGACATGAGATCGGCTCTCCTACTAGTATAATATAATCTGCGAATGGGGACCCCAGGCAGTCTCGTGTGGTTACCAGATCACTTAGATATACTAGGAACAACAGTGGTCCGAGCACGGAAACTTGCGCCACACTACTGCATGCTTGGGCCAGTGTACACCTCGTGTCCTCGACATGTACGAAGAAAACTCTGTTACTTAGATTAACCTCGATCACCCTCACCTGACCACCTGACCTGACTTGACCTGAAGATATATTGGCCGAAAAAATGGCTTCTGTCAAACTATTCGGGCTGTAAACCTATTTAGATATAACCTAGGTTAATTTCCTGTTGATCAGGTTAATTATATTCCTATACATTGCTAATGTTTGGCTTATTTTGTTCAGTGTGTTCTACCCTAGCAACCAAAGTCACACACATTCAATTACCCATAGCGTAGTGAAGAACCAAAGTAAATTAGAGGAAACTTTAAATAAAGTAGTATCATTACCCGGTGACCTGATATACCTCAATGAAATCACGAAGCTCGAAGTATACATTGAGTAATTTTTCGTATAATCACAATCGACACCACCTCTCTCTCCCAAAATTATATATATATATTCAACGGAGAAGGCCGTGTGGACCAGCACGATGAATAGGGAGTGGTCTACTCCAACTCAGGCCTAGGATGTGATAGGGAATACGTAAGTGATACAAGTAAACAACTGTGCACTCGCCTACACGAACACAAATCACTCGCAGTTGTATGAGATTTCATTGTTTTCTGCAATGATCCATCATGCAGTATCAACGCTCAAAAATTTCATTAAGAACTAAGTCTTCCACCTCTGGAAATGATCACGAAATCAACTTTTTTAGATTTTTGTAACAATAATTTTTCTCTTACAAAGGCTGACTACTGAAATGGCGTCCATTATGAGTTTGTCGCTGTGCCAGTGATGGACTGCTGCCGTTCAAAGCCAAAGGCGCTGTATCACACAGTGTTGATGGTAAACAATCCCCTGAAATCCAGCTCGGACTGTCTGGTCGTTAGGTTTCAGAACCACAATCGTTCACCCCGGGTTCGATTCCTAGTTAGAGCTCGATAGACATGAACTGGTGATGATTTGCAACAAGGATGAAACAGCTATGCCATGATTTCATGGCTTTCAGTGATGGTTTCATAGTTGATTCTGCATCACGAATCATTTCATAAATGTGAATAGAAACATAAGGTAGACTGGAGTAATCAAGTCAATTTCACACCCAACCGACACTAATACCACGATGAGCGTGGTTCAACCTCCAGCTCCCGTTTGTATGGAACGAAGGTGGCTGTCCCCACCGGTAAGGTGCCTCATATTTGCCGCAGCGGAGGCCATAGAGATCCACCTCCACAACCCCCTTTTGTGAACTCGGTAACAATTTTTGCATACACTGTATGAGCTGCCCCACATACCACCTAAAGACAGGTCCCAGAATATCCAAGAAGTAACGAGCTGAGCAAGTGGTAAGCCATCCACATCCGATCTCCGGATAGATCTCTGCCTAAAATGGTGGGAATAATATTCCTTAAGACTTCCTTCCTTCGATGTATGCACTAAGTATCTTGCAAATAGATGTTACATTTTATTAGCAAGATTAAGAACCACTGAGAACGATCTTGTTTTCCAATCTCTTATACGTAACAGTTAAACGACAACTTAATACGGCGAGCATGTGATCCTCATCTGGTCGGTTTAAAATAGCCAGCAGAACAATGCTCGTGCAGATATTAGATATAATGACCATTTGTTTACAGTTTTACGCTGTCCCATAAGCTAACCTCTTTTGTAGGCGGTATCGATTTCCAACTGGGCATAGATTTACTTGTCACGTTATTCACCCAATACCCAAGGTCTAGCTGACTTACAGCTCTGCTGACAACCGGTTTATCAGACAGCTGTTCGCGTCGTTCATGAAATCCCTCCTTTGATTACAATATCGTACGTTCATTGTTTTCCTTGAAGAATAATTTCCGCTTATGCTGTTGTTTCACAAATACTTCCCCATTCCAACGAAATGTATACGAACACGAAAACTCATTGAGTCATCATCTGATTCGTTCTCTCAAACACAACTTTAGGGGCATCACGGTTTTCCGCAGCGCGCCCCATGCTCGGGTGTTTCTCACTGCTACATCTCACTGCGCAAATAAGGAGTGAAATGGATTTGATTCCAATGCGATTGCACCGCACGAGGCATCTGGTAATGCTGCTTGTTGTCTCAAAGAAACATACACTTCAGCAGCATAAAATTCAACCCAGTAGTATAACGAATCCTAAAAGGTCAACCCCATTACCAGTTATAATCAAACAAAAAATGTGCTTCGCTCCATTGCATCCCCATATCCTTGGAAAGAGTTGGCTGTTTTGCGGTATTTTGGTTATCAAAACCACTCTATTCCATACCGTTACTGACTTGATCTCTTCCTCGAGACCTAAACCAGCTTTAAGTGAACTCCCGAGGTACTTAAAGATATTGACTATTTCTAACCGATAGTCAAAAATGGTGGCTAGAAACAATACCTTCGATACCTTAACCGCCAAACGGTCCACATCATGTGACTTGCGCATTAAAATTCAGGAAGGCGTACCATACTTCAAGATATCTGCTCCCTGGTATCAATCAACTCAACTCCAGTGTTTTATTGGTCCAATAGGGTGTTCCGTGATATAGTAAGTGGTGAACTGGAGCAGCTTTATCGTCTTACCCGAGGGAAGGGGAAAATTAATGAATGCTGTCGTATATATATATATATATATATATATATATATATATATATATATATATATATATATTCTAACTCCAATTGGGGTATGACGGTACACATGGAATAAAGTTGTGTCGCATAACACCAGTTATGCATTTTCGTGATAACTCAGAGAGGCCTCATTCTGTGATCTCGTCTAATAGTGCAAAATCTTACGCAAGAAACTACTTGGTTACTCTAACCAAATTCATTTCAAAAATTTCAAACTACCTACCCTTGTTTCGGAATACTAGGAGCTGTGACAAAAGACGATGTAAGAATTTTGTGGTAGTGAGTGATCATTGGACAAAGGGAATTAAATCGAACAACGAGTCATCATGATGGGAGTAAATTTTCCAATACAATTCACTCAACCGATAACCTTTAACCGGAATGCTATCGATTCGGTCGCTATTTTACGGTATTGCCAATAAAAACTGCAATAAATTGGAACAGAGAGAGCAGACAAATAGCGAGAAAAGCTACAAGTGTAAAACGTGAACGAAAGATGCAATTACACTACAGACCTCAACAATTGACCATTTTACTCATTGTCTCTAACTACCAGATGAGTGAATCTCGTGAACACCAACCCAGAGGCAAAACACGTCCTACACAAACGAGTTCATTGGTAATAATTCACACCTCTGGCCGTATCATTGACTGACCAACCTGACCAATTGTACCATTCGCTGATTACCTCGAACAATATAACACGCGGAGGGAGTTTATCTAAGAACATGCATAACACATGACCCAACTACGTCGACCAGCTCAGTTCTCCCAACAATCAACCTTACACTTTTGTGTTCCAGTTTTGGTTGCTACCTCATAGCGCCGTCCAGTCGTTAGGAAATAAGTATAAAAGCACAAGGTGAAAAAGAGCGCATAACGAAGTAATGAGCGAAAACTACGAAGACGAGAGTCAGAATGAAACTACGTCACTGGCCACGACACTTGGCCATATTACTTAACGTCTGCAGTCACCTGATAGGCGAGTGTCGTCGACTCCAACCCGGAAGTCTGAAACGTCCTACTTGACCAAGTACACTGGTCAGAATTTTTATACATTTCCACAATGTCATGGTCTGACCACCTCGACCAATATTACATTCACTACCTGTCTCGGAGAACAAGGTACACCCAGGAAGTCTTTCGATGGGTATGGGTAACATGTCCCGGTCATCTTAATCTGTTTAGATTCAGTATTTGTTCCAATGACTGACCTCTGATTTCCAGCACTCTGCGTCTAACGTCAGCATTGCTGAAACGGTGTTCCCATCATATTCAATCAATGCTAGGGAGAAATCGATGCTCAACCACCGACAGACTTCGCGTATTTTCTACCATTTACGGTCATATTTCTGAGCCGTATGAAAAGAGAAATCTAACCACCCCAGTGTACACTCGACCCTTGACAGACAGTTCGGACGTGACGCCGGTGCCACATATGGCTGGGGTTGACAATAGCCAAGCGTGCCTTCTGTATACGCGACAACACTTGATCCGATATCCGCCCACATGGTGAGATGTAACTGCCTAGGTAACAAAACTTGTCTACTTCAACTAGGGCTTCCCTCGCGAGACGAAGGTTTGGTGTAGAGCCAACCCAGTGTTGCAGCAGTATTTTACACTTCGAAGGTGCACGACGCATTCGAAACATTGCTACGCTGTTGTTGAGGCTATTTAGAAATAACTTGCAACTAACCTGAATCCTCACTCAGAGGAACAATATCATCCGCGCATTCTAAGTCAGACAGTTTCCTGTCTGAGCACAGATCGATACCGCTATTCCCACACGACGATACGGCTATCCTCAGAATCATTTCAATTACAAAGCTGAAAAGGAAGAGTGATGGTGATAAACCCTGACGAACGCTACTTCTCGTGGTAAACTGGGGTGGAAGATCACCGCAAGCACGAAATCAGCTTTGACTATTCGCATACAATGATTAGGCACTTGCTCGGACCCAATAATATCCATCTCTCTTTCCCGAACTGAAGAACTGATTGTATTTGTGGATTTCTACGTTCAGTTGCCATCACTTTGACCAACATATGGGCTTACAGTGGCTACGATCATTTTACTTATGTTCTTTCATTGAACCTCGAAATCGGACATATTATGATTGTATATCAGAGAATGTGAATTACGAAAACAAATACTCAGTTGAATGAAGCATCAATAGGAATAAAAGAGTACTGTTTTTTACTTGAACTTCTGGTTGTACTAAATTTATATGTATGCTGCCTAGTTCTATAGTTTTTCAAACCAGCTAGTTCATTTTGAATAACCACTAACTGTGCACTGTTTGTGGTGGTTCTGATTGCCACTTGCCAACACGAACCTCATTAAAAAACCGAAACGACGAAGAGTAAGTGAAGGTAATGATAGAACCACCGATAATGGTATCAGTTCGATACAGAAACTGTGCGAATACAAGAAAACCGCTGGTGATGACACCTTGTCATTTCTTCCAGCATCTATTTTCATTGAATATGTGCGCCTGTAGAACCCCATCGAATCCAAGACAGATAATCCTGTTAGCGTATAAAACGATTTAGCATACGGCATCAACCGGCAGTTTACCAGCCTTAATCACGTAATCATCAGATTTGCAATTCCGCCGAATCGCACCCAGGGATCGCAGCAGGTGTGAGCTTTTGGTAGTCGAACACGGGATGACTTTTCACGGTTCGTTCACCGTCGGCATTATTTGATATAACCCACTTCCGTCATTGTCTTTTGTAACGGTGCTTTGAGCTGGTTTCGAGAGAAAGTCAATTTGTTAATCATAGACGCCTCAATATATATATATATATATATATATATATATATATATATATATTGTGTAAACGTGTGGAAGAGACTTCCCCGGAAGCACAAGACCGGTTTTGCGGTTGTTGTCACTCATCAGGTATGCGTACTCGGTAATCGTCTGCCCACTCGTGTTTATACTTGTACACTCGGATCTTATATGTTCACTAGGATCTAATTTGAATCGTGTGGATTGTGAATGAATACTCTTCGTTGAAGAGCCCAGAAATGAATGAGAACTGTGATTTCTGATAGTTATTGGTGTCTGTGTCACTGCTAACCCAACGGACAACGAGGCTGGATGTGCACACTGTCATATTGTTAGTATTCAGTATGCATACATATATATTTACATATATATATATATATATGCATATATATATATGTAAATATATATATATATATATATATATATTTAAAGTGACGTCCATGTTTCTAATGTAGATCAGTATACTCCTGAGTACAAATCATCGGAACAAAGCTAATATTTTATAATTTTTTATGTTTTGCAGGCATGGGATATTACTGTTCGTGTGTTTGCCTATACAAATCACACCATTTTACCTGAAGCATTGGAGCGTTGGCCCGTTGCTATGCTGGAGCACATCCTGCCGCGTCATTTGGAAATTTTATACAAGATCAACTACGATTTCCTGGAAGTGAGTCTTCTTCCGTCCGAGGATTGTGCTCTATGAATAAACTATGATCTCATTTACTCATGACTGTTCGTTTTTTCACTCAAATATTTTTGTCAGAGTTTGTAACTTTTATTCTTCAACTCTTGTTATAGCTTATCAAGAAACGGTTCCCTCAAGACAAAGATCGTTTGCGTCGAATGTCCATGATTGAGGAGTCGCCGGTCAAAGCTGTGAACACAGCAATACTATGCCTCGTGGGTTCACACAGTGTGAACGGTGTGTCCGCAATTCACTCGAACATTATCAAAACAGATACGTAAGTTCTTGGCCGCATTCAGTTAACCCAATCGTGATTTGTCCGATGCTCCATCGTTTTATGATGATTATTCTGTTGATGTCATTATTGATAGCATTCGGTTACTGATTTTCAAACGGAAATGATCCTTACTACATCATTTATTTGTCGCGAAGTTCCCCAAGAGAGCTTTCAGTGCGTATTTTCTCTCTGTGTACGTTTTTCTCAAGATAGTTAGATGCTCCCTTCTACCTCCTTTGACAAACCTTTAGCATAAAATTCGACTAACCACTATATCCGTTTTGTCCGTATTTAGCATAAAACTTTGAATCTGATTGTGTTTGATCATAAAACCTAATATCATTCACTAAAAACATCTAGTTTCAAGGATTTTGCCGACCTCTGGCCACATAAATTTCAAAACAAAACAAACGGAATCACACCGAGACGTTGGTTGTTGTTATGCAATCGTAAGTTGGCATCCTTGATCTCAACCAAACTGGACGATGAATGGGTGACCGAATTGAGCAAGTTAGCAGAGTTAAAACGCGAAGCGGACTCCAAGGATTTCCTGCAAAAGGCATTACAAGTAAGATAATTGACAGCTTACATATCTTCCATCTTGTTCTTGTGCATAAATTTAGAGATATATGACTTCCCTTGATGATGCCTAGAGGGTTATAAGACAACTTATTGCATGCAGGGGAGACATCCTATTCGGTCACAACCGAATCCAAATGTAAAATACTGGAAGACAATTTGTTTTTCAGCATACAAAATTAGTGTCAATTTAATTCAAGCCATTTGGCTAAAAGGTTGCATTCTATTTTTTAAATAATTTTTTACTACACGCTTGCGCATGAGTGCAATGGAGGGGGCATACGCCATAGCCACAAAGGCCCATTACATTAATTGAGATAACCGGCAACCATGCCGTGAGACTTAGAGTAGAGCACCACCTGAGGTCCCAATAGGTCGGGTGTGGTAACGAGTTGGACGACAGCGGATTACTGTCTACCATCAAAGCAACGGCTGATGGCGGGGAATAGAACCTATGACCTCTGAGGTGGTAAGCAAACGCTCTGAACCACCCGGCCACAACCGGCTACAAATGAAATAGGTGGTACCAATAGATATCATTAAATTTAGACAAAAAAATGAAGGACAGATTTTACGTCGGAAATCGTTCAAATGCAAAACCAATCAGGTGCATCAAGTGATATAAACCGTTTGCCCACCGTTCAAGAGCCCCATAAGCTCAACGCATAACCGTTTTATCCCATTGATAATCAGATGATCAAGGAATAAAACTTCAAATCTTGGATCATGGTTTCGGATCTCGCTGTCATTGATGAATACCCCTTACTCGGCAGTCTATGGTCGGTTTCATCTTTGTTCCAGGGATTTTGTTACATGTTAAATAAAAACTGTAATTACTGTCAACCGAAATGTTCGCTACTCAGTTAGGGTTCAAGCCAAGTCAGCAGATTTTTGACTCGAACATGTTAGCACTAGGTCACATAATGAATCCCTTTTGAGCACTGTTTACGTGAAACAAAACTAGGAATGCAATGTGCTACATCATACAGTTAGATACGACGAAACGATGATGGAAACGAAAGATAGAAATTTGGAGCCCATACAGTGGTCAGAAGAAACAAGTTATCGTCGTTAGGACCTCCGCAAGTTAGCCGAACTGTAGAGCTAACCAGCTGATATGAAATTACAGCGGAATCTCCCGTTCACTGACGGCGGGATCTTTCTGAATCCAGCTAAGATGCCACATTATTCAATTCGGTTCAGACAACCATTACCCATGCATTGGGTGTGGTTGCTATCTCCTAGCGGCAACCTCAAAAGGAAATAATGAAAAAAGAAAACAGTATGGAGGGAGTAAGAGGTGAACTACAAGTAAAGGTATCAGGTCAATAAAGAAAGTTTTCGGATAGAACAGCACTACTGATCGCGACGTCTGGCCATATCCTCGAATGTGTCCAACCCCTGAACGGGAGGGTCTCTTGGACCCCACCCAGGAAGTCTACCACGCCTTACATGGCCACGTCCACTGGTTAGGCTTTTCATACCATTCTACCATGTGATGGACTCACCACCGACCGTTACCTGTCTCAGAAAACATAGCACGCCGATGAATCCTGTTAGGGGACATGCACAACACATGTCCCAACCATCTTAGCCTGGTGAGCTTAAGTGTCACTAAGTAATTTCGTCTCGCCGTCACTGAATTGAAACTTCGACCGCCCCACGCTATGCACAGCAGTGGCAAACTAACATGCTGATTAACTACATACAACTCTATCAATAAACCGGAGCAGTATTGGTGCTGAAAGCCTGATCACTGCAGTTCACTTTCTCTGAGTTTTGAAAATATAAATAATCCTTTAAAAAGAGTTTTTACTTATGCCCCACGGCTTTCGAGTGGCAATATTAAAACTGATAACACATTTCAACTTTTTTTGGTAATGGAAACCAATTTCCCTCAACACTGGTTCTTGTATTTGCACTACTGATGATTTTTTATGCGGTGAGAAGCACACTGTCATTTGTCGAAGTCTGTCGGCGGGTAGTAAAGTCTTGATAGAGATTGAAAAAAACCACTTGGTAGCAATTTATTCAGGCAGGAATTATTCAAAGACCAATTCGACCAAAAATACTCTCATTGTAGCTACTATCCCGATGTCCAGGGCTGTGAATCTAGCGGGAACTTAGTCTCAATAGCAACACGCACCATATGGGCAGAACATGGTTACGGGTAGTAGAACAAATTCCAATCGAATTAACGTGTTTATCGATAATGCGTGGCTCTAAACAATATAATAAGCAGAAATACACAGGAAGAAAAGGACTTACAGCCAGGCGGGAAACCATGAACAATGGGCAGTAACTTTCCTAAAATCGGGACAGGGCAGAAAATAAAAAAACAGTCCACTTAGCAGGCAACTGAACGAAACTGCGTCGCAGTTTGGTTGCGGTATAATCAGTAAATCAGGAAACTTTTATCGTCACGAATCAATAAATCATTTACAAAGGCGTGAATTAGACTGTAGTTTCAATACTAAAGAGAGTTATTTATAAATAAGTACAAATAAGCTAAACCTATGGGGCAAGTGAGAGCACGTGCCAACATGAATGGACGAATCCGGCGCTAAATCTGTGAATGCCGCTGACGTGCGATGGCCAATGGTGGAGTGCAGTGACAGAAACGCTAAGGTTGAGAGTTCGAGCCTCCGTTCGGCAGTACAGATGAAACACTCGGAAAGTTTATATAACAGTAGAAATGGAAAACGTTGGAGAAACAAGGCTATGAATGAATGCGTGAACTGTTCATGTAATAGGCATCGCAAAACTCGAGTATAAATCAGTATGACACCTTAGAAACAGACAAAATATATTACTAATGTCCGAGGCTCAAGATGTACGTGCTCACTACTCATAAGTAACTAAATACAAAGGAGAGGGACAAAATGTGATTACGAATGGTAATTAACACGCATACTGCGTATGCTTCTAGTACTTACAAGTGCCTAGAGTTCTGCATAACTCGCTTGTTCCACTTTTTCCCTGCACTTGAATATTAGCTTATCCAGCTGCATAATTGGGCCTTGCGTGCAAATTGAAAGTTCCCATCCGATGACCACCAAAGGTAGCTGACCTGCGCTCCCGGAGCTATATCCGAAACTTTTGAAACACGGAATGCATACGAGAATGAACCATGATTCGATGGACGTTGCCTAAACCGTGTTGTCCATGTTTAATTCATTTAACACCATAGACAAGGTCTTTAGTCCTTATTTTTAATTGGTTAATTCGTAAACCAAACATAAACAGTCAGATCGCTAGAAAATAGTCTCTATTTATCCACGTATGCCCTTTGGTTTTTAATTTTATCAGCCTCATCGAAGAATACTCATCCACTTTATTTTATTCGGTCTACTCATAATTCGTTTCAAGGTGAAAGCTTTCAACAAACGGCGCTTGGCACAGCTAATCAAAGAGGAATTCGGCATAGATGTGGACCCGAAATCTTTGTTTGATGTTCAGGTATGTGCACCACAGACTTAATTAACACAATAATTCGCTACACGAGCAATGGCCAAATATTTCCACAGGTAATTATTTTGACGGCTAAAATGCTGCCCTCATCGGCTACTTTCTAGCTGAGTAGAGTATCTATGAGAACCAAAATTTATAAGCAATAGTTTCCCCGACCATGCACGGAGGGAAGTCAGCACTAAGTTTATGACTTTTATTGGTTTATTGTCACAAAGTACTTTTTAGTGCACAGGTTTATTAGTTGGGTTTTTAGTTAGCCGATGTTTTTGGTTTCTTCGGGTGACCTTTTCCAAAGCAGGTTCATACATCAATCTCAAACTATCAAAGTTAATTGGACAGGGACAAAATCCAGCGTAAGCGTGATCACCGCAGCTCCCGCGGCCTTGCCTCAGACAGACTTGTCCCACATTCAAACCTTAAGAAAGACTTCGAAAGTCCGCCTGAGTAGGTGTTTATTTTTCTCCGGCCATATACACCATCACTACAAGATATACATTGTCCATCTTCGGAGATTGATGATTTTTGATTGAACGCAGTATTCCGGCTAGTTTGCTCTCAACCATTTAGGAGAATTGTAAGCTTTGGAAATGCTCACAGACCCCACCTTGCAATCGTCAACCGCTAATACTAGGCGGTCATCCAGCTTTCTTATATGTCTCTTGTCTGTCTCTTAAATTCTACAAACTGGATCTGGACACTTCTGTAAAGTTCGTGTCACTTCCCTGATGCAATTCCCAGGCGCGATCTTGCCGTCCGAAAAGCCACATTAGATCCCAACAAAGCCACAGGAACAGTTTGCATTTGTTTCCTATCCGGATGTAGATGGAGTGGTTGTCAAAACAGGCGGATTACCTCCCGGACTGCCCCCCAGGCCCCACTCATTAGATAAGCTGCTAGAAGCTTCGCATACCCGCCAAAACTTCTTTGGGAGGTCATATTCTGGTCACTGCGCTTTTTGTTCCATCAAAGCATAAGAGCTGCGCATGATAAGACGAAAGATGGACAAGCGAAACCGAGGATTGTACACTAACCACTTGATCTACTTGGCGATTTTATGTTTTTGATATGTCAAGGAGCTTCAGGGTTCGTCCCTTGGTGTTACATCAAACGTGAGCGACGATTTGAATCCATTTGTTATCGAAGCGGAAACTTCTACAGCATTCTCAGAGCGAGATTCTAGGTCTCACGAACAGACAGCAAGGAAATGGGCTTCGTTGCATTGCATCCCCATATCCTTGGAAAGAGTTGGCTGTTTTGCGGTATTTTGGTTATCAAAACCACTCTATTCCATACCGTTACTGACTTGATCTCTTCCTCGAGACCTAAACCAGCTTTAAGTGAACTCCCGAGGTACTTAAAGATATTGACTATTTCTAACCGATAGTCAAAAATGGTGGCTAGAAACAATACCTTCGATACCTTAACCGCCAAACGGTCCACATCATGTGACTTGCGCATTAAAATTCAGGAAGGCGTACCATACTTCAAGATATCTGCTCCCTGGTATCAATCAACTCAACTCCAGTGTTTTATTGGTCCAATAGGGTGTTCCGTGATATAGTAAGTGGTGAACTGGAGCAGCTTTATCGTCTTACCCGAGGGAAGGGGAAAATTAATGAATGCTGTCGTATATATATATATATATATATATATATATATATATATATATATATATATATATATTCTAACTCCAATTGGGGTATGACGGTACACATGGAATAAAGTTGTGTCGCATAACACCAGTTATGCATTTTCGTGATAACTCAGAGAGGCCTCATTCTGTGATCTCGTCTAATAGTGCAAAATCTTACGCAAGAAACTACTTGGTTACTCTAACCAAATTCATTTCAAAAATTTCAAACTACCTACCCTTGTTTCGGAATACTAGGAGCTGTGACAAAAGACGATGTAAGAATTTTGTGGTAGTGAGTGATCATTGGACAAAGGGAATTAAATCGAACAACGAGTCATCATGATGGGAGTAAATTTTCCAATACAATTCACTCAACCGATAACCTTTAACCGGAATGCTATCGATTCGGTCGCTATTTTACGGTATTGCCAATAAAAACTGCAATAAATTGGAACAGAGAGAGCAGACAAATAGCGAGAAAAGCTACAAGTGTAAAACGTGAACGAAAGATGCAATTACACTACAGACCTCAACAATTGACCATTTTACTCATTGTCTCTAACTACCAGATGAGTGAATCTCGTGAACACCAACCCAGAGGCAAAACACGTCCTACACAAACGAGTTCATTGGTAATAATTCACACCTCTGGCCGTATCATTGACTGACCAACCTGACCAATTGTACCATTCGCTGATTACCTCGAACAATATAACACGCGGAGGGAGTTTATCTAAGAACATGCATAACACATGACCCAACTACGTCGACCAGCTCAGTTCTCCCAACAATCAACCTTACACTTTTGTGTTCCAGTTTTGGTTGCTACCTCATAGCGCCGTCCAGTCGTTAGGAAATAAGTATAAAAGCACAAGGTGAAAAAGAGCGCATAACGAAGTAATGAGCGAAAACTACGAAGACGAGAGTCAGAATGAAACTACGTCACTGGCCACGACACTTGGCCATATTACTTAACGTCTGCAGTCACCTGATAGGCGAGTGTCGTCGACTCCAACCCGGAAGTCTGAAACGTCCTACTTGACCAAGTACACTGGTCAGAATTTTTATACATTTCCACAATGTCATGGTCTGACCACCTCGACCAATATTACATTCACTACCTGTCTCGGAGAACAAGGTACACCCAGGAAGTCTTTCGATGGGTATGGGTAACATGTCCCGGTCATCTTAATCTGTTTAGATTCAGTATTTGTTCCAATGACTGACCTCTGATTTCCAGCACTCTGCGTCTAACGTCAGCATTGCTGAAACGGTGTTCCCATCATATTCAATCAATGCTAGGGAGAAATCGATGCTCAACCACAGACAGTTCGGACGTGACGCCGGTGCCACTTATGGCTGGGGTTGACAATAGCCAAGCGTGCCTTCTGTATACGCGACAACACTTGATCCGATATCCGCCCACATGGTGAGATGTAACTGCCTAGGTAACAAAACTTGTCTACTTCAACTAGGGCTTCCCTCGCGAGACGAAGGTTTGGTGTAGAGCCAACCCAGTGTTGCAGCAGTATTTTACACTTCGAAGGTGCACGACGCATTCGAAACATTGCTACGCTGTTGTTGAGGCTATTTAGAAATAACTTGCAACTAACCTGGATCCTCACTCAGAGGAACAATATCATCCGCGCATTCTAAGTCAGACAGTTTCCTGTCTGAGCACAGATCGATACCGCTATTCCCACACGACGATACGGCTATCCTCAGAATCATTTCAATTACAAAGCTGAAAAGGAAGAGTGATGGTGATAAACCCTGACGAACGCTACTTCTCGTGGTAAACTGGGGTGGAAGATCACCGCAAGCACGAAATCAGCTTTGACTATTCGCATACAATGATTAGGCACTTGCTCGGACCCAATAATATCCATCTCTCTTTCCCGAACTGAAGAACTGATTGTATTTGTGGATTTCTACGTTCAGTTGCCATCACTTTGACCAACATATGGGCTTACAGTGGCTACGATCATTTTACTTGTGTTCTTTCATTGAACCTCGAAATCGGACATATTATGATTGTATATCAGAGAATGTGAATTACGAAAACAAATACTTAGTTGAATGAAGCATCAATAGGAATAAAAGAGTACTGTTTTTTACTTGAACTTCTGGTTGTACTAAATTTATATGTATGCTGCCTAGTTCTATAGTTTTTCAAACCAGCTAGTTCATTTTGAATAACCACTAACTGTGCACTGTTTGTGGTGGTTCTGATTGCCACTTGCCAACACGAACCTCATTAAAAAACCGAAACGACGAAGAGTAAGTGAAGGTAATGATAGAACCACCGATAATGGTATCAGTTCGATACAGAAACTGTGCGAATACAAGAAAACCGCTAGTTGCGAGATCTAGGCATTTACTTCAATATCTGTAATCATGGAGTTAGTGGACACCTTGAATTGCACAGAGCTGACGATTAACTAACTGGATGTTCTTGTCAACCGATGTGTACTTTCTTTGTTTTCATATTCTTCTACATTTTTTATATCCGTCCACTGTGAGGTAATGAGTGACACATCGTCGATAGAGGGGTTTTTTCATTTCGCGGACAGAACGTTAGTGCCTGTACGGAATCCATTTCAAGGTTCGAGTCAACGAATTCGCAAACAACAAGGTTTTGGGTCAATGGAATGGATGATAATGCATTTCTGTCAAACGGTGGTTGGCCGTTTCGTCAGTCAATGAAAAATGACGTTGCCCGATGCCAGTTGGATTAATTTGTTTGTGGTGCAATGATTGGTGGTAGGGCTTCTTCATCCCATAGAAACAATGTTTTGACGTAATAAACCGAGATGGTTCGAAGGCGGAATAATCTTCCTACTAGACCAAGTGCGGCGGACCAGAACAACCATTAACGACTGAATAGTATGACATGTCGAAAACAATTGTACGGCGGGACATGCGCATCCTATGTCCCAACAACGATTGGCTTTTGAACTTCATATTTCTACCACTTTTGACTAAGGTTCGTTTACTAGAGTCGTTTGAAGACAGCATCATGCACAAGCTCTCAATTAGAGTTTTGACTGAAGATGAATTATCTGCATAACGATTCAGCAGTTCTCTAATTGTCTTCTACAGATCCTGTTTGTTTCACTTTTCATAATCATAATTACTGTTGAGTTGTTACATCCAAACGTCCAGTTGCTTCTAGGGAGTGCTTGGGTCCTCTTGGTTAACCTCCAACTGAATGGTGTAACTTGTCAATTAAAACCCGTCGAATACTGCATATTACCAAATAGCGATATGTAACAAACTGTTCCCTAATTGTATAATTACCACAATGTCATTGCGTTACTTTGATTCTCTAGGTGAAGCGAATTCACGAGTACAAACGTCAACTGCTGAACTGTCTTCACATTATCACTTTGTACAATCTAATACGAAACAATCCGAATACAGATATATGTCCACGGACAGTCATGATTGGTGGCAAAGCTGCTCCAGGATACTATATGGCCAAATTAATTATCAAGCTGATCAACAATGTGGCCGCAGTGGTTAATTCTCATCCGCAAGTGTCGCGGAAGCTAAAGGTTAGTGAGAAATATACTAGTGAAACAATTCACGCAATTTTCAATGTATCTTATTTTAGATTATTCACGAAACACAATGTGAAACTAATCGAGGTTTTATCACAATAATGGATAAACAATAAACCATTTTTCAAGGGTGACTTTGGGATTTTGCTGGTCACTATTCCTACTACGATTATCCGCTGAGTCGTTTTATTAAATTGCACTGTTGAATATCCGTTTTTTAGTTTTACCTACCGTTGTATTCAGACCTAAGCAGATTAGCAACAGAACACTGTATTGCAGAACGCAAAATATCAGCTGCACTGGAGTTAACCAACGTAGAATTTGAATGGGCTATTGATCGATCGTCCGTGTGGCTACACACGGTCTGTCCAAAAAATTCGAGATCACCTCAGTTCGGTCGTAATGCTGACATGCAGTCGAAGTTCAGTTTATACAACTGACACTACTTTCAGTAGCCAAAAATATACAATAGACACGATTGTCCAACGAGAGAGAGAGAGCGATTGGTATCAGCTATATAAGCTGTTATTCGACGGTAAATCAGCATTCCGACCGAATTGAGGTGATCCCGAATTTTTTGGACAGACTGTACACCGGACACCACATCAACGTTTAACGTTTCGTTGTATGCAGCGACTTCGATGTAAATGAATATCTGTGCGTTAAGGTAAGAGTATAAACACCGATTCTAATATTACTCGTCTCCCATTCGCTTCACAAGCTACCTCTCCTGTTCCTAATATTGGTCTTTATACACGTACTCACTAGCTTTTCTTTCGGCTCTAATGATTGATTTTCGAGTTCTCATCCTTCCTGTCTACTTCTCGGGTGTATCTTCATTTTTATGTATATCTCCTCTCAACCGAGTTCAACTTGATGCCATCAACGCGATTGCCAACACGTCTTGAAAATCCAACCTGCTGTCTCTAGCCCATCGCTGTTGCCACCTCGAATATTGCTCTCCCCATTATCTCTCAACACTGATAATGAATGTATGTATTCAGCCATTCTCACCGGGTTCCTGTCCCCCGGTTTCGGACCCAGACTTTTCAGCCTTCTTTGTCTCCTGTCGCTGCTAATATTTGGAGCACCCTTAACCGCTATCTTTTTGCCCACATACAGAAGTTTCTCTTCTTCGAAAGCAGCATCAATAAACTGGTTCTTCCAGGAACATTATTCCCAAACTTCTCTTAAACTATGTTATCAAACTATGTGGTATACTAGTTTTCTATAATTCACTCCATGTGTGATCAGAAAGCGGTTGACTTCAGTTACTGCCTGTTTGATAAAGATTTGGAAAGATATCGATAAATTTGGAATAATCAATCTTCTGGTCAGTAAAACTGCACCTAAAGCCTCTACACTATGTACCTGATTTTGACAAATTACCTGATTTAGTGCCCACATCACAGATAACTAGAGACGAAAACAGATGAATGTGCTTTCTGTGTACACCAAAATACTTCATACGGCCTATTGTAGACGGCAAATAATCTCTTCGCGACACCGTGGTTTTTAACCTGAATGAACGCATTCGAAGAAAATAAAAATCAGAATTCAGTCCAGATTCCCAGTAAAATCGAGATTCGGAATTAGGTATACAATTATGTCAGTAGAATATGTAGCAATAATTGAGAAAAACGAATAAGAGAATTTAGAGGTGAGCAACTAGCAGTTATAGGAGAAAAACGTCGTCACTTGATGGTTCGAATGGAAAGGCAGAAAAACTGAACAATACCACCACAAATCGCAAAATAGTCTGGCTACTGGAAGTAGTCAGTAGCAAAGCACGATAAACAGAATAACAAAAACGAGGTGTTACATGTAGTCAAATTATCTTCATGCAATTTACATTTGAGATAACAAATCATGCTGAATTGAGTAGTTTCTGTAGATTATCTGACAAACAGTGCTGGTTTGCTTCTTACAGCTGCCTAGCTACTGAATTGCTTGCTAAATCTCCAAATTCCTGTGAGGGTTTCTGTTCTGGCTATAATCCTTAGAAAATAATGACTCGGCTGGTTTGAAGAATCTGTTGACAGGTCTATGGCAACCCACACCAGAAATGTAAAGATATTACTTTTTTGAACTCTGATTCTGAGCTTGTCTGAATCCATGTGCTGGTAATGACCATGAATCTGCTATTGAATTATACGTGGTTCCGAATAGACTGCGCTCGCATTATGATTCATTCATTTTTCGCAGATGCCTGCCGTGCTAACTGCGTAAACCAAGCCGGGCTGATATCGTGATTTTGGTAGGAAATATGATTCGTTGGTTGTCACCGGATGAGGCGCATTTAGGTGGCCCTTCTGGGATAGATTCCTGTCCATCGGAAAACGGGGAATGGCACTGTGCTAGGAACATCTTCTGTTCCTCGCCAGTGCAAACTACAGGAGCCCTAACCGCTGGTACACCATGTAACGCCCACCCTCTTCGAGTCAACAGGGGACCCGGATCGACCACAACGCTATAAGACACAAATTTTGGGGTTGCATAACAGACTGTCATTCGTACTGGAGCACCACCCTCTACTCCCAATACTCACCAATTTGCACCAAGCAGTCCCTGCGCTTCGGCGGGCGTTTTAAACGCATGCTGCAACGACGGATAGATCGAGATAAGCTATACGATTCATCTCGCCTGTCCGTCTTCCAAAACGCGCTAGTTAGGAAACCAGTTGTAGCCCCACTTGATAGCACAATCCAGCACTGGTTGCTTATCAAGAATGCTCTGCATTCCGCTGGTTTACTGAATTGTGCCCTGCCCCGTTGTGCCATACGACCTTGGATTTCTGACGGATCTCCGCGCCTTATCGGCGCAAGCCAGTCCATCCCGGCTAGAACCTAGCGTAATGAAACGCAGCTTGTAATAGGACATGCGCTTAACACCAGTCTTCATGGAGACCAGGAAATCTGGTAGTAGCAAAGTACATCAGAGATGGAACGTGCTGCTGCCATGGGAAATCACTACAGGCAGAAAGCCATCAGGTGTGAGTGAGATGGTCTACGAAACTGATAGCTCGCAAGTTCACAACTAGCAGCGGCATTTTGAACGCTGGATGGAGCATTTCCATGCACAGTCCAGCTGGCCTTCGGCGTCAGCCTCTCTAATCGCTCCTCCGGTACACGTCCCGTGGTCCGTTTCGACAAATCCACCTACCGAGGCGGGGCTCGCAGGGAAATTGGAGCCTTAGGACGCCACAAAGCGCCAGGCTCCTATGGCCGTCGCCCAGCCCTTTTAAAAACGGTGGAATGCAGTCCATTGGAGAACCTCATGTTTTGTTCTCAAAGGTTTGGAATTCGGAGCAGGTCCTCTGTTTGTGAAGTGAATCTTTTGTTGTCCCATCTTCAGGGAAAGGCACGCATGGTAACCGAACTAACCATAGGAGTGTAAGCTTTACCCCAATAGTGCCGATGCTGCTTGAATCTGTCACACTTCGCAGATTGTACCAAACGCGTGAAGAAAAAACTCGCGAGGAGCAGGCTGGGTTTCGCGCCGGTCATGGATGTATCGATCAAATCTTCACTATCCGACAGTTGATAGAGTAACGCCATACCTTCAATAGAACAACGACCAGCTTGTTCCTCGACATCCGCGCGGCTTTCGACTCTTTCGATAGGCCTGTACTCTGGGAATGTTTGTTGACAAAAGAGTAACTGAGAAATTTGTGTCTCTTCTCAAAGCGTCTCATCTTCACATATTAAGTCGGCCAGTGTTCGCCTCCTTTTTTCGTTTCCGTTGAAGTTCGATAAGGTTGCTCCATATTCCCATGTCTTTTCAACTCGGTCATAGAGGACACTCTATGAGATGCCTTGTTTGGTCTTCCAAGCGATGGGGTTAAATTTCTCCCAGGGAACACAGACTTGACTTGGAATCTGCCGATGATATCGCCTTGATGGGTGACAATGCATGGGCAGTGCAATAATTTTTGGACTGCTTGGCGACTGAGGCGTCCAACTACGGTACGCACCTTGCTCTTTCCAAGCGTGAAGTGCTTTTAGAAGACTGGCAGGAGCCTATGCCTACACTCACCCTTTGCGGTGATCAACTGGAGGTGGTCGGTAATTTCAAGTGCCACGGGAGGTTGATTACAGCTAGAAGTGGTGTTGGTGAGGAGATTGTGGGAGCTACGGAGGCTTTCGCCAACCGGCGACACCTGTGGCATCACCGCGACATCTCATTGTACCTTGAGGAACGGAGGTATAACGCCGCGGTCTGTCGGGTTTTAATTCCAGATTGAAAGACCTGGCCACTTCCCGTTGAGGATGCTGAGTGTCTCAGCGTGTTTGACCAAGGATGTATCCGTAGCTTTGCTCGCGTCTGGTTGTAACATCGCGTGAGTAATGGCGGGCTGCACCATTGTCTGCTGGGCGCGAATAACCGCCCTCTGACCGACGTTATCGATCTACACCGCCTCTGTTGGCTCGGGCATATTCTGCGCGTGTCTGCACATCGTCTACCCTTTTTTGCTCTACTCACACGTAAAAGGTTGGGCTGGAAGAAGCGACGAGGCGGTCAGGCCATGACGTGGTGTAGAAGTATGAAGAAGCTAGCATCAGCAGTGCCTTCGGTTAGTTTTTCCCGCCTATCTAGTTAGGGCCCAAGCGATGAGGACAGTCGTTCGTGAGAAACGTTGAGCGAAATGGCTCGGAATACAACTGACGGACGCAAATTGTGCACGGTGTCTTTCGAAATTCTACGCCTCATAGATAGAAAGAAGTAGTCAAACGAACAGAATGGTGAAAAAAAAATCAGAAAGAATATCCTGAAAAAAAGAGTGGACGTTATATCTAATAAAAACTAACTCGATTGTTGCGTTTTACTACAACCTCTTCAATTTTTGTAAACAGTGTTCTTGCAGGAGCTTCATGCTTGAATTCAAGCCGTCACATGTACGTTTTGTTTCGAAATTTTCAAACTGGTTAACAGTAGATTTCTTCTGTCTGCGCTTTGAAAGGGTATCTCAGACGATATTTAATTGGACTCTAGTATACCCTGTTCAACTTATTTGATGTTCGATCATTTAGTCTGTTACTTGCTTTTTTCCTCTACCCGGGCAAAGCACAGACATCAGAAACCTGTAATAAACCAGTTCGGAAATATGAAAACAAAACGTGTGATTGACGCCAGAAAATGCGTCAACACTAGTCAGAAACTGGACTGCCGGACGGTCAGTCAGCGTAACGAAGCTCAGAATGATGAGCGCGTCTGTCCAGAGTCAATAACACGTGCACGGATGGCTAGTATAGTCGAGTGAAAGTAAACCAATCATACCCAAGGTCAAACGGGTCAACAGCAACGCACCAATCAAACCTAATACTGGACGGGTATAGTGAGCAACGAAAATGAATGAGCGAACAAATGTGAACAGGAGAGTTAACAGAAAAGAGGATAGGAAGACAGACAGGTCGGTCGGATGTAGTCATCAACAGGTCAATAAGGTAAACGGGTTGGAACTGAACACGTACCGTTGGCGTGTAGGCCCAAAGATGCGTGTGTGTGTGTGTGTGTGTGTGTGTGTGTGTGTGTGTGTGTGTGTTTTGTGTGTACGCATCGGGGGATCAGTGATTAGGAGACGATCTGCCTTCTTTCAGAGTTGTGACACATCTTGATTGTCAGCGTCTGTTTTTTGATGACGCGAAATTTATGTATGGCGTACGCTGTGCGGTTAGTCTCAATAGATTTCACTTTAGGCGCTCATACCTTTTGCGATCTCACGTGTTCGTTATGTGCAGTCAACTCCACATCCTCCGCGGTAACCTGTTTCAGGCGCACGTCATGAGTACTGTAATCTGTCATGAATTTCCGTGTTTTCGGTTCAGTCGTCATCGAGACCGCAGTTTTGCTGATAGCAGTACCGGAATTCATTTTTGTCTATTAATTATGAGTAAGATCAAATGTGTAACAGCTGGTTTCATTGTGTTCTTGGAGACTTTTCAGACTGATTTTAAACTCTCTCATCATGCAGTATCTGCACTCAGCTGGCCGTCAAAAAGCATGGAAGAATTGTGTCGGTCTCACAAACGATGGATATCTTCGACATCAGCTGCTCTGTTGGATGCTCGCAGATCCGTCCCCCCGGATGCCACATTCAAGGTAGTGCACAAATCCCTGAGACGCCAACTGATTAGAAGGCTGAGAAATGACCGAGAGCAGTGGTGGATTGCGAAATGTAGGGAAATGGAAAAGGCTGCGTCCATTGGCAATTTGCGCAACCTTTTCCGTTTGATTAGAGGTACCATTCCACGGAAGCCTGGTGTAAGTGAGTTAATTACGGAATCCGACGGCTCACTGATTCACTCTCAGGGACGTCGTCTGGAGCGTTGCGCGGAGCACTTTAGGGGACAATTCACCTGGTCCACTTCAACTTTGGACCTTCCAAATATACCTGCCAGCGAAACGATGCTGGTGAATATCAGTCCTCCATCAGAGATGGAGATTATGCGGGAGACAGGTTACTTGAAAAGGTACAAAGCCGCTGGACCAGATGGGTTGTCTCCATCTTTTTTAAAGGATGGGGGTGAAGCTTTGGTTTCAGAGTTAACAGAACTCCTCCGTTTTATTTGGGATAGTGAGCAGATTCTCAGGGAATGGTGTGAATTGCTGATTGTGCCGATTTACAAGAAAGGTGACAGGTCCTCTTGTGAAAACCACAGAGGAATTAGCTTGGTAAGTATCGCGTCCAAAGTGCTCACTGGGCTTATTCTCCACCGATTATCCAGTGCCTGCGAAATGTGAGAATCAAGCCAGTTTCAGACCCTGTCGGGGTTGTATCGACCACATCTTTACTTTGCGGCGAATTTTAGAGCACAGACACATCTTCGTGTTTCTTGACCCGAAAGCGGCATTCGATTCAGTCAACCGCACAGTTCTCTTTCGCTGCCTCTCATTGAAGGGTGTTCCAGAGAAGAGTATTTCTCTTTTCCAATGCTTTTATGCAAACAGCCGAAACCGAGTTCGTGCTTACGGTGATCTTTCACCCGAGTTCACCAGGAAAACTGGTGTTCGTCAGGGTTGCTCTCTTTCATGTTTCCTCTTTAATGTTGTAATTGAATCGATTCTTGAGATAGCCCTATCCTCGTGTGAGAATAAAGGCGTCGATCTTTGCTGAGGCAGTAAACTGTTTGATTTAGAATATGCGGACGATATTGTTCTTCTGATCGAAGATCCAGGCAAGTTGCAAGCTCTCTTAGATAGCTTAAACAACAGTGTAGCAATGTTTGGGATGCGTTTTGCACCTCCAAAGTGTAAAATGCTGTTGCAAGACTGGTTTGGATCAACACCAAACTTCTTGGCAGGGGAAGCTCTAGCCGAAGTGGGTAAATTTTGTTACCTGGGCAGTTATATCTCACCAAGTGGGCAGGTATTGGATGAAGTGTCATCGCCTATACAGAAGGTGCGTTTGGCTTTTTCCAACCTCCGTCATCTGTGGCATCAATGTGACATCCGTTTTTCTGTTAAGGGTAGAGTGTACAATGTAGCAGTTAGATCCGGTCTTTTATACGGTTCTTGGGTTTGCCGATGCTAGTGCACTTTTCACGAGATGGACCAAGTTCTTAGCTGCACTATTAGAGCACGGGTATGCGGCGATGTACGCAGATGCCGACATCCGATTTTGTCTAGCCAACGTTTCAGCTCCGCCGCACAGGACTTCCGTCCTTTATAGCTGACCAGTAACTGTGGAATTCCTTTCCTGCTGAAGCACTTCCGAAGCACCTGAATTACAAACGAGGTGGTTTATGAACTTGTCAAGAACACTTCTGGTCATTTGAGGTAAGTGTCAGTCAATACCAGGGCGTGGTATCAGTTCAAAAATAAGTCGCAGAAGTTGACATGGTCCGTCTGCCATGAAATGTAGCTTTCTGACCATGGGTTTCAATTATTTGACCTTGAATGAACTGTGTGCAGACACGCATCGCAGTTCTTTGACGTAGTGCAGATGTCCGCATCCAATTCTGGTCACCGACACATCTGTCAAACTAGTGGCTTGATTTGATCCACGCCCATGGGGCTTCTGTTCAGTTCATCCAAAACCGACTTACGCAACAGAGGTGGAATGACAAGTCGGTCACCTAGAAAATAGACTCCGTCATGTTGAATACCGAATTTATCTCGGAGTATAAAGTACTTAAGAAAGTTATGCTGCTGAAAATGAGAAGCCTCTTCTGAACACCGCGGTGGTACTTTACGGAGGCTAGTCACCTATCCCAGACAACCCGTTTTCAGACGGCGGTGCACTCTTAACAAAGAAAATAGAACTCTTCCCAGAACTCTCGCAGACGTCCCCGAGGTCGATTACGTTACCGCGGCAGGTGCAAACTGACCAAAGCCGGAATACACCACTCTCTGTGGGCAGGGTTGGTAATATTAATCAAATTCCCTTTCGTTACAGGGAGCTACCATGCAACAGTACAGTGGTAGCAATCCTGAAAATATCAGGCACCCTGTCTCTGCACCGATTTACCGGATCACTTAGGACCATCTGACCCATGGCCAGCTGCTGTTTCCATAAAATCCATTTGCACCTCGGTTTTCAGGGTTTTCACTTGAATATTTTTGCTACCACCAAGATCTGGGCCTATGGATACCCACTTAGGCTCATGCCCGAAGCTTGACATGCTCATCCCGGCAACCCTCTTACTCGTCACAACAGTTCCACGCCTGAGCCTTCACACTGCTCATTACCAACTCAGCTTGCAACTACGGTCTTATATAGGTCCGGCGCCCCAGAGCCAACCATTTTCAGGACTGGTTGATCCGTTGGATGAGTTATTTCGCACTCCTTGGCCGGTTCCAACTTCCATGGCCACCGTCCTGCTGTCTGGGCCAACCAACACCTTTTGAGGTATCTTATGACCGTCGAGTTCGGCACCTTAACCGAACTTTTGGTTTACTCCACAGCGCCAGTTCTGCTTACCGAAAATGGCCCACTTGGCACTCACATTCAACGCCCAGCTCCTATAAGAGCCTATGCACGCCTAAATACGGGTCGTATATCAGCCTATACACGGGTCAATCGCGGTAGTACCATGACTTATCCGAGGAGTGAGATTACTCCCTGTATATCAAGCACGCATGTTATATGTTTATTCCCGCTCTTCGCTAACAGTTGACTAAATTTATTTACCGTATGGAATAGAAATCGGTACTATCACCGTTGATCTGGATACCATAACCGAGGAGGGACGGTACTCTCTATGTATCACGCACAACTAGATGATCTCGTATTGACTCACATATAGACAGTGGAATGAACGCTACTACCGTCGTTGACCCAAAATCAAGTTAATTTGGTCGTCATGTACAGACAGGGTCACTGCCTTCTCCGTGCGCTTATGTTCAGCGTTAAACGCTGCGCACGGCTTGGATTAGCCCCCCATCTTTACATTGAAGTATAGGGCGGGAAAGCAAACGAGTTTTTGTGGCTGAGCCGCCCAGCAGCTCGGCGGTAAATCCATTTTGGTGGTCCATCACCCACTCATCTAGGTTTGTATTGATATACTTACTCATATGCACGTAAATAATTAAACATGCACGCCTATAATCACATATACATTCACTTGTACATAAACGATTACACATACACATGTACGTATGCATATGCATGTACATACATGAGCACACACGCGTACTCTTACACATATACAACAAACCACCGAAGGATAATATCAAATCTATCGAAGTTCAAGCACGTTACCTATAAAGCAAGACTCAAGTCAGCTCAGCACATGCATAATACGTTAAGCAAAGGGGGCACACAAGTCGGTCAAGCTCCCGCACACAGAATGACACTTAGTAATGTCATGCCAAGCAGCGGAAATCGGTAGCTCCACACTCAGTGAATCCCTAGTGGTTTGTATCTGTATTTTCTTTTATGTTGCTTAACTGACCATATGTTCACCACATCATTCCCCCTACTTCAATATCATTGTCATTTCGGAAAACAAATCAGCTCGCATTGAATTAGACGATGTATTTCTCAACATTTTGCTGCGTCCTTACTAGTGCATTATGCGGTCAAGATGATTGTTTTTAAATAATAAATCGAACGTTATCATAAGACTAAAGGCAAACACAACATTATTCATTCAGCAACTTTTACCATACGACGGACCAGTTAAAAATTATGAATAAGTATTAACGTCATAAGTTATAGTTGTTGTTTGTCCACTTGTGAGTGATGATGGCTAACTGCTAGTGCCGAGCTAATACACTTGACCGCTTGGAGCGTATCGGGCTCCCATAGTGGGTTATACGACCACGAGATTCATCCAATCAGTGGTCGTATGCAAGAAGATATGTATAGGTGGCATGAAAAGTGACACTTCTGTTTGGACAACCAAACAGTCAAGATGACACAGCTATTCACGGTTTACTCTCTACTTTTCAATTCTGATAATTTTTTCGGTATTGGATTTGGGTTGCTGCCGAGAATTAGTAATCGGTGAGCCACCTCAATCGACGAACTGTTAATGGTTCTTGCAATGGAATAAGATTCGGTAAATTCTCTCAAATTAGGGAGACAAATGTGAATACACACGATTGAACCAAGAACAAGTTAGAGATAAATACAGTAACAATGAAAGACTTAATGTCGAGCGAATACTACTAAAGTTGTTATTTTACTCGGATTTCTAATACAAGCGCTTTAAAATTGACCAACATGATGAGTTTAGTCACAATGGGCATGTGCCTAAAGGTTGATATATCACAGATAGTGCTGTAGGAGTAGGCTAGTAGCTATAGGTGATCAGTCCACGTTAAAATAAATCATTTTCGAGGCTCTAATTGGCAAATCTCGGTATCGGTCATTATCATCTCGAGCGGACAATCCAAAGCATGATTTTCACCAGATGTCAAAATCTAACTACTGCTATTGTTTCCAGTAGCATATGTAGAAATTCCCCGTTCCCGGGCATGTATCCACCTCCAGTGAAACATCATGCAGCGCTTTCATGGCTTTAGTGGTGGTTTAATTGTTGATAACGAGGAATTTTATAATGATGCTTGCTTTAACGGAGCAGATGACTTCAGGCTCTTCGAAGCACCTTTATTGTATGCGAAAAACTCGGTTACACCGTCTTATTTTACGTCAAATATGTACGCAAGTGACTGACGTAATCGATAACCTAATAAATGTCACAATCAGTAAAAAATAGCTTTGTCAGGTTTCAACGTTAAATAGTGGTTCGTTGAAAATGGCACTCTGACCACCAGCAGTGAATTTTAGCCGCGAACAACTTGATTAACTTTTACCTCTAAACTCCTGAAGTAAGAGGACATATCAAAATCTCTCCGACCCGGAACTGCGGTCTCCGAAGTAGCAAAAAGACGACAGCTACAGAAACGTACGCTGACTTCATTAAGTTGTTCATATATATATATATATATATATATATATATATATATATATATATATATATATATAGGTAAGATCGGAGGTAAAAATTGGCATATGAAAGGTCAATCAATCACACCAGGGTTTTAATAGACCTGGTCACGGTGGTTTTGATTGACTGTGACTTCTTACTGTGAGTGACTACAAAACCGAACCTTATAGTGTCCCGTGGATTGCATGCCAAATCACCACACATGCGGCGAACCATCTCCAGCCCCATGGTTCGGATTGCCGGATAAATGGTTTGCCTTATCCGCTTTGACTCAGGGACTGAAGGCTCCATAGTTGATTTTAGTATGACGTTTCTGGAAGCTCATCAGTTGCTAAATTCACTTTCGAAAAATAATACATATCTAGTTTTTAAAACAACTTACAACCTTCACTTAAATCCCATCGATTATTCGACTCTGTTTTCGACTCTTATCTCCACCCGCCAAAGGTTATCTTCCTAACCAATTACCGCGTCTCATTGGCGGAGATCGTGATTCCAGCCGCGGACTTATCTGAACAAATATCCACTGCGGGCACGGAAGCCTCGGGTACCGGAAATATGAAGTTCATGGTGAGTCACTGATAATTGCACGTCGAGTCATTACGTTAACCTGTCGGCTCTTTCCTCTCGGTAAATCATTCAGTGAGCAAGAATAAATTCCATTTCAAACAACCGTATATTGGGATGCATTTTGAAGATCGGGTAGCGACCCCGCATCAATACTTTCCAGTTTACCCTCTGTGAGTTATAGCCAATATGACATCCGATTGTCCACCATGGCTTGGAGATATTTAAGTTAGCTCTTTATTACAGCTCAGAAGCATGCTGGTTACATTAGAAGATACGCAAAGACTGTCAGAATTTGAGTATCTAAATATCAATATCCTTTCATCGGCGATGGTCAAGCAGTCGTTTTGTCTCGGGTTCAAATCGCCACGCAGCCGTGGGCCAGTTTCTCCATTTGACAGGCTTAAACTAGCCGCGACCCTCTTCCTGAAACATCGTACCATTTTTATATAATAAAAAGGAATTAAGTACGAGAATAAGAATGATTAGAATAACGTCGAACGGTGATACGCAACACATGCTGACGTTAGGCGTCGCACTCAATCTGAACAGGTGTACGTGGTTGCGACTTATGTTACGCATGCCCACATATGAACTTCCACGGTGTACATTTTTCTCCGAGTCAGTTAGAGGTTAGAGGGTGCATCGATGTAGCCGGTCTATAACATGGAGAATCAGTATGGAAATCTTGACCCATGTACTTAACCCAGTCGGGAGTGTTAGCTTTCCGGGTTGGAGTCCATCAGCCACCCAACGGATGTTTTGATACATTCGGTTACATAGCTAGGTACCACGGTCAGTGGAGCAGTTTCATCCGAGCTTTCTACCAATAATTTTCTTTCTTGTCCGTTTCAGCTTTGTGCTTCTATTCATTTTTCTCTGGTCTTGATAAGGTTTTGATATAGCAACTAACACGAGATCACAGAAGTGCAGTGTTGTTGGTTGGAAGGATTGAATTTCATTGAAGTAAACGTTGAACGAATTTTAAACAAACGCTCTTGAAGCACCTGCCTTATATTATTTCTTTATCCTGAGGTCGAATTATGTGGTATTTTTAGTGAATGTGCATTAGGAAAGATAACTCAGGAAAAGCAGTTGGAATTCTACTGTTTCTATTGCTTCCGTCATATTTATCGTAGTCACTGTACTGACCGTGCATCTTTTACTTTTCGTATTGATCGCGAGGTTTGCGTTACTCCATAATTTACGTCAAGAAAAGCGTCTGAGTCTAAAATAGTTCAACGTATCCGCATTGCTCTGCACCTGCCCAGCCATGGTGTGGTGAATATTTACATTTTTTGATAGTTCCGGGCCACCTACAATCGATTGGCTCCCTTGTATTAACCTAACCTACTATGCTGAAGTTTGGCATAAGTGCAGTAAGACTAGCTTTCGATTTTCATAGGCTGCATTTTTTGTTAAGACCGCTTTTGCGATTGGTGTCTGTAATGGCATACAATGACACTCAGTGTTTACGTCCGTGACCGATAGAGATAACAGACTGTTTGGTGTGCGTATCAGTTGTATCCATTAGTCCTTAAGTAACCTAATTTAAACAGCTACTTCGGTCTGATCAAAGCTCGGAGATATATTCCAATCATGTAGGTTCTATCTTGATCATCGAATGAAGTGACCAAATCAGCATAGACAGAGTCGTTGCATGAACGAAGATGTATTGTAGTCCTGATTAGCGTCGTCATATGGCAAACGCACGTGGCCCTGTCTCTTAACCCCGAATATCGGCGGCAGTGATCAGAGGTTCTCAACCTATTACCATAGTGCGCCCATAAATGATAGGTCTCAAAAGCTTTCCAATAAGCAAAGCATCATGCAGCTCTCATTTCAAAGTGCGCCAAAATAGTCGGTATAGCTGCGAGAGGGCTTCCCTGGGACTATCTATGAAACTAAACTTTGTTCTTAGTCTGGCTGGTCATTCTTATGGTGGAACCCGAATATATGAAGTCTTGGACCAGTATGGTAGTTTTCGCGTTCATGGGAATGGGAAGTGTGGGCTTTTTCCATAATGCAGAATATCACAGCTCTATTTTCTCATTTGGCTATCATCACCGAATCAGCCGTGAGTAACAGCATACTTAATACACAAATGATCTGATAATCATTGAAGTTCGTTTTTCCACTGTGAGCTATGATTTCAAATTTCAACTGTTTTTTTCTTGTGTCAGTTAAATGGCGCATTGACTATCGGCACAATGGATGGAGCGAACGTGGAAATGTGTGAGGAAGTTGGCGCAGAGAATATGTTTATTTTTGGTCTGAGGGTGAATCAGGTGGAAGACCT